>JAWDJD010000001.1:376766479-377502312 GCA_035047305.1 Bradypodion pumilum
GTTTTTTGAGAATAAAGCAGCTCCCTAGATTATATGAGGCAATTTTGCTATATGCCCCAAATGTCTTGAAAATAAGCGCTAATTGGCCACTAAATGGCAAAGAGCCCATACAGGTATTTGGTTTTTAAAAGATTCCCATATTATAAGAAAGAAAGTTGAAGCTTGTGGGAGGTACCTTATCTAATCTACAGGGTGGCCCATAAGTCTCTACCCAGCCACAAAGAGAGTAGGGCTCTGCTGGGGGAGGGAGGAAGCACTCCCATTGGGCTGCTTGGGCAGAGGGGTGGGGTGAACTCTGTGCTGGGAGGAGGGAAGAAGCACTCCCATTGGACTGCTGGGCAGAGGGGTGGGGTGAACTCTGTGCTGGGAGGAGGGAAGAAGCACTCCCATTGGACTGCTGGGCAGAGGGGCAGGGTGCATGCCCACGGAGGGCCAAGTAGGAACTTACGGGCCTTGAGAACAAGAGAGAAGTTATTCAGCTCTCAACAGTGCCTTTGGTGTAATCATACACTGCCAGTGAAATAAAGGCAGCACCTTCTGAGATTTTATAGGTGGCAGCTTTTCAGAGAATTCAAGTTCCTTAATAGAGACACATTTTGTTTTTGTTTTTAACTTTCTGATATAGATGCAAGCCTCTTTCGTCGCCTGCTTGTTAGTCAGTGTGGCTGCCCTGGTTGCAGTAATCCTCCATGCTACTGAAATTGCACAAGAGATCAAAAAAGCAGATGCATGTATTGGCAAAGCAGTTGAGTTTCAGTGCAAACCTAGCAGAAAGGTAAATATTTCCTCTCTTCCTCTCCACATGCATTTGGTGGGAATCTGTATGGGCATCAGCAGGTTTGCACCAGTTTGCCAGAACTGGTAGCAGAAATTCTGGCTGGCCCCGCCCATCCAAGTTTTGAAATGAAGTAGTCCTAGTTCGGGTGCAATGCAGGGCTCCCCCCCCCCCCCCGGCCATGCTCACCGTACCATGGCCACAGTGTAGTAGTAAAAATTTTTGGAGCCCACCACTGTATCCTACTTAAAATGTACTAATCCAGCTAAGACTTAAATGATCTAAAGATTTTGCAAACCTGCTTTATATAAACAAATGGAAGAATCAGCCTCCATTTAGGACAGAAATGGTTTGGTGTAAGGGACCAAAGACAATGAAACAGCCGAAGGGTTGGCTTAACACAGGTTTATTGCATGATGATCCGGAGGAACATGTGGTAATGGCGGATGAGTAGCTCAATATATACAGCTGGCTATACATTTGAATGTGGCTCGTCGACAGACTATTGGTTGCTGCCTGCGTGACGTCGTAGGAGGTCACGCCCTCCTTGACCAGGTGAGGAGGTCGCGGGGAATCTTCCCGCGCTGCTGAACCAGGTGACTATGATCCATGAGAGCTGGACGCTCGCTACTGCCCTCTGGTGGTCACTAGCTCGCGTCCCCTTATTAGGTTTACATTGATACAGCTGATGGTTATAATGTTGCACACAGAAAGGTTACATTGGTAACACATGGCAAAGGTACATTGTTAAAGGCACAGCTTTACAGAACACAACATCCCTCCCCCCTAGGATGAGATGAAGTCTCTCAGCCAAGATGGCTTGTTGCATGTGCGTTTGGGCCGTGAAGAGGGTTGCCCCCCCCGGGGGCGTTACTGCTTCTTTGTTCCCTGGTCCCTTGTCCTGAAATGGGAGAGGGAGACTTGTTAGTGGCTTGCAGCTGTCTGGCGGCCTTAGGGGAAGGGAAAAACTCCATTGTGGGCAGACCGGGGGCCGTCGGGGCTAACGAAAAACCCCTCTTCTCGCTTGGACGGGCGGGGGACCACTCCGAACCCCCCCCCGGTTCTGAAAATCAAAATCTAACTTGGTAGGGGTACCCGCATTTGTGGGGACTTTCCGCGAGATATGTATGGGGTCGGGTTCCTCCTCCTCGGAAAGATCCCCCAGGGTATCTATGAGGATATCCTCCTCCCCCCTTGGTGGGGGCCCGCGGTCCCCTTTTCCTCCCCCTTGGGCTGAACGGGTGGGGGAGAACCCTAACGCTGACTTATTTCCTGCTTGGTCTGAGCCCTGCTCATCGGAGACCCTGCGTCGGAGCTGGTCCGCGTGCCGCCTCCACAGGAGCCCTGTGCTGGTTTCCACTTGGTACGACACGGGGCCGGTTTGCTCCACAACTACGCCCGGTACCCAGGCTGGGCCCGTGCTGGCGTAATTCCTGCAATGCACGGGGGCGCCTACACTGAAACTCTTTGTAGCCTCTAGCCCGATGTTCCTCCCTTTGTCCTCTACCCTCGTGGGGTCTAGCCTAGTAAGGATGGTGGTCAGCTTTCTGCGCATTAAGAGCTCTGCGGGGGAGTATCCTGACGCCAATGGGGTCACCCTGTATCCTAGCAGAAACTGACACACTTGTAGGTTCAAATCCCCTGGGCCCATGCGCCGCAACGCGTCCTTCGTGGTGCGGACGAGGCGCTCTACTTGGCCGTTGGTGGCCGGGTGAAAAGGGGCGGAGGTGATATGCCGAACGGCGTTAATCTCCATGAATGCCCTAAACTCGGAGGACGTAAAACAACTAGCGTTGTCGCTAATTAACGTGTCGGGTATGCCGAACGTGGAAAAGAGCCTCCGCAGATGCCTAATGGTCTGGGCCGAGGAGGTGCTCGTGACTGGGATAACCTCCAACCATTTGGAGAAAGCGTCCACTACAAGGAGGAACAGGGTGCCTCTGAACGGGCCTGCGAAATCAACGTGCACCCGGGACCACGGCCCCTTAGAACATAAGAACATAAGAACAGCCTTGCTGGAACAGGCCACAGCCCATCCAGTCCAGCATTCTGTCTCACACAGTGGCTCACCATTTCCTTCAGGGTATTCCCAAGGAGATGCCTTCACCTGCTTAGGATTCCCTGGAAATGGCATTGAGAGATATCCTGCCTATCTCTCCAACCCGGAGGTTGTCCTTAGGTAGCCATAATTATAGCCATTGATAGCCTTGTCCTCCATGAACTTGTCTAATCCTTTCTTAAAGCTGTGAAGACTGACAGCTGTCACCACTTCTTCTGGCAGGGAGTTCCATAGACCAGTAATCCTCTGGGTGAAAAAGTACTTTCTCTTATTTGTTTGAGAACTAGTACCCAAAAGTTTCATGGAGTGTCCCCTAGTTCTAGTGTTGTGCGATAGGGAAAACAGTTTTTCCTTATCTACCTTGTCCACACCGTGCATGATTTTATAAACTTCAATCAGGTCACCTCTTAGACGCCGTCGTTCAAGAGTGAAAAGGCCCAACCGTTGCAGCCTCAGATGGTAAGGAAGGTGTTCCAGTCCCCTAATCATTCTGGTTGCCCTCCTCTGTACTTTCTCCAACTCCATAATATCCTTCTGGAGGTATGGCGACCAGAACTGTACACAATATTCCAGATGGGGCCTCACCATAGATTTATAAAGAGGCAAAATGACACTTGCTGACTTATTTTCTATACCCTTCCTAATGATCCCTAACATTGAGTTTGCTTTTTTCACTGCTGAGGCACACTGGGTTGACACCTTCATTGAGCTGTCCACCAGGACACCAAGGTCCCTTTCCTGGTTTGTTGCAGAGAGTTCAGACCCCATCAGTTTATAAATGTAATTGGGGTTTTTTGCCCCAACATGCATCACTCTGCACTTACTGATGTTGAAGCTCATTTGCCACTGTTTTGCCCACTCCCCCAGTGTCAAGAGATCCCTCTGGAGCTCTTCACAATCTCTCACAGTTTTCACTACCCTGTATAATTTAGTGTTGTCAGCAAATTTGGCTACCTTGCTTTTTACTCCTACCTCTAGATCATTTATGAAGAGGTTGAAAAGCAGGGGTCCCAGTACTGAATCTTGGGGGACCCCACTCTTTACTTCCCTCCACTTGGAGAAGTGTCCATTTAGTGCTACCCTCTGTTTCCTGTCCCTTAGCCAGTTGCTGATCCAGGACAAGACCTGTCCCTTTATTCCATGACTGGTAAGTTTATTCAAGAGCCTTTGGTGTGGGACCTTGTCAAAAGCCTTCTGAAAGTCCAGATAAACAATGTCAACTGGATCCCCCTTATCCACATGGTTGTTGACACTCTCAAAAAATTCCAACAGATTAGTGAGGCATGATTTGCCCTTGCAAAAGCCATGTTGGCTCTCCTTTAGCAGTGCCTTCTCTTCTATGTAACTATTAATTCTGTCTTTTAGGATGGTTTCCATCACTTTACCTGGGACACATGTCAAACTGACAGGCCGGTAATTTCCTGGATCACCCCTGGATCCTTTTTTGAAAATTGGTGTTACATTCGCTACCTTCCAGTCATCAGGCACAAAGCCTGATTTGAGGGAAAGATTATATATTTTGGCTAGGATATCAGCAATTTCATCTTTAAGTTCCCTGAGAACTCGTGGATGGATGCCATCTGGTCCTGGGGATTTGTTAGTGTTTAGCTTAACAAGACATGCAAGGACCTCCTCCCTGGTTATTTCTATCTTGCTTAATTCTTCGGTTTCCCTCCCTACGAAGATAGGCTCTGTTTTGGGCATGTGGTCTCTGTCTTCTTCAGTGAATACTGAAGCAAAGAATTCATTGAGTCTCTCTGCAATCTCTGTTTCCTCTTTAATAACCCCTTGCCTTCCATTGTCATCTAATGGTCCAATGGCCTTCCTAGTTGGGTTCTTACTTCTAATGTACTTAAAGAAGTCTTTGTTATTTCTCTGAGTATTTTTAGCTATACGCTCCTCAAAGTCTTGCTTTGCTTTCCTGATTGTTGCCTTGCATTTGTTCTGCCAGAATTTATGTTTCTGCCTGCTGTCCTCATTTGGACAAGCCTTCCATCTTCTAAATGAGCTTTTCTTGCTCTTGATCACTTCCCGAACAGCTCCTGTAAGCCACATCGGAGTCCTCTTGGACCTGGCAGTGCCCTTTTTCCTTTTGGGTATGCATTCCAATTGAGCCTCTGTTATTGTTTTTGTAAACAGCCTCCATGCCTCTTGGAGTGTTTGGACTCTCTCAATTTTCCCTTTCAGTTTCTTTTTTACTAGTTTCCTCATCTTTGGGAAATTTCCTTTTTGAAAATTTAAGGTCTGTGTTAGATTTTATCAGTGACTTGCGGTCTATGATCAAGTTAAACATAATTGAGTTGTGGTCACTGTTCCCTATTGGATCAGTCACATTAACATCTTGCACCAGATCCTGAGTATTACTCAGAATCAAGTCAAGGATTCTTGTACCTCTAGTTGGGTCTTCAACCATCTGTCCCAGGGAACAATCATTGAGCATATCTAGGAACTTTATCTCTTTATCATGTGCTGAACAACAGTTCACCCAGTCTATGTGAGGGTAATTGAAGTCCCCCATTATAACCAGGCTTCCCTTCTTGGATGCCTCCTTTACAACATTCTCCAACTGCCAGTCTCCCTCAAGAGTTTGGGTCGGAGGCCGATAGTATATGCCTACTGTTAGACCATCCTTGTGGCCTGGTACTCTTACCCACAGAGCTTCTAATGGTGACTCCAAATCACCTAGATATTCCAATTCATACGATTTTATCACTTCTTTGACATACAAGGCTACACCACCTCCTGTTTGCCCCTTCCTATCCTTCCTGTACAGTTTGTAGCCTGGGATAACTGTATCCCATTGGTTATCATCCGTCCACCAGGTTTCAGTGATACCAATAATATCAATATTTTTATCTATTGTTAAGTATTCCAGCTCCCCTATTTTGTTCCGGAGGCTTCTGGCATTTGTATACAAGCATTTATATATGCTTTCCTGATACAGTCTTTTGAGTCTAGTTGCATTGTTAGACTGCCTCTTGCATCCTTCTGCTAGAGTGCTGGTGACTAGCTCCTTGCTCTGCTCAGTAATTTTTGCATCCTCCTCACTACTCAAGTACACACTTTCCCGAACCGGATGCTGCCCAGCTCCTGTCGGCTTTCCCCCTTAGCCGCGTCCCATTCCCTGTGGGGAAGGCGGGCCTCCTCTGGTCTGGAGCATTGGCAACTTTCACAAGTGCCGACCATGTGCTCGATGTCGGCGTCTAGCTGGGGCCACCAGAAGTAACTCCGTGCCAGCGCCTTGGATCGCACGATGCCGGGGTGGCTGACGTGAAGTAGTTTGAGCACCCGCGGCCGAAGGGAAGTGGGAATCACCACCCGCTGCCCCCACAAGAGACACCCCCTCTCTAGGGACAGTTCTAGCTTTTTTCTGAAAAATGGAGCAAACTCCTCCGCTGGGGAGGACGCGGGCCACCCTTTCTGTAGCCAGGAGCTTACTGCCGCTAACGTTTTGTCCTTCTCTGTCGCTTTGGCAATGTCGGCGGGCATTACGGGGGGCGAATCCAGCACCTCTATCATGAGAACCTGATGGTCCCGCTCCCCCTTGCTCACCTGGCTGGGCGTTAGGGGAAGGGGAGACCTAGATAGAGCGTCCGCATGGCTGATCTCTTTCCCGGGCCGGTAGACCAACGCGTGCTGATACGCGTTGAGAAAAATGGCCCACCTGAGCATCCTCGGGGACAGGATCTGAGGGGTGGGCTTATCCACGGTAAAGATGCCTAGCAGGGGCTTGTGGTCCGTCACAATGGTGAAGGGGCGGCCATACAGAAAATCGTGAAATTTTTTCGTCCCCGCGACTATCGCTAGCGCCTCCCTGTCCGTCTGTGCGTAGTTTCTCTCTGCTTGGGACAGGGACCTGGAGTAAAATGCTATCGAGGCCTCCCTTCCGTTTTCCAACACGTGGCACAGCACCGCCCCCACCCCCACTGGAGATGCATCACAGGTCAGAACTACTGGGCGTTTGGGGTCAAAGTGGGTTAGAATGGCGTCGGACGCCAGGAGGCTTTTTAGCTCGCTAAATGCCCTTTCTTGGTCATCGCCCCACTTCCATGCCTGGTCTTTCTTTAGCAGTTTGTGTAGCGGCTCAGCCACCGCTGCCTTTCGGGGGAGGAAGGAGTGGTAAAAGTTGAGCAGCCCTAGGAACGACTGCAACTCGGGCTTGGAGGTGGGGCGGGCGGCTTTCTTGATGGCTGCCACCTTGGACTTGGATGGTTTTATTCCCTCAGGAGTCACACAAAACCCTAGGAACTCAACCTCGGTTGCGAAGAAGACGCATTTGTCCTTTCGCAACCTCAGCCCCGCCTTTTCGAATATTGTCAGGACCTTCCCCAACCTCTTGGCCAATTCAGCCCGACTCCCCCCTGTTATTAACACGTCATCAAAATAAGGCAACACCCCCTCCAGCCCCTTCAGGAGGCGTTCCATGAGTGACTGGAAAATTCCTGGCGCCGAATTCACGCCGAATTGGAGGCGCGTCACCTGGAACGCCCCCTTATGGGTGACTATGGTCTGCGCAGCGGCTGCGGCAGGGGACACCGTAAGCTGCTGGTAGGCCTGTGCTAAGTCGAGCTTAGCGAAACACTTCCCCCCGTGTAACCTGGCCAGCAGATGGCTGACTACCGGCACCGGATATGCATTCGGGCGGATCGCCTTGTTGATGGTGCACTTGTAGTCGGCGCATATGCGGACCTCCCCATTGGCTTTTAGTGCGGTTACAATTGGAGTTTCCCACTCCGCAGAATCTACAGGCACAAGGATCCCCTGACCCACCAATTTGTCCAGTTCCGCCTCTATCTTGTCCTTGAGTGCGAAGGCACCCGGCGTGGTTTTAGGCGAATAGGGCGGACCTCCGGGTCCAGGTCGAAAGTCACTGGGGGCCCCTTGAATTTCCCCAGTCCTTTTTTGAAGACTTCGGGGTGCGCCTCGCACACCTCCTGAATTGGATCAGTCCCAACGGCGTGCATCCCAACGGCGTGCACCCCCCCAATAAACAACCCCAGGGGCTGGAACCATTGAGTTCCGAGGAGGCTGCAATCTCCTCCCTTGAGCACGACTAGGGGAAGGGACGCGGCGTGCTCCTTGAATTTGACCTGAAATTCTCCAACCCCCAACACTGGAATACTGTTCCCTTGCACGTCCCGTAGTGTGGACCTCAATGCTTTGAGCTTGGGCCGCTTGTGGGGGGCAATTCCCAAAAACTCCCTCTGGGAAATGATTGAATATGAGGACCCCGAGTCAATCTCCATCCTAATGGGAACCCCTTGGACTAGTACCTCAACAAAGTAGCGGGGGTGTCCTGTAGACACGCTGAACACTGGGGCGTCGTCCTCGCTGCTGTCGGAGATGCGGCCCACGCCGTCCTGCTTTCGCGTGGCCTGGGCGCCGTCCTTGGGTCTCGTTGGGCGGTCTCGTCCCGCGGAACGGTCTGTGGAGCTCCTACGGGTCTCGTGCTTCTTCCTGCACACCTTGGCGATGTGCCCGCGGCGGCCGCAGTTGTGGCACTCGGCCTTCCGGAAGGGGCATTTCACGCGGTCGTGGGCCGCTCCACAGCCGTCGCGTCGCCGGCTCTCCTTCCGGACCTTCTGGACGTCCTCGTCGTCGCTGCTCTCTGTGGACGACCTCGAAGTTCGCCGGGCCGCCTGTACCGGAGCCTCTGCCTTGCTCGACGTTGGCCGCCAGTCCTAAAGTTCTTGGACCCCGGCCTTCGTAGCTTCTGCGGCCTGGGCCGCTCTGACGACCTCCTGCAACGTGGGAGGCGGCTCTTGGTTCATTAATGTGCGCTGGGTCTCGGCGTCGTTCAGGCCGCACAGCACACAGTCTCGGAGGGTGATTTCGGCGTTCTCCCATTTGCACGGGCCGGCCGCCAGCCGCAGGGCCGCCACGAACGCGGCGACCGTCTCCCCGGGCGCTTGGACTCGCCTCCAAAACGCACTCCGAGCGGGAAACATCGCCGTGGCGGGCCGGACGTGCTTACGCAGCATTTGCATGAGTTCCTTGGCCTTGAATTCGCTCACCCTCCTCGGTGCAATCAGGTCCACCAAGGTCCGTTTGGTTTCTTGTCCGAGCATCCTGGTGAAGATGGCCCTTTTCTTCGCCTCTTCCGTGACTTCAGACTCGATCAGTGCGGTTGGAAGTCCATCTCGAAGATCTCCCAGTCGCCCGGTTTCCTGATTTCGAAACCGGCGCATGTCTTGGTCCCGTGGGCTGCCATATCCCACCTTCGTCGCCAATTTGGTGTAAGGGACCAAAGACAATGAAACAGCCGAAGGGTTGGCTTAACACAGGTTTATTGCATGATGATCCGGAGGAACATGTGGTAATGGCGGATGAGTAGCTCAATATATACAGCTGGCTATACATTTGAATGTGGCTCGTCGACAGACTATTGGTTGCTGCCTGAGTGACGTCGTAGGAGGTCACGCCCTCCTTGACCAGGTGAGGAGGTCGCGGGGAATCTTCCCGCGCTGCTGAACCAGGTGACTATGATCCATGAGAGCTGGACGCTCGCTACTGCCCTCTGGTGGTCACTAGCTCGCGTCCCCTTATTAGGTTTACATTGATACAGCTGATGGTTATAATGTTGCACACAGAAAGGTTACATTGGTAACACATGGCAAAGGTACATTGTTAAAGGCACAGCTTTACAGAACACAACAAATGGGTAGTGTATTATCATACTTAGGCTCCCATCTAATCCCTCATCATTGGGTATGCTGGCTAAATTGGTGTGAGTTGCAGTCCAAGAACACCTGGAAGGCCAATCTCTGTTGTAATGTTTAGGAAACAGAAAGAGCAGCTAATAGGCATGCTGTACGGTATCTTTGTGGTGACTGCAGTGGCTTAGTGGTTAAGATGCTGAACCTGACGACTGGAAGGTCAGCATGTCAGCAGTTCAAGACCCGAGTGGTGCACAACAGGTCTTGAACTACTATATATATCTTTACGCTGAAATATATATATTTAAATCTAATGTTCATATACTATTCCAAGAATATTAATTATAGGAACAATATTAATATTTAAAGGTAAATGTTTCCCTTGCTCAAAAGCCAGTCGTATCCGACTCTAGGGTTCAGTGCTCATCTCTGTTTCAAAGCTGAAGAGCCAGTGCTGTCTGCTGCTGTAGACGATTCCGTGGTCATGTGGCAGGCATGACTAGACACCGGAGTGCATGGAACGCTGTTTACCTTCCCACCGAAGTGGTCCCTATTTATCTACTTGCAATTTCTAGCTTTCGAACTGCTAGGTTGGCAGGAGCTGGACAAAGACGGGAGCTCATTCCGTCCTGCAGTACTTAGGAATCGAACTGCTGACCTTCTACCTCCCAGTCAGCATCTTAGCCACTTGAGCCACTGCAGTCCCTTATTAATATTTAGGCTGCAGTATTTAATTGATCAACAAGAATCATGGATTCTTACTATGTTTAGATTTACAGGGTTGCTATAAAGATTATTGAAACACATTAAAAACTCTGTCGAACAGTCTATAAAACACCATATATTAGGGTGTGTATCTAATAATAGTGGACTGTAGTAGTTTAGTGTTTAAGATGCTGAACTTAATGACAGGAAATGCTACACAACAGAGTGAGCTCCCATCTCTGCCCCAGTTCCTGCGAACCTAGCAGTTCAAAAGCAAGAAATTGCAAGTAGATAAATAGCTATCACTTTGGTAGAAAAGGCAACAGCATTCCATGTGTTCTGGCATCTAGTCATACCTGCCACGTGTCTACAGAAATGTCTGCAGACACAGACAGCACTGGCTCTTCTATACTCATAAATCTGTGTGTTAACCGTTGGAATGTGACAGGATGTTGCACCAGGCCCCACGAGCCCCGTCTGAGCCTCCCTGCACTCGCCCGAACGGGGTTCACAGGTAACTGTCGGGTTGAAATTTTCAACCCGGGGGCAGGAGCCCCCCAGTCACGAACAAAAAAAGGGAACTTCAATTTCCAACGTTCCTTCCGCACCAGAGCCAATCAGGCTGAGCCGCGTGGCAAAAGGAATGTTCGGAAACGCGCTGCGGCCAATAAAAAAAAGCCGCAGGAAAAACCCCGCTGCAGTAACCAAACATGCGCAGGCAAAACTACAAGCCCCAGCGTCCTGCGCGCCATTAGCGCGCAGAACGCTGAGGCAGATGGCGCACGAAAATAAAACAATAAAAAACCCTCGCCGCTGCTGTGCTTCATTCCCACGGGCCAGCATGGCCCGTGGAAACGAAAGGCACCCCCACCGTCGGTGCCCTCCCTTCCCACGGGCCAGCCAGCATGGCCCATGGAAATGAAAGGCACCCCCACTGCCGGTGCCCTCCCTTCCCACGGGCCAGCCAGCATGGCCCATGGAAATGAAAGGCACCCCCGCCGCCATTGCCCTTCCTTCCCACGGGCCAGCCAGCATAGCCCATGGAAACGAAAGGCACCCCCGCCGCCGGTGCCCTTCCTTCCCACAGGCCAACCAGCATGGCCCATGGAAACGAAAGGCACTCCCCCCTAAAAAAGTAAGCACGTAAACACAAACCAAAAGCACTCAAAAACACTAATCAAAAATCCAAAAATGAAACACAAAAACAGCCAAAAACAAACAAGAAAAAAGACACAGACCCCCCCCCCAAAAAAAACCCCTCAACCCCCCAAAATAATAATAATCAGAGAGCTTACCATGAAGACGTCTTGACTTCCTGACGACCGGAACTCAAATGAGAACAGAAAGGAAACACCGGAAGCGACACCCAGAGGACAGAAGAGAAGAATTGCAGAGAGGAAACAAAGCTCACCACCCCCACCCAGAGGCCACAAGAGAAAAAACATTCAAAAATATTGGACTAAAAAGATTAATTCCAAAATTAATCAAATAAGTTAGTAAAACATTCAAAAATATTCACACTAATCTCAAAAAATACCCAAAAAAAAGCCAGGAATCACTTTTCACTCAAAAAAACCAAAACACCAAAACAAAAAATAAAAAATGCATAAAAATAAAGATTTTAAAAAAACGAAATTACATTTTAAATTTAAAAATATATAATTTAAATTAAATAAATTAAAATAAAATTTACATAAACCAAAATTAAATTTTAAATTAAAAAAATAATAATTTAAATTAAATAAATTAAAATAAAATTTGCATAAACATAAAACAAAAACCTTCCAAAACCAATTTAAAGAGCCCGGCACTGAGGAAGCCGGCGCGCAAAAAATAAAAATAAAACACACACTGGGAGTGCAAGTCTGCCACAGGCGGACGCAGCGCCTCGAAGCCACAAAATCACAAATCCTTTCAAAACCATTTAAAACAGCCCAGCACCATTTGTTCAAGGAAAAAAAAAAGAAACCCTTTACTATCCAACACAATTTAAAATAGCTCGGCACCGCCAGGCAAAATATGCTAGTTGACTATAAATGGATATGTGAGCACCAGACCCTAGAGTCAGATATGACTGGCTTTCAAGCAAGGGTGACCCTGACCTTACAATCTCTTTAAAATACACCTGTGAACAACTCTCAAAGAAATAAACAGCCCCATTAATTGAAGAATTGAAATGGTACACTATTTTACCAAGTCATCTTTGCAAATTCCTATGAAGGTAGTTGTGAAAAAATACAGTAAGAACCGAGGCAGGGACCCTGGACTAGAAATCTCTGCAGGTGGGGTGCTTTAAACACCAACCGGCTAAAAATGTCAAAAGCAACTGCAACAATGACGTGTAAGATCATTGTTTATCTGTCAGATTAAGTCATGTGATGGAAGCCAGTCATTGAGAACAAAAGATAAAAGAAAGAAGAGTCCCCACTTTTACAATCCAGTAATGAACAATAGTCCATTGGTCTTTCATAGCTAGGGAAGGGCATGTTTGGTTAGTCCAGGGGCCATTATTTCATCCCTGGCATCTATTTGGGCTGTGTGTGTGTGTGTGTGGGGGGCTACTCCACTCCCTAAAGAATTTAACTAATCCTGTGGTGATGCGGTGCTCTGGAACAGACATTTCAGGCCATGGGCTCCAATGTTCCTTCCACCAATGGAAGTGTTTGACTTGGAGTGGCTGGATCAGTGGCAGTTCACGTGACTGAATCATTCTTTTCTTTGTCCACAGAGACTAATGCTGGGTCTGAATTCAGTCTTTATCATCCTTTCACTCCTTGAACTGTCAGTAGCTGTCGTGGCTCTGGTGATGGGATTTAAGGACTCAAAGGAGCAACCCTATCGATGGAGGGTGAGGAAGAAACCTCTCCTTGTTGTCTTACACATTTCTGTTGCTGTGACATACCTCATTCTAAAGCACTCTCCTTCCTTTCTTCCCTGTATAGCCCCATCCAATCTAAAAAAAAGGATCATAATTTAGTAACAACCTTTGAGCTCTCCAGATGCTTTATGTAATTCAGATGTGCTTTCCAAGGGGCTTTAACTCACAGAATGAGATCTGAACGGACATATAAATTAATTAACTATGTCTTTTTAAGATCCTAAATTTTTTCTTTTCAGATTTCATTGACCTGTATATATTTCTTAGAATAGGGGTGGAAGGGCTATAATTGTGGGAAGGAATGATGAGTCCTGTGCAGTGTAATTACTAAAGTCTACTATTGTATGTTTCTTCAGTTACTCTAATAGACAAGAAGCCCAGATCCTCCCTCTTGCTGTCACACAACAGGAGCACATCATCTTTTTCTGCTTGAAGCTACATGATCGTGAATTTCTTACAGTCTCTTTATCTTCCCAAGACAAACCATGGCCATTAAAAAGAAGCCACCTTGAATCCTACCGGTCTCTTGTATTTTGTGCCTCTCTAGATAGCAAGAAGCAGCAATAGCTTTGCTTGTCAGACAGAAAGAAGGAACACTCAACAGTAAAACTGGCCTGTTATCCAACAAGGCAATTTTCATGGGAGTAATGATGCTGTCATAATCTCTGCAACAGGGTGTGTCTCACTTAGTATATTTAAACTGAAGGTCCAGGAGATTTTTCAGTGAAACATTAGGATGAACAGCCATTTTGAAAACTGTTTGTGTATCTGGAGGGCGACCACTTGTGAGATCACCATGAATTGATGTGGATTTTTAATGATCTCACAAGTGTATTTCCTCACAGGAACAGTTTGTGTTATGTATTCTCAAAGAGGGAGGCACTGCATTGTAACTGATTTGTAACCAGGGAAGAAATAACAACAAACCTTTTCCTCCCCCACTAAAGACCTTACCTTCTCTATTCTGCAGCTTGCTTCGGTATTCTAATACTGCCACGTAGTACAAACTTGCCTTTAAGAAAAGTGAAAAAATCTAAAGTATGGAGCAGCAGACTGAAGACAAAATTAGGGCCATAGCATTCACACACAAACTGGTTATTTTGGCACACAAAGCAGGAGACACTGATTAAGAAGCAGCCCTTCCCACATCTTTGGTTGTGAACATTTAGGAATAGCACCATAAGGTAGAAATTTTTGGGGTGGTAGCCGTGTTAGTCTGTGCAAGCATATCAGAGGGTAAACAAAGCAAAAAAAAAAAAAAGAAGGTATGAAATTGCTTCTGTCTGACGAAGTAGGGTTGATTCACGAAAGTTGACATTAAAATACAAGAGTCTTTAAGGTGCCACAACGTTGTTGTTGTTTTGGTCTTTTTTGTTTTATTTGGGTTATTTAGCTCAAGTGGCTAAGACACTGACTGGGAGGCGGAAGGTCAGCAGTTCGATTCCTGGGTACTGCAGGACAGAATGAGCTCCCATCTTTGTCCCAGCTCTTGCCAATCTAGCAGTTCGAAAGCAAGAAATTGCAAGTAGATAAATAGAGACCCCTTCGGTGGGAAGGTAACAGAGCGTTCTGTGCGCTCCAGTGTCTAGTCATGCCTGCCACATGACCACGGAAACGGCTACAGCAGCAGACAGCGCTGGCTCTTTGGCTTTGAAACAGAGATGAGCACTGCACCCTAGAGTCGGATACGACTGGCTTTCGAGCAAGGGAAGCCTTTACCTTTACCTAAAGGTCGGCCTTGCTCGAAAGCCAGTCATATCCGACTCTAGGGTTCAGTGTTCATCTCTGTTTATAGCCAAAGAGCCAGTGAAGTCTGTGCCTGCAGATGTTTCCGTGGACATGTGGTAGGCATGACTAATTACCGAAGCGCATGGAACGCTGGTTACCTTCCCACCGAAGTGGTCCCTGTTTATCTACTTGCAATTTCTTGTTTTCGAACTACTAGGTTGGCAGGAGCTGGGACAGAGGCGGGAGCTCACTCCGTCATGCAGTTTTATTAAACCTCCGACACATATCATAAGGTAGCCATTCGCTGCCCTATCACGGCACCCAAACGCAGTTGCCTAACTCCAGCCCGCCCTGAGGAAAGCAGAGGCAGCGCCGCCACTAGTGTTTCTACAAGCTAGCACTGTATTCTATTTCCGCCCCCCCCCCGGCCTTCGTGTCCTTCTACGCATGCGTTCTGTAGCGCGAATATGACGTCATCTGACGGCGACCCCGGAATTCCCCCACGTGGAGAAAAGAGCAGCTTACAGGGAGGGAGCCTAGTGGTGGTGGTGGGGGGGGGGAAGATGGCCGTTGCTGACATGGAGTTAGACCAAGAGCGGTTGCTGCTGCCCGAGACAGAGCAGGGTCCGCCGCCGGGGAGCGAGGAGGAGGAGGAATCCGGTGCCATGGTGACAGGGGTTCTAGGGAAGCCGCGGGGAACTCCTTTGGGGAAGAAGCGAAAGGAGGTTCCCGTTCCCGCCGCCCCCAAAGGAAGACCTAAATCGGGGCGGGTGTGGAAAGATCCCAACAAGAGACGGTGAGGCTGAACGTAGTCCCGGGCGAAGGAGTCTGCGTCGGGTGTAGGAAAGGGGTGTGAGCTTCGAGCCGGGAAGGAAGAAGGCCGCGGGGCGTCCTTGGTTTTCACCTTTCGCAATTCTGTCGATACGTTTGGCGGTTCTTCAGTATCATAAGTCAGTTTTTTAGCCATGTATTATTCTTTTAACTTTTCTTTTTGTTACGTTTATATTTGGACTTTCCTACAGTTAGTTTTGGGCGCTGCAGTGGCTTAGTGGTTAAGACGCTGAACATACAAATATTAAAATTATAAATTAAACTTGACGACTGGAAGGTCCGCAGGTTAGCAGTTCGAGACCTGAGTACTGTGCGACGGAGTGAGCTCCCACCCAGCTAGCAGTTCGAAAGCAAGAAATTACAAGTGGATAAATAAATACCACTTTGATGGGGAAGGTAACAGCCTTCCGTGCACTTTGGTGTCTAGTCACGTTTGTCACATGACCACTGGAATGTCTGCAGATAGAGACAATGCTGGCTCTTTGGCTATAAACAAAGATGAGCACTGAACCCTAGAGTCGGATATGACTGGCTTTTGAGCAAGGGAAAGCTTTACCTTACAATTAGTTTCAAATATATGTGGTTCTCCTGCTCCAGACTTTATATTTGCAAGAGCCCTTAAAACATGTCAACAGAGATCTGGATTTTTGTTTGTTTCTGAAGTAGATTTTCCATCTCCACAAATGTCTTCAGACCTTCTTGCCTGAAAAGCCAAACACAGGTCTTCAGACTGAATGGTTATTGTAGCGTCTCTTATGGTACAGTATGTAAAGCCTGCAGAATGTCAGTACTTAATCTGCGGACATGAAAGGAGACTCATTTGGGTGTCCCCTGAGTGGAGTTTCTCCAGCAAAAATCCTTTCAACCCAGAGTAAATTCTGACACAAAATTTATTTATCTGTAGATCAAGAGTTTTTAAATAAACTTATTTTATTGTTCTGAATAAAGATGAAGGTAAATATAAAAGAAGTTGATTGCAGTGAAAGTCCTGCAGTCTTCTTGTTGATTAAACTCTGACACTCCATCTGCCAATCTATCATGGGCATAATTTGTGAGGAATGTAGCTTGGCATCTGTATACTTATAATGAACCTCACTGAAATTAATTCCCAAATAAGAATGCATACATTTGCACTTGCAAAGTTATATTCTTATTACGGTGTTTTGTTCCCTTGTAGCTGATTTTCCCCCCTTCCTCACTAGGTTTTCTCACATGATTCAGGACAAGCCTTTGCGTACCTCCTGGGAATCCAAGATGAAAGAACGCCAGGAAAAGAAATTAGTCAAAGACTTTGCTCGTCAGTTGAAGGAAGGAAAGGAGAGAGAGCGTGAGGTGGGAAATGTGTCCATAGTGTACCTTGTTCAGTAACTAAAATTATGCATTTATCTCAGTATTTTCCTCTTGTGGATACAAAACAGTGTGCTCATGGGGCTGGAGTGTGCCAGTAAAGCTAAGAGATGTGATATCACCCAATGCTGAAAGATTAGAACTGGAAGATCAGATTAAGATGTGTCTTTCCTGTTCAGAAAGAAAGCAGAGGAACACTGATATTTCCCATGATGAAGGCATGTTGAAGTTCTTGAAGAACAGGTAATACAGGGCTGGCCAACCTTCGGTTTTTGGACTTCAATTTCCAGAAGCCTAAGTCATTTTCCCCAAAGTATTGATCAGCCAATGTACTGACAGAGGCTTCTGGGAACTGAAGTCCAAAAACTGAAGTTTAGCCACCGCTGAGGTAATAGGTACTGTAGCACTAGTAGTAGAAGATGAGAGTTGGGACAGACTTTATAACTAGTGGCTGTGACACTCCCATCTCCTTCTTGTCAAGACTGTACAGATGAAGGCAATGGAAAACCATTTCTGGGTATGTATTTATATCTGGAAAACCCTCTGTTGAGACAGTTCAAAATGAAGCAAGAGGTAGCACTGGACTCTGAGAGCAGAAGGCACTTAGTCAACTACTTTTATTTATTTATCGTATGATGATAGTCTACATTAATGTTGATATATATAGAAGGCACATTTGTCCATCTCAGGTTCTTAGCTAGAGTTCCAGGTCCAGGTTTGAAAGCCATTGAAGGGCTTCATCCGTGGCACTATACAAGTCCCCCAAAGTGTCTCCAAACTCACATAAAGGACACCTAAATATAATGTCATCCATGACTCAGGGGAAGAACAAAGGACACGTGCAAGTGGCAGAATCACTAGCAAAGCAACACAACTGGTACTTTATTTTTTTCAAAAATTGTGCCATGATGTGCATTCTCTGAGACCATTCATGTACAAGTTCATACTAACTGAACTACAAAGAAAAAGAGGCTTAGGTTCCTTTTCTTTCTTTGAATTCATAATATTTATATACTAGTACATCCGTACCCTGCCCCTCTTCTTTCTATGCCTGGCCAGTTTGGAACTTTCTGTCTATACTGCATATGAGAGGAGTTTTTTCTGTTGCTCTTTGGCTATAAACAGAGATGAGCACTGAACCCTAAAGTTAGATATGACTGGCTTTCAAGCAAGGGTGACCTTTACTTCACTGTTGTTGGGTGGTTGTTGTTTTTTCAACTTTAGGAAAAGAAGAAACGTAGAGAAGATAACTTAAAAAGACGGCTGGAGAATGAGCGGAAAGCAGAGATCGTACAAGTGGTAAGTCTTGACTTAGTTTCTTATTTCCTTCAGAAAGAAAATGTACAAGTTTAAGCGGTAGAAGAATTAATTTTGAATCTGCTGTCCAGACATGCAGAGAAACGGGCTCACCGGGGTTGAAGGCTTGGAATATATTTTGAGTAACAGAGACTAACATCTGCCATCACCAGTGGTGGGCATAAAATTTTTTTACTACCACACTGTGGGCTTGGCCAAATCTGTGGACATGTGACTTGCTGGGATTGGCCATGTGGCTGGGTGGGCGATCTAGTCATTCCTGCCACATGGCCATGAAAACTTCTGCAAACACAGACAGCACTGGCTCTTTGGCTGTAAATGGAGATGAGCACAGCACCCTAGAGTCAGATATGACTGGCTTTTGAGCAAGGGACACCTTTACTAAACACTTGCAACTAAACAGTGCCAAACTTCACATCAAATTTGAATACCAATCGGGGATCTTCTGTTATTAAGTAAAGGTAAAGGTTGTCCTTGCTTGAAAAACAGTCGCATCCAACTCTAGGGTTCAGTGCTCATCTCTATTTATAGCCAAAGCACCAGTGGACTCGATCCACAAAAGCTCACATTAAAATACAGCAGTTAGTCTTTAAGGTGCCACAATGTTTTTGTCTTTTTGTTTTGTTTGCTTCCTGATATGCTTGCACAGAATAAGACTTTTGAAATAGTAGCCGTGTTAGTCTGTGTTTCAAGCATATAGACAGTAAACAAAACAAAAAGACAAAAACGTGGCACCTTAAAGACTAACTGCTGCTCCGAGGTAGACTCAGCCCTTGTTCCCTCCTCCAAGGGAAACCCCCTTAGCCTGCTCCAGAGTAGACCCTGCCTGGGGCTCCATGTCTCCCCCTCCACCCACACACCAGGCCCACGGAGACTTACCAAGAAGCTGGTGGTGCGGGCCGAGGGCAGTGACTCCCACAGGCAGCACAACAGGGTGGCTGGGCTTGGGGGGAGCAGCCCCACAAAGATGGAGCTGGAGCTCACCTCGCCCTGGCCAAAGGTGCACAGGAAGCACAGAGGGTCTCCTTCTCTTCTCTGCCTCACTGTCAGACAAGAACTGGCCTCACCGCCCTCGCCTTGGCCAGGGAGGGAGTGAAGAGGAGGAGGAGGAGGAAGAGCCTCCACCGCTACCTTGCCCAGGCCAAAGGTGCATGGGAAGCACGGAGGGGAAAGCGTGCCTGGACGGTGAGGGGCAGACCGCCCAGCAGCGCCTGGCTGCAGAAGACCAGCTGACCTGCCAGCAGTGCTTCCTGTGCGCCTTGCCTGGCCCGAAGCGCCTCGCCCGGATGGTGAGGGGCCATCCTGCCAGCAGTGCCCAGTGGCAGAAAACCAGCCGACCCACCAGCAGCGGCCGCAGCTGCCTCGTCCTTTCGGCCATGCTGCTTTGGGATTCCACCTCCTCCCCGCCCATGGGACAATGAGGCTCTTCCTGAGTCCGGCGTCCCAGAGCGGCATGGCTGAAAGGACCTCACCGTCCGGGTGCGCTTTCCCCTCCGTGCTTCCCCTGCACCTTCGGCCTGGGTGAGGCACACAGGAAGCACTGCAGGCATTTCTGGCAGGAGAGCTAGTCTTCTGAAGCTGGGCGCTACTGGCAGGCCAGCCCCTCACCATCCGGGTGCGCTTTCCCCTCTGCGCTTCCCATGCACCTTCGGCCCAGGCGAGGCAGTGGGGTGGCAGAGGCTCCTCCTCTTCCTCACTGGCCAAGGCAAAGGGTGCTGAGGCCGGTTCCCGCCCGACAGTGAGGAGGAAAAGATAAGGGGACTGGAGTGGGGTGAGAGGAAGAGGGGGCAGGGGGTAGGGCAGCTGGTTTTACACCCACCCATCCACCCACCCCCGCTTGAACTGGTGCGAACCGATCACTGGCCATCACCCTAAATGCTTCCTGCAGTTCCCAGGAGCAATATTTTGCTGCAAGCCACTCCCATTGTTTTCCAAAGTAATTGAGAGTAGATTAGCCTTAATGGGGTAAACTGCAAAAGACTCACTCTTAATTTGTTCATATAGCTGGAACCATTTGTCTATAGGATTTAGTAGTTTGAGGTGCTGTCATGAAGGTAGTTTGTTGTAACAAAGCTTCCAGCATGCCACTGTTCACCTCACAATTCAGTTGCAAAATGTCTGCTATAATACGGTTAGACTGGGAGTAAGATTTAGTGGCCCATGCTTTCTAGTTGCCATTTATTAAGAAGAAGAGTATTTTGGGTAGATGCAGGGGGCCATGTCAATCTGGTGTAGATGCACAGACTTTATCTGAAACCTCTCTTGCTGTGGGATGATTTAATTTTAAACTGAGGTTTGATGTATTAACTTCATATATCAAACTGCCTGGACTGTGTTCCCTTCATCTTGCCACTCTGGTTCTGCTTGGGATTTCAACTGTCTGAGAGAGTGGCAGGCCTGGAATATAACCTGATGCATTATTACAGGAACTCCACGATCAACTGGGTAGTGATAACCTCTTTCTTTATGCAGGCAATTTATCAGCCCATCAGTTGAACAAAGAGGGCAACAGGCTAAAGAGAACAGTGTCTGCTTTTCTGTGAATAGTTTAATCTCTTGGACCTCTTGATAGAGATAGTGGCCAAAATCCTGTTCCTTAGCATAACAGGTCGCACCTGAGTGATCCCACTTTATCATTGGGCATTTGGTGAGTCAATTCTACAAGTCCCATTGATTTAAGTGGGCCTATTCTGGCTGTGACTTACTACATAACTAGAATAGGCCCACTGGAATTGATGGAACATACAGAGGAGGTAATTCACCAAATCCCCATAGATTCAAGGGGGTCTTGTCTACTGTGATTTACTATATTAACTTGTTGTTGGCCTGGGCCCTACTTTTCCTTGTTACGGCTGTTTCCAAAGTGTGATAGAAAACACTGCCTTACAATAGTATTTATTTATTTATTTTGCTACCAAGAGGAATAAGTCTGGTTTGTGACCTTTCATTTAACTATGATTCCCAACAGCCCACACAGCATAACCAGAGGTAAAAAGTGGTGGGAGTTGCAGGCTCATGACCTTTCGTGGGCTCCAGGTGACCCACTCATCCAGTACAGGAAAGGGATATACTAGAGTTGAGAAGAGGCTGTGCCAAGCATTAAAAACCTTTGCCTCAGATGGTTTAGTAGCTCTATGTGTTCAGCATGGAAATGTTTAACCTTGCATACTCATTAATTTGCAGACAGATACAGAAATCAGAGGATGGCTAGTAGTTTTGTAGGTTGAGCCTCAGCCAGACTATGCGTATGTTTCTGAGGGCCTACTTCTGTCCCCTTTTGGTAGAAACTGAAAGCAGTTAAAAGAACTGATGAACAAACGCTGCTAGTCTCTTAGCTAAGCTGATGAAGTGGCCTGATGTGATGCTTGTAGTCAGGTGACAATTGACAGAGAAAAATCCAAGAATCCTGATTTCTCAGAAAAGCAGGATAATAATAATATTAATAAATTTTAATTTATATCCTGCACTTTCTCAGCCGAAGCCGACTCAAGGCAGCCATTACAACAAATATATACCATACAAAACAATAATACAGTAGTAAAGAAGCAAAAAAGTAAATTCAGTACAATTCAAAAGCAATTTAACAAAGTCAAATTACAACACAAAATATCACATCAGAAATAAACCCAATAATAATGAATAACAAAATTAGACAAGATCACCCAAGAAATTCCCAGCCTCTAGAGTCTTTTGAATCCGGAGGAGGAGGGCGGAGACCGAGAATGCCGGCCGGTGGTGTGGCCGGGAGAGCCTCTTTGCCCTCACCGGGGCCGGAAAGCGCATTGCAGCCGTGGCTGGCTCGACACCACCTTGCCTTTTGAAGTCAAAGGGTCGGGGGGGGGGGGGAGAAACGCCGGCCAGTGGTGTGGCCGGGAGAACCTCTTCACCCGCACCGGGGATATGACATTCTTTCCTAACCTTGACATCTTCCTGGCATAGACCTGAGTCTCTTTTACTTGTTATCTTCCAATGGTTTTGTAAATGCTGTAATATTTATTCCTTCCTCATCTTCTCCCCTTCCATTCCTCCAGATTCGAAATCCATCTAAACTGAAGCGTGCAAAGAAGAAGCAGTTGAGGCGGATTGAGAAGCGTGACACGTTGGCACTACTTCAGAAACACCAGGCACAACGCAAAGCAGCTAAAGAGTGAAGGGGAAAATGACCTCTTCCTGATATATGGGAAATGATCTAAGAAGGCGGGGGCAGGATCTACTGAGGCAGTGACTTTGGATATACATAAATATTTACCTGGCTTCCGTTGCTATTGGCAAGCAGGTTCTGGAAGAGTCTGTGTTGCATCCAGTTGCTCCCAGGCTTAAGCCTCCTTTCCTTTTTCACTGTTACTGGCCAAACACAAAGCCGGAGACTGAACCTCTGAGACTCTTTACTGCAGGAATCTGCAGCTGAAATTAGAATAAAGTGCTAAAGGGGTCACTTGAACATTTGCAGCTTCTGCACTATGACAGCGTTGTGATGAAAATGTGGATTAGACCTGCATTTCTTTGATATCCATGACCAAAGATCGAATAGAATTCGACTGTTATTTGATAAGAGCCTTCTTTATTGGGTTGGAATGGGATAGTTGAGTGGTGTAAAAGTGACTGAAATGATTATTTGGGCTGTCCTATAAACTGGATCCATCATTAGCGTGAATGTGAACTCTGGAATAAACCTCCGCAATACGCACAACTTATACCTAGCAGTCGTGTTTCAAAACAGCAATTTCTCAAGAAATACGAGAAGTGTTATAAAAAACATCCGGGGGGGGGGGGACTGGCTTGGAGAAAGCTTTATAAGGTTGGGTAGTTGATGCATAGGTTAGTGGTGCCCTGTGGTAGCTGCCAGGGGTGTACTGCTTTGTGTATTTGAAGATGCCCTAACTTGTTCTGGTAATATATATTGTTAGAGGATTTTTTTTGTGCATCTCTCATATAGGTGTACAATATGCAGCATATGCTTTGCACACATATCTGCGTACAAGTAGTGAGAGACACTAAAACCTATGTATAGGTTTGATGTTTTGGTGATCTTTTGTAGATGGCCCTGTTCTACAATTGCCAGGTTCTGCAGCAGATCACAGATGAATATGTGGAAAGGAGATAGAAGGATGGTAGCTACATTAAAAGATGCAACTGTCATTCCTCAAAGCCTTGTCTGTGGCCCAGTGAGAGAGAGCTTGCATTCCAACAACCTGTGGTGGCCTTGTGTCAATTTTGATCTTTGAAAATGCAGTTGTTTGTTGGGAAGAGGTTGGAAATGAGATAGTAACTGTACCGGTTACAGTAATTAATAAGCAACATGATTATTGACATAACAAAAGTTTGCAGCAATTGGCATAGTTTTTGTAAGCTTTGATTTCCCATTTTGCTTTCACACTAATTAGAGGAGGAGGGAGAGAGGTTCACGGGGTTCAAATAGTGGCTTGTGGGTTGGCTTATGTTACACTGCAGCTTCATGCTCTCTGTGTTGGTAATGGGGTAAGCACTGGCAAGCATAGAAAAGGGAGTATAAAGGCTAAGGACGTAGGATGCCTCCTGGTGGGAAAATGAATAACTAATACGGAGGACCTGCTGACTTAAAGAGACAACAAGTTAGTAACTGGAAAGGGAGGGCAGAGGAGAGTGAGAGCAGATAGAACATTTTCATGTGATGTCCAGCCTCTGCTACAGCCCAGTACAGGGGCTGCTAATTCTGTATAATCTGACTATGTGAGGGTAGGAGTATTGTGTAACACAGGGATTCTCAACCTGCGGTCCGCAGGCCAGATGTGGCCCACGGCACCATTTCATGTGGACAACCACCACCTCCACCACACCTGGAAGTGCCATGTAGTGGAGAGAGGGCAAAATGGCCATCCAGCCCCCAAAGCTGTCAGAGGGAGCGTGACCCAGCCCCTGGCTTTAAAAGGTTGAGAACTGGTGTAACACTTCATTTATGCTACAGATACCAAAGACCTAGATGCTGAGTTGGTGGGGACAGATTCCCTGCATGACATAAAAGGCTTCTCTACCTGTTCATCTTGTGACAGTTTATAATAATTCAGGTTAACAGATTAACTTGCATCAGTTTCTTACTACATTTTTAAAAAGTGGGTTACATTTTTTACCTTACTAATGATTAATTTATCTTTTTAGAATTAACTTTCTAAATTTGAGATTACACTTTTAAAAATTTACAAAACAGGATTGGCTTCTAGTCTGAAACGAGTGGACAATGGAAGCAAAAGGCAGCTGCTGTTAAGTATGAGTGTTGCATTTGAAATCTGTGTGGTCAGCTCTCATTTTCATCAGGTAAAAGGCAGCTGCCATTTCAAATTCGTTTCTGCCTTTTTTTCCTTGTAAGAAACATCTTGTAACATTCCCATCATGGTCAAGAAAGTATCAGTTTTTGATAATCTGTTACAAATTGTGTATTTAAAAATCTAAGTCACAAGAGCTAGATTCTCCACTCTGGGGGCTACATTTGAGTAGCTTTCAAAGAGCTCTTTCTAGGCTTTTGAGGGAATTTTCATGTTCAGTACTTAAATATCTCTGTTATTTACTCTTGCTCTTCGTTAAATGGAAGGTAAGATTATTGGGCATTGTGCCAGAGGTTGTGCATTTATTCAATGTGCCCATATTTGTTTATATTTATTTTGTCTCATTTAGACCCTGCCTTTCTCCCAGCGGGTTTTGGATGTATGTTGGTATTTTCGGAGATACGGGGAGGAGGAATAAGGAAATGCAGGAGATATGGAAGTGCTGTTTAATGGCTACTCTTAACCGTACGGGCGCGTTTTACTTCCGCTTCCAGGAGCGACGAGGGTGGCGCGGGCTGGATGAATCGCAGTAAACCCATTTGTGTGGATTCACGGGGGCTTGGGCTTCTGGGAATTGAAGTCCAAAAACATCTGGAGTGCCAAGCTTCGCCATCATGGGTATAGGGGTTCCTGCTGAATTGCCAGAGCCCTAGGTAATGGGAGAGCTTATGCTGTTGGTGGGGGCTTTGGCTTATTTTAGAAAAAGCCCATGCCAGGCTAGCCCTCATGATAGTGACATAGGCTTCAAAATGCATGTGCCATGCTTCCTGACATCTCAAATGCCACAGAGGAGGCGGAATGAAATTTGCAAGTGAGATTGGAGCACAGGTAGGACTTGAGCTTTGACCAATGCCCTGGTTCATGATGGACAAACTGAATAAACCATTCAACTATTTATTTATTTATTGCTCAAACTTGTATAGCCACCCCGCTCACTGGAACGAGACTGAGTAGCTCACAATGTTAATATCCCAACACTCAGAAAATTACGAAGTCTTAAAACGTTAAAAATTACAGAAGTCATTAGAGCTTAAAACCATTAAAATCTGTTGCTAAAAATACCCCCCTAATTAAAAATTGAGATTAAAACTTAAAAGTATAAGCAGCCATCGTTGTATGAGCCAGCGAGGGGGGGGGGGGGCTACCGTATCACCAGTGCCCCATACCTGCTTCGCCAGCCATGTTTTTAGGTCTTTTCTGAAGGGCAGCAGCTTTGTCTGGGGACGTAATTCAGTTGGCATTGTCTGTGTCGAAACCAGGCATCAAACTGCAAAATGAAGTCACCTTTTTGTGAATTCATTCCACAGTTCCTTTCACCTGACCTAGTGTGAGAAACATTAGGCAGCACAACAAAGTTGCCATTGCCCAAGGTAGACCTGATTGTGGTTCAAAAATACCACAATCTTTGAGGAGGCCCTTTCTGTGTAGATGAAGAAAATACATGTGATCTATATAGGCGACAGAATTGGGCAGGAAGGGGGGAAGCAAGGAACTTGATGTTTTCCCTTCACAGTGAGTACCTGGACAGCAAACATGGCAACCATGCTAGAATAGAATAGAATAAATCTTTATTGTCATTGTCCACTTGCAGGAACAATGAAATTTCTCGGTTGCTATATCAGCTCAAATAAGGCACTCCACATGAATTTAAAACAACTGCAAAAACACTAATTACAGTACAATACAGTACCATATGACAAATAAAATAAGATGACTTCAGAGTCCAGGGTTTCCATTTAAGGCCAAAATTGTTCTAGAGAAGAAGCTGTTCTTAAGACGGCTCGTTCTCGCCTTCATTGTTCTATATCTCCGTCCCGATGGCAGCAGCTCAAAGAAGCGGTGACCAGGATGTGATGGATCTCCTAATATATCTAATGCTTTTCTATGGCACCTGATGGTATAAATTTGTTCTAAGGTGGAAAGTGAACAACCAATAATACTCTCCACTGTTTTAATAATTCTGTGCAACACTGTCCTATCCCGATAAGTACAACATCCGTACCACACACATAAACCATAAGTGAGCATGCTCTCAATGGCACAGTGATAGAAGGCAAGCAGCAGCTTTTACGGAAAATGGTTTTTCCTTAAAATTATTCAGCCACAGTTTTACCCATTCACATTAGATGAACTGCAATTCAGTTCAAATTGAAAAGAAAACACAATTTCTAGTTATTCATCTGAGCATATGTATTAGCACATATCACTTTATAGGACTCTGGGCTTCAGAAACACCTATATCTGGTACAAAGTTGAGCTCCAAAGCCATTGTCTCCTTGATCAAACTCAATGAAGGTCAATTCATCAGGTCACTTCAGCCCAAGAGTAAGTTCAGCCACCCCTAGCTTTTCCCATCATGCCCCCTCATTCTGTGACTTCTGCTCTTTGATCCACTACAGGGACCAGCCATTGCTGTTAAATTGCACTCTTGCTGAGTTTTAATACTTATGAAACCCCATATCAGAAGTTAATGATTATGCCTTACTTGATTGATAAATAACTAAAATAAATAGGAGGCACGAAATAAATGCCAGGGGTCAAAGCCTTGCTCTTTTTATGGTGCTGTGGCTTTGAATGCAGGCAGGAGGCATTGGATCTGGAGGTGAGTGTCTAGGAATAGCAAACAAAGTGCTGGTGGGGTAGACATGGTGGCCAAGAGCAGGGTTAAGTCCGGGGTGGGTTTTTTTTGTTTTTGTTTTTTTGTTGTTTCTTTTTTTTGGGGGGGGGGTGTACTGTTGGTACTTTGAGGGTTGTTCTCCTTGGTTGCTGCCTTAGGCTTCAGCAGATGGTTCTGCTTACAAGTCACCACTGGTGAACACTCTTGACTGTGGTTTGTCAACTAGCTGCAAAAAACACCTGCCAGTAATATCACCTAGTCTACATTTTATCCACTAGGAGACAAGAACACAGTGGAGGACATTGCTAAAACCTTTGTTGGACTAAGGCCATGATGGTGAACCTTGGCACTCCAGATGTTCTTGGATTTCAATTCCCAGAAGCCCATGCCCCCTGTGAATCCACACAAATGGGTTTACTGTGATTCATCCAGCCTGCGCTGCCCTTGTCGCTTCTGGAAGCGGAAGTAAAATGTGCCGATAGGTTAAGGTTCTTCTGGGTTAACCCTTCCTTTGTACAGGCGCATTTTACTTCCACTTTCAGGAGCAACGAGTGCAGCGTGGTTCGGATGAATTGCAGGGAACCCATTTGTGTGGATTCACAGGGGGCTTGGACTTCTGGGAATTGAAATCCAGGAACATTTGGAGTGCCAAGGTTTGCCATCACAGGACTAAGGATAAGGGATATTCAAACTTTTCCTCTGACTTACCAAGCTTGTCACTGTCCGAAAAAGAGGCAAGATTAGATTATCATGACTTTCTTTCCTAGAATCCTCAAGAGGATCTGAAATAGCACCTTCAGATTCCTTTAATACCACTGGGCATTACTTATCTTGCCCTGGCATTTTTAATTAAATCACATATTACTCCTTTGGTTATTTTGGATGGGAGCCTCTTTACTGTTTTTTCCCCTATTCTTCTTGTGCTTGGTTGAGCAGTATTTTTTTCCGAGCATACAGAGGCAATAAGTATCCAGTTCCATCTTCTCTTTGTCACCTATTAAAAATTCTCCACCTTTACCATGCAGCAGGACTACTACCTCCATGTTATCCCTCTCTTTTTTGGTAATTTTCACCCTGGTATATTTTAGCTCTCCTGACCTCACTATAAACCCCAATTGCTTGTATTCTGCTTTGGTGATTTCCCTTGCCCTCCAGACTTGTAGATAGAAAAGCTATAGCAGCATGAGAATTGATCCACCCATTGCCCTAAGCCATGCATGCAATTATTTGCAGATAAGCTAGATGTGTCGTGTGTCTGGTACAATAAAAACATGGCTAGGAGTAAAAGGGAAAGCTGAGTAAGTGCCTGACTATACAATCAAATACCTCCAAATATGTTCTGCTTATGCAATGGATGATTTCAAAGTATTTATTGCTGCCCACATGACACAAAGGCTGATTTAAAATGCTCTGGCATGTTTACTCCCAAAGTGGTTATTTTTCTCCACTGTGCCCATGAGTCCGATGTTCCAAATTCAGGGCATTTAAGTGCAAAGTCCTTAACAAAGGGTGCAGAAAGGCAGAAAAGTGACGCTTTCTGCCAAGTTCCAGCAGAGTGAGGCTTTTAGTGCTCTGAGCACAGAATTCAGCACACCAACCCATTAGTTGTTCTTGCACGTGGCTAAAGAGGTGCTCTTCTCAAGCTGTTTTTTGCTCTCACCGGTAAACAGAGGGTGCAGACCAGTAGCTGATTTGAGGGAGCTGACAGGAAGATTATGATGGACCAGCCTGAGTACTTCAGATGCTGTCAAAGCTGTTCCTCTCTCTTTTTCCTCCTCCGAAACTGCCAGACTTTCAGAACATGACATGGCCCCTCTCCCCAATCTGGTCTCTGAGCAACAACTCATCTCACCTGAGAGGTGAGAACATGAGGGAAGGAAGGGGGTGGGCAAGCTGGAATGCCAATTGTGGGGCATCGAGTGTGAACACTGAACTCCTGGTTCATCCTACAAGCCCAGTGTGAGCTTATGATTTCAAATGTAATATTGGCATTCCAAATATTGGCATTGCAAATCAAATTGGACAAAGAGAATTATTCCAAGGACCTCTTACTAATCACCCACATCTAGTAAGAGGGTGGAGTTCCTTTGATCCTGTGGGAAATGGGAGATTTTGGGAAGGATGCAATAAATCAACAAAAAGATAATTGTTGTAACATACCATGAATCAATTTTTGAGTTTAGACAATCCTACAGGGAAAGGATCTCCACAGGTTCCTGTGATTAATAGCTCTGTTCAACTCCCACAAACCAAAGGCCATGGTTTGGGGTGTGTGTGTGTGTGTGTGTTTTAGTCAGTCTCTGTTGTCTTTCTTTTCTACGGCTTTCAAGTTGTCCAGGCAGCATTTTGTTTCTTTCCCCCCAATGAGTCCTGTTTTCTCATGTGTTCAAACTATGACAACCTCAGTTTAGCTCTCCTTCAACTGCAAGTTTCAAATGAATCACTTTTTTTCACAATTCTGCTTTAATTTAGCAATGTATCAAGAATCATAGTATGCATGTTTTTGACCTTGATCTACTGAAACACATCTTCGCTCTTAAGTACCCTTTCTAGAGCCACCATAGCATTTGTCATCAGTTTCTGTCTTCTCATTTTGAGACAGCAGATTCCATTCAGACTGATGGCTGGGTTGAGCTATAGAAAATATTTAACCATTTTAATTTCTTTACTGTCAACATCATAGTAACGTAACTCCCTCCCCCCCACCCCATGTTCCAAATGTATGAGTCCTACAACATCAGACTTTCCTTTTGTCTCTGGGCATATCAGTAACCAAATGTTCTTTTAGCCTTTAATCAAATTGCTTATTAGCAACAGAGTTATTCATACCTGTTCTTTGCTCTTTCCTAGTAGTGGATTGATTGTCTTCCAACCTGGGAGTCTTAACTTCCAGCACTAGGTGTTTTATTTTGGATTGTCTTATCATACATTTGTCAAAGTACAAAATATTTAGCTTCCTCTTCTGTGCTCTACTAGCAATAAGTAACCTCACCAGTGTCACCTTCCACAACTGCTGCTGCCCGATAGCTGCCTTCCAGGAGTTTCTACAGTCCCATCACCCTGGAACTATCTGTTCGCTTCTACTGATCTAACCATTCATCCCAAAGAGGTGCCCAATGTGCTATGCACAGGATCTAATGACAACAGTATGGATGGTCTTAGTTTCTAGTGACATGACCTTATACTTGACAATCTTTTTGAGTTTCTTTCATGACTGCCCTTCCAAGTCTCAGCTGTATTTTGGTTTCTTGGCTGCAGTCTCCATTTGTACTGAGAACTGAACCAAGGTATGCAAATTCTTTCACATTTCAGTTTGTTCCTTTTCCAGCATTAAACTTGTATTCTATGGGAACTTGCATTCCTATGGGAAACTGTGCTTTGCCAGGGTGGGCAAACGGTTAACTCAGGGTGGGCCAAGCCCACCCTGGCCACACCCTGGCTATGGCCCTGTCTGCTGTCATGATTTTAGTCTTTTCGACGTTCATCTGCAGTCCTGATTTGGCACTTGCTTCTTTCAGCTCACGGCTGCTTTCTGCCACTCTGACGGAATTATCCACAGAAAACGCCCCCTCAAAGACTGGCATTTTTTGTATCACAATTGGGCATATCCTGGTAATGGCAACCATGTGTCGTCAGCTAATCTTTCTCACACTAGGTTGGGTGAAAGGAACTGCAGAATAAACTCACCAAAAGGTGCCTTCATTTTGGCAGTTTCACGTCTGGCCTAGACACAGAAGAAGAATCTGCACATTTTAATTATTGCTGTTTCCTCCACCTATTTACCCTCCTCCTCCTCCATCTCTCCTGTATGACACCTTCTGCCTACACAGAGTGAACAAGCAGGGGCATGAAATGCATTAAGAAACGTAAGGTGTCAACACTGAGCTTCAGCCATCTTCCTCACAGGCTGGGCCTGCAGCCCACGACAGATCAGCCGAGTGAAAGCCAGCCCTCCAAAGTGGCGTGGAATATCCGACCCACCTCACGGACCTTGATTGGGAACGGTTTGCTTGTTTTCCCTCAGACCAGCCGAGAGCGCGCGGGTAGGGTGAGAAATGTGGGGAGTCACACAGATTTGGGAGATCTGAAATTAGATGAAAATAAACAGGATTTATTAGCCTTTTTTAAAAAAAACTTTAGCAAGACAACAAGTTGCCAAATACTTGAAAGGTGAAGTTAGATTTGAATACATGGTATATTGATGTTTGGGATATGGCACTTAATGAAAAACTTACATGGGATCTAACTATAAGAAAGGGGATTTTGAAGCAAAATAGATTTTGGGATAGTTGGAGGCAGTGGTGGGCATCAGCAGATTCGCACCAGTTCGCCAGAACCAGTAGCAGAAATTCTGGCTGGGCGCGTGTTGTGTTCTAACAGTGTAACCTTCTACATGTGATAACAATGTATCTGAACCAATGTAACCTTGCCTACGAGTAACAATGTAACCTTCAGCTGATCACTATAAACCCTGTAATAGGACGCGAGCTAATGACCACCAGCTGGCAGCAGCGAGCGTCCAAGCTCTCTTGGTTCAAACCCATCAAAGGCCACAGCGCGGGAAGTTTCCCGCCGCTACCTACACCTGGACAAGAAGGGCGTGACCAGCCATGACGTCACGCGGGCAGTAGCCAATGGGCTATCGTGGAGCCACATTCAAATACGTTACTACCATATATATAGAGCTGTTCGTCCGCCATTACCTCATGTTCCCTCTGTCCACCATGCAATAAACCTGAGTTAACCCAGCCCTTGGCTGTTTCCTGTGTCTTGACTCTCATACACTAAATTGGCGACGAAGGTGGGATTATGGATCCCCAAGGAGCCAAGGCACAGAGCGGGTTCAACATTACCAAACCGCAAGACTGGGAGCTTTTTGAGATGGACTTCCAGGCGGCACTGGTGGAACTCAAAGTCAAAGAAGACGACGAGGAAAGGAAGAGGGCCATCCTCACCCGCATGCTTGGGATGGAGACCAAGCGAACGCTGGTGGGCATTATTGCACCGAAGAAGATGGGTGAGTTCAAAGCCGATGACATCATGAAACTGCTGCGTGAGCGTTTCCGACCCTCGAGGGCAATGTTTCCCGCTCGGAGCGCGTTTTGGAGGCGAGTTCAAGCGCCGGACGAGTCGGTAGAAGCCTTCGTAACAGCTATGAGAGTAGCCGCCACCCCCTGCAGATGGGACCACTTTCTAGAGATGGCCCTCAGGGACGGAGTTCTGTGTGGCCTGAAGGACAAGGAAGTGCAGCGCAGCCTGATGAACAAGGAGCCACCACCCACACTGGCAGAGGTTGTAGAGGCCGCGGAAGCCGCGGAATCCACGAATGCTGGAGTAGATGAGATGCACAAGTGGCGTGAGTGGCGTCCGAGGGCCGGCAAAGCGGAAAACTCGTCGCACGGAAAGTCCGGACAGTCGGTGCACGCAACCCGACGGACCTCGAAGTCGTCTTCGGAAAGCAGCGACGGCGAGGAGGTCCAGAAGGTCCGAAGGGGAGGGCGCCGTTGCGATGGTTGCGGAGCGGCCCATGAGCGCGTGAGGTGCCCATTCAGAAAAACCGAGTGCTACAACTGCGGCCGTCGGGGGCACATCGCCAAGGCGTGCAGGAAAGGGAAAGAGGGCCGGAGACAGTCACAAGACCGTTCGGCCAGACCGGACCGTCCAGCGAGGTCCAAAGATGGCGCCCGGACCACGAGGAAGCAGGACGGCGTGGGCCGCATCTCGGACGACAGCGAGGGCGACGCTCCTGTGTTCAGCGTGTCTGCGGGACAGCCCCATTACTTCGTTGAGGTACTAGTACAAGGGACCCCTATTAGGATGGAAATTGACTCGGGGTCCTCCTATTCTATAATTCCCCAGAGAGAGTTCTTGAAAATCGACCCCCACGTGCGGCCCAAACTTAAAGCGTTGAGGGCCACACTACGGGACGTACAGGGGAACAGCATTCCAGTGTTGGGGGTCGGGACATTCCGGGTTCGTTTTAAGAGACACTCTGCGGAACTTCCCCTAGTGGTGCTAAAAGGGGGAGTTGTAGTCTCCTCGGGACGCAATGGTTTCAGCCTTTAGGTTTGTTCATAGGGGGGGTGCATGCCGTAGGCGTGGACCCAATACAAGCGGTGTGCGACGCACACCCCGCCGTTTTTAAAAGTGGACTGGGAAAGTTCAAGGGACCCCCTGTAGCCTTCGACCTAGACCCGGAGGTCCGCCCGATAAGACTCAAACCGCGCAGGGTACCGTTCGCACTAAAGGACAAAATAGAGGCGGAACTGGACAAACTGGTGGGTCAGGGGATTCTTGTTCCTGTGGATTCCGCGGAGTGGGAGACTCCAATTGTAACAGCACTGAAGGCTAACGGGGAGGTGCGCATTTGCGCTGATTATAAGTGTACAATTAACAAGGCGATCCGCCCTAATGCATACCCGGTGCCAGTGGTCAGCCACCTCCTGGCCAGGCTGAATGGGGGAAAGTGTTTCGCTAAGCTCGATTTAGCACAGGCCTACCAGCAACTCCCTGTAACCCCCGCCACAGCGGCGGCACAAACAATAGTTACACATAAGGGGGCGTTCCAGGTGTCGCGTTTACAGTTCGGCGTGAACTCGGCACCTGGCCTTTTTCAGTCGCTCGTGGAACGCCTCCTGAAGGGGCTGGAGGGGGTGTTGCCATATTTTGATGATGTGTTGATAACGGGGGGGAGTAAGGCCGAACTGGCACATAGATTGGATAAAGTTCTGACCGTGTTCGAGAAAGCGGGGCTGCGACTGAGAAAAGACAAATGTGTATTTTTCGAAACAGAGGTTGAGTTTTTAGGGTTCCGTGTCACGCCCGAGGGAATTAGGCCGTCCAAATCTAAGGTAGCCGCCATCAAGAAAGCTCCTCGCCCCACATCCAAAACCGAACTACAGTCATTTCTGGGGCTTCTCAATTTCTACCATACCTTCCTTCCACGGAAGGCGTCTGTTGCCGAGCCGCTCCATCAGTTACTTAAAAAAGAGGAAAAATGGCTGTGGGGTGACGAGCAAGAGAGGGCGTTCACAGAGTTAAAGCAACTCCTAACATCCGAGGCAATCCTGACTCATTTCGATCCCAAACGGCCAGTAGTTTTAGTCTGCGACGCATCCCCGGTGGGGGTGGGGGCGGTGCTTTGCCACGTGTTGAACGACGGAAGGGAGGCCCCGATAGCGTTTTATTCAAGGTCCCTGTCCCAAGCAGAGCGGAATTACGCACAGACCGACAGGGAGGCATTAGCGATAGTAGCGGGAACCAAAAAATTTCACGATTTTCTGTATGGTCGCCCGTTCAAGATCGTGACTGATCACAAGCCCCTGTTAGGAATCTTCACTGCAAATAAGCCCACGCCACAGATCCTGTCCCCGAGAATGCTGCGGTGGGCTATTTTTCTTAACGCATACCAACATGGGTTGGAATACCGGCCCGGGAAGGAGATCAGCCATGCAGACGCGCTCTCACGGTCTCCGTTGCCCTTGTCGGACGATCAGAAGGCAGGGGTGGGAAGAGACCGCCAGGTATTGCTAATAGAGGTCTTAGATTCACCCCCATTAGTACCGGCCGACATTGCCAAGGCAACGGGAAAGGATAGAACACTGGAGAAAGTGTGCTCGTGGGTACAGAAGGGGAGGCCGGCGTCATCCCCAAGCATGGAATTCGACCCATTTTTTCGAAAACGAATAGAATTGTCATTAGAGAGGGGGTGCCTCTTGTGGGGCCAACGGGTGGTGGTTCCTACGTCCCTGCAACCGAAGGTGCTAAAGCTGCTGCACGTCAGCCACCCAGGAATCGTCCGTTCCAAGGCACTGGCCCGGAGTTATTTCTGGTGGCCCCAGCTGGACGCCGACATAGAGCATATGATTGGCACTTGTGAGGCATGTCAGGGCTCCCGACCGGAGGTAGCCTGTCTCCCGCATAGGGAATGGGACGCAGCAAGGGGACCGTGGTCCAGGGTGCACGTAGATTTTGCTGGCCCGTTCCGAGGAACCATTTTTCTCCTGGTAGTGGATGCGTACTCAAAGTGGCTGGAGGTCATTCCGGTAAAGAGCACATCCTCCGCCACTGCCATTGGCCAGCTGAGGAGGGTCTTTTCCACGTTCGGTTTACCCGACACTCTGGTCAGCGATAACGCTAGCTGTTTCACGTCCGCTGAGTTCGCGGCATTCATGGAGGCAAATGCAATTCGGCACGTCACATCCGCGCCGTTTCACCCGGCCACGAATGGCCAAGTGGAACGGTTGGTGCGCACAACAAAAGATGCGCTGCGGCGCATGGGCTCGGGGGATCTAAATCACCAAGTCTGTCAATTTCTGTTAGCGTACAGAGTGACCCCCTTAGCGTCCGGATACTCGCCGGCTGAGCTGCTGATGCGGAGGAAACTGACCACGATCTTGTCCAGGTTAGACCCGACGAGGGTCGAGGACAAAGGGAAGAACATAGGTTTAGCGGTCTCGAAAGGTTTCGGCGTAGGCGATCCTGTGCACTGCAGGAACTATGCCAACGCAGGCCCAGTCTGGGTGCCAGGGACGATAGTAGAACAGACGGGACCAGTGTCGTATCGGGTGGAAACGAACACCGGTCTCCTCTGGAGGAGGCACGCTGACCAACTGCGGCGCCGAGTGAGTGAGGGTCCGATCAGTGGGGCTCAGCAACCGGATTCAGCGATAGGGTTCTCCCCCACCCGTTTAGCCCAAGGGGGAGACAGAGAAGGACACCAGTCCAAAGCCAGGGGGGAAAGCAGTGATCCCGACTCTTATCCTTTTGACACGCCAGCTCTATCCGAGCCCGGGGAGGGGGAAAAGGAGCTTGCGGCCGCCGCTGCCACTTCCCCCGAATTCGATTACGATTTTAATTTTGCTAGCCGGGGGGGTTTTTTGGAGTGTTCCCCCACCCATCCAAGCGAGAAGAGGGGTTTTTCGTTAGCCCCCAGTGCCCCCGGTTCTTCCCAAACAAAGCACACACCTCCCAACAAAGCCGCAGAGCCGCGGCAAGCCACTAACGAGTCATCCTCTCCGATTACAGGGCAGGAAACCAGGGAGCAAGGAGGAGGGAGCGAAGCCGGGGCAGGGCAGCCCGCGCCGAGACCCCAGCGTGTTCGAAATAAGCCATCTTGGCTGAGAGACTTCGTCTCATCCTAGGGGGGAGGAGTGTTGTGTTCTAACAGTGTAACCTTCTACATGTGATAACAATGTATCTGAACCAATGTAACCTTGCCTCCGAGTAACAATGTAACCTTCAGCTGATCACTATAAACCCTGTAATAGGACGCGAGCTAATGACCACCAGCTGGCAGCAGCGAGCGTCCAAGCTCTCTTGGTTCAAACCCATCAAAGGCCACAGCGCGGGAAGTTTCCCGCCGCTACCTACACCTGGACAAGAAGGGCGTGACCAGCCATGACGTCACGCGGGCAGTAGCCAATGGGCTATCGTGGAGCCACATTCAAATACGTTACTACCATATATATAGAGCTGTTCGTCCGCCATTACCTCATGTTCCCTCTGTCCACCATGCAATAAACCTGAGTTAACCCAGCCCTTGGCTGTTTCCTGTGTCTTGACTCTCATACACTAAAGCGCGCCCATCCAAGGTTTGAAATAATGTAGTCCTAATTCGGGTGCAATGCATGGTTTGTCCCCTGGCCACGCCCACCATACCATCCCCACAGTGTGGTAGTAAATTTTTTTGGAGTCCACCACTGGTTGGAGGCCATTTCTGCAGTACACATAGGGGGGGGGAATAAAGGAGACAAGCCTGTACCACGTTTTGTCAATGAGTTTTTGGCAGAATAAATGAGTTGTTGGAGGACAACTGGTAGACTCAAGGACACATGGTTAGCGCACTAGGGTGTTTTATGTATTCGTATTATGAGAAAACTGGAATACCATATTAAGGTGTAAAAAGGTAAAGGTAAAGGTTTCCCTTGCTCAAAAACCAGTCGTATCTGACTCTAGGGTGCAGTGCTCATCTCTGTTCCAAAGCCGAAGAGCCAGCGCTGTCTGCTTCTGCAGACATTTCCGTGGTCATGTGGCAGGCATGACTAGACACCGGAGCGCACGGAACGCTGATACCTTCCCACCAAAGTGGTCCCTATTTATCTACTTGCAATTTCTTGCTTTCGAACTGCTAGGTTGGCAGGAGATTAATTTTTAAAAAGTATTACATACATTTAAGTAGAATGGTTAAGAGATTGGAAGTAGTGAAATGATTAATCTGTATGAATTTTCTTTTTATGTAATTTTGTCATTATTTTCTTTTTTTATTATGTTACGTAATTTTTGTACTTTATTATTGTTATTCTTTGTTTAAAATCTTAATAAAATTTATTTATTTATTAAAAAAAGAAATGTGGGGAGTCACTTAGGAGGAGCTGCGGTGGGGCGGGGAAGGAGTCCAAGCGCCTCCTTCAGCCCTGCAGGTTGAGAAAGGTGTTTCACCTGCCCGGACGACGAGGCCCCCCCTTTTCCTCCCCATGGAAGCAGAAGCGGGGAGAGCTTGCAAAGTCTTCCCCCTTCCTCTTGCAAAGCCTTCCTCCTCCTCTCTGGCATGGCTCTTCGCTGAGGGAGGAGGAGGAGGGGGAGGAGAAGGGGAGGAGGAGGGCAGCGCTTTCCTCCTCATTTCCTCAGCTGGAGACTCCCCCCCCTCCCCCCAGGGCGAAGCGGCCTGGCCTGGCCTGGTCTTCCCCGTGGCCCTGTGTGGTGCTCTCCCCCCACCCACCCCTCGAATCTCCCTCGGCTCCCCTCAGCGCCTACCAGGGCCGTAGGTGGGGTGGTGGTGGTGGTGGAGGAGAGAGAGCGAAAACCCTCCTTAAGCTAACAGCTCGCCCCGCGGTAAGGTAAAGGTTTCCCTTGCTCGAAAGCCAGTCGTATCCGACTCTAGTGCTCAGTGCTCGTCTCTGTTTCAAAGCCAAAGAGCCAGCGCTGGCTTGCGTGGTCATGTGGCAGGCATGACTAGACACGGGGCGCACGGAACGCTGGTTACCTTCCCACCGAAGGGGTCCCTATTTATCTACTTGCAATTTCTTGCTTTCCAACTGCTAGGTTGGCAAGGAGCGCCCCGCGGTGCCAATGTTATATATGTGAATGTGACATTGTTGCCCCCCCTTTCGCCCCTCCCCCAAAACAACAACAACACAACACCTAGAATCCTGGCTACGGCCCTGGCGCCTCTTCCTCCTCCTATTTATTTATTTATATTCATATTTATATAGCCGCCCACCTCACAAAGACTCTGGGCGGCATACAATCTTAAAACCCTTAAAACAAGAACAACCCCATTAAAACAAATTACCCCGCTAAAACCCCCACACATTAAAACGTGGAAAATTACTTTGATATTAAACCAACCAGCAGGTGGGGGTCACGACATCTTCCGGACCCCACACCTGCCCCGCCAGCCATGTTTTCAGATCTTTCCTGAAGAAGGGCAGCAATTCCAGGCTGCAGCCTTAGATCCCCTGGCAGGAGGTTCCATAGGGGGAGAGGGCAGTTCGGCGGGTGGCCATCGCAGGCAGGGTCAGTCCTCAGTTGGCGAGGAAGTCTCGCTGGCGGCGGGCCACGAAAGGGAGCCAAGCACGCAGCGCCCGGGCCCAGTCCTCTCCTCCGGGCGGCGACCGACCCTCAAATGCAGGCCAACTTTGGAAGGAGTTGGCCTTAACGGCGGCGCCTCCGCTTCTTTGGTGGAGCAAGGATGGAAAGCCAGGCCTCTCTGGAGTCCTAGTAGTCTGTCCCTTGAATCCCCTGTGGCCCCCCTGGTTGGCTCTCAGCAGTGGGGAGGAGATCATACCTGTCAAGTTCCCCATATTGGCCGGGATTACCCCGTAATTCTGCGCCGATTTTCTCCATTTCCCACCCGGAGCTGCCGTAATTTGGCAGGGGGGGGAGGAGTTACTGCGCATCCCTTCTGTGCAGGTCCTTTCTACGCATGCATAAGAAGGCTTCTGTGCAGAAGGGGATGCGTAGAAGGCTTTTACGCATGTGTAGAAGTGACCTGCGCAGAACGGTTCTGCGCAGGTCCGTTCTACGCATGCGTAAAAGCCTTCTACATGTGCGTAAAAGCCTACACATGCGTAGAAGCGACCTGCACAGAACGTTTCTGCGCAGGTCGCTTCTATGCATGCGTAGAAGGCTTTTATGCATGGGTAGAATGGACCTGCGCAGAAACGTTCTACGCAGGTCCCGTAATCTCTGGAGCTGCGCTTGACAGGTATGGAGGAGATTCGTCTGTTTTTGTGTCAGAGATTACTCTGGGTCGAAAGGATTTTTGCAGGGTATGCAAAAAGGAGTGAAGCTCCTTTCATGCCCCCTCCCCCCAATTGTGCAGCTCTGGGGAATCGAGACCGGCTTTCCAGTCTCTAAGGCAGGGGTGCCCAAACTGTGGACTGGGAGCCAGATCCGGCCCAATGACAATTCATCTGGCCCACGAAGCCCTCGTCAATCCCGGAAGCGGAAGTAAAATGCAACCATACAGGCGCATTTTACTTCCACTTCCGGGAGCGACCAGGGCTTCGTGGGCCAGATGAATTGGCTTCAGGGGCCGCGACCAGCCCCCTGAACCATGTGACCGGCCCATGGCCCAAAAGGTTTGGGCACCCCTGCTGTAAGCCTAGTGCCTTAACCACTAAGCTGGGGGGGGGGAGAGCTCAGGAAACCACTGGTGAGTGACAGGACTAGAAACCTCCATCCCGTGATGAAATTAAAAGGACATTAAAACTTTATTTTTTGTTTTTCCTGCAGAGAAATCTCCTTGCTGTTGAATTTTAAAACGTTAATGGAGGAGGTTGGACTATAGAAGCAAGCAGGGCACCAGGGCCTTGATGAAGACATTTGGCACCCTGTGGTCTCTTTGGCACTTTTGTGGCAGATCAAGGTACTACCTAGTACCCAAAGCTACTCGACTTCTTTGGACACCTGAGAGGTAAAATCCCCACAAAGACCTTTTCTCCTTGCTTACACTGGTAATAGCCACACTGCTCTTCTGTTACTAGGTCAAGGTAAAGGTCATCCTTGCTCAAAAACCAGTTGTATATGACTCTAGGGTTCAGTGCTCATCTCTGTTTATAGCCAAAGAGCAAGGGCTATCTGTGTCCACAGACATGTCTGTAGACATGTGGCAGGCATACCTAGACATTGGAGTGCATGGAATGCTGTTTACTTTACCACCAAAGTGGCTTCTGTTTAACTACTTGCAATTTCTTGCTTTTGAACTGCTAGGTTGGCAGGAGCTGGGACAAAGATGGGAGCTCATTCTGTCATGCAGTACTCGGATATCGAACTGCTGACCTGCCATCATCCAGTCAGTGTCTTAACCACTTGAGCTACTGCCGTCCCTTCTGTTACTACTGGTTGTAAATAGCACACTGGTTTGCTGTTTCCTCCACCAATTTGCCCTCCTCCTCCATCCCTCCTCCGGCTTCCTGTATGACACCCTCTGCCAACACAGAGTGTACAGGGAGGGACATGAAATGCATTAAGAAACATAAGATACCAAAATTAAAATGAGCCTCAGCCCTCTTCCTCATAGGGCGGACCTGCAGCCTGCAACATATCAGCTGAGCGAAAGCCAGTTCTCAGAAGTGGTGTGGAATATCCGACTCACCTCAGGGACCTTGAGCAGAAACAGTTTGGTTGTTTTCCCACAGACCAGCCACATGAGCATGGGCAGGATGAGAAAGGGGTGTGTGTGTTTAGTCACATAGGGGGCGCTGCAGAGGGCGGGGAGCCCAAGCACCACCTTTAGCCCTGCAGGTTGAGAAATGTGTGGGAAAGTGTTATGCCAACCAACCATTGTGTATCTCTGTACCTGATATATATGTAAATTGATACAATGAAATCTCACTCTAGTGTCTGATGAAGAAGGCTTGGTCCACAAAAGCTAGCATTAAAATACAAGTTATGTCATGTCTTCAATAGCAGATGTTGAAGGGCATAGAATACATGGGCCTATTGTGTGACCATGTGTGTAAGTGCAAAGTCCAGTTTTCTTTAACTGAGTTTTCCATGTGACCAGGAAATAGACTTTCCTGAGCTTCCTTTCATTTTAAGAGGCAAGTAGTTCTTTCTTTTCATATTAAAGTCCCAGCATTCTTTGTTGTTTCTTCTGGATTGATAGAAATTCTGATTTCCTCCCCATCCTATTCTAATCTTGGAGGGGAAGATGGTAGCTGAAGAGAAGTTGTTCATTTTATATAACTGATTTGAGACTTTCAGTATTACTTGCTACCTCTCTCCGTGTTTTGAACATTGCAGTGCCTGCTAGGCCATTGATTTTATCAACAGGGATTGGCTTCTGGTATTCAGTAATGATTCTCCAGCTTTGCTTGAGTATTAAGTCTCACCTGTATTATATGAGCTGAACTGTTCCACAGTGGACTGGCATATTTGCCTGTGGAGTACCGTAGGGCCAAGCTGATAGTTTTTAGTGGAGCAAATTGCACTAGTGTAGACCCATTGAATCCATGTGGATTTGGTGAGCCAACTCCTCTACAAGTTCAATTGCTCCCAATATGGTCTGTTTTAGCTGTGGTGTACTTTACAGTTGTCAGTGCTTGTTATCCCAGAGATACGTCACCATATTCTAGTTCTGTAGTTCATGACAGGCCCTTTCATTAGACAGAGTGAGACACAGTGTAGCACCTTCTCATTCTTTACCTAAAAGAAAAACAATTCAGATGGTTATGTAATTGGCTCCATAGCCAGAGGTTGGGAGTTCAATTCCCCGGTTGGCTTCCTTGACAGGACCTGGACTCTGTGTTCCCTGGGGCCTCTTCCAGCTCTGCAGTTTGTTGTTGCTGATGATGATTAAATATTTATTTGTATAGGGTATGGGTGGGTAGATAATTGTCCTCCAGATGTTAGGGGTGGACAGATATTGTCCTCCAGATGTGATTGGCCCAGTCATTATAGCATTACACTGTGCAGAGGCATTTGCCCAAAGATAGCAGAATTACTTTGCAGGAAATAGAAAGTGTGGCTGAGCACCTCCCTAACTGTTTCTAATGGTTTCCAAACTTCTTTAATTATGAATAATGTTTGATCAACTTCCCCAGGCACCATCAACTGCTGGCTAACATGGTTCACCTCAATGTAACTCCTAAAACTTCACTAACCGATTCGCCAGTGTGGATTTTTGCCTCTGGTTTGACTCCATCCCAGTCTGTGACCCTGTTTGCATCACTGACAGATGAAAAAGGAGTGAAATTTGAATCCAGAGCCTTCTACCGGGCCAACAGTGCTGGAGAAGTGGATGTGAAGCAGGCGCCCGCTCTGGGAGGGAACTATGTAGGTGTGTGGCCCATGGGCCTATTCTGTTGCTTGAAGGGAGATAAGATATTCCACAGACTGATAAAACGTGATGTGGTGGGCAGCCCTTTCCACGTCCAGGTCAGCCTCTTCAACACATTTGTGACTATGGAATCCCCCACAGAGGCACCACTTAGCACTTGTACTGTGGAAAGATGGTATGTGGCCCCTGGAGTGAAACGTTTCCAGATCAGAACAGGAAGAGTTCGAGGAGCCCTTTATGTGCCTCCAGGTAAGAATATCTTGACTGATTTCTTTGCCTTTCTTTCCCGATTGCTGTTTATTTGCTCTCAGTGGTCAATAGTTAAATACTATTGCTGGCAGGATTCCAGCATGGCTGAATTTAAGTGGCTGTGAGCTTGATTATGACCTGGAGGAGAGACCTTCACAACCCACATCAGCTGATAAAAATACAGTGGAGTCCACAAATGAGGAACTGTCAATAGTTGAATAACATGGTTCATCTTAGAGTAATGCCTAAAACATCACTAGCTGATTCATCACTGTGGAAATGCTCCTTTAATCAATCCTCATGTATGGTGGAATTACTCCTTCCTTCATTCCTCATGCCTGGACAGGATGAGAAGAATAGGAGGCCAATAACAGCTGACACATGTTCCCCAGCTGTGGACTAATCAGATTCTTGTGTCTTCTTATTTAGTGTTTCCTTCTCTGGACCAATCTGCAAACTTTCCCTGTAAAATTTTACAACAACTCTACAGTTCTTTCCTCCCACAAAATGTCGCATACACTGTTCACTTAGACTCCATGAGACAACTTTCAGTCCATCAATTGGAGCCACTGCATTTTCTGTCCCTCTGGGTAGCTGTGACAGGAACCTGTGGAACTAACCACATCTGACTTTCCAAAGCCAGTTCACAATTACAATAAAATTGCTTCTTGCTGCAAATAAGAAGAGCATATTATGAATCTAATCAAATAACCTACAAGATAGGGGCTGTGGTGGCTCAGTGGTTAAGAAGCTTACCTTGTTAGCTGGCAGGCCAGCAAGTTGGCAGTTTGAGACCCAGGTACTGCATGATGGATTGAACGCCTGTGTCTGTCCCAGTTCCTGCCAGCCTAGCAGATCGAAATCAAGAAATTGCAAGTAGATAAATAGGGACCCCTTTGGTGGGAAAAGATCTTGGGGACATGAAAGGAGCTTCATTCGAGTGTCCCCTGAGCGGAGTTTCTCCAGCAAAAATCCTTTCAACCCAGAATAATTTCTGGCACAAAATTATTATCATTACCTACAAGATGTTTGTAGCTTTGTTGTACTGTATATTGGTGGACAATGTGAATGGGCCGTTTCTTTGCCCCGCCTTCCATGTGCCATACATTTATGGGAGGCTAGAACAAAGTTTTGGGAACACAGGTTATTTCAAGTTTCCTAAAGGCTTTTGGTGCCATGAGGAGATGGGGAAGGTCCAAGTAGCCAGTGTAGCCAGATGGACCTGTATTTCCCATCCATGTTCTTCACTGAGGAATGTACAAGCTAGAATCACACATCTAGACCTCAAAATAGCACTAAGCACTGCTAGAAGATGTTATGTTTATTTTAAACCAATCTTGCAGGCAATTTACATTGCTTAGTCCATCTAGAATTCTTTTAATCCACATTTACCTTACACAAAGTAATTTTTCTCTTCTATAGAAGCATCTCTTAAGTCTGAACCCATAGACATCTTGCTCAAGGGTTGGAGGCATTACATTTTATTTGCAGTATGACTTAAAGAAACCATTCCCTTCAGGGAAATTATTCCAAAAACTTTCCCAAGCTTGGGTATGGCTAGATATGGCAAAGGTGAAGTTCCTGGAATATCAATTTCTTTAAGATGAGGTGTTTGTGAGTGTTTGTGCGTGCAAGAGAAATATCATAAGCTAATTGAATAGCTGGGTGAGTTAGTTTTCTGGCTGTGGAAGCAGAGACTGGAAGTTTGAGTCCCCATTTTGTCTCCCAGGAAAAGTGTTAGCCTGTGTGCCTTTGGAAGACTGCACGATTCCAGGTTGCTCTCAGAAGAAGAACCACATCTTGTTCCCATGTCTTTCTCAATGTTTCTTGTGGGTTTCTTGTGGGTTACCTTCCACATTTAAAATCTTATAAATCTTGCTGACCAAACCTTTTAAGACCATTTCCCCTAGTTTAATTTTCCACAAAAACTCTTCAAATTCTGTCCTATCTCTTTCTAAGCTAGGTTCTGTTAAATATTTATTATTCCATTTATTTAACCTCGCTATCTGAAACCAGTTTAGCCTCATCTCTGCATATATTCCTGCTTTTTTCACTTCATCCTTACAAATACGTATCCAGTCCTTCAGCAGCAACACATCCTTTCTAACCAGCACAAATCTAATACTCTTGTCAATTTTTATTGGGATACTTCCGATATCTTCAACCTCAATTATTGGAGATATATCTGGGGCTTACTCTTTCTTAGTTTTCCCCCACCCCACATTGACTTTAACATTTTATTTTTAATATTAACTTTTCCCATAATTCTATCGAGAAAAACCGTCTTGCCAATTTGTGTGACCTCCTCCATCTCCATAGCTTCCCAAATCACCTTTTCTTTCATCAAAATCTTGACAATATTTTTAATCTTAAATGCTGTATAATATTTTTAAAGATTTGGCAGTCCAAGTCCACCTTCTTTTTGTGGCAAATACCACAAGCTTTTTGAGATTCTTGGTTTACTGCCTCTGTTACAAAAATTGTTTAACAAATTCTGATAGTTATTAAGCTCTTTGTCGTTAAGATGAATTGGTAGGGCATCAAACAAAAAAATCATTTTTGGTAACAACATCATTTTACACAAAGCTACCCTACCAAACCATGACAACTTCAATTTCCTAAATTGACAAATTTGATCCTTAATCAATTTCTCCTGTTTATCATAGTTTAATGTTTTAATATTCTCAAATTTATTTGTTATAATAACCCCCAGATATTTTAGACTATCTTTAATCTGAATTTTAAATTTTTCCAACATCTTCTGTTGATCCTCTTTATCTATATTACCTGTTATCATTTCAGATTTCTCCCAATTTATTCTCAACCCCGATACATCCTCAAAAGCCTTTAGGTGCTCTTGGATCTTTTCCAATATCTTCATTGGATGTTTCATAATAACCAGAGTATCATCCGCATATAGACTTATTTTGTTTCCCACCAATCCTGTTTCCCTGTATTACTATCTTTTCTAATAACTGTTGCAAACAATTCCATCGACATTATGAATAATATTGGAGAAAGCGGACATCCCTGCCTAGTTCCTGCTTTCAACCATATATCTTCTGTATAAACATTATTTACTTTAACCTTTGCTGATCCCTGTTGATATAATTGTTCTATGATTTTTTAAACTTTGTTCCAAATCCATAAAATGAGATTATTTCATTATTACCCACTGAATCGAATCAAATGTCTTAAAAATATCCAATGATAGTAATCCTACCTTCTCTCTACTTTGAACGGCAATATCCAGTAAGTCCAATACTCTCTTCATTAAGTCAGCCATGTACCTTCCTTTGAAAAAAACAACATGATCAGTATTTATGTAATTACCCATAAAACTATTTAACCTATTTGCCAATACAGTTGTGAAAATCTTTGCATCCTGGTTTATTAATGATATGGGTCTAGTAAGGTAAAAGTTTCTCTTGCTCGAAAGCCAGTCGTCTCCGACTCTAGGGTTTAGTGCTCATCTCTGTTTCAAAGCCAGAGAGCCAGCACTGTCTGCATACATTTCTGTGGTCATGTGACAGGCATGACTAGACACCGGAGCGCACAGAACACCGTTACCTTCCCACCAAAGTGGTCCCTATTTATCTACTTGCAATTTTTTTGCTTTAGAACTGCTAGGTTGGCAGGAGCTGGGACAAAGACAGGAGCTCATTCTGTCCTGCAGTATTCAAGAATCAAACTGCTGACCTTCCGCCTCCCAGTCAGCGTCTTAGCCACTTGAGCCACAATTTTTTCTGGGTCATTTCCAGGTTTGGGAATTAGTACAATAGTTGATCTAAACCAAGAAGGTGAGATGGTTCCACCTTCCAGGATATAATTAAACAATTTTATCAGTCTCGGGATAACTAAATTCCTTATAAAACTCTGAGGAGTGTCTATCCTCACCAGGTGATTTGTCTATCTTCAATTTTACAATTACATCCTTAACTTCTTTTTCTGTTATCGTGTCTTCAATTTTATCCTTATGCTCCTGGTTTAACTTTTGCCCCATATATTTTTCCAAATACTCTCTTAATCTTTCTAAATTTACTTCATTTTCTGAATATAACTCCTGATAAAACTCCTTGACTATATTAATTTTATCTTTTGTTCTATTACACCTAATTCCCCTTTTGGATAATAGAACTCCAATATCTCTTTTTTTCTTTCTTTCCTTTAGTCGCCCTTGCTAATAACCTCGAATTTTTGTTACTGAATTGAAAATATTCTCTCTTTAAATAAATCAAATCTCTTTTCTCATTCTCAATATCTTTCCCACCGGTTTCCTTTTTCAATTTCTGCATAATATCATATATTTTTCTGCTCTTTGTCTTCGTATGTTCCTCCTGCAGCCGCTTATTTCCTTTTCCTTTTCATCTTGTTTTATCTTAAATTGTCTTTATTTAATGTTAGACATTTTAATACATTCTCCTCTAAAACCCGCATTCATAGTATCCCAAACCATGTTGTAACTTACCTCTCCATAATCATTCCATTTCCAACTTTCTACCCACTTTTCAATAATCTGTTCTTTACTCTTGGGATCCCTAAATAGATTGGCGTCATATCTCCAAATTTTCCTTGCATCCTTTTCTCCTTCTATTCTCAAATCCAGAATCACTTTAGTGTGATCAGATTCTTTAAATATCCCGATTTCAATCTCTTCCAAGTTTCTAATCAAATTTTCAGATACAAATATGTAATCGATCCTTGAATAAGTATTATGTACCTGGGAAAAACACGTGAATGCTCTTTCCGATCCATGGAGTTCTCTCCAGGTATCTTTCAATCCTAAAGTTAACATCCACTTGTCTAAAACTTGTGTTTTAGACACGTTACCCCACCTAGCACTGTTAGTACAGTCCGTTAATGATCTTATTAAATTAAAATCACCTGCTACAATCATTTTTGAACATCTTTCTCCGTCCGATATATTATATATTTTATCTAGGAAAATTTCTTGATGCTCGTTAGGGGCATAGATGTTTATCAATGTTATCTCCTCGTCAACAATTTCCCCGTTGATTATCAAATACCTTCCCTCCGGATCAGAAATACTCTTAGTTATTATAAAACCCAATCTGGTCGATACAAAAGTTGCAACTCCTCTTGACTTTGAGGATCCGTATGCTTTTTCATAAATCTTAGTCCAACCTAGAAATAATCTATTGACCTCCCCTGAAAAGTCAGAATTGACTTAATGGCCCATGAAATTACGTGGTTTTGCAACACGTTAAATATAGGTATTTTTATAAAACCTCCTCTTCTTCCTCTGTTGCGCGTTATCTTGCCACACTTTTCACTTGTACTCTGTTTCTCCGATCTCTTTGCAGGTCCTGGGCCATTTCCTGGTATTATTGACTTGTTTGGTGGAGGTGGTGGTCTTGTTGAATATCGAGCTGGCCTTCTGGCTAGTAAAGGCTTTGTTGTTTTGGCTTTGGCTTACATTGGCTATGATGACCTGCCACAGACCTTGAAGGAAGTGGACCTGGAATATTTTGAGGAAGCATCAGACTTACTCTTAAAACATCCTCAGGTATGTTGAAGTGGGAACGGCAGTCAGGTTCACTCCAGCAACAATGTAATCTCATTGCCATATTTGGGAAAGAAGAAGCCTGTCCATATAGTGGATGAAATAGTGGAGTAAATGTCCATGTATTCTGCCTGTATGTAAAACAACTGCTTCAGTGAGCCTCCTAATCGACCCTGGTTTTCTGTATTATTTACTATATTTGCATCGCACTCTCTTAAGGCTACAATACAGTAATTGTATCAGTAATCATTTTAACATTTTCTTTTTCTCTTTCTATATGTTTCCCAGGTAAGAGGCCCAGGACTTGGAATCCTTGGGTTGTCCAAAGGAACAGAAATTGCACTTGCCATGAGTACTTTCTTGGAGCATATAGCAGCTACAGTGAGTGTCAATGGGGCCACAAGAATGAATGGCGGATCACTTCATTTTCGTGATGTTTATATCCCTGCTGTCCCCTACAATCCAGAGAAAATGCTAATCACTGAAATGGGAGCAGCATCCACCATGCATATCATAGATGATCCTGTGGATGAAACACTTGGACCTTCAGCCATCCCTTTGGAGAAGGCCAAGGGGCCCATACTCTTTGTGGTGGGAGAAGCTGATGAGAGTGTAAACAGCAAGCTGTATGCTGAGTTGGCCATAGCTAGAGCCAAGAAGTATGGGAAAAATAACTGTACTTTACTAACATATCCAGGGGCTGGGCATCTAATAGAATTTCCCGGCTCTCCACTTTGCATTTGTTCCCTAATGAGAAATTTTTACAAACCTATACTGTGGGGAGGCAAAGCAGAGCCCCATGCCAAAGCCCAGGAAGACTCCTGGAAGGAGATCCAGAAATTTTTTGAGCTTCATCTTGGTCAGCCTCAAAGTAGTAATTTGTGATGTCAAAAGGAAGAAATGTCAAATCTGGGCAATTTCTTGTAGTCTTCCATATGTGTACAAATAAAAATGAACCATTTCAAATTAAGAATATGCAATTTCTCCTATGTTTCAATAATGTTGATTGGTGTCTTTTTGATGTAAATGCCCATTCTCAGGATGGGGATAATTTGAATTTTGTTTGGTCAGAGCTGAATCTCAGATCTAGTGTACTATGCTGTACAACAAATTCTGAAAACAAAATCCAGTCACTATTATGGAATACAAAGATGACTTGCCCTATCAAAATACGTACAGATATAAGGCACTTGTTTGTCATCTTGCTGGACAATAGGCTTAATGCTGTTGTACTCATTTTTCTAAAAATATGAAGTTCACAATTATTATGTTTCTCAAGTTTGGAAAGTGGCTGAAAGGTGTACTTGCATGTGTTATCTTGTACAACCATTTGATTTGGCAGCCGGTGAATAATATAAGGCAGTGATGGTGAAGCTTGGCACTCCAGGTGTTCTTGGACTGCAATTACCAGAAGCCCAAGTCAGTGCCAAGATGAGCTCCAAAACCACTGTCCCCTTCACCAAACTCAGTGGAAGCCAATCCATCAGGATATCTCAGCCCAAGAGTACATACAGCCAGCCCTGGCTCTTTGATCCGCTACAACAGCCATTCGCAACCCCCAGTCCAAGGGCCTAATCCGTCCTGCACATATCATTAATCTGGCCCATGGTGACCACCGCTCTTGGATACTTCCTGGTTCAATGCCAGGAAACCAGGTGCTGATGCCAGCACTGCGTGCCAATGGAAGTCTCCAAGTGCCATAGATTAGCTGATGGGACCAAGCAGCAAAGCAGCGGGAAATTTTCAGGCTCTGCAAAGGCTCCTGTCCCCCTGGGAAATGGCAGAGCCTGTCCAAAAGCCCTGAAGAAATGTACGGCACCGATGATGATGGAAATGAAGACCAGGGCAATCATGCCTCTGGCCCCTAGCGGAAAGTGTCGGGGGCGGGTCCGGCCCCTGATGGAAAGACGTTGTGAATGCCTGCACTATAAGGACCAGCCTTTGTTGTTAAATTACACTGTTGCTTGGTTTTAATAATAATGACACCCCATGTCAGAAGTTAATGATTATCCCTTACTTGATTGATAAATAACTGAAATAAACAGAAGGCACACAACAAATACCAGGGGGCAAAGCCTTGCTCTTTTATGGTGCTGTAGCTTTGAATGCTGGCAGGAGGCAGTGGATCTGGAGGTGAGTGTCTAAGACAGTGATGGTGAACCTAAAAACTACTTATTTTTTGCAAAGTGCCAACACAGCAATTTAACCTGAATAATGAGGTTTTAGTTTAGAAAACAACAACTCACCTTTGCCACAGACACAACAGTCTGCCATCGGTGCCACACCCTCATGCCACATGTGAGCCACCCACCTTACTCCAAACAGGGGAGAGAGGAAGCGCTCCCATTGGACTGCTGGGCAGTGAGGCAGGTTATGTGAGAAATGTCCTCAGGCACATGTGGAAATGGGGAGGGAAGCAGCCTGGCCAGGAATCCCTCTGGCTTTCTACTCTGACAAACTCTGTGCTGGGGTGATGGTGTGCTTGCCCACATACAGGACTCTGAGTGCCCTCTCTGGCACACGTGCCATAGGTTCACCACCACTGGTCTAGGAGTAGTAGACAAAGTGACAGTGGCAGTAGAGGATGTGGCCAAGGCTGGCCTTTTGCTGCAGGCTGCTTGGTGCTTTTGGAGTTGTGACTGATTCTCCTTGGTTGCTGCCTTAAGATCCAGCAGATGGTTATGTAGACAGCAGCTTTCTTCTGTTTGAACAGTCAGTGAACTAGTTGCATGCGGTGTCAGTACCTCCCCTCCAGGTCCAGGTAGACAAAACGATGTTGGGGTAGAGGAGGTGGCCAAGAGCAGGGGGAGGCTGGCCTTTTGCTGTAAGCTGCTTGGTGCTTGGGGGGTTGAGGGTGGCTCTCCTTGGACTCTGGTAGATGGTTCTGTAGATAGCAGCTTTCTTCTGTTTGAGTAGAGTCAGCAAGCTAGTTGGATGTAGTGCTGGTAGCTACTTTCAGACTGAAAAGAGGGAACCCTAGATATTATCTTCTCCAACTCCTTGGTGAAGCAGGAAATCCACCGCTAAAGCATTTTCTACAAATATCAATCAATCTCGCTTTACAAACATGCAATCAAGGAGAATCCAACAATGCTGGATGTAGCCCATTCTTTGATGAGCCACTCATACTGTCAGGTAGTTTGCCATTACTTTTAGTTGGAATCTCCTTTCTAGTCATTTGAATCTATTAGTTTAAGTCCTACACTAGCCACAGAACACCATTAACTGTTTTTTTGCAGACAGATCAGCCTGTTGCCTTGTGTTTAACTTGTGGTCTACAAAGATCCTTAGCTCTTTTCCACATACAGTATTATGATGGACAAGCCAGTTGTCAACACTTCTATATTTGTCTTTCTGTTTTTTCCTGCTCTGAATATAGAGCTTTACCTTTAGCTCTCATTTAGTTGGCGTATTCTAGTTCTCCAATTAGCTCATGTGATTTTTAATTTGTCTTCTGAAATATTAGTTTTCCTTCCTAGTTTCCTCATCTGCAGAATTTATGAACATCTTCTTTACTCTTTTATCTTTTAGTCATTGATACAACTCTAGGGCCGAGGTCAGAGCCCTATAGCAACCCCCTTGTCACTTTGCTCACCATTTGTTAGCACTCTAGACTATGGCTTGTCGACCAGCTGCAAAAACATAGTTATATCACCCAGTACACATTTTATCTGCTAGGAGATAAGAATACATGGAGGACCTTGTTGAAACCTTTGTTGGACTTAGGATATTCAAACTATTCCTCTGACCTTTCAAGCTCATCAAAAAAACAGGCACGATTTTCTTTGGAAAAACCTTGGGCTCCTTCTTAGCAATTGTTTTCCTAGGTTCTCACTGAACAACCCTAAATTATTTGCTTTAGAACTGTAGTTCACACCTTCTTTTGGCCATGCCCCACCCAAGCATCTCTAAAACCCTGACCCCCTCCTTCCCCACCCCCATGACATATAATTCATTTTATCCAAACAGTGAACTCCTATTAACATGGAGGAAACCTAAAAGACCATTAACTGTTAATAACTCATTCTTGAATTGCCCCCCCCTTAAAAATCAACACCACCACACACACACCCAGAACATGTGCCACATATTGGGAACCACAGCTCTAGAATCTTTCTTGTTATTAGTGAAGTTGATCCATTGCTACCTAACCTATTTGAAGACATAGATGACCTTTAACTCCTTTCATTTACCAGGGATTGCACTTCTTTTCCAAGAATCTTCCTCAAAGAAGAGGATCAAAATTACAACTTCAGGTTCTTTTATTCCTGCTTGCCATTAATCAAGTGGCCCTGGAAAACTTTATTTAGTTCACATATTCCTCCTTTGCAGTGGTGGGCATCAGCAGGTTCACACCAGTTCACCCATCAAAGTTTTGAAATAAAGTAGTCCTAATTCGGGTATAACGCAGGGCTTTTCCCCTGGCCATGCTCACTGTACCATTCCCACAGTGTGGTAGTAACATTTTTTTGGAGCCCACCACTGCTCCTTTGGCTATCTTGGGCAGGAGCCCCTTTAGTGTCTTCTTTAATCTATTTGTGCTAGGTGGCAACAGAGATGCTCTTCTCAAGCTACTTTCTGCTTTCGTTGATTTGAGAGCTGACAGAAAGTTGCATATGACAACGCCGGGCCAGGTTATCCTGCTATGGTAATAGAGTAGACCATACTGCCAACAACTCAATGCTGAGCATCAGGTGGCGGTTAACTAACCTGACAGCCCTGAGGACTAAATGCTTGGGTGCCAAAGTTCACAGGGAAGAGAGATGGTCCCCAAATGGATTATATCTCACTTGAATCCATCTTGATGGAGGGCAGCAGCGTCATCAATACTGGCCTAGAGCCTATGAGGACTTGTGTGCCCAAAGGGCTCAGGACCAGAAAGTGACTCACGGAACTGGATCAGTGGTACAGGTGTCATGCTGTAATGCGGAAGGCAGATGAAAGCCATTATTTTTATTTTTTATTTTATTGTTAAATTTCTATACCGCCCACTCAGCCAAAGCCAACTCCAGGCGGTTCACAACAGTGGGTAAAAACAGATAAAAACAAATAAAACAGATAAAAACCAGCAATAAGAACCCACCCCTAAAAAGAGAGGGGTGCAGGAACTGATGAAACCGTGGGGCAGGCATCCTCCCTTATATTAACCACCCAACGGAAGCCACTCCTCCACCTGCACCCCAAACTTGGCCCGCCAGCCAGGTTTTTAGTTCTTTTCTAAAGGGCAACAACTCCGTCTGGAGACGCAGTTCCACAGGCAGGAGGTTCCAAAGGGCCGGTCCGGACACAGAGAAGGCTCTCCTCCTTGTGCCAGAGAGGCAAGCCCCCCTGGCTGATGGCACTATTAGAGAGCCCCTCCGGTCGGCTCTGGTTGGACGGACAGACGTCCTTAGGGCGATGCGGTCTCTAAGGTAACCTGGCCCACTACAATATAGGGCTTTAAAGGTCAAAACCAGCACCTTGAATTGCACCCGGAGGCAAATGGGTAACCAGTGCAGCTCCCGAAGCAGTGGTGAGGCATGGGCATAACGTCCACACCCCATCACCACCCGGGCCGCCGGGTGTTTTGTTCTGTTCTGTGGTCTAATTGTAATTACTCTATTATGGTATTTTATTATGTATAATTTTATTGTATTTGATGTTTTGATATTTTGTTTAAAACCTTTACCTTTACCTTATAGTATTTTGGTGTATTTATTATGTATAATGCTATTGTATTTTTGAATTGTATTTCTTGGACTTTTGGCATTTTATTGTCTATTTATTTATTTTGTATATTGATATGGGTATTGGTATATTGGTATGGATTGTATTGTATTCTGCTTATGTACATGGTTTACTAATTTTGTATTGATTTGTAATTGTATACTATTGTGTTTTTTGTGTTTATATTGTTTTCTCTTGTTATATTGTATTTAATTTACTTGTTGTAAGCCACCCTGAGTTGGCCCTGGCCAAGTAGGGCGGGATATAAATCGAATAAATGAAAATGAATGAAATGAAATGAAATGAATGAATGAAAATGAATGAATGAAATGAATGAAATGAATGAAATGAATTCTGGACCAGCTGCAGCCTCCGAATGGTCATCAAGGGCAGCCCCATGTAGAGCGCATTACAATAATCTAGTCTGGAGGTCACCAGAGCATGAGTGACCATGAGCAAAGAGTCCCGGTCCAAGAGCGTGCACAACTGGCGAATCACCAGAAGTTGGAAGAAGGCTCTTCTAGCAGCAGCCGCGAATCCAGGAGGACCCCCAAGTTGCACACCGGGTCGGTCTGGGGCAAAATAGCCCCATCCAAAACCAAAGATGGTGCTCCCGGGGTAGCACAGGACCCCCCATCCACAGCCACTCAGTCTTACTAGGATTCAGCTGTGACCCATTCGCCCCCATCCAGACCCCAACCGCCTCCAGACAACTGGAAAGGACTTTGACTGCATCACTGGGGTCCCCATGGGCCGAGATGTACAACTGTGTATCATCCGCGTACTGATGGTACCGCACCCCGTGGGAACGGATGATCTCACCCAGCGGCTTCATGTAGATGTTAAATAGGAGAGGAGAGGAGAGAGTACTGAGCCCTGAGGCACCCCGTATTTTAGGGACCTAGGACTGGACTTCTCGCTCTCCAACCACACCGACTGGGTCCGGCCCCTCAGAAATGAGGAAAACCAGGACCACACAGTGCCCTGGATCCCCAATCCTCGGAGCCATTCCAGAAGGATACCGTGGTCGACGGTATCGAAAGCCGCTGAGAGGTCAAGAAGAGCAAGGACGGACGGATGACTGCCATCCCGCTCTCGCCAGAGATCATCCATCAGCGCAACCAATGCAGTCTCAGTACCATATCCAGGTCTGAATCCTGACTGGAATGGGTCCAGATATTATATCTCAGGACAGTCTTCATGGCTGATTGCCATGGTAAAGGTAAAGGTTTCCCTTGCTCGAAAGCCAGTCGTATCCGACTCTAGGGTTCAGTGCTCATCTCTGTTTCAAAGCCGAAGAGCCAGCGCTGTCTGCTTCTGCAAACGTTTCCATGGTCATGTGGCAAGCATGATTAGACACTGGAACACACGGAATGCTGTTACCTTCCCACTGAAATGGTCCCTATTTATCTACTTGCAATTTCTTGCTTTCAAACTGCCAGGTTGGCAGGAGCTGGGACAAAGGTGGGAGGTCATTCTGTCCTGCAGTACTCGGGAATTGAACTGCTGACCTTCAGCCTCCCAGTCAGTGTCTTAGCCACTTGAGCCACTGCATTTGCTTGAGGTTCATGACTAATCTTAAAAAGAAATTGGCTGTTATTTGATAAGAGTATTTTTATTGGGTTGGAATGGGAGAGTTATCTAGTCTAGAAATGACTGAAATTATTATTTGGGATGTTCTAGAAACTTGATATAATTCAAGGGTCCTCAAACTTGGCTCTCCAGATGTTCTTGGACTTCAATTCCCAGAAGCCCTTATCAGCAGGTATGCTAACTTGGGCTTCTGGTAATTGAAGTCCAAGAACACCTGGAGTGTCAAGTTTGAGGACCCTTGGGATATATCATTGGTGTTGGGTATTTGATGCAGAAGTTGGTGGTGGACCAGCCCTGTGGTAGCTTTTATTAAATTACCGCCTTATGCTCTCTCTGTTGGAAGGGGATAAGTGCTGGCAGCATGGAAGAGGGAGCATAGGGTTGAGAGCATAAACTGCTTCCTGGTGAAATAAAGAAGAACAAACATGGAGGACCAGCTGACTTAAGGAGACAAAAGGTTAGTAACATTTAGGACAAACATTTAACCCTGGAAAAGGGTGGTGACAGAGAGAACATAGGACATTTTCACGTGATGGCTAGCCAGTGCTACAGCCTAATACAGGGGCTGATAGTTTTGTCTAATCTGACCATGTGAAGGAAGGAGTATCATGTAACCACACACAGGGATAATCTGGAATTTGTGTTCTTTCCTTGTAGATACAGAAGAAGAGGGACTACAGTGGCTCAAGTGGCTAAGACGCTGACTGGGAGGCAGAAGGTCAGCAGTTTGATTCCCAAGTGCTGCAGGACGGAATGAGCTCCCGTCTTTGTCCCAGCTCCTGCCAACCTAGCAGTTCGAAAGCAAGAATTTGCAAGTAGATAAATAGGGACCACTTTGGTGGGAAGGTAAAAACATTCCGTGTGCTCTGGTATCTAGTCATGCCTGCCACATGACCACAGAAACGCCTGCAGAAGCAGACAATGCTGGTTCTTTGGCTTTGAAATAGAGATAAGCACTGAACCCTAGAGTCGGATACGACTGGCTTTTGAGCAAGGGAAACCTTTACCTTTACATTACAGAAGAAGGCTGAAACTCTCCAGAGCTAACCAGACTTTTCAAATAAAATTTCATACACCTTGAATACAGATACCAAAAAAGTAAATGCTGAATAATAACTAGTTGGTAGGGACAGATTCCCTTCATGACATAAAAGGTTTCCTGACCTGTCCATCTTGCTGATTAGGAGTCTCTCTGTGTCAGTTTACAATAATTCATGTAATAGATTAATTTGCATGAACCGCTTCCTAAATTTTTAAAAAGTGGGTTAAATTTTTGACTTTACTAATGATCAATTAAACACTTTAAAATTAACTTTCTAAATTTAAGATTATACTTTTAAAAAATAACATTTTAAAATTAACAATTCAAGATCAGTTTCTAGTCTAGAACTAGTGGGCAAACATGGGGGCTAGAGGGGAGTGAGAGAAGATAGAAAATTTTCACGTGATGTCTAGCCTGTGCTACAGCCCAATACAGGGGCTGCTAATTCTATCTAATCTAATCTGACCATGTGAGGGTAGGAGTATTGTGTAAGCACACACAAGGATAGTCTGGAATGTGTGTTCTTTGCTTTTAAATAGAGAAGGGTTCCTCTCTCCAGAGATAGCCAGACATTTCAAATAACATTTCATATACACTACAGATACCAAAGACCTTGACCAAGGCTCCTCAACCTTTTAAAGTTGTGGGCTGGTTCACACCCTGTTGTGTCCTAAAGCCTGTGCCTTTAAACAATGTACCTATCCATGTGTATCCAATGTAACCTCTTCTATGTGTAACATTGTAACCTCCAGCTGAATCACTGTAACCTTAATAGGACGCGAGCTAGTGACCACTAGATGGCAATAGCGAGCGTCCAAGCTCATTGGTCCAAGACTCACCTAGAACAACAGCGCGGGAAGATTCCCGCCACTACCTTCACCTGGACAAGAAGGGCGTGACCTGCAATGACGTCACGCAGCCTATAGCCAATAGGCTATCAAGGAGCCACATTCAAATGTATAGCCACTGTATATATTGAGCTGTTCGTCCGCCATTACCGCATGTTCCCTCTGACCAGCATGTAATAAAGTTGTGTTAAGCCAGCTCTTCGGCTGTCCTGGTGTCTTTGGTCCCATACACTAAATTGGCGACGAAGGTGGGATTATGGCTGCCCACGGGACCAAGACTTACGCCGGTTTCGACATCAAGAAACCGCAAGATTGGGAACTCTTCGAAATGGACTTCCAAGGTGTGCTGGTGGAGTTCGAGGTGACGGACGAGGCAAAGAAGAGAGCCATCCTCACCAGAATGCTCGGGCACGATGGAAAGAGAGTACTGATTGACCTCATCGCACCCAAAAAGGCGGCTGAATTCAAGGCAAAAGAGCTCCTGACGGTGCTGATAGACCATTTCCGGCCCTCGGTAGCGATGTTTCCTGCTCGGAGCACGTTTTGGAGGCGAGTCCAAGCGCCTGATGAGTCGGTCGCCGCTTTCGTAGCGGCCCTGCGCCTGGCTGCCGGCCCGTGTAAATGGGAGAATTTGGAAGTCACCCTCAGGGACTGCGTGCTATGCGGCCTGAAGGACGCCGAGATTCAGCGCACGCTAATGAATCAGGAGCCGCCCCCCACGTTGCAGGAGGTCCTGAAAGCGGCACAGGCCACGGAAGCCATGAAGGCAGGGGTGCAAGAGCTCCAGGACTGGTGGCCGAAGGCCGACAAAGCAGAGAGTTCGGTGCACGCAGCCCAGCGAACTTCGAAATCGTCCACCGAGAGCAGCGACGACGAGGACGTCCGGAAGGTCCGAAAGGAGGGCCGGCGTTGCGACGGATGCGGGGCGGCTCACGACCGTGCCAGGTGCCCATTCAGAAAGGCCGAGTGCCACAACTGCGGGCGACGCGGGCACATAGCCAAAGTCTGCAGACAACGACGCAAGGACCGGAGGAGCTCGCCCGACCGCCCAGCGAGGGACCGGAGGAGCTCGCCTGACCGCCCAACGAGGCCAGACCGCTCGACGAGACTAAAGGATGGCGCCCGGCCCACGAGGAAGCAGGACGGCGTGGGCCGCATCTCCGACGACAGCGACGACGACGCCCCAGTTTTCAGCGTGTCCTTGGGACACCCCCGTTACTTTGTTGAGGTACTGGTGCAAGGGGCCCCTGTTAGGATGGAGATTGACTCTGGCTCCTCTTACTCCATTATTTCCCAGAGGGAGTTTTTGAGAATTGCCCCCCGCGTACGGCCCAAGCTCAAAGCGTTGAGGTCCACGCTTCGGGACGTGCAAGGGAACAGTATCCCGGTGTTGGGGGTTGGGAATTTCCAGGTTCAGTACAAGCAGCACGCTGCGGAACTCCCCCTAGTTGTTCTTAAGGGAGGTAATTGCAGCCTCCTCGGGACTCAATGGTTTCAGCCCCTGGGTCTGTTCATTGGGGGGGGTGCACGCCGTTGGGTCTGACCCGATACAGGAGGTGTGCAACGCGCACCCCGAAGTCTTCAAGAAGGGACTTGGGAAATTCAATGGACCCCCAGTAACGTTCGACCTGGACCCGGAGGTCCGCCCAATCAGACTTAAACCGCGCAGGGTGCCTTTTGCACTCAAGGACAAAATAGAGGCGGAACTGGACAAATTAGTGGGCCAGGGGATTCTTGTTCCTGTTGATTCCGCGGAGTGGGAAACTCCAATTGTCACAGCATTGAAGGCCAATGGGGAGGTTCGCATTTGCGCCGATTATAAGTGCACCATTAATAAGGCAATCCGCCCTAATGCGTACCCGGTGCCGGTGGTCAGCCATTTGCTAGCCAGGTTACATGGGGGAAAGTGTTTCGCCAAGCTCGACCTGGCTCAGGCCTATCAGCAACTCATGGTAACCGCTGCCGCAGCTGCTGCACAGACCATAATCACGCATAAGGGGGCGTTCCAGGTGAATTTTCCAGTCGCTCGTGGAACGCCTCCTCAAAGGGCTGGATGGCGTTTTACCATATTTTGATGACGTATTGATAACGGGGGGGAGTGAGGTTGAGTTGGCTAAAAGGCTAAACAAGGTCCTGGCGGCGTTCGAACGGGCGGGGTTGAGGTTGCGAAAAGACAAATGCGTCTTCTTCGCGAAGGAGGTTGAGTTCTTAGGGTTCCGAGTAACACCCGAGGGGATCAAACCGTCCAAATCCAAGGTTGCTGCCATCAAGAAAGCCCCTCGCCCCACATCCAAGCCCGAGTTGCAGTCGTTCCTAGGGCTCTTAAACTTCTACCACTCCTTCCTTCCACGGAAGGCTGCGGTGGCCGAGCCGCTTCACAAGTTGCTCAAGAAAGATGCGGCATGGATGTGGGGCGATGACCAGGAGAGGGCATTCACGGAACTGAAACAACTCCTGGCGTCTGACGCCACTCTGACCCATTTCGACCCCAAACGGCCGGTGGTACTGATCTGTGATGCATCCCCGGTGGGGGGGGGGCAGTGTTATGCCACGTGTTGGAAAACGGGAGGGAGGCCCCATCGTGACTGACCACAAGCCCCTACTAGGCATTTTTACCGCAGATAAGCCCACGCCACAGATCCTGTCCCCGAGAATGCTTAGGTGGGCCATTTTTCTCAACGCCTACCAGCACGCGTTGGTGTACCGGCCCGGGAGAGAGATCAGCGATGCGGACGCTCTATCAAGGTCCCCCCTCCCCCTGACGCCCAGCCAGGTGAGCAAGGGGGAGCGGGACCATCAGGTTCTCATGATAGAGGTGCTGGATTCGCCCCCCGTAGTGCCCGCTGACATTGCCACAGCGACAAGAAAGGACAAGATGTTGGCGGCGGTTTGCTCCTGGGTACAGAAAGGGTGGCCGGCGTCCTCCCCAGCAGAGGAATTTGCCCCATTTTTTAGGAAAAAGCTGGAACTGTCCCTAGAGAGGGGGTGCCTCTTGTGGGGGCAGCGGGTGGTGGTCCCTACATCCCTTCGACCGCGGGTGCTTAAACTGCTGCACGTCAGCCACCCCGGAATCGTGCGCTCCAAAGTGCTGGCCCGAAGCTACTTTTGGTGGCCCCAGTTAGACGCCGACATCAAGCACATGGTCGGCACTTGTGAGAGTTGCCAATGCTCCAGACCAGAGGAGGCCCGTCTTCCCCACAGGGAGTGGGACGCGGCTAAGGGGCCGTGGTCCCGGATACACATAGACTTCGCGGGCCCGTTCCGAGGAACCCTGTTTCTCCTTGTTGTGGACGCCTTCTCCAAGTGGTTGGAGGTCATCCCAGTCACGAGCACCTCCTCGGCCGCGACAATTAAGCATTTGCGGAGAATTTTTTCCACGTTCGGCATACCCGACACCCTAATTAGCAATAACGCTAGTTGTTTCACGTCCGCTGAGTTCAGGGCATTCACAGAGATTAACGCCATCCGGCACATCACCTCCGCCCCTTTCCACCCGGCCACCAATGGCCAAGTGGAGCGCCTCGTACGTACCACGAAGGACGCGCTGCGGCGCATGGGCCCCGGGGACCTCAACCTGCAAGTGTGTCAGTTTCTGCTAGGGTACAGGGTGACCCCGCTAGCGTCAGGCTACTCCCCTGCGGAGCTGTTAATGCGCAGGAAGCTGACCACCATACTCACTAGACTAGATCCCACGAGAGTTGAGGACAAGGGGAGGAACATAGGGTTAGAAGCCACCAAGAGTTTCGGCATGGGTGCCCCGGTACATTGCAGGAACTACGCCAGCGCGGGGCCAGCCTGGGTGCCGGGGGTGGTCGTGGAACAAACCGGTCCCATTTCATACCGCGTGGAGACCAACACAGGTCTACTTTGGCGGCGGCACGCGGACCAGCTCCGGAGCCGGGTCCCAGGAACTCAGGGCGCCGGAAAAACGGATACAAATTCAGCGTTAGGGTTCTCCCCCACCCGTTTAGCCCAAGGGGGAGGAGAGGGGGGTCCAGAGTCCCCACCAAGGGGGGAGGAGAAGGAATTTGTCCTCGTAGATATCCCGCGGGATCCCCCAACAGAGTTTGATTTTGATTTTCAGAACCGGGGGGGGGGTTTCGGAGTGGTCCCCCACCCATCCAAGCGAGAAGAGGGGTTTTACGTTAGCCCCTGGTGCCCCCGGTTCAACCACAACGGAATCTACCCTTTCCCCTAAAACTGCAAAACCACAGCAAGCCGCTAACAAGTCTCCCTCTCCCATTACAGGACAAGGGTCCAGGGAACAAGGAAGCGGGAGTGGCCCCCGGGTGGGCCAACCCACATCGCGGCCCAAACGTGAGTGCAATAAACCATCTTGGCTAAGAGACTTCGTCTCATCCTAGGGGGGAGGGGTGTTGTGTCCTAAAGCCTGTGCCTTTAAACAATGTACCTATCCATGTGTATCCAATGTAACCTCTTCTATGTGTAACATTGTAACCTCCAGCTGAATCACTGTAACCTTAATAGGACGCGAGCTAGTGACCACTAGATGGCAATAGCGAGCATCCAAGCTCATTGGTCCAAGACTCACCTAGAACAACAGCGCGGGAAGATTCCCGCCACTACCTTCACCTGGACAAGAAGGGCGTGACCTGCAATGACGTCACGCAGCCTGTAGCCAATAGGCTATCAAGGAGCCACATTCAAATGTATAGCCACTGTATATATTGAGCTGTTCGTCCGCCATTACCGCATGTTCCCTCTGACCAGCATGTAATAAAGTTGTGTTAAGCCAGCTCTTCGGCTGTCCTGGTGTCTTTGGTCCCATACACTAAACACCCCCTCAGACTGTTGGTGGGCCAGACCCCCACACACCGCTACTGTTGCTACCAGTGGGTGGGTGGGAGTGGGGGAGCTCAGGGTGGCAAGGGCAGGACCAGTCTGAGCTCCCACCACTCCCCCACACAACACTTCCCTGCTTACCAGCCTGGAGGAGCTGCATGGTGTGGGTGAAAGACACGGACAGCCACTAGCATCTGCCACTTCCTCCTCCTCCTCCGCCACCTCTGCCTCAATCCTTGTCTCCTCCACTTGGTTTGGCATGTCCCTAACAGCGATCCATAGCAGGGCAGATGTTGTAAGGCGTACAACATCTGCCTGCTATGGAGCACCGTTAGGGACATGCCAAGTCAAGCAGAGGAGACAAGGATTGAATCCCACAATTGAATCCCAGCAAGACTGAGTGGCTATGGATAGGGGGTCCTGCGTTAATCCGGGAGCTTCCATCGTTGGTTCTGGATGGGGCTATTTTGCCCCAGACAGACCCGGTGCGCAACTTGGGGGTCCTCCTGGATTCACGGCTACTGCTAGAAGAACAGGTGGCGGCTGTGACCAGGAGGGCTTTCACCCAACTTCGGGTGATTCGCCAGTTGCGCCCACTCCTGGACCGGGACTCCTTGCTCATGGTCACCCATGCTCTGGTTACCTCCAGACTAGACTATTGCAATGCGCTCTACATGGGGCTGCCCTTGACGACCATTCGGAGGCTACAGCTGGTCCAAAATGCGGCTGCCCGGGTGGTGATGGGGTGTGGCCGTTATGCTCATGCTTCGCCACTGCTCCGGGAGCTGCACTGGTTGCCAGTATGTCTCCGGGTGCAATTCAAGGTGCTGGTTTTGACCTTTAAAGCCCTATATGGTAGTGGGCCAGGTTACCTAAGAGACCGCATCGCCCTGAGGACGTCTGTCCGTCCAACCAGAGCGGACCGGAGGGGCTCTCTAATTGTTCCATCAGCCAGAGGGGCGCGCCTCTCTGGCACAAGGAGGAGAGCCTTCTCCGTGTCTGCACCGGCCCTCTGGAACCTCCTGCCAACAGAATTACGTCTTCGGACGGAGTTGCTGCCTTTCAGAAGGGATCTTAAAACCTGGCTGGCAGGTCAAGTGTGGGGTGCGGGTGGAAGGGTAACCACCATGGGGTGGTTGGTGTAGAGGAACTCTTCCCCATGGTGCCTTTTCGATCCTGCAGCCCTTGCTTTTTAGGGGGTGGGTAGTCTTAACTTTTTTTTTACTGTTTTAACTGTTTTTAGGATTATTGTTGTATTTGTGAATATTGTCTGTAAACTCCTTGGGTTGCCCTGGGGTTACTTTTTATGTTGTTAGCCGCCCAGAGTCGGCCTTGTGTTGAGTGGGCGGGATATAAATTGAATAAATAAATAATAAATAATAAAATAAAGGATTGAGGCGGAGGTGGCAGCAAAAGCGGTGGCTGGAGCGAGGGTGCAGGCCACATGAAATGGTGTCATGGGCTGGATCCAGCCCATGGGCCATAGGTTGAGAACCCCTGACCTAGATACTAAGTAATGACTAGTTGGCAGGGGCAGATTTCAATCAATCTCTTCCTAAACATTTTAAAAGTTGGTTACTTTTTTGACTTCACTAATGATTAATCTAACTTTTTAAAATTAACTTTAAAAATTAACTTTTCAAAATTAACAATTCAAGCTCGGTATCTAGTCTGGAATGAGTGGACAACAAAAGCAAAGGGCAGATGCTGTTAATTATGCATGTTACATTTGAAATGTGGGTGGTCAGTTCTAATTTTCATCAGGTACAAGGGAGCTGCCATTTCAGACTCTTCTGCCTTTTTCGTTGCCTTTTTCGTTGCCATCACAATCAAGAAAGTATCTATTTTTGGTAATTTGTTACAAACTTTTTGTATTTTAAAAATCTAAGTTACAAAAACTGGATTCTCCATTTGGGTAGCTTTCAAAGAGCTCCTCTTTCTAGGCTTTTGAGAGACTTTTCATATACACAAATACCTCTGTTATTTCCTCTTGCTCTTCATTAAATGAAAGGTAAGATTGTCAAGCTATCGGGCATTGTGCCAGATGTTGTTTCTATGGCCCCATATTTGTTTTTATTGATTTATGTTGTCTGATATAGAAGTTGCCTTTCTCCCAGAGAGCTTTGGCTGCATGTTGGTATTTTTAGAGACACCTGATAATGAACACGTCATAACAAACAGTGGTGGGCATCAGCAGGTTCGCAACAGTTCGCCAGAACCGGTAGCAGAAATTCTGGCTGGCCCCACCCATCCAAGTTTTGAAATAAAGTAGTCCAAATAACGCAGGGCTTTCCCCCTGGCCATGCCCACCATACCAAGCGTGTGGCAGTAAAAATTTTTGGAGCCCACCGCTGATAACAAGTCAGTCAGGAGAATCTCTAAATTTGCTGCAGCCAAGAAGACTTCAATGACATTGATGTTGTCCATCCACAGTGGATACCTGAACAGCAAACATAGCAACTATGCTAGTCTCTCAGCCACAGTTTTACCCATTCCAGTTAGATGGAATGCAATTCTGTTCAATTTGTTTTAAAAAATCATTTCTAGTTATTTATCTGAACATACAGTATGTATTAGCACTCACACATCACTCTAAGGTTGAGCTAGGCCCCACCCCTCTGCTTTCTGGACCCTGGGGACCCAGCCAACCCGCCTGGATTGTTTCTTCTGGACAGGGCAACCCAGGACTTCACAGGCCTCTGTAGCTTCTCAGAAGCAGAAGGAATCAACATGAGTCAATCCTTGGTAGTTCCAACATTTTTTGTAGCAGAAAGGAATAGCAAAGAGGAAGCGCGCATACCTATCTATCTATATCTATATCTATATCTATATCTATATCTATATCTATATCTATATCTATATCTATATCTATATCTATATCTATATCTATATCTATATCTATATCTATATCTATATCTATCTATCTATCTATCTATCTATCTAGATAGATAGATAGATAGATAGATAGATAGATAGATAGATAGATAGATAGATAGATAGATAGGTATTCATGACTTCAGAATCCATTCTTCTGTTCAGGGATGTCATTCACAGTTGTAACCCAATCATTAACAGTATTTGGTGAAGCAATGGGCGGCTTTCACTGGCTAGCAATGCCCTCCCTAGATTCCCACTCCTGGTTTCCTTCCCTCCCACTATGGAATTCCAGAGGAGGCCAGAGAAGTAACCATCTTGAAGACAGTTCATCCCCTGTTGTGTATGCAGGAGTTCTGCTGCCTATCGCATGGAATTCAGCAGGTAGCAACTGAGAGAGGTAACAGCTGAAGGAGCCCAGCCCATGCGGCTCCAATCACCTTATTGTTAGCTAGTGCGGGAAACTCCCCACCTCCAGGTGTTCATGGTCGGGAATACAACACTATAGGTAATCATGGTCAGGAATACAGTGACGTCAACCAATGGGTATTGTTGGCAGGGAATTCAAATGCATTATAAAAGGAGCTGCGTCTCTGTTGTGTTTGGAATATTGTGCCTTTAAGTAATGTAACACTCGAATGAGTGGATATAATAATCACCAGCTGTAACACTGTAACCTTCTGTATCAGGACGCGAGCTAGTGACCACTAGGGGCAATAGCGAGCGCCCAGCTCACATGGTTCCAATTCCCCAAATACCTACAGCGTGGGAAGATTCCCGCCACCACCTCACCTGGACAAGAAGGGTGTGACGGGGAATGACGTCACGCAGACAGTAGCCAATGGACTATCGAGGAGCCACATTCAAATGTATAGCCACAGTATATATTGAGCTGTTCATCCACCATTACCACATGTACCATCATGCAATAAAGATGTGTTAAGCCAACCTTTCGGCTGTTTCTATTGTCTTGGTTCTCATACACTAAATTGGCGACGAAGGTGGGATAATGGATCCCCACGGAATCAAGACAACACAGGCCGGGTTCAACATCAACAAACCGGAAGAATGGGAGCTGTTCGAGATGGACTTCCAAAGCGCACTGATGGTGTCCGACATTTCAGACGAGGGGAAGAAGAGGGCCATTCTCATCAGGATGCTCGGGTTTCCCGCCATGAAGGTATTGGTGGACCTGGTGTCTCCGAAGAAGGTGAACGAAGTGCCGGTCAAGCAGCTCCTGAAAGCGATGCGCGACCACTTCCAGCCCTCGGTTTCAATGTTTTCGGCTCGGGACGTGTTCTGGAAGAGAGTCCAGGCACCTGGTGAGTCCGTGGCTGCCTTTGCAGCGGCCCTCCGTTTGGCCACCGGCCCATGCAAGTGGGAGAACCTGGAAATCGCCCTCAGGGACCGCATGCTGTGCGGCCTGTGGGACGAGGAGGTTCAGCAAAAGCTGATGAACAAGGAGCCGCCCCCGACGCTGCAAGAGGTCGTGAAGGAGGCGCAGGCGGCGGAAGCCATGAGGGCCGGGGTTAAGGGGTTCAGAGCAAGGCCCCTACAACCCGACAAGGCAGCGGGCTCAGTGCAAGCGGCCAGGCGGGCACCGCACTCCTCCACGGAGAGCAGCGAGGACGAGGACATCCGGAAGGTGCGGAAGGATGGCCGGCGTTGCGATGGCTGCGGGGCGTCCCATGACCGCATCAAGTGCCCGTTCAGGAAGGCCGAGTGCCACAACTGCGGGTGCCGAGGCAACATAGCCAAGGTTTGCAGACGGCGGCGCAGAGACCAGAGAGGCTCAACAGACCGCTCACCGAAAAACCAGGAAGGCGTCCGGCCCTCGAGGAAGCAGGACGGCGTGGGCCGCATCTCCGACGACAGCGACGACGACACGGCAGTCCACAGCATGTCCTTAGGACACCCACGATATTTTGTTGTGGTACTGGTGCAAGGGGTCCCTGTTAAGATGGAGATAGACTCGGGTTCCTCATATTCCATCATTTCACAGAGGGAGTTTTTGGGAATTTCCCCCAACGTGCGGCCCAAGCTCAAAGCACTGAGGTCTACGCTACGGGACGTGCAGGGAAATAGCATTCCGGTGTTGGGGGTTGGAAAATTCAAGGTCCAATACAAGCAACACGCCGCGGAACTTCTCCTGGTTGTTCTCAAAGGGGGGAGTTGTTGCCTCCTCGGGACTCAATGGTTCAAGCCCCTGGGTTTGTTCATTGGGGGGGTGCATGCCGTTGGGACTGACCCAATACAGGAGGTGTGTAACGCGCATCCCGAAGTGTTCAAGAAGGGACTCGGAAAATTCAAGGGGCCCCCAGTTGCGTTCGACCTGGATCCGGAGGTCCGCCCAATAAGACTCAAACCGCGAAGGGTGCCTTTTGCACTTAAGGACAAAATAGAGGTGGAACTGGACAAATTGGTGGGCCAGGGGATCCTTGTTCCTGTTGATTCCGCGGAGTGGGAAACTCCGATTGTAACAGCGCTTAAGGCCAACGGGGAGGTTCGAATATGCGCTGATTACAAATGTACCATTAATAAGGCGATACGCCCTAATGCGTATCCAGTGCCGGTAGTCAGCCACCTGTTGGCCAGGTTACATGGGGGGAAGTGTTTCGCAAAGCTTGACCTGGCGCAGTCATACCAGCAGCTCTTGGTAACCCCAGCTGCAGCTGCTGCGCAGACGATAGTCACTCATAAGGGGGCATTCCAGGTGACGCGCCTACAGTTTGGCATGAACTCGGCGCCAGGTATCTTCCAATCGCTCGTGGAACGCCTCTTAAAGGGTCTGGAGGGGGTCTTGCCATACTTTGATGACGTATTGATAACGGGGGGACGTATTGAGAACTGGCTGAGAGACTAGACAAAGTACTGACGGTATTTGAAAAGGCGGGGTTGAGGTTGCGGAAAGACAAATGCGTCTTCTTCGCAAAAGAGGTTGAGTTCCTGGGTTTCCGGGTAACCCCTGCAGGCATCAAACCCTCCGAATCAAAGGTGACCGCCGTTCAAAATGCTCCTCGCCCCACCTCCAAGCCCGAGTTGCAGTCGTTCCTGGGGCTCTTAAACTTCTACCATTCCTTCCTGCCTAGGAAGGCGTCAGTAGCAGAGCCGCTTCATAAGTTACTAAAAAAGGACGAGGCGTGGAAATGGGGCGAGAGCCAGGAGAGGGCATTCAATGAGCTGAAACAACTCTTATCCTCAGACGCCATATTAACCCATTTTGACCCCAAGAAACCAGTGGTTCTGGTATGTGATGCATCTCCAGTGGGGGTGGGGGCGGTCCTGTGCCATGTGTTGGAAAACGGGCGGGAGGCCCCAGTGGCGTTCTACTCCAGGTCCCTGTCTAAGACAGAGCGCAACTATGAACAGACAGACAGGGAGGCATTAGCAATCATTGCTGGGGCGAAGAAGTTCCACGACTTCCTTTATGGCCGCCCCTTTACCATCGTGACTGACCACAAGCCCCTGCTAGGCATTTTTACCGCAGACAAGCCCACGCCACAGATTCTGTCCCCTAGGATGCTCAGGTGGGCCATTTTTTTAAACGCATACCAGAACGCGCTGATGTATCGCCCTGGAAAGGACATAAGCCACGCGGACACTCTGTCAAGGTCACCCCTCCCCCACACGAGCAGCCACGTGTGTGAGGTGGAACAAGACCACCAAGTGCTCATGATAGAGGTCCTAGATTCACCCCCCCATAGTGCCCGCAGAGATCGCCAAGGCGACGGGCAGGGACAAGACGTTGGCCCTGGTCAGTTCATGGGTGCAGAAAGGGTGGCCAACGTCCTCCCCGGCGGCGGAGTTCGCCCCATTTTTTAGGAAAAAGTTAGAACTGTCCATGGAGAGGGGTTGCCTCCTGTGGGGCCAGCGGGTAATCGTCCCTGAATCCCTGAGAGCAAGGGTGCTTAAGCTGCTGCACGTCAGCCACCCTGGAATTGTCTGCTCCAAGGCACTGGCCAGGAGCTACTTCTGGTGGCCCCAGTTGGACGCCAATATCGAGCACATGGTGGGCACTTGCGAGAGTTGCCAAAGCTCCCGGCCCGAAGAGGCTCGACTTCCGCACAGGGAATGGGATGCGGCAAAGGGGCCGTGGTCCCGCGTGCACATTGACTTTGCGGGCCCTTTCAGAGGATCTCTTTTCCTCCTCATAGTGGATGCTTACTCCAAGTGGTTAGAGGTTATCCCAGTGGCGAACACCTCCTCAGCCGCAACAATTAAGCAATTGCGCAGGGTGTTCAGTTCGTTCGGTATACCCGACACTCTTGTTAGCGATAACGCTAGTTGCTTCACGTCTGCCGAATTCAGGGCATTCACCGACATCAACGCCATCCGGCACATCACCTCCGCGCCTTTCCACCCGGTGACGAATGGCCAGGTAGAACGCCTCGTGCGTACCACCAAAGACGCGCTGAGGCGCATGGGCCCCGGGGATTTAAACCTGCAGTTGTGCCAGTTTTTGCTGGGATATAGGGTGACCCCCCTAGCGTCAAGATACTCACCCGCAGAGCTCCTAATGTGCAGAAAACTGACTACGGTACTGACCAGGCTAGACCCTATGAGGGTGGAAGACACTGGGAGGAACATCGGGTTAGCGGGTACGAAGAGTTTCGAAATAGGCGCCCCGGTCCATTGCAGAAACTACGCTAGCGCAGGGCCAGCTTGGGTTCCGGGCGTAGTCATTGGGCAAACGGGTCCCGTGTCGTACTGCGTCGAGACCAGCACAGGTCTACTCTGGAGGCGACACGCGGACCAACTCCGGCGCCGGGTTTCCGGAAACCAGAGCGCGGAACAGGATTCAATGTTAGGGTTCTCCCCCACCCGTTCAGCCCAAGGGGGAGGAGAGGGACGTCAGTGGTCCCCACCAAGGGGGGAAGGGAATAAGTTTGTCCCCATAGATATCCTGAGGGATACCCCCACAGATACCCCAGAAGATGATTTTGAGTTTGAGTTACAAAACCGGGGGGGGTTTCGGAGTGGTCCCCCACCCATCCAGGCGAGAAGCGGGGGTTTTCGTTAGCCTCCAGTGCCCCCGGTTTTCCCACAATGGAGTTTACCCCTACCCCGAAAGCCGTGGAACCGCGGCAAGTCGCTAACGAGTCTCCCTCTCCCATTGCAGGACAAGAGACCAGGGAACACAGAAGTGATAGCGCCCCCGAGACAAGCCAGCCAGCCTTGCGCCCAAAACGCGCTTGCAATAAACCATATTGGATGAGAGACTTCGTCTCATCCTAGGGGGGAGGGATGTTGTGTTTGGAATATTGTGCCTTTAAGTAATGTAACACTCGAATGAGTGGATATAATAATCACCAGCTGTAACACTGTAACCTTCTGTATCAGGACGCGAGCTAGTGACCACTAGGGGCAATAGCGAGCGCCCAGCTCACATGGTTCCAATTCCCCAAATACCTACAGCGCGGGAAGATTCCCACCACCACCTCACCTGGACAAGAAGGGCATGACGGGGAATGACGTCATGCAGACAGTAGCCAATGGGCTATCGAGGAGCCACATTAAAATGTATAGCCACAGTATATATTGAGCTGTTCATCCACCATTACCACATGTTCCCCCAGACCATCATGCAATAAAGATGTGTTAAGCCAACCTTTCGGCTGTTTCTATTGTCTTGGTTCTCATACACTAAAGTCTCCTAATGTGACCCTATGTACAGATTTACCATGCTACAATAAAGAAATGTTTGGCCCTCCTGCTGGCTCAGAGTGCAATCAATCTGCCTACATCAAACTGGTGACAAAGGTGGGATAATGGCATCCCACAGAGTTACCCTCGCTCCATTCAACAATGCGAAGCCCGAGTCAAGGGACCTCTACAAGGAGCAGTTCCAGTATGCCATGGACGCAGAGGGCATCGAGAGTGAGGCACAGAGACAAGCCTGTCTACTCGCCCAGTGCGGGTTACCAACCCTGGAGCTGGCGAGAAACCTCGCCAAGATCCTCGCTGCCCTGCGGACACACTTCCGCCCGAAAGTGTCCATGTTCCCGGCACGGCTGACATTCCACGGGCGCAACCAGCGGCCCAGAGAGACTGTGGCAGAATTCGTCACCGCACTGAGGCTAGCGGCCGTCCCGTGCCGGTGGGGCAACTTCCTGAGTGAGGCCTTGCGGGACCGTCTCCTGCTCGGCCTGCGGGACGAGGAGGCTCAGCGGAGACTGTTGGCCCGGGATGAGGACCTCACCTTTGAGCAGGTCCTGCGGGCTGCACAGGCCACTGAGGTGGTAAAGGTGGTAAAGGACGGAATGCAGGCTTGCAGGGCGAGAACCACAGCACCCGGGAGCTCAACGTCCATGGCCCAGGTCCACAGCTGTTCGGAAAGAGACCGGGGAACCATGGCAACTGCTGCCGCGTCCTTGTCGGACCTCAGCAACAGTGAGGGTGAGCCGGAGGTCCAGAAGGTGCGGAGGAAGCCATCTGAGAGGAGAGACACCGCCGAGACCAGCCGACGCTGTGAGGGGTGCGGGGGCACACACGACAGAAAAAAGTGCCCCTTCAAGAAAGCAGAGTGCCACAACTGCGGGCGTCTGGGCCACATCGCGAGGGTGTGCAGACTGCGCAGAAGCTGGGACCCTGACCAGACCAGCCGCCATGGCCAGAAGGATGACGACCTTCAGACGGTGCACGTGAAGGACACAGTGGTGAGACGTGTGTCAGACCGGCGCACCCGTTTTTTTGTTAAGGTACTGTTGCAGGGGGTCCAAGTGAAGATGGAGGTGGACTTGGGGTCTGCCTACTCCATAATCTCACAGACCGAGTTTCTGTGTATACCCCCTAGGGACTGCCCAAAGCTGAGGGCCCTCAGGACAAACTTGCAGGACGTTCGGGAGAATTACATTCCACTCCTGGGGGTGGGGGACTTTACCGTCCGCTTCAAAAGTTTCACAAAGAAGTTGCCTTTGGTGGTCCTTAAGGGGGGTCCAGTTGTCTCCTGGGGACCCAGTGGTTCGAACCGCTGGTGCTTGCCTTAACTGGCATTAATGCCGTCCAAGGCGATGGGTGGGGCGCTCGCTATTGCCCCTAGTGGTCACTAGCTCGCGTCCTGATACAGAAGGTTACATTACTTAAAGGCACAATATTCCAAACACAACACAAGGAGAATCCAACAATGCTGGATGTAGCCCATTCTTTGATGAGCCACTCATACTGTCAGGTAGTTTGCCATTACCTTTATTTGGAATCTCCTTTCTCGTCATTTGAATCTATTAGTTTAAGTCCTATCCTAGCCACAGAACACCATAAACATTTTTTTGCAGACAGATCAGCCTGTTGCCTTGTGTTTAACTTGTGGTCTACAAAGATCCTTAGCTCTTTTCCACATACAGTGGTACCTCATACAATAATTTTAATCCATTCCACGGGGCTCGTTGTTGTACGAAACAATTGCTATACGATGCATGCATCGTATAGCGATTTTCCCTATGTGATGCATCGTACAATGATTTTTTTCGCTAAGTGGTTTTTCCCATTGAAAAATTGTTGTACAATTTTTTCCCAAAGGGAAAATTCCTATGGAGGATACCATTTCCCCCAAAAATCTAATTGTTATACAATTTCGTTGCTATATGGGGCGATTGCTGTATGAGGTTCCACTGTATATGATGGACAAGCCAGTTGTCATCTTAATAACTAAAATCAAGGTCTGGCGCTGTGTGTTGCCATACAGTTGGATGTTACTCTTAGATATCTCCTTTCTTGTCATTTGAATCCATTAGTTTAAGTTCTATCCTAGCCACAGAAAACATGTTTCCTTATCTTTCGCTACCAGTAATATCACCCAGTACACATTTTATATGCTAGGAGACAAGAATACAATGGAGGACCTTGTTGAAACCTTTGTTGGATTAAAGATATGAAATAGTCAAATAATTCCTCTGAGCTATCAAGTTTGCTACTTTTTCAGAAAAAGAGGCAAGATTAGACTATCATGACTTATTTTGAGAAACCTGGAGCACCTTCTTAGTAATTGCTTTTCACCTTCCTAAGTGCTCACTAACTCCTTAATCATCAGTTCTAGAACATTTCTTGTTATTGCTGGTATTGATCCATTGCTGCGTGCCCTATTTGAAGATAGGGATGGCATTTAACTCCCTCCATTCTTCATGGACTGCACATTTTAGCAATTAATCATCCTCAAAGAAGATGATCTGAAATTACACCTTCAAATTCCTTTGGTCCCACTGTGATGATGATAATGATGGTGGTGGTGGTGGTGATGATGATGATGATGATGATGATGATGATGATGATGATGATGATGATGATGATGGCGGCAATGATGATGATGATGATGGCGACGGTGGCAACGGCGGCAACAACAACAACAACAACAACAACAACAACAACAACAACAACAGCAACAACAACAACCATATAGTAGCCAGATTCATGATGCTTAGCACATTAATTTGAACTAGAGTAGGCCCAGTTTTAGTAATGATTGACACCCTATATCAGAAGTTAATGATTATCCCTTATTTTATTGGTACATATCTAAAATACACAGGAGGCAGGAAATAAATACCAGGGGCCAAACCCTTGCTCTTTTGTGGTGCTGTGGCTTTGAATGCAGGCAAAAGGCAGTGGATCAGGAGGTGAGTGTCTAGGAAGAGCAAACATTGTGAAAGTGGTGGAAGATGAAGTGGCCAAGAGCAGGAGGAGGTTGGCCTTTTTGCTGCAGTCTACTTGGTGCTTAGGGGGTTGAGGGTGGTTCTCCTTGGTTGCTGCCTTGGGCTCCAGCAGATTTTGATCTATAAACAACAGCTTTCTTCTGTTTTTGCTGTTGGATGCACTGCTGGTTCAGTCTGAAAAGATGTAACCCTAAGGATGATCTTCTCCAACTGCTTGGTGAAGCAGGAAATCCATTGCTAAAGCATCTTCTATAGAGAGCAATCAACCTCTCTTTACAAACATGCAATGGAGGAGACTCCACCAATGCTGGATGTAGCCCATTCTTTATTAAACCGCTCTTACTGTCAGGTAGTTGGCTGTTACTCTTAGATATCTCCTTTCTTGTCATTTGAATCCATTAGTTTAAGTTCTATCCTAGCCACAGAAAACATGTTTCCTTATCTTTCGCTACCAGTAATATCACCCAGTACACATTTTATATGCTAGGAGACAAGAATACAATGGAGGACCTTGTTGAAACCTTTGTTGGATTAAAGATATGAAATAGTCAAATAATTCCTCTGAGCTATCAAGTTTGTTACTGTTTCAGAAAAAGATGCAAGATTAGACTATCATGACTTGTTTTGGGAAAACCCTGAGCACCTTCTTAGTAATTGCTTTTCACCTTCCTAAGTGCTCACTGAGTAACTCCTTAATCATCAGTTCTAGAACATTTCCTGTCATTACTGGTATTGATCCATTGCTGCGTGCCCTATTTGAAGATAGGGATGGCATTTAACTCCCTCCATTCTTCAGAGACTGCAATCCTAGCAATGAATCCTCCTCAAAGAAGATGATCTGAAATTACACCTTCAAATTCCTTCAGTGACTGGGCATTGCTCAATTGGCACTGGTGAATTTAATTTAGTTCACATATTACCCTTTTAGCTATCTTGGGCAGGAGTCCCTTTAGTATCTCCCTTATTCTACTTGTGTTAGGTGGCTCTAGAGGAGTTCTTCTCAGGCTGCTTTCTGCTCTCATTGGCAAACATAGGGCTTGCAGACCAGTAGCCGATCTGAGAGAGCTGACAGAAAGATCACGTGTGGACCAGCCCGAGCATTCACAGATGCTGTCAACGCTGCTTCTATCTGCTCTTCCTCCTCCAAGACTGCCAGCCAGGCCGATAACTGATTTCACACACACACACACACACACACACACACACACACACACACACACACACACACACACACAACTAGCAGTTGGGAATGATTTTCTCCTCTCCTTGAATCTTCTGCCTTAGTGAGAGATTGCCAACCTTTGAGAACATGGCATTCCCGCCCCCCCCCCCAAATATGGTCTCTGAATGTCAATTCATCTCACCTGGGAGGTTGGTTATTGATTGATTGATTGATTGATTGATTGATTGATCGATTGATCGATTGATCGATTGGAATTCTATACTGCCTATCTGGGTGTTATCCCACTCTGGGCAGTGAACAAACAGAAAATGAATAACAACAATACCCACAACAAATCAAAACCCATAACCCACAAATATATCATAGACTAAACTAAACTAAACTAAACTGAAATAAAATATAAATAATTGGCATCAGAGTACATTGGGACAAAACCTAACTGGCTAATTTATCGATAGGGGAACACAGGAGGATTGTGTGTATGTGGTGGTGGTAGTGGCGGTGGCTGGAATGCCAATTGCTTGCATCAAGTGTAAACACTGAACTCCTGATTTAACCTATATGCCCAGTATGAACTTATAATTTCAAACATAATACTGGCTGCAAATCTATTCGCATCAAAGTGAATCATTACATCTTGGCTTTCCAGTGTAGCCACACCCTGAGTGCAGTTGAGTGAGTAAAGCATCCGAAGGACCTCCTACTTGTGACCCACATCTAGTTAGAGGATGGATTTTCTTTGATCTCGTGAGCAATGGGAGATTTTGCAAGGATGCAATAATGCCACAGAAAATATATTTGTTGTATGTTCCAAGAAGTCATTTTTGGCAACTCTATGAGTAAAGGATCTCCACAGGTTCCTACCATTAACAGTTTTATTCAGGTCTCACAAACTAAAGGCCATGGCTTGTTTTCTTGAGTCTGTTGATCTCATTTTAAGGCCTCCCCTTCTACTGCTTTCATGTTTCCCAGACAGTATTGTGTCTCCCACCCACCCATAGTGTGTCCTGTCTTCTCATGTTGTGTTCAAACTATGACAGCCTCAGTTTAGTCATGTTAGATTCTAGTAAGATTTCAGACTTGTTTTGATTTAAAACCCATATATTTGTGTTCCTGGCTGTCCATAAAGCTCTCCTTCAACTTCAAATTTCGAATGAATCACCTTTCTTCATCATTCAACTTTAATTTGGAAATGTACTGTAATGTCAAAAATATCATAGTATGCATGATTTGGACCTTGCTCTACAGAAACACATCCTTGCTGTCAAATATCTTTTCTACAGGGTGGCCCGTAAGTCCATACCCATCCATATATAGTAGAACCTCGGATAAAGTCCAAACTCCATTCCACAAGTTTGGACTTTATCCGATTTTGGACTTTATCTGAATCAAATGGGCGATGCATCAGATAACGTCCAAAAATGGATTTTATCCGAGGTTCCTATACCAAATACCTCAGATAACATCCATTTTTTTAGTGGTTTTGGACTTAATGCAATGCATCACGTGTGCATGAAAACTGCGACTTTATCCGACTTGGACTTTATCTGAATCAGACTTTATCTGAGGTACCACAATATCTTATGTATCCAGTATATCTGTGTGCTGTCCCTCATTCTCACTGCATAATATTATGCGTACTTGTCACAATATGCTCTTCAAGTGTAAATTGTCTTAAATTGGCCATATTTCTCTGTGGGGAAAAGAGAAAAAAATAACACATGCATAATTGAAAATGACATAATAACATATGGATGGATAGGGACTTATAGGCCACCCTGTAGCTCCTTCACAGCAAATGTCCTCCATTTCTGTCTTCTAATTTTGACACAGCAGTTTCCATTCAGACTGAAGAATGAATTGAGCTATAGAAAATCTTTAACCATTTTAATTTCTTTATTGTCAACATTATAGTAATGTAACTCTTCTTTTCCATGTTCAAAATGCTCATGCCCTGCAGCATACCTGTCTCGAAATGTTCTTTTGGCTTTAATCTAATTACTTATTAGCAACAGTGTTATTCAGTCCTATTCTTTGCTCTTTCCAAGTAAAGGATTGATCTCATCTTCCAGCACTAAGTATTTCATTTTAGATTGTGTTATCACAAATTTGTCAAAGTACAAACATTTAGAAGTGATTTACCACTTCCTCTCCTGTTCTGGACTAGCAATAGTAAGCTTGAGTATCATTGTTGTTGTCAATGAAAGATCTTCCACCAACGTCACGTTTCACAACAGCTGCCGCCCTGTAGCTGCCTTCCAGGAGTTTTTGCACCCCCACCCACACTAGAACTATCTGTTCTCTTTCACGGATCTAACCATTGATCCCAAAGAGGTGGATGCACCCTACTCTGGACTTTCTGGAGTTCTATTCCATCCCGTGATTCCCTGTGGCCCACTGGCTCTCAGCAGTGGGAAGGAGATGAGCAAGCCACTTGCATGGGACATGGCTAGAAACATGAACCCTGTGATGAAGTCTCTGTGTTGTGTCTATTTGCTGTGTTGATAAAAAAAGGACATAAAAACATTTTTGTCTTTTTCTGCAGAGAATTTTGATTGCTGTTTTGAGTTTTAAAACCTTAGTGAAGGAGATTGAACTATAGAAGCAAACAGGGCCTAGATGATGACATTTTGCACCATGCAGCCTCTTTGGCGCTGCTGTGACAGGTCAAGGTACTACCTAATACACAAGGCTACTCAACTTCTTTGGACACCTGAGAGGTAAAATCCCATAAATAACTTTCTACTTTGTTCACTTGCTTTGTTTCATATTAGGCACATCACAGGACAAGTTATAAATGTGTCAGGTGGTTTTTGCTCAATATCAACAGCACTTGAACCAATTAATATCATGTCTTCCATAGTAGATGTTGAAGGGTATGGAATACACGGGTCTATTGTGTTTGGTGTGAGTGCAAAATCCAGTTCTCATAAGATCAAATCAAAAGATTTGATTTGATTTGAATTGAATTTTCTTGAGTGTCATTAATTACATTAACCAAGGTTCCACTGTATTTGAAAAATGTTATCACATCTCTTATCAGCCTTTTTTTCTCAAGGCTAAGCATGCCCATTTCCTTTAGTCTATCCTCATAAGCTTGCTTTCTATTCTATTGATTATATTTGTTGTCCTCCTCTGGGCTCCAATATGAATTTCCCGTGAGAGGTGTTTGAACGCGCTTATTACTCCTTTACTTAATATTTCTGATGAAGAAACTTTTCGAAATATCCTGTCTTACCGGTTGGATATCATCAATTTCTTCGCATTGCACCACTTGGACTGTATTTGTGCTTAGTAGATTTTGAAGTAATATTTTTCCCTACGGACCTGTTTTACTCTTGATTGTGTTATCTAAGCCTCTTACTGTTGTTGATGCAGCATTTCGTACCCCCTTACGAACACGCTTGTTGTATATTTGTATATTTGGAAGAAGTATTCTTACAATGAGTATTATCTGTTGTGTTAGATGATCTGTTATATATACTGACTAGCAGAGGTTGCCCGGTGTTGCCGGGCTGTTATAAACTGATCAGTGTTTTTTTGGTTGTGTGTGTGTTTGTGTGTTGTGGATTAAAAAAAGAACAAAGGATGATATAAGTTTTCCATTTTTTAAATTTAAACAAATAATGTTTTAGAATGTGCCTTTTTTTAAAAGTGTGTGTTGGTGGTTCAGGGTGGTTTTGGGTGTGCACAACCACCAGCACCCATACAATACCACTCCAATCACCAACACACACATTAAAAATTCCTGGCAAGGCAGGAGTGGGGTGTGTGTGTGTGTGTGTGTGTGTGTGTGTGTGTGTGTGTGTGTGTGTGTGTGTGTGTGAGAGAGAGAGAGAGAGAGAGCTCATTAGGGAAAGAAGCAGAAGAGGACTGTGTGTGTGTGTGTGAGAGAGAGAGAGCTCATTAGGGAAAGGAGCAGAAGAGGACTGTGTCTGTGTGTGTGTGTGTGTGTGAGAGAGAGAGAGAGAGAGAGAGAGAGCTCATTAGAGAAAGGAGTGGAAGAGGACTCTGTGTTTGTGTGTTTGTGAGAGTGTGTGTGTGTGTGAGAGAGAGAGAGAGAGAGAGAGAGAGAAGCTGTGTGTGTGTGTTGTCCCTAGAAACCCCCCCCCCTACCTAGGGGACCCTGCAGAGAGGGCATTCCCCCCCCAGGACACCCCGTTATTAAAGACGGAGTGTTTTTTTTTGGGGGGGGTGGACTCGTTCTCCTCTCCCAGGTCCCTTGGGTCCAGAAGGGTTGGGGGAAGGGGCGTGTCCCCCAACCCTTCCAGAGCCTGGGGAGCCAGCAGAGAGGGGATGGTTCCCCCCTCCAAAAAAAACCCCTCGGTTATAAAAGAGAAACGGAGTGTGTGTTTTTTGGGGGGGGGGTGTTGGTCTCGTTCTCCTTTCCTGGGTCTTTTGGTTCCAGAAGGATTGGGGGGAAGGGGGTCTGCCCCCCAACCCTTCTGGACCCAGCACCCACTCCGACAGCACTTACCTTTTTCTGGCTGCCTCCAGCTGAGTCTTTCAAAGGCTTTCCCTCCAGCTCCCAGCCTTTTTTTAAAAAGTCAGCGCGCGTGTTCCCAGCCTCCTCTGTGCTGATTGGCTGAGGGGTTGCACTCATCCTAATTGACTGGAGCTCACAACAGTGCACAGGATTTCGGGTATTGAAGTTGTTTTTGTTTCTTCGCGTTTGTGGGGCTCTTGCCCCACTGGCACAATTCTCAATCCTGTGTTTACCTGTGTACCCAGTTCAGATGTGTGCACAAATGGAGGGTGTGGGCTAGTGGGGCCTGGCTAAGGAGCCTATGCGAAGTTCCAGCGGTTAACTCTCGATTTTATAGGTAAAGATATACAATTGTTACACTAATGCAGCTTGTCTTCATGTTCGTTTTAGTACTTATGCTAATATAAGTTACCTTTATAATACTTAACACACCAGAATATTATTTGCTATTTCACTATACAGTTCATGTTTGTTGACTATATTTGTATTTATATCAATGTTGTCTAATTAAATATTGTATGCACCTTCTTTATGCCCTGCCCGTTTTGATTATATTGTATATTTTGGGTGTTTTCCTCCTCATCAAGAAATGCAATTAGGCACATCACTGCTGCCCCATTCCACGCAGCCACAAATGGCCAGGTGAAGCGGCAGGTGTGCAAAACTAAGGACACGCTTCGGCGTATGGGTGAAGGGGATTTAGAGCTCCAGTTATGCCAGTTTCTTTTCACATATAGGCTCACCCCCCCCCCTTGCCTCAGGGTTGTCCCTTGCTGAATTGCTCCAGCGAAGGAAACTGTCATCCTTGCTGGACAGATTGGATCCATCTAGGGTAGAGGACAAAGGCACAAATATAGCGATCCAACACCAGAAGGGTTTTTCTCCAGGAGACCCTGTACATTGCCACAATTATGCAGCTGGTGGTCCTACGTGGGTGCCTGGGTTTGTGATCGATCAGCCTGGTCCTGTTTCTTACAGAATCGAAACAGCCACTGGTCTGACCTGGAGGAGGCACGCGAATCAATTGAGTCCCAGAATACTGGACCCACAGGACGAATACCGACACTCAACGTTAGGTTTGGCCCCCACCCGTTTAAACCCAGGGGCAGAGGTAATAGTCAGCAGCAAGCTAACTTAGACCCAGAGGTGTGTTCTAGGAACCGATTTCAAGGGGAATTTGTGGAATACTCCCCTATTCCGACCAGGTGTACCCCTACACTGTCCCAGCCTAGCACTCTGGACTCCTTTATTGATGATGACCAATATTGTTTGGAGTCACCCTCCACTCTTAGTACACACAGGGGGGACCCTGAGTTGTCTTATTCATCCACAGAATTAGATTTTGGTTTTGAGCGATCCCCTGCTCCTCCATCTGACAAACGGGGCTTTAATTTGGGTTTACAATCCCCCCCCCCCACTCCCTCTAGTCAATCCCTCACTCCAGTCGGGTCGCCCATCCTACGAACCCCTGAGCCGGCTCAGCCAAGCGTTCGACCCAGAAGGGAAACTAGACCACCATCCTGGTTAAAGGATTTTGTTTTTACTTAGGGGGAAGAATGTTATGTATGCTAACTATGTTTTCTGACAGGAGCGGAATTTATCTTTTCTCATGTATCCTTATGCAAATAAGTGAATCGAAAAATGTGCACACTCTGTTAGCCAATGGGCTTGTTGTATTATTGTTACTGTTACTGTTTATAGTGTATATAAGTCCGAGTTTTTCCCCATCAAAACTGTGTTCAAACCCCACTAATAAAGAGCTGAATTTCACTACTTCATTCGTCTGCTTCTTTATTCCTTAAACACTAAAGTGGGTCAACTCCTCTGTAAGTTCCATTGCTTTTAATGGGGCTGTTCTTCCTGAGGCATACTTTATACTTGTCAGTTCTTGTCAACCCAGAGATATGCCACCATAATCTAGTTCTGTAGTTTATGGCGGGCCCAATCGTTAGACAGAATGAGACACAGAGTAGCACCATTTCATTATTTATGTAAAAGAGAAACAATCCAGCTGGTTGGCTATTTGGCTGCAGAGCCAGAGGTTGGGAGTTTGATTCCTTAATGGGCCTCCTTAACAGGGTTTGGACTCCATTATCATTGAGGTTGTTCATTTGTATGGGGTAGCCGTGGGTAGATATTGTCCTCCCGATGTTATTGGCCGCGTCATTATACCATTATACTGTGCAAAGGACTTTGTCTACAAATAGCAGAATTACTTTGCAGGCAATAGAAAGTGAGGCTGAGCACCTCACTAACTTGTTCTAATGGTTTCCAAACTTCTTTAACTATGAACAACCCTTGATCAACTTCCCCAGGCACCATCAACTGCTGGCTAACATGGTTCACCTCAGTATAACTCCTAAAACTTCACTAGTCGATTCACCACTGTGGATTTATGCCTCTGGTTTGGCTCCTTCCCAGCCTGTGACCCTGTTTGCATCACTGATGGATGAAAAAGGAGTGAAGTTTGAATCCAGAGCCTTCTACCAGTCCAACAGTGCTGGAGAAGTGGATGTGAAGCAGGAGCCTGCTCTAGGAGGGAACTATGAAGGCGTGTGGCCCATGGGCCTATTCTGTTCCTTGATGGCGGACAAGGTAACCTACAGACTGATGAAACGTGATGTGGTAGGCAGCCCTTTCCACATCCAGGTCAGCCTCTTCAACTCTTTTGTGACTATGGAATCACCCACAGAGGCACCACTTAGCACTTGTACTGTGGAAAGATGGTTTGTGGCCCCTGGAGTGGAACGTTTCCAAATCAGAAAAGGCAGAGTTCGAGGAGCCCTTTATGTACCTCCAGGTAGTAATATCTTCATTGTTTTTTTTCCTTTCTTTTACCTGTAATTGTTTTTTATGCTCAGTGGTCAATAGTTAAGTACAGTATAGCAGGATCCCAGCATGGTTGAATTTAAGTGGCCCTGAGCTTGATCATGACCTTAATGAGAGACCTTCACAACCCACTTCAGCTGATAAAAATACAGTGGAGTCTACAAATGGGGAACTTACCATCTTTCTGATGTCGGTTAACTATTCCTTCTTCATTCCTGCACAAGAGAAGGAAAATGGGAGCCTAATAATAATTAACATAGGTTCCCCAGCTGTGGTCTAGTTTTTTCTTCTCTGGGGAGATTTGTACTCTTTCCCCAAAAACATTTACAACTCTACAATTTTTTCCCTCTACAAAACAGTGCATGCACTCTTCCCATAGGCTCCGTGAGAGAAAATGACTTTCAATCCATCAATTGGAGCCACTGCATTTTCTGTCCCTCCAAGTTTCTGCAGTAGCTGTGAAAGCAACCATGCGGAGACAGAGGGGTGGGGCACAAGTAGCCAGAAGGCCCATTAATGTCCATTCCCTCTCTATATTGTGGGATGTATAAACAAGATTATGCTGAATCACATATCGCAGATGTTTATTTAAAACCAGTCTTGAGAGCAATGCACATACATTAGTAAATTCATTTAGAATTCTTTTAATCCACATTAATCTTACTTTACATTAAATATTTTTTCTTCTTCTGTAGAAATCTGTCTTAGATATGGAACCATACAAGTCTGAGTTGGAAGCAAGGGTTGGAAGCAGTACATTTTATTTACAGTATGACCAAGAAAACCTGTTATTCTAAAACCATTGCCAAGCTTTGGTATGGCTAAGAGAGAGTGAGAGAATCACACAAGCTTAACTGAATAGCGGTGTGAGTTAGGTATCAGGTTGTGGAGCCAGAGTTTGGGAGTTTGATTCCCCATTGTGCCTCCCATTGTGGCCTCTGGAAGGCTGCACAGTTCCAAGTTGCTCCCAGAAGAAGAGAATAGTAAACCACATCTGAGTACTGCAAATCTAAAAAAAAACTGGGAAGGATCACCAAAAGTCAGAATGGACTTGATGGCCCATGAAATTATGTGATATACTAACATTTAAAAAATATAAATGTTTTTTAACTTCCTCTTCCTTCTTTTTATTCTCTTAGGGATTATTTTTGCACTCTTCACTTATACTTGTACTCTGTCTCTCTGATTTTTTTTCTAGGGCCTGGGCCATTTCCTGGTATTATTGACTTGTTTGGTGGACCTGGTGGTCTTGTTGAATATCGAGCTGGCCTTCTGGCTAGTAAAGGCTTTGTTGTTCTGGCCTTGGCTTATGTTGCCTATGATGACCTGCCACAGACATTGATGGAACTGGACCTGGAATATTTTGAGGAAGCATCAATCCTACTTTTAGAACATCCTAAGGCAGGTTCACTTGAGCAACAATACAATTTAATTGTCATCTTTGGGACAGAAGAGGCCAGTTCATGTAGTGGACCAAACAGTGGGTTAAATGCCCATGTCGTTTGCCACTATCTAAGGCAACTGCCTCCCTTAGCATCCTAATTGACCCTGGGTTTCTGTTTTACTTACTATATTTGCATTGCAGTGTCTTAAAGTTAAAATAATTACTGTGTTAGTCCTTTCCTGCAGGAATTGTTTTAACCTTTTCTTTTTCTCTTTCAATATGTTTCCCAGGTAAGAGGCCCAGGACTTGGAATCCTTGGGTTGTCCAAAGGAACAGAAATTGCACTTGCCATGAGTACCTTCTTGGAGCATATAGTGGCTATAGTGTGCGTCAATGGGTTCACAAGAATTAGTGGTGCACCACTCCGCTTTCGTGATATTTATATCCCTGCTGTTCCCTACCATCTAGAGAGAACTCTAATCACTGAAATGGGAACACTTTATGGATTGAATGGGGTAGATGATCCTGAGGATGAAACACTTGGACCTTCTGCCATCCCTTTGGAGAAAGCCAAGGGGAACATGCTCTTTGTGGTGGGAGAAAATGATAAGAGCATAAACAGCAAGCTGTATGCTGAGTTAGTCATAGCTAGAGCCAAGAAGTATGGGAAGAATAACTGTACCTTACTAACATATCCAGGGGCTGGGCACCTAATAGAAGTTCCTGGATTGCCACTTTGCGTTTGCTCTCCAGTGAAGAATTTTTACAAACCTATACTGTGGGGAGGCAAGACAGAGCCCCATGCCAAAGCCCAGGAAGACTCCTGGAAGGAGATCCAGAATTTTTTTGAGCTTCATCTTGGTCCCCCCTCAAAGTAGTAATTTGTTATGTCAAAAGGAAAAAAGGCCAAATCTGCACAAATAAAAAAGAACTGTTTCAAAATAAGCATATTCTGTTTCTCCAGTGTTTCAATAATTATGATCAGTGTGTCTTGTGTTATCTTCTACAACCATCTATATGGCAGTCAGTTAAAAGCAGAAGGTTTACTTATTTATTTATTACATTTTTATACTGCCCATTTGGGAAATTTCCCATTCTGGGCAGTGTACATACAAATATCAATTAATACAACAAAAACACATAACAAATAAAAAAAACAGACCACCCAAATACATCCCAAAATGAAATACAGTAAAAACCCGATTTACGTATGTCTCTACTTACGTAAAATTCAACTTACGTAAGGTTTGTGTGTGTGTAAATCGTGTCCCAATTTACGCAAAAAAAATCATGTTATGTAAGAGGTTTCCTTGTGTGTTTAGATTTTAAAATGGTGGCACCACCATTTTAAAATCTAAAATCCCCCCCCCCACGCCACTTTCCCCCACCGCCAAAAGTCGCAAGACATCACGTGGCGGCGGCGGAGGCAGCAGCAGCAGCAGTAATGATTTTCTCCACTCCCCACTTTCTTCTGCCGGGACTCGGAGAGTGCGTGGGGTGGTGGTGGTGGATATCCGATCCCTTCCACTGTTTGTGTGAGTTTTCTCTGGGGGGGGGCGCTTTAATTGGGAACACGCCTCAGAGAAGAGCTTAAAAGGTGCCGGGGGGGGGGATTGCCTGTCATTACCAGAGATGGCCACTAGGGGCGCAAAGCAGGATTTTCCATAGGGACGCATTGAAAACCAATTTCAAGCCCGTTTTAAAAAATTTCAATGCATCCCTATGGGAATGCATCGATTTACATAAAACCCCTATTTATGTAAGAAGCTATGGAATGGACTTTTTACATAAATCAGGGGTTTACTGTAAAATAAAATAACTGGTGTCTGAGGGTACAGAGGATTAATTGACTGGCTAAATAGCTAAAATAATTATTTCCAAAATGTCTTCACCTTTATGGTAAGGTGGAGTCTAATGCCCAAACACCATCACTGTAATGCCATAGGTGGAAGGCATTGTAGAGGAAGCAAAATTGCGCTCAGGCTGCCAGCAGTGTGTGGCGAGGAAAAAATTGAGCAGGTTCTAAAGCAGGTCCTACCCAGTCACGTTGATTTTGGGCAAGAGATCCTTTCTCCCAGAAGTACAGGCATAGTGAACTTTACCAAAACAATCTAGTGAATGAGAGGAAGCAAAAAACCCTCCCACTCCCTCCCCTTGGGGCCCAATTCTTTCATCCACACATTCATGGCAACAAACAGCCTCTCTAGTGTGGTCTCCCCATGCCCCAATGGCATGGAACGGCCCGCGCAGAGGCCACTTCGGGGGAACGCTCCTTGAGCCGTGGGCTCTGCGGGCAGAGAAATTAAGGGGGGTGGATAAATTATAGGGTTTGATTCACCCAATTCCTTGACCTGAACAACGGCTCTGCTGAGAGAGCAAATCTCTAACCTCTGTTACGTATTAGGCAATTACTCACTCTGAGTTAAGCTTAATCTCTGGTGCAAATAGAAGCCATATTTACCCTAGCCTAAGCCTCAGACAATGGTCAGTGTTTGTCTTAGTTAATTAACTTCCCCCAGAGAGGTTCTCAATTAACCCAGGTAAATGGGTGATGTAATTTTCTGCCATATGACCATTCTACCATGCGCAGCCTTGAACATAATATATACTGATGATTTTCCCTCAATAAATCACTGGTCTTCGCTCCATCTTGCCTCGTGTCGTTCCTTTGACCAGTCTCCTCCGGGACCTCAAGGGCCGCTTTACGGCCCCAATTCCTACATCTGGTGACCCCGAGACGTGATCTACTCGAGAGTAAGCGACCCCCGAGCGGTCTACTCGTGAGTAAGCAATCAGCACAGCCAGGTTCTGCGCCAGAACCTTGTCCAATCATCCCGGAGGACAGAGCAGCAGCCCCAGTCGGAAAGCCATCCGATTGGGAAGACAGCTACGTGGTGAGGCATTACAGAGAGGCATCCTACAGCTTGCTCCTGACTTTCGCGGCGGCTTGCAGGTTACGGAAAAACGCGTTCCGCTCAGGGCAGCTGTGAGCCCCTGACAGCGCAGTGGCCACCGAGGGCCCGTGGCCGCAGTCCACGCTCCGAGCTCTACCCAGAAAGCGACGTCGCCAGAACCTGTTGCCTGCCAAAGACGCGTCGACTCGTCCCGAGGAGGAATCTTCCGAGGACCCAATCGCAGGTAATATGGGGACCTGTCCTCAGCGACAGCGTCCATCCGCTAGCCAAAGAACTCGTGAGGAAGAGTTCAAGATCCTGGCCAGGATATTTAATTTGCGTTTTCACAGCAGGGAGCTAGCGAGACTTTTGGTGTACCTAGGGGAACACTGCCTGCTTTACCCAGAAGTAGGTACGTTAACCCTCGAGCTCTGGGATCAGATAGGAGACTGCATTCAGCAACCCCCGAAAGCTCCAGAGGGCATAATTCGCACATGGAGCAAATGTAGGAAGCTCTCAGCAGAGGTAGACCCAGTCCGGATAGAGACCCAGAAAACCCCAGCGCAGTCAGAACCATCAGCCCCAAGAAGTCTCTATTCGTCATTTCAGCTTAAGCAGGGCAGTGTAGGGAGCATTCCCTCAGTGGCAGCTGCAGACGTCACTGAAGGAATTCATGGCATGAGAGGCTCTGGCGCTTCTCTGACAGTTAAAAGTTCCCTGCAAAGAAAGAACTCCATTCAGCGCAGGGGTGAGGAAGATCCATTCACGGGGAAATTGCCAGTGGCACAATTAGCTAGCGCCCAACTGCTGTGCTCAGCCTATCTGAAGGCAGACACACGTTCAGGCAGGGCTGCTCAGCGCCCACTGCTCATGGAAATCTGCACGGCCCCTGGCCACGCAGGGCTCCAGAGCAGACCCATTGCCACACTCAGGCGCACAGCAGTGCCAAAACCCCAAGGCGCCTGCTTCCAGTGTGGAAAAATGAGACACCTTAGAAGAGAAAGCCAATCTAGACCAGGCAGATCTTCAAAAGATTGTCTTCATGCCAAATGGCCACCCTGGCATGCATTTGGCCCAGGCTAGAAAGGAGGCAGCCATCGCCCTGGCTATGCCAGAAGAACCATCCCAGCAATAGTACCCCGAGTTCCCCCAGGGCACAGGCAGAACCTACTTGTCTCACCTTGGGAGTAGCCCAGAGAAACTTGCCCCTAAGTAGAAGCACCCAGGTGGTTGTAAAATAGCCAGCTGTGTATTAGTCATCTCCTCATGTGTAGGATAGAACACTGCAGATCAGGGGAGGAATGTGCGAATGTGTAAATAAATGTGTGTATGTGTGGTGCACCACTGAATGTATGTCTGCAAGAACTGTGTATGATTGCAAAAGCCTTGTCTCTATGACCACAGTATGACTGGAAAAGTGTTCCTTGTGTGTAACTGCGTGGTAATGTCACTGTGAAATATGTGTTAAACAATTTGCACTCTGCTCATGGGCAGGAACTATTTAAAGTTTGAGAAAGCATGATGAACGAAGCCCCTTGCCTTGCCTGCTTAGCAGCTTAAGCAGGAGAGGAGGGGGGAAAATCCTAACCTACAATAGGGCGGGGTGGTTCCCCCTTCCTCCCTGGAGACTTTTTCTTTGTCAAAGGATTAAGCCACTCTTGGAAACCGGTTCTGCAACTCTTACAGATTTTTATTTTCAGAAGCGCGATCTGAAAACAAAAATCATTTCTATGAGTTTTCCTCACTAGATCATAAGCTATGGGGCCCCTTCCTATGTCTGTGTTCCTCAAACCCCCATCTCTGTGTTTAAGGTTTTTTGAATGTCTCTTAGCGTCTGGAAGTCGTATCTCACTAGGAGTGAGAGAATTGCATTGTCTTCATGTGTGTATTGTGTTATCATCTTGTAACCTCGGTTCTCAACCTTTTAAAGTCAGGGGCCAAAGCTCCGGGGCCTCAGGCAGCTTTGGGGGTCCGGACAGTCATTCTGCCCTTCCTTCGCCACACAGCCCTTCTTGGCTTGGTGGGGGTAGTGGCAGAGCAACGTGGGTTCCGGCCCACTCGCCCACATCTGGCCGCAGGTTGAGAATCGTTCTAACTCTCCTTCATTCTCTTAGGAAAGATACTGTTCTGGTATTTTGACTTTAATTTGTGCAAAGTAACTCACTCATTGTACCCCTTTCACAGGAAAAAGCACGCAAACATTCTTGCGCTCTGTATATTCAGAAAAAGCTTAATCGTTACCTTTTTTATAGGAACAAAATTCCTCTCCAGGCCTTAACCATATTTGGTTCCTTTCACAGGCTCCAGAGTTACCTGACCTAATCTGATTTCGTTATAATAAGAGTTGTTGCATTCCCATTGTGCTAACTTCTGACTTGTCTTTCCTCCTTCCCTCCTTTCGCCAGTGGAACTCCCTGCTGGAAATGTTTAACTTGTGTGTCTTTTCATTTTTTTGTGTGTTATTTCCTTACAGCTGGCACGTCATAGTTGGCTTGTCTTTCATAAGTCTCAGGTCATTTTAAGTATGGCACCTGGCCCGCAGCACCCTCTCTAGTGTGCAGACACATTTTGCAAACTCCAGAGCACAGAGGAAGGATTAGTCCCTGAGCTACCGAGCATGTGCAGAGTGCCACTCATTAGCCAGGACTGCCTAGGCCCATTTTAAGAGTGCAGTCAGGTCACACCCTTCAATCAGATACAGGCATTTTTAGGCCACCCCTTCCCTTTTGGCTGCTAGTCTAAGCACAGGCAAAAGGCTAAGCCACCATCTGGCACTCTTCTAAACGTGTGCACGCACGCCATGGGCGGATGTGCGCAGGGGGGCCTTCTTGAGAAATTTACCCAAGGGAAGCCTGGCACTTCATGCGCCAAGGTTTGCCATAAGACCCCAGACTCGTCTCGCTTCAAACGCAGACAGTCACCTTGTGTGAATTTATGTCACTGGTTCCTCTTCAGGGGGCTAGGACAGTTTTCACTTATGGGGGTCGCACATATTAGGTTCTTACTTGGTAAGAGGACCAAGCTTGGCGCACGCTCCTGACTCTTCCGCAAGCGGGCAGAGTTGGCAGCCGTGAACCTCGCTTTGCGCACCTTTGCCAAAGAACGCTTAAACAGAATTGCTGACAGCCAGTTTCCTAGGAATTTGCTTCACAGTCTACCGGGAGCACACATCACTCCCGTGATAGACAAAAATTTGCTAAGTTTGTTCCTCACAACTCCAATTCAGAGTCATGCATTCCCTCTTCAGAATGCCAAAGCGCTCGCAAGGCAGTTCAACCTGCCACTTTCCCAAGCCCAAGGCCTAGTCCGTTCCTGTCTGCATCGTGCAGGGACACCGGGGGGGGCCCTCGTGGGGGGTCAACCCACAAGGGACAGAGGCCATCCAGGTGTGACAAAGGGACGTCACACATCCCCACATTTTGGCAAATGGCAGTACATGCACGTTTGCATTAATACAAACAAACAGAAAGGGGGGGGGGAACCACGTCCCACAGTTGCACAGCAATTGCTATCCTATAAGTGCAAAAACTAACTAACTCTTTCAGAATTTTTATCTCCCAAACAAGTCTCTTCCCCATGCAGGTCCCAGAGGCCAGAATCAGACCCGGACGATTGCAAAGAGCGGCACCAGTCACTGTCCTGGATGTCATCAGCTGTCCGTCTTCCTTTATGACTTACATCTCCAAAGACATTTCTATGAACATTTTTCACACTCAGTGCCACTTCTAAGGACTTTTCCAAACTCAAGTTGCACATGAAGCCCCACCAAGAAGGGAAGCCTCAAGAAGCAGCTGAATGTCTTTTATTGCTATTATTATCTGTAGTTGCTATTATTTATACATGCCTTGTACAATGCTCCAGTTGGGATTTGCAAGGGACACTTGAATTTCTGTATGTTGTTAATAACGGCCAGCTTCCACCAAAGGAAGCCAGACCGGCCCATGTTTTGCACCGGCCCATTGCTTGGAAAGTTTGAGCACCCGGTAGCCGATAATCCCCAGCCTATTTTCACACCTCCCCATAGGTGTTAGAAAAGACATTTGCACAATGCCAGAAGCTGCAGAGATAGCTTAGAATCAACCCAGGTCACAGTAAATCAATGACACATCTCATTATCTTGCCTTGCTACAGAAAGCAGTCTGGATTCAGACCCACAGCTCTGAAAAACCAGGCTGTAGTCAGTATATTCAGCGTGTCAGGCTTAGCCATAGGCAACGCTCGGAGAATTGGTCAATTGGCTTGCGGATTAGCAAAAGCCATCAACCACACCTCCTCAGCAATAGCACTGCTCAACCAGGAGCAGGCAGAGCTTCGCCATGCCATACTGGATAATCAAGCAGCTATCGATTATCCCCTATTGTTACATCATATGGGCTGCAAGTCTGTCCACAGCATGTGTTGCTTAAATCTCACAGACAATACCCACAAGATACAGAGCCAGCTCACGGACCTCCACACCCTAGTTAGGGACATCAAGGAGGATTCTTCATGTGGGTGGTAGGACTCCTTGTGGTCGTGGTTCCCATGGGGACGGCTTCAGACGACACTCAAAGTGATTGTGGGGGTGGTAATACTGGGCACAACAGTGTGTTGTTTCGTGCAATGTATTTTCTCACTGCTATCGAGATGTCCTCCATGGAGGGAACCCCGAAGCATCACTCCCGCTCATCAGCTGGCACCCCTCTTGTGCAGAGTCGTCGGTCAGGTCCTTAAATAAAACAGAAAGGGGAAATGTGGTCTCCCCATGCCCCAATGGCATGGAACGGCCCGCGCAGAGGCCACTTCGGGGGAACGCTCCTTGAGCCGTGGGCTCTGCGGGCAGAGAAATTAAGGGGGGTGGATAAATTATAGGGTTTGATTCACCCAATTCCTTGACCTGAACAACGGCACTGCTGAGAGAGCAAATCTCTAACCTCTGTTACGTATTAGGCAATTACTCACTCTGAGTTAAGCTTAATCTCTGGTGCAAATAGAAGCCATATTTACCCTAGCCTAAGCCTCAGACAATGGTCAGTGTTTGTCTTAGTTAATTAACTTCCCCCAGAGAGGTTCTCAATTAACCCAGGTAAATGGGTGATGTAATTTTCTGCCATATGACCATTCTACCATGCGCAGCCTTGAACATAATATATACTGATGATTTTCCCTCAATAAATCACTGGTCTTCGCTCCATCTTGCCTCGTGTCGTTCCTTTGACCAGCCTCCTCCGGGACCTCAAGGGCCGCTTTACGGCCCCAATTCCTACACTCTAGGGCTGCCAGGACAACATTATCTCATGCTTTGCGATTTCAGGCCCAATTTTAATTTAAATTTTTATATTTATGCGCCGCCACACAGGCAAGCCCGACTCAGGGTGGCTCACATACAATAAAAACAGATAAAACCCACACATAAATAAAAACCCACCCACACCAACCCTAACAAACTCACCCACTCCATTCCTAAAAACAGATAAAACAACCCACCCTATACTTTAAAAAGGAAGAGAGAGAGGATTCTGCTTATTCTGCCAGCAGGCAGGGGTCACACCTCCATCAAGTCCCCATACCTGCCCCGCCAGCCAAGTTTTAAGACCCTTCCTAAAGGGCAGCAACTCCATCTGGAAACGTAACTCTGTTGGCAGGTGGTGCCAAAGGGCCGGTGTGGACACGGAAAAGGCCCTCCTCCTTGTGCTAGAGAGATGGGCCACTCTAGCAGATGGTACAACAAGACAGCCCCTCCGGTCTGCTCTAGTTCGGCGGACTGACATTCTTAGGGCGATGCAGCCTCTCAGGTAACCTGGCCTACTACCATATAGGGCTTTAAATGTCATAACCAGCACCTTGAATTGCACCCAGAGGCAAACTGGTAACCAGTGCAACTTCCGAAATAGTTGTGAGGCACGGGCATAACGCCCACACCCCATCACAACCCGAGCAGCCGCATTCTGGACCAGTTGCAGCCTCTGGATGGTCGTCAAGGGCAGCCCCATGTAGAGCGCATTGCAATTGTCTAGTCTGGAGGTGACCAGAGCATGAGTGACCATAAGCAAGGAGTCCCGGTCCAGGAGCAGGCACAACTGGCAAATCACCCGAAGTTGGGCAAAAGCCCACGGCCACCACCTGTTCTTTGAGCAGCAGCTGTGAGTCCAGGAGGTCCCCCAAGTTGCTCACCGGGTCTATCTGGAGCAAAATAGCCCCATCCAGAACCAAAGATGGTAGCTCCTGGGATAATGCAGGGCCGCCTATCCATAGCCACTCAGTCTTGCTGGGATTCAGTTGTAGCCCATTGGCCCCATCCAGACCCCAATAGCCTCCAGGCACCTGGAAAGGACTTTGACAGCATCACTGGGGTCCCCACAGGCCAAGATGTACACCTGAGTGTCATCTGCATACTGATGGTAACGTGCCCCATGGGAATGGATGATATCACCCAACAGCTTTGATGGAACAAAAGCCTGAGCCTAAGCTTTATGTCATGGTGAAGGCCCTTTGCTGGGATCTTAGGATGTCTATACTGAGGTAGAACAGGCAAGATTGGGAGGTAAATAGAAAAGATTAACACTTCCCTTGATAAAGATGGAAGAGCATACCTGTCAAGTATCCCGGATTGGCCTGGAAATCCCGTATTTTGGCACTTGTTCTCCCTTTCCCGCTGCCGTCCCATATTTTGAACAGCGGGGAAAGGGGTTACTGCACATGTGCATGTGTGCAGAACCCGTTTGTGCATGCATGAACGTGTTCTCCACATGTGCAAACAGGTTCTGTGTATGCGCGTGCATGCACAGAAATTTCCCATATTTTTGGGAGCCGGGCTTGATGGGTATTTATTTATTTATAGTACATATTTTTATAGCTGCCCCACTCACAGGGACTCCAGGCGGCTCACAATACAGATAACCCCAGTAAAAATCCCATTTAAAAAAACTACCCACACATAATAAAAGAGAGGAAGTTCCTCTATTACTGATTGGTTGATATAGACTAAACTAACCAGCAGGCAGGGGTCACTCCACCATCAACGCCCCACACCTGCCCAGCCAGCCACTGGCAGGAGGTTCCAAAGGGCCGGAACAGAGACAGAGAAGGCCCTCCTTCTTGTGCTAGAGAGACGAGCCTCTCTAGCTGATGGAACAAGTAGAGAACCCCTCAGTCCGCTCTGGTTGGACGGGCGGAAATTCTTGGGACGATGCGGTCTCCTAGGTATCCCGGCCCACTACCATGTAGGGCTTTAAAGGTAATGACCAGCACCTTGAATTGCACTCTGGTACCCATAGAATTCCGGAGGCCAAGGCAGCAACCAAGGAGAACACCTGAACACTGAAGTTTGGAAACAGGTGGGCAGAAGGTGGACATCAGCAGGTTCGCACCAGTTTGCCAGAACCGGTAGCAGAAATTCTGGCTGGCCCTGCCCATCCAAATTTTGAAATAAAGTAGTCCTAATTTGGATGCAATGCAGAGCTTTCCCCCTGGCCATGGCCACCATACCACGCCCACAGTGTGGTAGTAAACTTTTTTGGAGCCCACCACTGGCAGAAGGGAGTGAGAAAAGACAGAACATTTTCACAAGATGTCTGGTCTGTGCTACAGCCCAATACAAGGACTGCTAATTCTGTCTAATCTATCCTGACCAAGTGAGGACAGGAGTATTGTGTAAGCACACACAGGAATAGTCTGTGATCTGTGTTCTTTGCTTTTAGATAGAGAAGGATTCATCTCTCCAGAGCTAGCAAGACTTTTCAAATAACATTTCATATACACTACAGATACGAAAAACCTAGACCGGGATGGAGAAACTTTTCAGGCTGCAGGCCAGTCACGGGGTCATGAAATTCCTCCCACCAGAAGCAGAAGTAAAATGCACCCACGCATGTGCAAAACGCTGCCATAAATACACCTGTGGCTTTTGTAAATGCGTTTACGACAGCCTTGGGTCATTTGTGGCAGCATTTTGTGTGTGTACGGGTATGTTTTACTTCCATTTCCAGGAGCTGCACAGGTGGCACGGGCCAAATGACTTGGTGGCACTGGCCAGATCTGGCCTGCGGGCCATAGTTTGGCCACCCCACACCTAGACACTGAGTAATGACTAGTTGTCGTAACATAAAAATTATCTGTTCAGCTTGCTAATTAGGTAAGGTAAAGGTAAAGGTTTCCCTTGCTCGAAAGCCAGTTGTATCCGACTCTAGGGTTCAGTGCTCATCTCTGTTTCAAAACCGAAGAGCCAGTATTGTCTGCTTCTGCAGACGTTTCTGTGGTCATGTGGCAGGCATGACTTGACACCAGAGCACACAGAACACATTTAACTTTCCACTGAAGTGGCCCCTATTTATCTACTTCCAAGAGTCAGATACGACTGGCTTTTGAGCAAGGGAAACCTTTACCTTTACTTGGTGCTTAGGGGGTTGAGGGTGGTTCTCCTTGCTTGCTGCCTTTGGCTCCAGCAGATTTTGATCTGCAAACAACAGCTTTCTTCCATTATTTGCTAGTTGGATGCACTGCCGGTAGCTACTTTCAGACTGAAAAAATGTAACTCGAAGGACCTCTCTTTACAAATATGCAATGGAGGAGACTCCACCAATGCTGGATGTAGCCCATTCTTTATTAAACTGCTCTTACTGTCAGGTAGTTGCTGTTACTTTTAGATATCTCCTTTCTTGTCATTTGAATCCATTAGTTTAAGTTCTATCCTAGCCACAGAAAACATGCTTTCCTTATCTTTCACATGATACCTCTTCAAATACAGTAATACCTCGGATAACGCTAAAACTTGGTTCCACAAGTCTTAGCATTATCTGATTTTTAGCATTATCTGATGCATGCATTGGATAATGTTTTTTAAAAAGCCTGGTTCCCTTTCCAAAGAGGAAAGGAACCCTGGGATCAATCAGCCTGCAAAGGCAGCCTGCAAAGGCACTCTGTTCGGGGGCTGTTGTGTATGAAACTGTATCGCTTTAAGAATGAATGTAGCCACTGCAATGTCCGAATGTAACCTAACAATGATCACAATGTATCTCAGCTGTTAATGGAATGCGAGCTAGCTACCCATAGAGGGCAGCTGCGAGCGTTCAGCTCACATGGTACAAATTCCCCAATTACCGTCAGCCGCGGGAACCTTCCCGCGCAAGGAACATCTGGAGAAGAAGGGCGTGACTCAGAATGACGTCACACAGGTAGCAGCCAATACGCTACCATGTAACCATGTTCAAATGCATTGTTGCAATATAAAAGGAGCTGTACCTCCGCCATTACCACATGTTCAGTCTACCGGTGTGCCAATAAAGATGTGGTAAGCCAGACTTCGGCTGCTTCTATTGTCTTGGTTCCAGTACACCAAATTGGCGACGAAGGTGGGATATGGCGTATCCCAAGATCAAGCCACACCAATTCGATATCAGTGATCCTGAGCAATGGGAGCTGTACGAGTGCCAGTTCCGGCACGCGATGGATGCTGCAGGCATCGACGATGAAGGGAAGATGCGGTCGCATTTCCTAGCCCAGGTTGGGCCGGCCACGCTGCGCATCCTGATGAACCTGCTAGCTCCCCAGAGGGTCGACATGGTGCCCATTGTCTGCATCCTCACAACATTGAGGGAACACTTCCAGCCACCCGTCTCCATTTTTCTGGCCCGGGTCGCGTTCCATAGACGAGACCAGCGCCCAGGAGAATCCGTGTCCACCTATGCGGCGGCCCTCAGGCTGGCGGCCGTCTACTGCCAATGGGAGGACCTGGACATAGCCCTTCAAGACCGCATGCTGTGCGGCCTAAGGGGTGAGGAGGTCCAGAGGAAGTTAATGACCTGCGACCATCGCCTCACGTTCAACGAGGTACTGCGAGAGGCCCAGGCGGCCCAGGCGGCGAGGAGCGGGGTCAAAGTCTTCAAGTCTCGAGGGGCCACACCTAAGGGGGCCAAGTCACCAGTACAAGCGGCCTGGCGGACTTTGGCACAAGTGGCCTGGCGGGGGCCCTGGCCGCCCACCGGCACTCCATCAACTGCCGAGGAGTCGTCCATGATGGTGGACTCCTGCTCCAGTGAGGACGACGATGTGCAGAGAGTCAAGAGGCAAGGAGAAAAGAGCCGAGCCAGCGAGAAAGGAAACCACCATTGCGATTGCTGCGGGGCATCTCACGACTGAAAGAGGTGCCCATTCTGGAAAGCTGAGTGTCACAACTACAGGCAGAAAGGCCACATTGCCAGGGTCTGCAGGTGCCGGCGAGCAGAGGACAAGGGTTCGGCGAGACATCCTCAAACACTCCAACACAAGGCAGCCGGAATTGGAAAGGTCTCGGCCGATGACGATGCGGTGGCCGTAAACCGCGTGGGCCTGGAGCACCGGCGTTTCTTTGTAGAGGTACTGATACAAGGGGTCCCGGTTAGGATGGAAATAGACTCAGGGTCATCCTACTCCATCCTTTCCCAGAAGGAGTTCCTGCGCATTCCCCCAAATGCACGGCCCAAGTTGCGGGCCATGAAATCGAACTTACGGGATGTGCAGGGTTATGAGATCCCAGTGTTGGGGGTGGGAAACATCACGGTGAAGTTTAAAAGGTTCACAGAAAAACTGCCCCTAGTAGTTCTCAAGGAGGGGTCCTGTTGCCTTTTGGGAACCCAGTGGTTTGTTCCCCTGGGAATCGAACTGTCCGGCATAAACGCCATCGAGACTGACCCAATTCGGGATGTGCGCGATGCGCACCCAGTGGTTTTTAAAAAGGGGCTCAGGACATACAGAGGGGCCCCAGTCTCATTTGACTTGGACCCAGAAATCCGGCCCATACGACTCAAGCCGAGAAGAGTCCCCTTCACCCTCAAGGACAAGATTGAGGCGGAATTGGACAAATTGGTGGGGCAGGGGATTTTGGTTCCAGTGGATTCTGCGGAGTGGGAAACTCCGATTGTTACAGCTTTAAAATCCAACGGGGAGGTTAGGATTTGCGCGGACTACAAATGTATAATTAACAAGGCCATTCGGCCAAATGCTTACCCGGTGCCGGTAGTTAGCCACTTACTAGCCACTTTACATGGGGGTAAGTGTTTTGCAAAGTTAGACTTGGCACAGGCGTACCAGCAGCTCACTGTAACCCCAGCTGCTTCCGCTGCGCAAACAATCGTCATGCACAAGGGGGCATTCAAGGTAACACGCCTACAGTTCGGCATGAACTCGGCCCCCAGACTCTTTCAGGCCCTCGTAGAATGCCTTTTAAAGGGGTTTCCAGGCGTGCTCCCATATTTTGACAATGTTTTGATAACAGCGGGGAGTGAATCGGAACTAGCAAAAAAGCTGGACAAGGTCCTAACTGTATTCGAGAAAGCGGGGCTGAGGTTGAGAAGGGATAAGTGTGTGTTCTTTGCGAGGGAGGTTGAGTTTCTCAGGTTCAAAGTAATCCCAGAGGGTATCAAGCCATCCGAGTCCAAGGTTGAAGCTGTGCAGAACGCACCTCGCCCCACCACGAAACCGGAGCTGCAGTCATTTTTAGGGCTCCTGAACTTTTACCACTCCTTCTTGCCAAGGAAGGCATCTGTTGCGGAGCCACTGCATGGGTTACTAAAGAAAGACGCAGTTTGGCGGTGGGGGGATAGGCAGGAGAAAGCGTTCAAGGAGCTCAAGGGGCTCTTGTCCTCAGATGCCGTTCTGACCCATTTTGATCCAAGGAAACATGTAACCTTGGTCTGTGATGCATCACCAGTGGGGCTGGGGGCTGTACTGTGCCACGTGTTAGAGAACGGGTGGGAAGCCCTGGTTGCCTTCTATTCCAGGTCACTGTCAAAGGCGGAGCGCAATTATGCGCAAACAGACAGAGAGGCTCTGGCCATAATCGCGGGTACAAAGAAGTTCCTCGATTTCTTGTACGGCCGCCAGTTCACAATTGTGACCGATCACAAACCCCTTTTGAGGATTTTTACCACAGGCAAGCCCACCCCACAAATCCTGTCCCCCAGAATGCTGCGTTGGGTGATTTTCCTCAACGCCTACCAGTATGAACTGGTCCACTGCCCAGGGAAGGAGATCTCCCATGCAGATGCACTGTCCTGATCTCCCCTCCCTCAATTAGGAGACCCCAAATGCGAGGTGGAGCAGGATCACCAGGTCCTGCTGATCGAGTCTCACGACTCACCCCTCATCATTCCCACAGACCTCGCCAAAGCCACAGCAGCCAACAAGGCCCTGTCCCTAGTCAGTTCCTGGGTTAGGAAAGGGTGGACCACAACTCCCATCGAGGAGGAATTCAAACTGTTTTTCAGACGCAGGGTAGAGCTTTCCATTGAAAGGGGCTGCCTCCTCTGGGGCCAACGGGTGGTTATCCCAGAGAAGCTACGGCCAAAGGTGCTCAGGCTACTGCACACCAGCCACCCGGGGATAGTGCGCTCCAAGGCTTTGGCCAGGAGCTATTTCTGGTGGCCCCAGATAGATGCAGATATAGAGCATTTGGTGGGCACGTGCAAGAGTTGCCAGAGCTCTCGGCCCGAAGAGGCCCGGCTACCCCACAGGGCATGGGAAACGGCCCATGGGCCATGGTCCTGGGTGCACATCGACTTCGCTGGCCCTTTCCGGGGTTCCCTTTTCCTGCTAATAGTAGACTCGTATTCCAAATGGCTAGAGGTCATCCCCATGTCCAACACCTCATCTGCCGCAACCATTAAACAATTGCGCATGGTGTTCAGCTGCTTCGGCCTGCCGGACGTGCTCGTGAGCGATAACGCCAGTACTTTCACATCTGCGGAATTCAAGGCGTTCATCGAGAGGAATGCCATTCGACACATTTCCTCTGCCCCGTTCCACCCCAAATGGTCAGGTAGAGCGCCAAGTGCGAACTACGAAAGACGCACTGCAGCGCATGGGTCCCAGAAATTTGAACCTCCAGCTATGCCAATTTCTCATTTGCTATAGGGCAACTCCCCTGGCTTCAGGACTTTCACCGGCTGAGCTCCTCATGCGGAGGAAGCTGGTAACGCTTTTTGATTGGTTGGATCCAACCAGGGTGGAGGATGAAGGCAGAAATATAGAGATAGAGAGCTCCAAAAGTTTTGCGGTAGGGGACCCGGTTCATTGTAGGAATTACACAACCTCGGGACCAACGTGGATTCCAGGAGTGGTTATTGAACAAATAGGGCCAGTGTCGTACAGGGTTGAAACCAGTACAGTTCTGCTGTCGAGAAGGCACACTGACCAACTCAGACGGCGAGTTACCAGTGAAAGAGAGTTAACGTTAGGGTTCTCCCCCACCTGTTTAGCCCAAGGGGGAGACATGGGGATTCCCCCAAATACAAATGCATATCCTAGATTCTCACACGGGGAGGAGGATACTTTGGAAGAGAGGAATGAGGAGTCACCTGGTGAGTTTAATTTTATGTTGCCATACCAGGGGGGTGTTACGGAGTGGTCCGCCACCCGTCTGAGTGAGAAGAGGGGTTTTAGTTCAGCCCCTGGTATTTCTAGTCTTCCCAGTCCTTTTGTTCTAGAATTCACCCCATCACCAAGACCCCCATCTCAGGCAGCAGGGGGAAGTATAGGTTTGCCAGTTGCAGGCGCAAGAAACCAGGGCGAGACAGCAAGGGTCTCCTCATTGGTTCCTAGATTCGTGCTGGGGGGTCGCCAGGTGCCACGAGCGACAGGCAGGGATTCACATCCCAGTTATATCACCCGTTTCCCTCTCCAAACGCACGGTTGCCACAGAGTCCCTGGCAGACGACTAATGAGCCCCCCCCCTTTCCATTGCAGGATGAGAGTCTGTGGAACTCGGAGCCCCTAGTTCCCCTGAGCTCAGCCAAGCAGTCGTTCGCCCCAAGCGCACTTGCGGGAAGCCACAATGGTTGAGGGACTTCGTTCCATCCTTGGGGGGAGGAGTGTTGAGTATGAAATTGTATTGCTTTAAGAATGAATGTAGCCACTGTAATGTCCGAATGTAACCTAACAATGATCACAATATATCTCAGCTGTTAATGGAACGCAAGCTAGCTACCCATAGAGGGCAGCTGCGAGCGTTCAGCTCACATGGTACACATTCCCCAATTACCGTCAGCCACGGGAACCTTCCCGCGCAAGGAACATCTGGAGAAGAAGGGCGTGACTCAGAATGACGTCACGCAGGTAGTAGCCAATACGCTACTGTGTAACCATGTTCAAATGTATTGTTGCAATATAAAAGGAGCTGTACCTCTGCCATTACCACATGTTCAGTCTACCAGTGTGCCAATAAAGATGTGTTAAGCCAGACTTCGGCTGCTTCTATTGTCTTGGTTCCAGTACACCAAAGGGGCTGCCTTTCGGAGAAGACAAGGCAGGCAGCTTGCCTTCCCTTCCCTGAAACGCAGCCATTGTACGGGTTAAAGCCGCCCACCTTGCCTTCTCCGGAAGGCAGCTGCCGAATGGAGTGCCCGTACGCTGGCACTCTGCACTCACCCTCCGGCCCTCCGGGAAGGGAAGCGGCCATGCGCTTGGCCAGTTTCCTTCCCGGAGGGTTGGAGGGTCTCTGCACTCACCTGCCGGCCCTCCAGGAAGGGGAGCAACCAGGCACTTGGCCGGTTCCCTTCCCAGAGGGCTGGAGGGTGTCTCTGTGCAATGCAATGCATCGGTATTACTGTATTTGAATTGTCTCTCAATTGTCTCTGGGCTAAACACTCAGCTCAGTCAACTGTTTCTGACAGGGCTTGTTTTCCACACCTTTTCAGATCTTGATTAGCCTCCTATGGGCATATTCCATAGCGTGAATATCCTTGTTAAATTATTGGAGGCCAGAACTGGCTACAGTGTTCTGGGTGAGGTCTGAGCACAGCAGAATATACATACTAGGACTGTTGCTTGCCTCAATCTAGATATTCTTCTTTTCTTCCTGCAGCCCAGTATACCATTAGGTTTTTTTAGGCCACATCAACCCTCTGGCTCATGTTTTGTTTGTGAACTACAAATGTCCTCAGCTCCTTTCCACATATATGACTGACAAGACAATTGTCAAACCTTCTATATTTTTCTTTCTGATTTTTCATGCCCTGAATATAGAGATTTACATTTCTCTCTCATATACTGCAGTTGACTTATTCTAGTTCTCATTTTCAATATATCTTCTGAAATATGCTTCCCTTCCCAGTTTCATCATCTGCAAACTTTATGAATGTCTCATTTACCCTTTAGCCAAGTCATTAATACTATAGAATGGCCCAGGACAGAGCCCGGCACCTTTTTTGCTCACAAGTCACCATTGGTGAATACTCTTGACTATGGTTTGTCAACCAGCTGCAAAAACAGACAATGGAGGACCTTGTTGAAACCTTTGTTGGATCAAAGATATGAGATAGTCAAATAATTCCTCTGGTCTATCAAGTTTGTTACTTTGTCAGAAAAATCAGGCAACATTAGATTATTATGACTTGTTTTGGGAAAACCTTGAGCACCTTCTTAGTAATTGCTTTTCACCTTCCTAAGTGCTCACTGAGCAACTTCTTAATCATCAGCTTTAGAACCTTTCCTGTTATCAAGGGGCTTGAGGCATTTAACTCCCTCCATTCTTCAAGGACTGCACTTCTCCAAGAATCTTGATGTTGATGTTGTTAGTGTGGCTGTAGTGCAGTCACACTTTATATTGCCTATATTGTGTTTTTGTATTATTTTATTTTGTAATTGAGAAATGCCACTTTGTAGAAATTCTATTGTACCTGTAATTTATTTGAGTTTCTGGGTTTACATTGTATCTTTACCATTTGTTTGGGATCAGATCGTCCTCTTCTTTGGCTTTGTTAGGGACGTATGAGCTATGGGGCTATGTTTTGGGGACATTAGTAGCTGAGGGATCGTGTTTATGTTTGGGTCCATATTAAATGCGGTAATATTGTATTGTTAACATTGTAGAAATTGCCGTTTTGTAGAGAATTCTAGTGTAATTTATTTGTATTACCTGTATTGTACTCACTGTTGGTTTTGTTTATATTTTGACTGTATATTGTGTTTTTGATTATGTTGTAACGCCACCCAGAGTCGGCCATGTGCTGAGAGGGGCGGGATACAAATAATTATTATTATTATTATTATTATTATTATTATTATTATTATTATTATTATTATTATTATTATTATTATTATTATTATTATTATTATTATTATTATTATTATTATTATTATTATTATTATTATTATTATTATTATTTATCTTCCTTGAAGATGAGCTGAAATGACACCTTCAAATTCCTTTAGTCCCACTGGGCATTGCTCTATTGGCACTGGTGATTTTAATTTAGTTCACATATTACTCCTTTGGCTATCTTGGCCAGGAGTCTCTTTAGTGTCTCCTTTATTCTACTTGTGCTAGGTAGCTGTAGAGGAGCTCTTCTCAGGCTGCTTTCTGCTCTCATTGGCAAACATAGAGCCTGAAGACCAGTATCTGATCTGAGAAAGCTGACAAAAAGATCACTGTGGACCAGCCTGAGCAATCACAGATGCTGTCAGTGCTGCTGCTGCTCTCTCTCGCTCTGCTGTCCTTTCTCATTCTCCTCCTCCTCCAAGACTGCCAGCCCCATCACTGATTTTATCACTATTTTATCACTATTGTCTCATCCCGTGAAAAGGTAGCCAGTCTTGCAAAGATGGCAATTAGGTGACATGCAAACACACTTGGCTAGCTGTCAGGAATGCTTCTCTCCCCTCCCTGAACCTGCTGCCTTAGTGGGCAAGGGTGGGCAAATATTGCCCTCCAGATGTTATTGCCCAAGTATTATACCTTGATATTGTGCAAAGGACTTTGCCCACAGATAGACTTTGCCCACAGATGCTCATGCTTCCCCTCTCCTCCGGGAGCTGCACTGGTTACCGGTGTGCCTCTGGGTGCAATTCAAGGTGCTGGTTTTGACCTTTAAAGCCCTACATGGCAGTGGACTGGGTTACGTAAAGGACCGCGTCAACCCAAGATATTCTGCCCGTCCTACTAGGGCAGACAGGAGTGGCTCAATGGTGGTCGCGCCTACTAAAGAGGCAAATTTGGCGGGGACGAGAAGAAGAGCCTTTTCAGTGTCCGCCCCGGCCCTGTGGAACCACTTACCTCCTGAACTGTGGTTCCAGACGGAGCTATTCCCCTTTTGGAGGGCACTTAAGACCTAGATGTGCCAGCTGGCATGGGGTGCGACAGTTGCGACAGCCCAGCCCCGCTGACTGGTATGAAGGCCGTTCCGTAGCGCACCTGTCTGTCTTTTATCCCTCCCCTCCCCCCTTATTTTTAAAATTTTTAATCTTTTTAACTTTTTCTATTTTTTGTATATTTCAATTCCTTTTACTTTTGTGTAATTTTTAAAACTGTGTTCTGTATGTGTTTCATAAGGAGTTAGAGAGGGTGCTGGTGGGTTCTTGCTGTTTTTTTAACCATGTATGTTTTAACCTTCATGTAAACTGCCTTGGGTCATCCTTGAATGAGGAAGGTGGGGTAAAAATCTTCTAAATAAATAAATAAATAGCAGAATTACTGTACAGGCAATAAAAAGAGAGGCTAAGCAACTTCCTTACTTGTTTTAATGGTTTCCAAACATCTTTACTATGAACAACAACACGTATTCTACTTCCCCAGGTATCATCAAGTGCTGGCTAACATGGTTCACCTCAGTGTAACCCCTAAAACATCATTAGTCGATTCTCCACTATGGATTTATGCCTCTGGTTTGGCTCCTTCCCAGCCTGTGACCCTGTTTGCATCACTGATGAATGAAAAAGGTGTGACGTTTGAATCTAGAGCCTTCTTCCAGGCCAACAGTGCTAGAGAGTTGGATGTGAAGCAAGCGCATGCTCGGGGGGGGGAGGACTACGAAGGTGTGTGGTCCATGGGCCTAATCTATTCCTTGAAAGCAGACAAGATATCCTACAAACTAATAAAACGTGATGTGGAAGGCAGCCCTTTCTACATACAGGTCAGCATCTTCAACACATTTATGACTATGGAATCACCCACAGAGGCACCACTTAGCACTTGTTCTGTGGAAAGATGGTTTGTGGCCCCTGGAGTGGAACGTTTCCAGATTAGAAAAGGTAGAGTTCGAGGAGCCCTTTATGTGCCTCCAGGTAAGAATATCTTGATTGTTTTGTTTCACTTCCTTTCTCTATTGATTTTCTAGTTGACAGTCATCAATAGCTATTTTTACGATAGCTATTTCCCTTCAGTGAAATTACTTGAGAAACATTTGCAAACATTGGTATGGTTAGATATAGTAAATCTGAAATTTCTGAAATATCAAATTCTTTAGGGGGAGGAATTTTTAAGTGCTAGCTGTGTTAGTCTGTGCAAGCATCCAGAGAATACTCCTGTATTGATACCATAAAAACTTATCTTACATCTGACATAGTGGACTTGATCCACGAAAGCTAACAATAAAATACAGGAGTTAGTCTTTAAGGTCCCACAATTTTTTTGTCTTTTTGTTGTTTTGCTTGCTCTCTGATATTTAAGGGGAGAGTGTTGTTGCTGTTGTTGTTGTGTGTTTTGTTAGTGATGGTACAAGCTAACAGAATAGCTGATTGAGTTAGGTATCTGGTTGTGGAGCCAGAGATTGGAAGTTTGATTTCCCATTGTGTCTCCCAGGAGAAAAGCTAGCCTTCGTGGCCTTTGGAAGGCTATGCAATTCCAGGTTGTTCACAGAAGGAGGGAGTAGTAAACCTCATCCGAATGCTACACACCTTGAAAAACATGGGAAGTGCCACTAAAAGTAAGAATTGACTTGATGATCCAAGAAACTATGTGATATTGCAACATTTAAAATTTATGTATTTTTTAACCGCCTCTTTCTTCTTCTTTCCTTGGATTTACTTTGCCACACTCTTCACTTATAGTTGAGCTCTGTCTCCCTGATCTCCTTGCAGGGCCTAAGCCATTTCCCGGCATAATTGACTTGTTTGGTGGAACTGGTGGTCTTGTTGAATATTGAGCTGGCCTTCTGGCTAGTAAAGGCTTTGTTGTTCTGGCCTTGGCTTACTTTGCCTATGATGACCTGCCACAGACCTTGACAGAACTGGACCTGGAATATTTTGAGGAAGCATCAACCCTACTCTTAGAACGTCCTATGGTATGTTGGGGCAGGGGTAGGTAGCCTGGTTCACTCCAGCAACAACATTATCTGATTTTCATTTATTGGAGAGAAGCACCTGTCCATATGTTGGACCAAACAGTGGACTAAATGTCAATGTCATCAGCCTCTCTAAGGCAACTGCCTACCCTAGCCTCATAATCAACTTTGGTTTTCTGTTTTAATTACAATGTTTGCATTACAGCGTCTTAAGGTTAAAATAATTAATGTGTCAGTCATTTTCTTCAGGAATTATTTTAACATGCTATCTCTTTCTATATGTTTCCCAGGTAAGAGGCCCAGGACTTGGAATCCTTGGGTTGTCCAAAGGAATAGAAATTGCACTTGCCATGAGTACCTTCTTGGAGCATATAGTGGCTGTAGTGTGCGTCAATGGGTTCACAAGAATTAGTGGTGTATCACTCCACTTTCGTGATATTTATATCCCTGATGTCCACTACCATCTAGAGAGAACTCTAATCACTGAAATGGGAACAATGTTTTATTACCATACGGTAGCAAACCTGTCAACCATCCCGATTTGGCCGGGAAAACCCCGTAATTAGATGTTGATTGACGTCATAACCCGCCCCCCGCTGCCAAAACCCCATAATTTGGCAGCGGGGAAAAACACTTTCTGCGCATGCGCGAAACCGCTAAGCCACTTGTGCAGCCCCTACGCAAGCGGGGTAGCGCTTTCCGCACATGCGTGGATGGCTTTACCCCATGTGCGGAAGCGCTACGCCACTTGCGTAGGGGCTGCGCAAGCGGCATACCCCTTCCACGCATGCGTGGAAAGCGACCTGCGCACAAGCGATGTGCGCAGGTCCCGTTTTTTTAATTAAAATTTTTATTGGATTTTGCAAAAATGAACAAATATAACAATACACAGTTAACATATAAAGAAAAAGAAAGAAAGAAAAAAAGAAGGAAATATATATATATTCTTCCACTTACTTGCAATACAAAGCCTCATTATCATCATCATATTTGATAACAAATCCTTTTTATCTTTGTCCAAATTAATTTTCTCCTAATTTATTAACATGATGGTACTCGATCCCAATTTTATTTCCTCTCCAATTAATCCCACCATTTCCTTTTCGATGTCATCCCCAAACCCCTTTATTACCTCACAGTCCCTCCGCATATGTAAATAGGTCCCCACACCTTTTTTACATCTCCAGCATAAATTGTTCTTAGATTTATCAATTTGACTCAATCTCACCGGGGTCAAGTACCACCTCCACAACACCTTATAATTATGTTCCTTAATTCTGACGGACATTGTTTTCATAATCCTTCTCTTCCATATTGATTTCCAATTTATATCTAAAATATCTGTGTTTAAATCTTGCTCCCTGACAATAAAAGAGATAATTTATGCTGGAGTTGTAAAGAAACAGTTGGAACATATGAACATATGTGGTGGAGCTGTAAAAAAATAAATGAATTTTGGAGAAGAATAGAAGGAGAGATTGGGGAAATAATGGGTAAAAGAATTAAACTGGTGTCAGGTATCATCCTATTAACAAATGTGGAAGGCATGGGTTTGAATAAGGAGGAAAAAGAATTATTGGAAATTATGTTAACTACAGGTAGACAATGCATAGCCAGAAATTGGAAAAACGATATTGTCATACAGATCGGAGAGTGGTATAAGGAAATGTGGACCTTAGCATTGAACGACAAACTGACATGGGAGATTAAAGTAAAAAGGGATAAATTAAAAGAAAATAGGTTTTGGAGTATTTGGAAGCCGTTTGTGGATCACTCTCTTATGGCAAGGGACAGTTTTGGACCTGTACCATCTCAAAGTGGTTTTTGGAGATGATATAGATACTAAACTCTCCGGGCATTGTAAATATTCACAGGGTGATGTGTAATTAGTAAAGAAAAAAAAACAGTTGTAGCACTGTAAGTTTTTATGATTGTTATGGTTATAGTAATAACTCATAATGTGGGTATTCAATATTGCGGGTTATATTGCAAATAATTAGTTCAATTATTATCATGTGCTATCTTTTATGAATTTGATGTAATTTTGTATTGTATTGTTATTGTTTTTCTTTTCTGTATGTCTGTTTAGTTGTACAATAAAAAAATTATTAAAAAAAAATCTTGCTCCCATTTTGTCCTTAATTTATTTTGTGAATCACGTTCTGAATTTAATCTTAACCTATAAAACCAAGTGTTCACCGTTGGAATTGGCTATACGTTGCTATGCGTCGCCCTACTGACCCGCACCCTTCCTTCGTGCGCACGGCCGAATTGCCTACGCAGGTCAACGAAGGATTTAAAAATCCGGCACGGGGGCCTCAGCCCCACAAACGGCAAGAAAGGGAAAGAACTTCACGTCCCAACAGTCACTGCGCCGCGGCGCGCCAGAGCCAATCAGGCTGAGAGGCTCTGGCACGGCGCAGCGTTCGGACACGCGCCGCAGCCAATCAAAAGAAAAGCATTTTTAAAAAACGCATCAGAAACACAAAGCACCAACCTATTACTACAAGCCCCAGCGTCCTGCGCGCCATGAGCGCGCAGAACGAGGAGGCAGCTGGCGCGCGAAAACAAAACTTAAAGAAAGCCGGCTCCGCCGCCATTCATCCCCACGGGCGAGCCAGCATGGCCCGTGGGGGAAGAAAATGAAACAAACCCGCCGCCCATGCTCTTCCGTTCGAAGAGCCAGCGGCGCGTGAAAAAAAATACAAACAAAAAAACCCCACAACTCCCCTTCTTCACCACGGGCCAGCAAGTATGGCCCACGGAGGAAAAATAAACCTCGGCCGCCGCTGCCCTTCCATTCGAAGGGCCAGCCACCGCGCCAAAAATAAAAACAAACCACCCACCACCCCTCCCCCGCAACTGCCCTTCTTCCCAACGGACAAACAAGCATGGCCCGTGGGAACGAAAGGCACCCTCCCCGCAACAACGCACCCTTCCCAAGGGCCATCCAGCATGGCCCATGGGATCAAAAGGCACCCCCGGCCGCAAGTTCCCTTCCTAACCACGGGCAACCAAGCATGGCCCATGGGAAGAAAAGGCACCCCCGCTGCAAGTAACCTACTTTCCCACGGGCCACCAAGCATGGCCCGTGAGAACAAAAGGCACCCCCCCTAAAAAAAGGACGCACCAAAAAACAAATCAAAACCATTCAAAAACAGAAATCTAACCTTTAAAAATAAACACAAACAAAGACAGGAAAACATACAACAAAAAACAACAGGCCCCCCCCAACAAAAACTCAACTCCCCCCCAAATAAATAAATAAATAAATCAGAGTGCTTACCATGAAGACGTCTTCACTTCATGGCGACAGGAACTCGAATGACCAAAATAAAGGAAGTAACACTTACCGGAACTGAAACCCAGAGGACAAGAGGAGAATGGAAGAGAGGAAACAAAGTTCACCACCGCCACCCAGAGGCCAAAAGAAAAACGAGTAGAGGATGCATTCATGATGTGCTAAATGAGGAGTTCTCAACCTTTTCAAGTTGAGAGCCAGGACACACTCCCTCAGACAGCTTTGGGGGCCGGATGGCCATTTTGCCCTTCCTCCACCACATGGCCCTTCCAGGTGTGGTGCAGGAGTGTGGAGCACATGATAGATAAAGATAAATTCATAATTCCAAAATGCAGAAAATAAGTTTGCAAAACATTCCAAAATATACACACTACTCTCAAAAAATAAAAAATTACATAAATCACTTTAACACCAAATTAAATATAAAATTTTAAAAAAAAATTTTTAAAAAATTAAATTTGTATTAACAAAAATAAAATAAAAACTCCGCCACAGCCGGACCCAGCGCAAATAAGCCACAAATTCAAAAAAACTTTAAAAACCATTAAACACATCCCAGCACCATTTGTACAGGAAAACAAAAAAAACACATTACCTGTCCAAAACATTTAAAAAATGCACAGCATTTTTTTTATTTAAAAAAACCCAAAAAAAAGCCCAGCAGCGCCGGGCAACCCATGCTAGTCATGGATAAAGGAACAAGAGGGAAAGCAAAAGAGGAAGAACCAGTAGTGAAGTCTAAGAGGAAAGAAAAAGCACCAATGGAAGAAGCCCCTCAGTCCTCATCACCGCCCCCGGAGCCTTATGATCAAACTCAAATTATGGTGGAAATTGGCAAATTGTTTCAGAAATTGGAGAAGAATGAGGAATCAAGGGTGAAAGATAGAAATGAAATGATGAAAAAGCAAGATAAGGTGGTATCATCTGTTGCAGACTTTTCAAAAAAGGTGGACTTAAGCTTGCAAAAAATAGAGGGAAATATGAAATTGGTTCAAAATGAGGTAATTGCCAAAAAAAGGGATATAAACGGGACTCAGGAGGCGGTGCGGGAGAATAAGCTGAAATTGGATGAGCAAGAGAGAAGGATTGATGCTGTGGAAGATATGATGAGAAAGCAGAACATTGTGATCCGTCAGGTGGTTGAACGGACACCGGATCAGTTAAGAGTTCAGTGGTTAAATGGTTTGAATATGGGAAAGGAATTTGTTCAGGAAGATTTTGTAAGTGTATTTAGGGTGGGCCCAAGAAGAGGGAGGGTGGTTCAAAGAAATGTTTTGGTAAAATTTGCAAACTGGGGCGATAAGTTAAGAGTACTGGCTTTTCTGAAACGAGCTGGACCTGATGCCCTGAAATTTGATGGTTCTGATGTAGAAGTTTATAATGATATTTCATTGAAATAAAGAACATGGAGATATAAGATGAGGCCTGTAACCAAATTGCTGATGAGTAAAAATATAAGGTACAACTGGAGATTCCCACAGCAACTGCGCTTTTTTATGATAAAAGAATGCAAGTAATTGATGAAGGGGCTAATCCATTGGAGTATTTGAGCTTGCTGGAGTTAGTAAAAATAGACTCGGAAGAGTGGATAAATCTTAAGAAGGAATTGATGGATTCGGGTGCCTTGGGGAGGGAGTATGAGAGGGCGGAGGCCGGTGGTGCAACAGGTGGAACACCGCAGGGAAAGGAAGAGGAGGAGGAGTTGTCGTTGATCATGGTGGAGGAGGAGACAAGTAAGGAGCAATGAGAATTAGATTATTAAAAACTAAAGCATTTAAATGATATAGAAGGGTGAGTAGCGCGTAGCACTGGTAGGAAGGCACATCTTGCATGTCCCTTTCTCCCCTCTTTGATTGTCGAAGGCGGCTTTTTTTTAAGAAGGTGGGGAGAGAGATAGTGTGTGTTTTATGTAGATTTGTGTGTTTATGGGGGAAGGGGTTGGTGGAGGCACGCCCAATGGAGAGTTTAGAAATCAGAAAGGAAATAGATTATGGGAAATATTAAAATATTAACACGGAATGTGAAGGGTACAGGCTCTGTCCTTAAGAGGCGGAGGCTGGAACTGGCATTGAAGAAAGATAGACCCGATATAGTGTTCTTACAGGAAATGCACCAGAAGTCAAAAGACACAAATAAACTTTTTTTGGGATGGATTCAACATTACGAGATGGCGTTTGGAACTTCAAAAGCGAGAGGGGTGGCAATTATGTTTTCTAAAAAATTAGGATTTGAGATTACAAAAAGTGTTGCTGACCAAGAGGGTAGATACTTGATTGTAAGAGGAAAAATAGAGGATGAAGAAATCATGTTGGTAAATATTTATGCTCCAAATGATCATCAAGCGGACTTTCTAGAAAAAGTTCGGAAAATAGTGGAACCAGAGAATGTTGCAAAAACTATTGTGGCTGGAGATTTTAATTTGATAAGGTCGGGTTTAGACTGTACGAATATAGCAAGAAGTGGAATTGGCTTGAAAGGGAAGGTTTTAGATAAATGGATGGCTGCGATGGGTTTGAAGGACTCTTGGAGAGAGATTAAGGGCTCTGAAAGGGCATATTCTTTTTTCTCACACGTCCATGGGACTTATTCGAGAATAGACTATGTCTTTCTTACGGAAAACTTGATCAAAGATATAGAGGGAATGGAAATTGGGATCATTAAGGAATCAGATCATGCCAAAGTACTTTTGGAATTGAAATTACAAAAAGATACTCGAAGAGGAAGAAATTGGAGGTACGATCCTAACTTATTTAAAGATCGAAAATGTAAAGAGCAAATTATGGAAAGGTGGAAAGAAAGTTGGCAGTGGAACGACAATAATGAGGTTACTTTTAATGTTGTATGGGATACCATGAAGTCGGTTTTTAGAGGGGAAAGCATAAAGTTGGCGAGTTTTAAATATAAAAGATACAAGGTAGAACAGATAGAAAAAGAAAGAGAAGTAAAGCAGTTACAGGAGGATCATTCAAAAAGTAAAGATAATTTTTTTTTACAAAACTGCAAAGACTTAAAGCAGAGCTAATGGGTAAGGATATTGACAAAGTTAAAAGAGACTTGATTTATCTAAACAGAGAGTACTTTGAATTTAGTAATAGAAGTTCAAAATTATTAGCAAGAGCAGCTAAGGCCAAAAGGGAAAAAAGAGAAATTGGAGTATTGGTTAATAAACAAGGTTTAAGGTGTAATAAGAATAGAGATAAATGTAAAATTGTGAGGGAATTTTATCAAGCATTATACGCAAAAAAGGAGGTAGATTTGGAGAGGCTCAAAATGATTTTGGAGAGACAGTTAGGGAATGGAATAAAACAAGAACATAGAGAGAAAATGGAGGAAAGGATTACTGACAAAGAGGTAAAGGAGGTAATCAGTGGGTTGAAGATGGGGAAAGCCCCGGGAGATGATGGATTATCAACAGAATTTTATAAAGAATTTAAAGATGTGGTGGTTCCAAAGTTAGTGAAGTTATATAACTATACTAGCAAGGGTTGCCCGGCGTTGCCGGGCTTTCCCCCCCGTGTGTTTTAATAAAAAATGAGCCAATTTTATTTTTGCAATAGTTTTACATTGTGTTGGAAGGTTAAATTGTGTTATTTTTTTTTTAAAAAAATTGCTTAGTCTGTAATTTTAATTTTTGTAATGTTTATTTATGTAAAATTTGTTTGGCTTTGCTGTTATTAACTGTGATCTGCTTCTTTGGTTTTTTTTTGAGGATTAATAAAAGAAGAAAGTATGATATAATTTTTTCAAATTGTTTTATGTAAGCGAATAATGTTTTAGTTTTTTGAATTTTTTTAATTAGTTGTACCGTAGGTAATAATTTTAATAATGTAAAAGTAAATGTTTTTTACATTCAATGTTTTTAAAATGTGTTTAGATGTTTTGAGTTTAAATTTGAGTTATAACTCAGCACAGGATTTTTTAAAGTTTCTATTGTATTTTATTGACATATATTTGTGATTTGTGTGAAAGTGTGTTTAGTGTAATTTTTTTTACTTGTTTTTTGGGGTGTGACCTTTTGCGTTAAATTGTTAATTTGTGTTTTGTTTGGGGCTGTTGTGTGTTTTTGAATTGTTTTTACTATTGTGGCCAGCAGGTGGTGCTGGTAGGGGTTATTGTATTTTTTTCTCTCCTGGCCTCTGGGTGGAGCTTCTTCTGGTAAGTAGGGTCTTTCTTTATTCATTTCTTTTCCAGTCCTGGTGGAGGTAGCACCTGTTTTGGTAAGTTTGCTTGTTTTCTTTCTTTTGTGTGTGTGTGTGGGCGGGGGGGGGAGGGGGGTTGGAGTTTGTATTTTTTGTCTGTTTGTTTTGTTTTTGATTGTGTCTTTGTTTACTTCGTATTGTTTTTGGTGTTTTTGTTTTTGTGTATTTTTGGTTGTGTTTGAGTGTTTTTATTAATTTTTAAAAAATTATTTATTTGGTGGTGGGGAAGGTACATGGTCATTTGGGGTTAGGAAGGGTGGGCTAGGTGGTGGGGAGGGGGGCATGGTCGTTGGGGGTTAGGAAGGGTGGGCTAGGTGGTGGGGAGGGGGGCATGGTCGTTGGGGGTTAGGAAGGGTGGGCTAGGTGGTGGGGAGAGGGGCATGGTCGTTGGGGGTTAGGAAGGGTGGGTTAGGTAGTGGGGAGGGGGGCATGGTCGTTGGGGGTTAGGAAGGGGGGCTAGGGGGGCGTGGTCATTGGGGTTAGGAAGGGTGGGCTCGGTGGTGGGGAGGGGGGCTTTAGTGTGTTATGGTGCTTTGTTTGTGTGGAGTTGTGAAAGTAGATCGGGTTTCCCCTTTAATATCAGTGGGTGGGGGTTGTGAGCCCCCTCTCCGCTTGCTACCCTAGGGTTGGGAGGTTTGTGGGGAGAAAAGGGCTACATTGCCCCCACACTTCTGGAACCAAAACATCAGGCAGACTGGATCAAATCCCCACCCCCCCTCCTTAAAACCACTCCGTTTTTAAAGAGAAGAAAAGACGGAGTTGTTTTAAGGAGGGGGGGTGGGGGATCGATCCTCTCTGCCTGTTCCTGTGGGTCCAGAAGGGTTGTGGCAATATAGCCCTTTTCTCCCCACAAACCTCCCAACCCTAGGGTAGCCAGCAGAGAGGGGGATTGCAACCCCCACCCACTGATATTAAAGGGGAAACTCCAGTCGGGAGCCTCAGGCGCTGTTGGTGAGGCAAAGAAAACCGGCTGGTGTGTGCTTGCCTGTGAGTTGTTTTTCTTTTTCATTTTTCAGGCGCCGGTTTCCTCAGCGCTCTGCGCGCTCATGCCGCGCAGGACGCTGGGGCTTGTAGTTATGGGTTGCTGTTTTGTGTTTGTGCTGCGTTTTTTTAAAATGCTTTTCTTTCGATTGGCTGCGGCGCGGCGCGGCGCAAGGAATGTTGGGAAGTGAAGTTGTTTCCCTTTCTTCGCGTTTGTGGGGCTGTTGCCCCACTGCCGGTTTTTTCAATCCTTCGTTGACCTGCGTACCCAGATCGGCTGTGTGCACGAAGGGTGAGTGCAGGCAAGTAGGGCGAGGCATAGCAACCTATAGCCAGTTCCAACGGTTAACCCTTGGATTTATAGGTTAAGATTTTAGATTGAGGACAAATCCCGACCTCATGGTATAACACTACAATCGTTCTACTGCCAAAACCGGGAAAGAATTTGGAAAGGGTGGAATCGTACAGACCAATTTCCCTTATAAATCAAGATGCCAAAATCTTCACAGCAATATTGGCTAATCGGCTAAACAGTTTTATGGGGGAATACATAAATGTTGATCAAGTTGGTTTCTTAAAAGGCCGGCACATGGCGGACTTGACCAGAAGGGTATTAGATTTAATTGATAATGTTAATCAAACAAAGGAAAAGGTGGGTTAATTATCATTCGATATTTTTAAGGCATTTGATTCACTACAATGGCCTTCAATTAAGGAAATAGTTAAAAATTACGGATTTGGGGACAGATTTAGAAGGGTAATTGATTTATTATATCAAAAAGGGAATGCTAGGATCAGAGTAAATGAAGAGGTTACTGATGTGGTAAAGCTTGAGGCTGGTACCAGGCAGGGATGTCCACTATCTCCTATCCTGTTTATCATGGCAATGGAAATACTAGCCAAAAATATAAGGGATGATTCAAATATAGAAGGGATAATGGGTAATAAAGTGAGCATGTACGCAGATGATACATTGCTAATGGTGAAACATCCAGAGTTGGTAATGGATAGGATTAAAGATCAACTACAGGTATTTGAAGCTATAACCGGATTGATGATAAATTGAGATAAATCAGAACTGATGCTGTGTAATATGGGGGTAGGCGAGATGGGAAGGATAGTGGGGACACTTAATATACAAATTAAAGAAAAGTTGAAATATTTGGGGATAACTATTTCAAATAAATTGGAAGAACTTAAACGATTGAACTATGACAGTTTGAAAGTTGAATTTAAGAGTAAAATACAAGAGTTTCAGAAGCTGAAGTTGTCATGGTTCGGGAGGATTGCAATTTGCAAAATGATATTGCTGCCAAAGATTAATTTTTTATTTGATGCACTTGCGATCCACTTGAAGGAGAAGGAAATTAATGAGTTTCAAAAGATGTTTAATAGTTTTTGTAATGGAGGTAAAAAATCTAGACTTCCAAAGAAGTTCTGGTACTTATCTCAGAAAGAAGGGGGTTTGGGCATGCCAAATTTGTTAGCATACTATCGAGCATTCCAAATTAAGAATGTTGTGAAGATCTTGGCAAGAGAAAAGGCAATTTGGGAGGAATTGGAGATGAAAGAGTATAGGAATATTGGCAATATGATCTTTTTGGGAATAAAGGACAAACCGAAAAAGACAAGTAATACTATGATGAGAGGCCTCATGGAGGTGTGGAAAAGAGTAAAGAAAGATATGGTCCCAAATCTCTCTCCAATTTTGGAATTGACTGATATGGTGTGTTTTCCAATAAAAATAGATAAGGAAAAAAAGGAAATATTGGATAAAAATGAAATGGTTTTACTGAAGGACTGGTTAAAAGTTTGCGATGATGAAACCAAGAGGAAAAAATATTTGAAAAGTTAAAACTGGACTGGTTTCAGAAATTGAAGGTGGATAATTGGAACAAAAAATATAGAAGAGAAGTAGGGACAGATAGAACGAAGACTGAATTTGAAGAATTGGTAATAAAGATCAGAAAAGGGGAAAAGAACATTAAGGGTCTGGTAAGCAAACTTTACATTATACTGAATAAGGGTAAAGATCCACAGGAAGATTTGAAACGGAAGTGGGAACAAAACTTGAATATAAAAATAGGGGATGTTGAATGGAGGAATAAATGGAAAAAGAGGATAATGAGAACAATGTCAGTAAGAATTAAGGAACATAATTTTAAAATGCTGTGGCAATGGTACTTGACACCACTGAGACTTCATCAGATGGATAATAAAAGGGACAATTTATGTTGGAGATGCAAAGAAATGGTTGGAACATATGAACATATGTGGTGGAGTTGTAAAAAAATAAATGATTTTTGGAGAGGAATAGAAGGGGAGATTGGTGAAATAATGGGTAAAAGAGTTAAGTTGGTGTCAGGTACCATCCTTTTAACAAATGTGGAAGGCATGGGTTTGAACAAGGAGGAAAAAGAATTATTGGAAATTATATTAACTACAGGTAGACAATGCATAGCCAGAAATTGGAAAAATGATGTAGATATACAGATTGGAGAGTGGTATAAAGAAATGTGGAGTTTAGCATTGAACGACAAACTGACATGGGAGATCAAAGTAAAACGAGATAAATTAAAAGAGAATAGGTTTTGGAGTATTTGGAAGCCGTTTGTGGATCATTCTCTTATGGCAAGTGACAGTTCTGGACCTGTACCATTTCAAAGAGGTTTCTGGAGATGAAACAGATACTAAACTCTTCGGGCATTGTATATATTCACAGGGTGATGTGTAATTAGTAAAGAAACAAAAAATAGTGGTAGCACTGAAAGTTTTTTTTATTGTTATGGTTATAGTAATAACTTACAATGTGGCATTTAATATTGGGGGTTATATGGTAAATAATCAGTTCAATTATTATCATGTGCTAGCTCTTATGAACTTGAGGTAATACTGTATTGATGTTGTTTTTGTTGTATTATTGTATTGTATTGTTATTGTTTTTCTTTTTTGTATGTTTGTTAAAAATTTAATAAAAAAAAATCCGACATGTCTCATTCCATATGTGCTGCAGGAGATGGCTCTGTGATCATAGCAAGTTGGGATCCACCTTCTGCTTCAGGGGAAAAATGCATTTCTTGGATACGAGTTGCAGTCGACGACAACGACAGTTCACAAATTTCTTTCTAGACTGCAGGTTCAAAAACCCACTGTCCTTGGTGCTGATCACCTTCTTTGCTTGGGTCTAGTAGTCTACCATCCAATCTTACCTCTCCAGATCTTCTTTGAGTGTACCTTTGACCTGTCTCTTTATCAACATCCCTTTGTTTTCAGACTCCTCTCCAGGAAAGAAGTTATCTTATTGGAGTCTTTTTATACACCCCATTGCAACTTCTTTCTGAGGTACTTGATTACCTTTTCTTTCCTCATAGAGACATCTGTCCTCCCTTTCTCTAACCTCATAAGCAAAAAGACCCATATCCCATGCTCTCTCTCCATCCCTAGGGGTAATCTTACAATAACAGCAAATTAGTTAATTAATAATTTGCTCACTTGCATGGCACTCCAAATCTTCAGCTTATTGGGAAAGCCACTTCATTTGATATCACCTACATGACTGGGCAAAGGCTACAATCCTATGCTTACTTACAAGAAAGTGATGCTGCTATCCTACATGCATACATATATGCTAGAAGTATCACCATTTTACTAAATGGGGTGACTTTTGAGTAGGCATGTAAAGTATTGCACTGGGATTCCATTAAATTTATTGGTTTAATTTTATCAAATGAAAATATTTAGGGTCAATACAGACATGTACACTGAGTTACTCATATTATTTCATAACAGAGAGATACAAGGGTAATTAAAAGAACTGCAAAGTGGTAATATGACACATACTCCATGGTAATACAGACAGAAACCTTTGATATTTTCCCCCAATATCTACCTCTGATATAGTGTCTACTTATTAACATATCCATCAAAGCTTGACACTATTGCCCATGTATCCATTGATTCTTCCAGTTCTGTTACTGCAAAATGTAAATTAATAATAATAAATACGTGCCCATAAATTGATTCTTTGTAAGGGTTTTCTGTGTATAGTTTACACACAAGTAATTTGATTTAATTTAATTTTTACATTTGTATCGCCGCCCCCTCCCCAAAGCGACTCTGGGTGGCTCACAATTAAAAGATATAAAAACACTCATAAAAATACAATAAAAATATTTTAAACCATCCCTCATTAAAAAGGAAACCCACCCATCCCATCCATAAAGAGAGGGAGGATCTACCATAGTTATTTATTCAGATGAGCCAGCAGGTGGGAGTCACCTCTCCATCGGTGCCCCACACCTGCCCTGCCAGCCAAGTTTTAAGTCCTTTCCTGAAGGGCAGCAATTCCGTCTGCAGCCATAGCTCTATTTGTAGGAGGTTCCATAGGGCCAGTGCAGACATGGAGAAGGCCCTCCTTCTTGTGCTAGAGAGACGAGCCCCTCTAGCTGATGGTACAATTAGGGAGTCCCTCCAGTCTGTAGTTTAGGATTCCTTTCTTCTTGGTCTATGAAGCTTGCCCAAGGTTATACAGAGTAGCTATTCTCCCAGGAGGCACAGTGATAAAGGGTAAATGTTAAGGTCACCCTTACTCGAAAGCCAGTTGTATCTGACTCTAGGGTTCAGTACTCATCTCTGTTTATAGCCAAAGAGCTAACGATGTCTGCATCTGCAGATGTTTCTGTGGACACGTGGCAGGCATGCCTCAACACCAGAGTGCACGGAACGCTGTTTACATTCCCATCAAAGTGGTACCTATTTATCTACTTGCAATTTCTTGCTTTAAAACTGCTAGGTTGGCAGGAGCTGGGACAGAGATGGGAGCTCACTCCATTGTGCAGTTCTCAGGAAGTGAACACCAACCATCCAATTGTCGAGTTCAGCGTCTTAACCACTTGAGCCACTGCAGCCCCAACAGTGGGAAAACCAGTTCCTAAATTCTGGCTCTGAAGCCAGACACCTAATTCACTATAAGTAAAACAATTTGAAAATAAAGTTCTCCTTCGTATAGTTTGTGAATCCACACTCATGGGGTTATGCGCCTGCGCAGAACGGCCGATCGGAGGCTTGAAAAGCTATTGGTCAAAAGTTTTGGCGGTAAGACCACCCACCGTACCGCCCACCCTGAGGCGCCCGCGTGCCATTTTACCTCAGCAGGACGATCGTTGAGAGCTTCCTCAATTTTTTTCGCCCTTCTGAGGGAAAGTCTTTTGGCAAACTTTACAATTTTTTTCGGTGATCTTGTCCTTCGGGCAGGATCGCCACCCCGGTGCTGCTTCTTCCTTCTGGTGGACTCAGTTACCTACTTGCTTCGGTCACCGTTTCCCCCCTCAAGGGGGTGGCGGCTGGCCAGCCCTTCGGGGTAACCGCGTTCCAGAAACTTCCGTTGGAAGAATTTTTTCTTTGATGGCCGCGGCCTTCAAACAGTGTTCGGCTTGCCTGAAAAAGTTTCCGGCCTCCGACGGGCATAGCCTCTGCCTTTTCTGCCTGGGGGAGTCTCATCAGAGCCAGTCTTGCCCTCACTGCAAGAAATTCACCCGTCTGGCAGTGCAGAACCAGAGCTACCGGCTCAAAGCCCACCTGATGGAACTCTCTCTGGCTCCCGTTGCGGCCGCTTCTACTTCGGCTAGTGTCTCCCAGCCTCCTCCGCCTTCGGCTTCTTCTTCCGCTCTCCCCATCAAGAAGAAGAAGAAGAGGGACAAGAACGGAGAGAAGAAAAAGAAACACGGGTCGGAGAAGAGGCGATCGCTCCCGCCTACTCCGCACACTCCTGTTTCTCCGGGACCTTCGCCGCCATACTCGGTCGCGCGATGTCCGTCTCCTGGGTCTTCCATCTGGGGAGGATGGTCCTCCTCGGGATCGCCTGAAAAAGGACGCAGGGCTGGGGCTCCAGCTCGCCCACTTCAGGTACTCCCGTCACCGCCTCGTGGGAGGACCCGCTCGCCTATGAGACAGGCCTCCGTCTCCCCAAGGCCCAGGACTCCGACGCTCGACGACGCGGCAATCACCATGCCGGCCACCATTTCGTCGCCGATTCTACCGGCCACCGTTTCGTCGCCGACTCTACCAGCCACCGTTTCGTCGGCCACCGTTTCGTCGCTCCCGACGGTGGGGGATCCATCCCAGATGGAGTTCCTGAAGGGGATGTTTGAGGTCATGGCTCAGACTTTTGCCAACCAGTTTAAGACCTCCATGCCTGCGGCCTCTGCGGCTCCGGTACCGACCACCGCAAGCCCCAGGGATGTTGGCCCTGCTGTGGCCCCACCGACCTCCCGAGGGTCGAGTGTCCGCTCCGCTGGCCCACCCACATCGTCGCGGGTTGGTCCAGATGTTGAAGCGGTGGACTCCCATCCCGCCGGCCCACCCAGGCCGTACTGGCGCGGTCCCGACGTGGATGTAAGAGTCTTCGGAGGAGGACGAGGGAGACGTCGACGCCGAGAGGACGCCGGACCAGGCCATCGGCGCGGTGGACCCACCACGTGGTGAGGACCAACGCTCGCTTACGGCCATGCTGACGCGCCTGGGGACCGCTCTGAACCTAAAGGTGGACCAGCCGCCACTGGAAGGTGAGGACCAAATGACCGCCAAGCTGGACAGACGGGTGGTACGGCCGGTCCATATCACCATGCTTCCGTCCATGTTGACGTCGGCGAAGGCGACATGGAGGAAGCCGGTGTCAGCGCACTCCGTTTCGTCCAGGCTCGACGGCATGTATAGAGTCCTGGACGAGAACGTCGAGTTCCTGCAGGCGCACCCCCTGCCAAATTCCCTGGTGGTCAAGGCTTTTCAACACAGGACGGCCACCAGCGGGTTCCCGGTGCCTTCGACCCCAGAAGGGAAGAAGTTGGACGCGGTGGGCCGTAAATTCTACGCCACCGGTTCCCTCTTCCTCCGTGCCGCCAACTACTCGGCTGCCATGGGCCTGTACCAGTCTCACCTCTGGGAGCGAGTGAAGGCCGAAACGGCGACGTTGCCCGCCGACGCCCAGAAACGGATCGACGCGCTGGCATCCGAAGGCGATTTCCTGGCGGAGCAACAAATGAGAACAGCTAGGCATATCAATGACTATGCGGTGAAGGACATGGCGTCTGCTATCCTGCTCCGTCGTCATGCCTGGCTTAGGGGCACCTCCCTCGATGATGCTATGAAGAAGCTCATCGAGGAGTTTCCCTTCGACGGGCAAGGCCTCTTTGGACAGGACACGGACAAGGTCCTCAATGAAATGCGGCAGACCAACTCCACCGCCAAGTTTCTGGGGCTCACCACGCCGGCTCCGGCTGCCAGGCCGAGGTTCCAGCCCTTCACGCGGCGATACCAGGGGAACCCGCAACAACAGGGTGACCCCTTGGAACAGCCAAGGTCTGGCTCCTTCAAGCAACGGTGCCAGCACAAGCCCCACTACCAGCCCTACGGGCACGGCAAGCGTTCGGACGCTAAGTCCAAGTCGCGCGTTTGAAGCTGCGACGGCCGAGTCTCTCTCGCTCCACATCCCATACCTCCCCCTCCGGAACTTCCTCCAGGTATGGTCAGGCATCACGGACGACCGGTGGGTCTTAAAGATCTTGTCCTCTGGCTACGCCATCGAGCTCGTGCGGGCGCCTCGGGTAGGACGACATCGTCTCACCACCTCGTCCCCCCATTTGGAGGAAGAAATATCAACTCTCCTGTCCAAGGGAGCCATCGAGCGGGTGGCACCGCCCGACTGGGACAACGGCTTCTACTCGAGGTACAACGTGGTTCAGAAGAAGGACGGAGGACTTCGCCCGATTCTGGACCTGCGCTGCCTCAACAAGTGCATCCACACCAGGAAGTTCCGGATGGTGACCCTGCAGACCGTCCTTCCCCTCATCAACAAAGGGGACTGGTTCACAGTCATAGACCTCAAGGACGCTTACTTCCATGTCTCCATCCTCGAGGAGCACCGACGGTTCCTCCGATTCCGCATCGGCGATTCGGTGTACCAGTACCGATGCCTACCGTTCGGTCTGGCCACGGCACCATGAGTCTTCACCAAATGCATGGCTCCGGTGGCTGCCTTCCTTCGCCAGCGGGGAATCAGGGTCTTCCCATACATCGACGACTGGCTGATTGTATCCCCCACCAGCTCGTCGGCCATTCGGGACACGCAGTTCACGGTCCACCTCATGGAGAGTCTCGGCCTCAGGAACAACTTCACCAAATCGAAGTTGATTCCCTCTCAACGCGTCGAGTACATCGGAGCGGTACTCGACTCGCTTGCCACCAGAGCCTTTGCACCCCAGAAGGGCTTGCAGGACATCGCGCAGGGAGTGAACGACCTTCGCACCAGACCGTGCATCAGGGCAAAAAAAGGCTCAAAGACTGCTAGGCCTTATGGCCTCAACGACGGCTGTGGTCCCTCACGCCAAGTTGAAGTTCCGGTCCCTACAGTCGTGGCTTCTGCACGAATTCGACGCGCTCCGGGAGAGTCAGTCCAAACGGCTAACTCCGTCTCCGGAGCTGAGGGACCAACTGATGTGGTGGACGACGCCACTCAACGTGACAACGGGGAAGAGCTTTTACCCCCCATAACCCTCGGTGCAAATATTGACCGACGCAAGCAACCTCAGCTGGGGGGCTGCCTGCGGGACTCTCACGGTCAACAACCCTTGGTCGCCTCAGGAGATGGCGCACCATATCAATTACTTGGAGCTACTGGCCATTTGAAAGGCCCTCCGTTCCTTCGAGACCCTGCTCATGGGCAAGGCGGTCCAGGTGGCCTCGGACAATACCATGGCTGTGGCGTATCTGAACAAGCAGGGCGGAACACGATCTACCACCCTTCTTTACCTCGCTGTGCAACTCTGGGAGTGGTGCCTGGAGAGGCACATTTTCCCGATTGGAGTGCACATTCAGGGCAAGCTAAATGTCCTGGCCGACCATCTCAGCCGCCTCACCTCGACGACCCACGAATGGGAACTGAACGACGAGGTGTTCCAGTCACTTTGCGAGGCCTGGGGGACTCCGAACATCGACCTCTTCGCATCGGAGTCCAACACGAAATGCCACAGGTACTGCTCCAGGGCGGCCATCGGTGTCAACTCCGAGGGCGATGCCTTCATGAAACGGTGGGATCAGGACTATTTCTACGCTTTTCCTCCGTTTCCTCTGATCCAGAAGGTCCTCACCAGAATGCTTCAGCACGGGACCAGGGCCATCCTAGTGGCCCCAGCATGGCCTCGCCAACCATGGTTTCCGCTGCTATTGCGCATGTCATCTCAGTATCGCACGCTACCGGAGTCACCGACGCTTCTCCAAATGGAGCAGGGCCAGCTCCACCACTCGGACCTGCCCAGCCTCCACCTCACTGCGTGGAGGATAACCCCAGACTGTCCAGGATCCTGGAACTAGCCAGGCACCCTTCCACAAGGAAGTCCTACGCTTCCAAATACAGACGCTTTTGCGCTTTCCTGGCATCTCAGCAGACCCTCCTCTCGCAGGTGGAACTGCAGGACGTCTTGACCTACCTCCTCCATCTGGCGGAGTCTGGCCTCAGCATTGCCTCCATCCGAGTACACCTCGCAGCGGTGGTGGCTCACTCGCCAGCTGGCTCACCCGCTTCCGGCGCTTTCCGCGACCAAACGGTGAAACGTTTCCTCAAGGGATTGCGGAACGCCTTCCCTCCGATCAGGACTCCGACGGCCCAATGGTCACTCTCTACCGTCCTTAACGCGCTCACCAGGTCTCCTTTCGAGCCCATGGCTACCGCGGATGCTCGTCTCCTCACGTGGAAGACGGCCTTTCTTGTGGCCATCACGTCTGCTCGGCGAGCTGGTGAGCTGGTCACCCTGCGGGCAGACGCACCCTTTCTCCAATTCTTCAATGACCGTGTGGTACTCCAAGCGGACATCACCTTCCTCCCCAAGGTGGTCTCCCAGTTTCATATGGCACAGACTATCTCCTTGCCAACATTCTTCCAGAACCCCGCTAACGCCCAAGAAAGGACTTGGCACACGCTGGATGTCAAACGGGCTTTATTGTTTTACACCAGCAGGACAAGGGAGTTCAGGAAGTCGCAACGCCTTTTCGTGGCGTATGGGGGCAAGTCCAAAGGTGAACCCATCTCTGCGCAGCGGTTCTCCAAATGGATCACCTCTACCATCTACTTGGCCTACGAGTCGGCATCGCTGCCCCCTCCACCGCATGTCAGGGCGCACTCTACCAGAGCGGTTGCAACATCCACGGCCTTTCTGGAGGGCACACCGCTTGAGGACATCTGTAAGGCTGCCACCTGGTCCAGACCTTCTACATTTGTCCAGCACTACAGGGTGGACACCAGAGCCACTGCGGACGCCAGGCTTGGCCGTGTCGTCCTCACTCGGGGGCTCCGGGCCCATCGCCCTTGACAGTTCACTCTGCCTGACCGACATCATCTTCATCGTGGGATCATCTCATCCGACTGCCCACCGACCAAGTAAGTGTGAGCTTGCTAATCTCCCATGAGTGTGGATTCACAAACTATACGAAGGAGAAAGTTCGGTTTCACTTACCAGTGATAACTTTCATTCTTCGGGTATATAGTTTGTGAATACACACTACCCACCTGCCTCCCCTCTTGAGCTGCACGGATGAGATCAATTGGTTTATCCTGTGCTTGGCTTAAGTATGGAACTGAGGTAAAATGGCGTGCGGGCGCCTCAGGGTGGGCGGTACGGTGGGCGGTCTTACCGCCAAAACTTTTGACCAATAGCTTTTCAAGCCTCCGATCGGCCGTTCTGCGCAGGCGCATAACCCCATGAGTGTGTATTCACAAACTATATACTCGAAGAACGAAAGTTATCACTGGTAAGTGAAACCGAACTTTACAAATGTAAGTGCCATAAAATGTATCTTGGGGCTATTTCCTTGGGTGACTTTTAATCCCAGAGTCTCATCACTGGTGTTGTTCACATTTGCCAAGAACTTTCCATAATACCCTGCAGTATACAATGAATAGACATGGGGGCAGTGCAATAGAGAGGGTGCTTCCACAAGTTGGGAAACACAGTGAATGGATAACATTTGATTATGTACTTTGGGATGTGGTGGGTGTCTTCCCAAGGGCAATAGAGATACCTCTGGCTTTTAGTGCTCAGACTGTGGGTGTCATTGCTTATGCAGCCTAAACAAGACTGTCCCTCACACAAGACAGAAATATCAGCAACTTCATAAATAAAACCCTAGTTTTGAAGAAGCCCCAAAAGAGTAGGCAGGGAGGATTGAGTGTAGAACCCAAACTAGTTCAGCAAGGGGTCTCAGAAATGTAGGGAGAAGGATGGAAAGGCAAATGGAGAAGGAAGAAGATGAGGGTGGAATAGAATCCTGATGTTTCCAGGACCATTCACACTGCAATGTATCATTACAGGTCCCACTTGTCAAGCTGTAAAGCAGGAGTGGGGAAGTGTGTTGCTGTCTGGATGATGAACCATAACTCCCATCAGCCTTGAATTGCACAGCCAATGATGGGGGCTAGTGGGAGGGGCACATACTGTTCCATAAAGGAGGGTCCTCAAAAGGGGGGTGGCAACAAGATGATATAAAACAGGAATTCCCAACCTGCGGCCCACGGCACCATTTCATGTGGGGGGGGGGCACACCACCTCCACCACACCAGAAATGCCATGTGGTGAAGGAAGGGCAAAATGGCTGTCAGGCCCTGGAAGCTGTCTGAGGGAGTGTGACCTGGCCCCTGGTTTAAAAAGATTGAGAACTTTATAAAACCAGGAAAACAGCTGCCAGAATCTGCCCAAACTTACTCAGGAGAAAGCCATGTTCATTTCACTGGGACAGAGCTGATTTCCAAGGAAGTAGACAGGGATAAAGATACTGTATGTTGTTGCTTGAAGCATAGGATGCCAAGTGAGGAAGAAGCTAAGAGACCTGCATGCTTAATAGTTGCATAGAGATAAGAACTTCAGCAGGTGTTGCTTGTCATGCAAGCCACGTTACTCGAAATTCATTCTTCTGCACAATAATTTTTAAAGGGAGAGGAGTCTTGTCCACCTTTCTACCAGGCCACTCTCCTGAGACAAAACTGCACATGGTCATGTGCAACCCCTTAATGCAAAGCACACCCAGATCCATATTTTGACATGTGATGCAGGAAGCCAACAAACACAGCACCCCATTCCTGTTAGTAAAATTATAACAGCAGCATTCATGGTAATGACCTAGCAATTAGTTTCCCTTTCAAGATATTCATAATCTGTTGACTAAAACAGTTGCCTCTTTCTCTGCAGGTAACTTTGCAGATCACAACCCTGACCAACAAATGCTCCTGACCTTACTCCACCCCCACTCCTTATCAGCTCATAGGCCACAATAATAAATTTTTAAAAAGGAGAGGAGACTCCTATTGTAATGGGTGGTGGTAGACACCTTTCTCTTTGAGATGAGAATTGTACTTTTCACCCAATCCCTCCTCAGTGTCTCACAGATCCCCAGGTGCAGCCTTTTCTCATTGAGTTCTCTTTGCAGGCCCTATAAATCCCTCCTTTCTGACCCACTCTGATCTTATGAGAGTGGGTGGGTAGCTCTTCATGCTCCAATTGCTGTGACTATGGGGCTGGCTTGTAAAGGCATTGTGGGTTTGGTGATCTTGGTGCTTCTGGATTTCTGCTATGGGCAGGGCAATTTCAGGGGAACTGGCCCCTTATCCTTGCAATATCAGTATAACTGTGGGGACTATAGCATGCAGCTGCTTGTGTTTCCTCGCCAGGATCAAGATGTCCGCTTTAAAGTTGTTGGTAAGAAAAAACTTTCTTCACTTCACGCTGAAGGGGATAAGAAAAATTGAATTGTTCCTGGAAAACAGGCTTTGTAATCATATGTTTTGTTTAGAAAAAGTAAGAACATGAAGCTCAGGGAAGCTTTATTAGCCAGTCATTTAGTAGCTGTTTTCTAAATGAAATTGCCTTTTTCATAGTTGTTTTTTTTTTTTTTTGCTGCTTCGCTCTAATCTCCTGTTTGAGTGACATGAGGTATAAAACTGGCTGTGGTACCTAAATATGAAGCAGTGCCAGCTCTACAGTCACTCACAGGTAGAGCACAGTGGCTGCCACAGACAGTAGGTTTTCTTGAAGGGCAACAAATTATAGTTACTTGCTTATTATTGTGTTTTTACTCACACAAATGGGAAAATCTGGGTACTGTATTGTAGTCTAAAGAGTAGTTTCTTCCAAGCCCGGGCAAGAAACAGGTGTTTGTGGGATTTACTGCCTTATTTGCTAAAATTACTTTGTCTGGAGTTTGGCTATGATGTCCTTTGACTGGAAGGAGAATAGTTTTTATTACTCTACCTTAAGCAACAGAATTTCTTAGGCCATCAGCAGTATTAAGTTCCTTTCTAGAACTTCCTTCAGTTTCATTTTGGCTATACTGTGTTTAGAACTGCTTTGTTTCCAGGGAAGCTGATAGTGGCCTTATTTCATCTTGGTGGTAGAGCTGTAAATATAATAGCTAGCCTTGTTAGCTGCCATCTTATAGAGTCTAACATTTGGAAGGAACTTGCAGTTTCTCTAACACTTAAAACATGAATTAAGCTGGAGTAGAAAATTTAAGTGAAACGGGAACCATTCAAGCTGTGAATCTAGAGGAAGCAGAGGCCCATTCCAGCTTCTACATATATTGCTAGACCAATGATAAAAGCAGCTATTGATACCTGAACTTCTACGCCACAAAGACCTGAGGAAAAAACTTGGAAAAGTTACTTTTTGGACCACAACTCCAACAATCCTAGCCAACACTGGCTGGAAAAATCTGGGAATTATAAATCCAAAAAGTAACTTTTCCGGGACTTCATCTGAAGTGCTTTAGGAGTTTCTACTTGAGTTAATTGCTGTCAAGTGATACTTCCTATGTCCTAAGGTCCTGATGCATTAAATTCTTGTCAACAGATGAGTTTGGGACAGCCTTTGAAGTTTCAAATTGCTCCATCTGCCGTCACTGGATCACATCTAAAGATGGATCTGTTGCTTTTTCTGCTGGTTACAATGGCTGTCACGTACTAAAGAAAGTGAGTAATCGGGTGGGACTATGAAAGGTGTTCTGTATTTCTCAATATTGTAACTTTTATAATCATTTCCATTGGGCTCTTCCTCCAAAGAGTTCAGGAAGAATACAAGTTCCCTTCAAATGTGCATCACTGAAAGAAGAATTGTCCATAAAACGGGTGTATGAATTCTACATGTTCTATAGCAAAGGATATAATTTGGGAACCCCTGGTTTAAGCAGAGAAAATGGCAGCCTAAAATCTATTCTATTGCAAAACATATATCTTGCAAAACAGATTGCAAGGCGCATTTTGCTTCCGGTGGGAGGAACCACATGACCGCCCCATGGCCCAAAATGTTTGGGCACTCCTGTTTTAAACCATTTCCTCATGTTCTTCAGTAGCCTGTTTTCAGAGTGGTAGCTGTGCTAGTCTGTGGAAATATATCAAACAAGAAACAAAACAAAAACTAAAGACAAAAAAATGTGGCAACTTAATACAGTAAGGAGCTGCTATATTTTAATGAGTGCCTTTGTGGATCAATTCCAATTCCTCAGACCTTAAATAACCTGATTTGTGATACTGAGATGTGGGTTCATTAAATGAACCTTCCCACCTTGAGTGCCAACAAAGTTTATGAAATAATTAAAAACTCTTTTTTGGGGGTAGAGGTGCCAAGGATTTTTTAAAAAAAGTCCACACTTAGGGACACAAGAGCATTTTTGAACCAAGAAATTGTTACCATTTTTTAAAAAAAAAAATATTCTTGAGCTCCTGGAGCCAGGAGTGTTGATGGCCACATTTGAGCCTGCCTAGGGCTGTTTGTTGCTCACCACCAACAGAACTGTAAAACATGATACAGAATGAATATGCAGGCATGACTATTGAAAAGGATAGTTCTTGTGCTAACGTAGAAAGGGATTCAGAAGAATAAGATCTTAGCCTGCGAGAAGTCTCTCTGGCAAACTACCAAAATGAACTTTCAGGTGATGCTCTCAGGCAGCCGGCCTCAATGAGCAAGATGTGCAAATGTTTTGGGCTACAGTTCCCACCATTAACAACCATGGGCCACACTAGTTGGAGGTTATGGAAGCAATACAATCCCACAATGCTGTATCTTGGCTAGGAACAGTTGGACAAGAAAGATCCTTCCTGCACAGTGTTTAGCAGTGCAATTTATTATGTATCACCTGTATTCCCACACGTGTCCTCTCCCCAACCATGATGATTAGTAAAATTAGATGATTAGGGTCCCAGAAAGGTTATGATGGCACCATTTTAGAAATGTAGATTTTGTGAATAGTACTCTATTCTGGTTCCTACTTGTGTCGTGAGACAAGCTTCTACCTGCATCATCGTAAGCTGGTTCAATTCTTTGTAGGACGGCAGAAATCACCTGAAGGTCCGTTTAGAAGAACTAACAAGAAACGGAAGAGTAGCTGCTACCCGTGACATTGATGTAATTTGCCCCAAGCCACAAGAATATGTGCCAGTGGACAACATGCGTACCGGACTTCGGCCTAGAACTCAACCTCCCCAACCTGGCCTAGGGCGCCCACAGCTGCCCCAGCCACAACCACGGCAACCTGCTGTGCTACGCCCACTGACTCAGGCACCCCATCCTGATCCACTGCAGCCACAAGCACCTCTGCCAGCCCTAACGCGACCACAGACATTAGTTCCCCAGCGACCCCAACCTGGTTTAATATATCCATGGCCACTGACTCCTAGGCCTGGCGTGGAGCGGCCACAGGTGCTCCAGCCACAGCCTGGCCCAATAGTCCAGCAGCCTCAGCGGCCTGGCATATTGAGACTGCAGCCTGGCATAATACAGCCACAAGTGCCACAGCCTGGCCTAATAATTTCACAGCCTCAGAGGCCTAGCATAGTACAGCCGAAGCCACAAATGCCACAGCCTGTCCCAGTAGTCCCACAGCTTCCCCAGCCTGGCATATTGAGGCCACAGCCTGGCCTAGTACAGCCACAACTGCCACAGCCTGGCCCAATAGTTCCACAGCCTGAGCAGCCTGGCATACTGCAGCCACATGTGCCACAGCCTGGCCTAATAGTCCCACAGCCTCAGCGGCCTGGCATACTGCAGCCACATGTGCCACAGCCTCAGCGGCCTGTCATACTGCAGCCACAACTGCCACAGCCTGGCCTAATAATCCCACAGCCTCAGCGGCCTGGCGTACTGCAGCCACATGTGCCACAGCATGGCCTAATAGTCCCACAGCCTCAGCGGCCTGGCATACTGCAGCCACATGTGCCACAGCATGGCCTAATAGTCCCACAGCCTCAGCGGCCTGGCATACTGCAGCCACATGTGCCACAGCCTGGCCCACTAATCCCACAGCCTCAGCGGCCTGGCATACTGCAGCCACAACTGCCACAGCCTGGCCCAGTAGTCCCACAGCCTCAGCGGCCTGGCATACTGCAGCCACATGTGCCACAGCCTGGCCCAGTAGTCCCACAGCCTCAGTGGCCTGACATACTGCAGCCACATGTGCCACAGCCTGGCCCAGTAGTCCCACAGCCTCAGCGGCCTGGCATACTGCAGCCACAACTGCCACAGCCTGGCCTAATGGTCCCACAGCCTCAGCGGCCTGGCATACTGCAGCCACAACTGCCACAGCCTGGCCTAATGGTCCCACAGCCTCAGCAGCCTGGCATACTGCAGCCACAACTGCCACAGCCTGGCCTAATAGTCCCACAGCCTCAGCGGCCTGGCATATTGCAGCCACATGTGCCACAGCCTCAGCTGCCTGGCATACTGCAGCCACAACTGCCACAGCCTGGCCTAATAGTCCCACAGCCTCAGCGGCCTGGCATACTGCAGCCACAACTGCCACAGCCTGGCCTAATGGTCCCACAGCCTCAGCGGCCTGGCATACTGCAGCCGCAACTGCCACAGCCTGGCCTAATAGTCCCACAGCCTCAGCGGCCTGGCATACTGCAGCCACATGTGCCACAGCCTGGCCTAATAGTCCCACAGCCTCAGCGGCCTGGCATGCTGCAGCCACATGTGCCACAGCCTGGCCCAGTAGTCCCACAGCCTCAGCAGCCTGGCATACTGCAGCCACAACTGCCACAGCCTGGCCTAGTAGTCCCACAGCCTCAGCGGCCTGGCATACTGCAGCCACAAGTGCCACAGCCTCCCCAACATGGCCTAGTGTGGCCACAGCCTGGTATAGAGCAGCCACATGGGCCACAGCCACAAGTGCCACCTCCTGGCCCAATACGCCCAGTGCCTCAACCGCACCAGCCTAGCCTAGTGTTCCCACAGCCTCCCCGGCCTGGCATAGGACAACCACAGGTGCCCCAGTTTGGCATGGTGCAGATGCAGCATAGCATAGGTATGTGATCCTCTTTCTTTACTTTCAATATTTGCAAAGAAAATCAATATCTCTAGTACACAATGGGCATTTTTTCATTACATGTAATTTGGATTCTGCTCTATACCGTTAAGTGGTTGTGCAGAAAATTCTCAGAACTAAGCTGATGGGAAGAACGCATGTCATGGTCTCATTCTGCTGGTTCATGTACCTGTGGTTGTGTGGCCCAGAATGTTGACTGGATATTAATGTTAGGGGGCACTTAATCACAGTTATTTATTCCTTCCAATTTATATACCACTCATCTAACAAGAACATTATTCTGAGCAGTATGCAATATTAATGAAATATTAATGAAACAAAATAAGCATATACCTCACTACATACTAACATAATAGAAGTAAAATAGAAATACTGTAATTAAAATAACATAATACCAGCACTTGATAGTGGTGTAAAAAGAAATAAATAACAGTCAGCAGAGAGAGAAATTGCCACAGGAGTAGGATGTTCCCCAATACTTCCTTAAACAACTTGGCCTTAGCCAATTTACAGAAAGTAGAGGGAGGAGCCAGACAAACATGAGGTAGATAGATGTTTCAAATCTATGGAGCCACCTCCCGGAAGGCCAGATGCCTAACAGAACTTCCAGACATCCTTTGGGGTGGGCAACCGCAGCACCCAGGCCTGGATGGACTGAGTTGTCTGAGCCCAATTCATTAGAGAAGGATACCCTGTCAAGTTCTGAAGTCCTAAACCATTTAGAGTTTTATACTGTACTAGCATATTTTGCCCGGCGGTACTGGGCTTTTTAAAATTGTGTTGGATAGTGAAGGGTTTGGTTTTTTTTTCTTGAACAAATGGTGCCGGGCTGTTTTAAATGGTGTTGAAAGGTTTTGTGAATTTGTGGCTTTGAGGCGCTGCGTCCGCCTGCAGCGGACTTGAGCTCCCTGAGTGTTGTTTATTTTTATTTTTTGCGCACCAGCTTCCTCAGTGCCGGGCTCTTTAAAATGGTTTTGGAAGGTTTTTTTTTAATGCACATGAGGTTAGTTTTTTATTGTGGTTTTTTAAAAAAATTTTACGCATGGGCTGTTAGAAACTGTGATTTTTTATTTTTTGTTTTGGTTTTTCAAAAGAGGAAAGGATGATATAATTTTTTATAATTATTGTATTTAACCAAATTATGTGTTACTATGAGAATTTTTTTTAAATAGTTGTGCCTTGGATAAAAAAATTTAAAATATGTAAGAATATGTTTTTTTTAAAATCAATGTTTCCATACTGTGTTTAGATGGTTTTTTTGGTTTTTTTTAGTGAAAACTTTTTTTGATTTTTTTGTGATTAGTGGGAATATTTTTGAATGATTTGATAACTTATTTCAGTGTTTTTGGAATTAATCTTACTAGCATAGTTTGCCCGGCGTTGCTGGGCTTTTTAAAATTGTGTTGGATACTAAAGGCTTTCGTTTATTTGTCGAAGCAATGGTGATGCGCTGTTTTAAATGGTGGTGTAAGTTTTTTTGATTTTGTGGCTTCGAGTAATTTTGTTTTTGAACTTGTTTTTTATGTTTATGTAAAAAAATGTAAATTTAATTTAATTTAATTTAATGTAATATTATTTAGTTTTAAATTTTATTTTGTTTTTTAAAATGTTCTTTTAAAAAATTTTTGTTTTGGTTTTTCATAGTGAAAAGTGGTTTTATTTTGGTAACTTTTGAGATTAGTGTGGTTTTTTTTGAATGTTTGTATAATTTATGTGATTAAATTTAGAATTATTATTATTTTTTAAATATTTTAGAATGTTGTTTCTGTTTTGGCCACTGGGTGGTGGTGGTGAGCTTTTGAGCTTCTCATTGCATTTGGTACCTTCTGTCCTCTTGGTGTTGCTTCCAGTAAGTTTCCTCTTTCTCATTTGTGTTCCGGTTCTCATAGAAGGAAGACGTCTTTTTGTAAGTAATGTGGGTTTTTTGGGGGGGGGGTGGTTGGGGTGGATTCTTTTTGGGGGGTGTATGTGTGTGTTTATCTTGTTCATATTTGGCTGTTTGTTTGTGATTTTTTGTGTTTTTTCTAGTGTGTGTGTGTGTGGGGGTGGTGGCTTTTTTTCTCGCAGGCCATGCTGGATGGCCCGTGGGAAGGAAGGCCAATTGCGGGGAGGCTTTTTTTCTCCATGGGCCATGCTGGATGGCCCATGGGAAGGATAGGCATTTGCAGGGAGGCTTTATTTCCCACGGGCCATGCTTCATGGCCCATTGGAAGGAAGGGCATTTGCTGGGTGGTGGTTATTTCTTTCCCACGGGCCATACTTGCTGGCCCATGGGAAGGAAGGGAGAGGCAGTGGGGTGTTTATTCTTTTTCCCCGCGGGCCATACTGGCTTGCCCGGTGGGAAAGAAGGGCAGTTGCGGGGGGTGGGGGGGTGGGTTGTTTGCTTTAATTTTTGGTGCTCTGGCTGGCCCTTCGAAGAGAAGGGCAGCGGCGGCCGGGGGTGGGTTTTTTTTGTTTGTTTCTCGTCTTTTTGGGCCGCCGGCTGGCCCTTCGATCGGAAGGGCCATGGTGGCGTTGGGGGGGGTTCCCCCATGGGCCATGCTGGCTGCGGTGGTGGGATTATTTTTAACTTTTATTTTTCGTGCGCCGGCCCTTCGAACGGAAGAGTAGCGGCGGCGGTTTCTTTTTTATTTTTTCCCCCACGGGCCATGCTGGCTCGCCCGTGGGGTTGAATGGTTGCGGAGGCGGCTTTTTTAAGTTTTGTTTTTGCGCGCCGGCTGCCTCATCGTTCTGCTCGCACATTGCGCGCAGGACGCTGGGGCTTGTAGTAATGTGTTGGTGCTTTGTGTTTGCGCTGCGTTTTTTAAAATTCCTTTTCTTTTGATTGGCTGCGGCGCGTGTTCGAATGCTGTTCCGTGCGAGAGCCTCTCAGCCTGATTGGCTCTGGCGCGGCGCGGCGCAAGGACTTTCGGGAAGTGATGTTCTTTACGTTTCTTGCCGTTAGTGGGGCTGAGGCCCCCGTGCCGGATTTTTAAATCCTTCGTTGACCTGCGTAGGCAATTCGGCCGTGCTCTCGAAGGGAGGGTGCGGGTCAGTAGGGCAACGCACAGCAACGTATAGCCAATTCCAACGGTGAACACTTGGTTTTATAGGTTAAGATTAGTTTGAATTTTTTGGATGTTTTTACTCTTGTGGCCTCTGGGTGGCGCTGGTGAGCTTTTCTTCTACTCTACAATTTTTCTCTACTGTCCTCTGGGTGTGGCTTCTTCTTCCGGTAAGTATTCTCTTTATTTCCTCATTTTAGTTCCGGTAGTCATGGAGTGAAGATGGTAAGCTCTCTGGTTTTATTATTATTACTAGCATGGGTTGCCCGGCGCTGCCGGGCTTTTTTTTTTGGTTTTTTTTAATAAAAAAATGCCGTGCATTTTTTAAATGTTTTGGACAGGTAAGGTGTTTTTTTTGTTTTCCTGTACAAATGGTGCTGGGCTGTGTTTAATGGTTTTTAAAGTTTTTTTGAATTTGTGGCTTATTTGCGCTGGGTCCGGCTGTGGCGGAGTTTTTATTTTATTTTTGTTAATACAAATTTAATTTTTTTAAAAAAAAAATTAAATTTTATATTTAATTTGGTGTTAAAGTGATTTATGTAATTTTTTATTTTTTGAGAGTAGTGTGTATATTTTGGAATGTTTTGCAAACTTATTTTCTGCATTTTGGAATTATGAATTTATCTTTATCTATCATGTGCTCCACACTCCTGCACCACACCTGGAAGGGCCATGTGGTGGAGGAAGGGCAAAATGGCCATCCGGCCCCCAAAGCTGTCTGAGGGAGTGTGTCCTGGCTCTCAACTTGAAAAGGTTGAGAACTCCTCATTTAGCACATCATGAATGCATCCTCTACTCGTTTTTCTTTTGGCCTCTGGGTGGCGGTGGTGAACTTTGTTTCCTCTCTTCCATTCTCCTCTTGTCCTCTGGGTTTCAGTTCCGGTAAGTGTTACTTCCTTTATTTTGGTCATTCGAGTTCCTGTCGCCATGAAGTGAAGACGTCTTCATGGTAAGCACTCTGATTTATTTATTTATTTATTTGGGGGGAGTTGAGTTTTTGTTGGGGGGGGCCTGTTGTTTTTTGTTGTATGTTTTCCTGTCTTTGTTTGTGTTTATTTTTTAAAGGTTAGATTTCTGTTTTTGAATGGTTTTGATTTGTTTTTTGGTGCGTCCTTTTTTTAGGGGGGGGGTGCCTTTTGTTCTCACGGGCCATGCTTGGTGGCCCGTGGGAAAGTAGGTTACTTGCAGCGGGGGTGCCTTTTCTTCCCATGGGCCATGCTTGGTTGCCCGTGGTTAGGAAGGGAACTTGCGGCCGGGGGTGCCTTTTGATCCCATGGGCCATGCTGGATGGCCCTTGGGAAGGGTGCGTTGTTGCGGGGAGGGTGCCTTTCGTTCCCACGGGCCATGCTTGTTTGTCCGTTGGGAAGAAAGGCAGTTGCGGGGGAGGGGTGGTGGGTGGTTTGTTTTTATTTTTGGCGCGGTGGCTGGCCCTTCGAATGGAAGGGCAGCGGCGGCCGAGGTTTATTTTTCCTCCGTGGGCCATACTTGCTGGCCCGTGGTGAAGAAGGGGAGTTGTGGGGTTTTTTTGTTTGTATTTTTTTTCACGCGCCGCTGGCTCTTCGAACGGAAGAGCATGGGTGGCGGGTTTGTTTCATTTTCTTCCCCCACGGGCCATGCTGGCTCGCCCGTGGGGATGAATGGCGGCGGAGCCGGCTTTCTTTAAGTTTTGTTTTCGCGCGCCGGCTGCCTCCTCGTTCTGCGCGCTCATGGCGCGCAGGACGCTGGGGCTTGTAGTAATAGGTTGGTGCTTTGTGTTTCTGATGCGTTTTTTTAAAATGCTTTTCTTTTGATTGGCTGCGGCGCGTGTCCGAACGCTGCGCCGTGCCAGAACCTCTCAGCCTGATTGGCTCTGGCGCGCCGCGGCGCAGTGACTGTTGGGACGTGAAGTTCTTTCCCTTTCTTGACGTTTGTGGGGCTGAGGCCCCCGTGCCGGATTTTTAAATCCTTCGTTGACCTGCGTAGGCAATTCGGCCGTGCGCACGAAGGAAGGGTGCGGGTCAGTAGGGCAACGCATAGCAACGTATAGCCAATTCCAACGGTGAACACTTGGTTTTATAGGTTAAGATTTTTTGGGTGGTGGTGGTGGTGGTGGTGATGGTCTGTGTGTTTTTTCTTCTTTGTTTTTGGCTGTTTTTGTGTTTCCTTTTTGTCTTTTTGATTTTGACTGTTTTTGGTTTGTGTTTTTGTGTTTACTTTTTTAGGGGTGGGGGTGGTCTTTCTTTTCTGCAGGCCAGGCTCAATGCCTGGCCCGTGGAAAGGAAAGGCAGGGGTGGGGGCTTTTTTTTTGCGGGCCAGGCACGAAGCCTGGCCCATGGAAAGGAAAGGCCGGGGGGTGGGCTTTTTTTTTACATGGGCCAGGCTCAAAGCCTGGCCAGTGGAAAGGAAAGGCAGGGGCGGGGGGGGATTTCTTTTCTGTGGGCCATGCTCGATGGCTGGCCCACGGAAAGGAAGGGCAGCGGCGGCAGCGGGTGTTTACTTTTATTTTTCGTGTGCCAGCTGCCTCAGCGTTCTGCGTGCTCATGGCGCGCAGGACGCTGGGGCTTGTAGTTTGGCATGCGCAATTTTAGGTAGTGCAACGGTTTTTTCCTGCGGCTTATTTTTGATTGGCTGTGGCGCGTTTCCGAATGTTCCTTTTGCCTGCGCCACTCAACCTGATTGGCTCTTGTGCGGCGCGGCATGAGGAACATTGGGAATTGAAGTTCCCTTTTTTTTTTGCGTCCGGGGGGCTCCTGCGCAAATTTCAACCCGACAGTTACCTGCGAACCCCGTTCGGGCGAGTGCACGGAGGCTCGGACGGGGCTAGTGGGGCCTGGCTAAACATCCTTTGTCATATTCCAACGGTTAATGCACCATTTTATAGGTATAGATGTCAATACTAGTATCTTTAATTGAGCATGGAACCCTACAGGTAACCCTACAGGTCAGGATTGGGAAAATAAAATCATATCCCAATGCACCATCCAAGCAGTTGTGTTCTGCACCTGCTGCAGCTTCTGTAACTTCTTAGAGGCAGCCCCACATAGAGCACATCTATTTTCAAGATGTGCAGTGTCATGAGAGAGTGGAGTCCAGGAAAATGCCCAGATCCCAAAACCTGACCCTTCAGGGGAAGAATAACCCCATCCAGGCAAGGCCAGTTGGCTCTCAACAGGCTCAGAGTCCCTTCTAGCAACATGATCTCCATCTTACCTGGGCTTAACCTCAACCTATTAGCTCTCATTGAGTCCATTATTGGCCAGACAACATTCTAGGACCTGAATAGCACCCACTGCTGACAATGTAAAAAGTTAGATGCCATTAACATATTGATGACAACACACCCAAATTATCTCAGCCAACTGTCTTCCTCAAGGTGAACCTTCTGGGCTTGGCCATTGAGAAAGGACCAGAGCCAACCGATTTTCCCAATTCCCCACCTCTCCAGGAGGATACTGTAGTCATCGATATCAAAAACCACTGAGAGATCCAGGAAGTTACAGGCAGTCATATCAGGAGGGTGACAAATAGATATTTATTAAAACATAAAACATCTGGTTTATTATTTTTTTACTGCTGAAGCTTTAGGCTTTGAAGTATGAACTTGTAGATTCTAGCCGCTGTCTCAAAAGAAAAGAGTGACTATAAAAGTATACTCTGTCACTCTCCAGATACTGCTGGACTTATTTCCCTGTCCTTCTAGGTTCCCCTCTAACATTGGAGCAATGCCAGATTTCCTCTGGAAAGATTCCTTGTGCAGATGTACAAGAACCTGCTGCTTGTCACCAAACTGGATGCTGTTATGATGAGAGGGACAGCACCATCCCATGTTACTATGGCAACACAGGTAAGGTGTAAAATATTTCAGTTCCTGGAAATTTTTCTGTGTAACTTTCTCCTGCATTCAGTACTGTATAATGAAAACTTATGTTCTTTCCAGCTCTGTGTCCTAACTGTAGTTGACCATTTGATCTTTTAGACTCCATGGCACCAGGGCAGTAGCCAGGATTCTAGATTATTATTATTATTATTATAATTATTATGGGGGGGGGGATTTTCAGGAGGAGCAGCAATGCCACACTCACATATATTACATTGTCATCGGGGAGGCTGTTAGCTCAGGAGGGTTTTCGCGTGTGCGCTCCCAGCCTCTCTCTTGCTATGGCCCTGCATGGCACTGAGAACATATGTTCAAAAATGGGGAAGGAAACTTTGGTGTCAGCCGATTGAATGCACACAAGCCAGCAGGCGGGCTAAACACTACTTTATTGTAACATAGTCAATCTGTACATGAGACAATGGCGGAGCTTTGCTCACTTATATATATAGCATAGTACATTTGAATTTGGCCCGCAGGCACACCATTGGTTACAGTCTTGGTGACGTCCTTCTAATGTAATGCATACCTAACATAGTTTCACCTGTGGCGGGAAGGTTTCCCACAGTAGTTACCATAGGAGGAATTGGAGCCACGTGACGCTCCGCCAGCTGTGCTAATGGCGAGCAGCTGAACTGCATGCATACACAACAGAAACCATACAAAAGCAATCAAATATGGAAGTGCTCGTATTGCCATGTCCACAAAATCCCATTAAGAAGTGTCATGAGTCTATTTGAGTGAGTAAACAGTCTAAAAGACCATATTGTACACTCAAGACAAAAAAATGTAGAATTAGTCTTTCCAAAATCACTATTATTTATCATTGTTTGGAATAGCTTTGAAGAAATCTAAGATTCCTAGCAAGCAGCTCAGTATGCTTTTATCTCTCCACTTTTGTTTCTTTCTCCAAATTTCATTTTTTCTTTTGGGTACCACCTAGCTCCCAAGAAAGCTATGGAAGACAAATACAAATTGATTTCAAATGTTACTTTGAGAAATATGCTCCTGCAAAAACACTGTCTGTGTTACTTTGAATTTTATTATGGTACTAACAGCTCTTGCCCTATTTTGAACAAACACTTTATTGGGTTGTATTTCTCCACATTCATTCCTGTGGCTCTGTTGCTTACTATGGGCTCTTTGAGAGCAGCTTAGAAAGCAGACCTCAGCAATCCGTAAGCAGGCTAGTTTCAACTCAAGGTACGACTATACAGTCACGTTATTCCAGGCTGGATCAGACTAAATAGAATTATCCCAGGATGTGGTGTGACATTTACAGGAATCCTTGTGTTCCTATGAAGGCATGGGGTGGTTCTTGGCCAGCAAACCAAACCACACCTTGGAGCAATGCTATTTATCCCATTTCTCTCTTTCAGCCTCTGTATTTCCACTGCATTTTAATTTATTTATTGGGAAGTGACATACAGTGGTACCTTGCTTTACAAACATTTCGGTTAATGTAATTTTCACTTTACGAATGAAAATCCATTGAAAATAATGCCTCACTTTATTATTATTTTTGGAATGGAGAATTTGGTTTTCAATGCCTTCCTGAAACTGTGTTTCGCTTTACAAATTTTTCATAATACGAAATGTCTCGTGGAATGCATTAAATTTGTAAAGCAAGGTACCACTGTTCCTCTGCTTTGGCTTTTCACCCAAATGACATGAAACACCCACTAGTGTGCTGCTTTGGTTCAGGACTGGTGATCACATGTGCTGAAAATTGCACTTGTGGAGCTGTCCTGTCTAGGCTAAAAAATAATAGTAACCCCAGCAGTGATCCCAAAAGGTACAGATAGCCATGAAAAAGATTTGGGGTTGGTACAAAATTGCCTCTAGATTGTGTATTCATTTGAAAATAGATCAATCCTGACTGTGCCAGAGCTGGTCCAAAGCAACTGCTGTCTGAAGACACCCTCAGTATCTGTCTCCTTATGTTTCTGTTTAAGTCTTGATTCTTCACTGTTTGTTTTTCAGCTATTGATTCATGCAGATGAGCCCCATCCATATATGCTTTTTTAAAAACAGGGGTTGTATAACTTCATAGCCAATGGGAGAATGAAGAAAGGTCCCTTTAATATTTATGGCATCTGAATAGTTAATGTTCCTGATTTGATGAAACTTGATGTGGAGGCACGTTATTGAAACAAACACTTTTAGCTTGCTTTGTCCTCTACCGTAACTGAAGCTACAGGTCCCCAAATTTTCGCACAAAAATGACAGACATCAGCTTGACACATTTGTATTCTGCTTCTGCTTTGCAGCCACTGTTCAGTGCCTGAGGGATGGCCACTTCGTTGTGGTTGTCTCCAGAGATATGTTGGATTACCCCATCATCCTGGATAGTGTGAAGCTCTCCTATGCCCGAGCCAGATGTGACCCAGTCAGAAAAACAGCATCGTTCTTGATCTTCCGCTTCCCCCTAACACAGTGTGGCACAACCGTCCAGGTGAGGTACAACTTAGGAAGGTGTGAGTTCACCTGAAAAATCTTTCAGGATGGCTAGTAGACTAGATAATAAGGAAGGGGTGTGCTATTTTTCTAGGTGACTGGTGGTAGACTGGTGTATGAAAACCAGCTGGTTTCTGGCATTGACATCTTAAGTGGACCAGACGGCTCTATTACCCGAGACAGTACCTTCATGTGAGTTGTGCTTTGCTACGTCTTAGTGGTTGCTTCCTTATTGTGGGAGCTGACTAGCCTGCCCTTTTTTAGGGCATTTGATTTTGTTGGTCTTTCTTTAAAAAATCTTAAATTGTTTCCCCCTCCCCCGGTTGTCTTGCTGTAGCAGTGGTGAGAAAGCTAGTTCCCTCTTCCCCCTCCCAGCCATGTCAGTCTATAAATCCCATCATACTCAGCCTACACTGCCAACAGCCAGGATAATGGAAGTTGTAGTCTAACATCTGCAGGACAACAGCTCCCATTGTCCCAGACTATTGCAATGCGAGTGAGACTAAGTGTAAATTGTATTGCCTAATTTAAAAAAAGTTTGAGTGGTTGGAGTTTGAGGAGAAAACAATATTATCTGCAGTGGCACGGGTTCCCCACTCTTGCCCAATGGGGTTGTTGCTAGTGGTTGTAATCTATTTTTGGGGTGTGGGAATGTATCAGTGCAGGATCTCAAGTTATGAAAATTGAAAAGACATCCAGTGATGGCAAAGTAATCCACTCTTAAACTATAGTTTGGATGAACACTTAATTGTTAGACTGCAATAGCCAGTCATTGTTTTGCAATGGGCCATAACAGGACAGCTCACAGCTACTGAGAAAAAGAGGGAGCTTACAGGCTATCCAGAGAAGTAGAAATATCATCTTGGTCATGTCAGACAAGCAAATAAAGGTAACAACTATAGCAATATTCTGGGACATCCCGTTTCCCTCTTTCTCATATACAGACTCAGTGTTCGCTGCATTTACAATGCCACTGACTTCCTGCCAATTCAGGTTGAAGTCTTCTCACCTCCCACCCCAGCTCCGGTTTTGCAGGTTGGACCTCTCCGATTAGAGTTGCGTATTGCTACAGGTAGGTGTGCTGCCAGCCTTCTGGGGCTAAGAATGCTATGTACCTGGCCACTCTGAAGTAGAGCTTAGAATTTTTTTTTCTTTTGTAATGCTAGGTGGAGGGCTGAGGGCGTTTTCCCAGAAAGTACCATGTTTCCAAACTCTATCACAGAAAAAGTGAATTGGAAGGGGCCTATCAGGCTATGAAGTCAAACTCCCTGCTCAATGTAGGAATCCAAATCAAAGCAGATGATCTGGATTGTCCCTTTTTATATGCTGCCTGATGCTCCTCCTTTGATTCTTGCCACTAGAGTCCAGTTACAGATCCTACTACTCAGATGCTGATTATCCAGTGGTGAAGCTACTGAGGGATCCTGTGTATGTGGAGGTTCGGATCCTGCAGAGGATGGACCCATCCCTGGTTTTGGTTCTGCACGAGTGCTGGGCAACTCCGAACACAAACCCCCTCGAGCAGTTGCAGTGGCCAGTCCTTGTGGATGGGTGAGTTAAGTGGCAGGTAAGCTGCTTGTCTGCTTGCCGTTGGTGTCTCCCATTCTTTGCTTGAATCACTGTGCCTCTTGTTCCCAGGTGCCCATTTGAAGGCGACAACTACCGCACCCAACTGGTACCCACAGGCCCTGCTACCTCTGAGTTGCCTTTTCCAACCCACTACCAGCGTTTCATCATTTCCACATTCACATTTATGGATTCTACTCCCCAGATTGTGCTCGAAGGACTGGTAAGTGTGTAGATGAAATTTCTTATTGCCGTCTGGGTAGAGCGATCAAATGTTCACTTATGGTATGGAGTAAAGATTAATACTCTCTGGTACTAACTGATGTTTGAGAAAGCTAATAAAAATTTTAAAAAACCACTTGGGGCCTAAAGGAAAAGCATTCTCCTTAATGGATATCTAAACCGTATGGCAGAAGAAACAGTACTTCTCAGGAAGGTTCAGTTTTCTTGTGGTGTGTCTTGGGGTGAAATGAGTCTCTTTAGTGGTACTGGTCTTGTCTGCATATCTCTTTCTCAGATCCTGTTGCAGTGAACATCTCGTATCCAATGGGCTATTCCTTGTAGCTACACACTGGGCAAAATACAGACCATCCTAATTCTCTGGCATAATGCCTATTTCAGGGAGAAGGAATATGTGGCCATTCATCTGTTGTTGAACTGCAACTCTCAACAGCTCTAATCAGTACAGCCAGTGATGTCTGTTAGGGGATCTGTAGTCCAACAGCATTCTCTATACCTGTGATGGCAAACATTGGGACTCCAGGTGTTCTTGGACTTCAGTTACCAGAAGCTGAAGTCAGCACTCCTTCTGATCAGGGTTTCTGGGAATTGAACTTCAAAAACAGCTGGAGTGCCAAGGTTCACTATCACCACCCTTATCTTAATGCCTGCTAACTACTGGAACAAGTAAAAAGTATGAGATGTGGTCTTTTCAGCAAAGTATGCATGAATATCTATTTGTAACCATGGTTTGAGGAATTGTTGTGCACTTTTTCTATACAGTACTGAAAATAAACTAGTGGGCTATGAGGATTCCGGTAACAGCAGATCTTTCAAGAATAAGGTGGGCCTGCTCCTTTGCTAACGTAATTTGCCTAATGCAAAATAATGTCCTCCCTAGGTGTATCTCTTCTGCAGTGTGTCTGTCTGCAACCTCTCGCCACTAGAACGTTGCAGGGCCTCTTGTGAAATGCCAGTGCTAACAAGTAAGTAGGAGTGGCTTCGCTCGTTATCATATTATTGAAAGGCTTTCTGAATCCATGTATGGGTCCTCTAGTACTTACTGCATATCCAAATGGCTCTTATTGCCTGTTACTAGTAAACTGGTCATACTAGGGGTGCCTGGAGTGCAGTGGTCCATGGGGTCACAAAGGGTTGACTTGACTGAACAACAAGTAAACGTAATGTGATTTTGGCAGTAATAACTTAGAGATTTATTTATTTGTCCAATTTATATAGCCGCCCAACTCGAAACAATTCTGGGTGTCTCACAAAGTTAAAATCAAACATCACAGTCTAAACTTAGAGCCCATAAAACCCAGTTAAATGCACTACAAAAATTACCCCAACAGCTAAAAGAGTGAGGGAGCGATATTGCTATATCAGCCAGCAGGTGGGGGTCACCACATCGCCAGTGCCCCTCACCTGCTTTGCCAGCCAGGTTTTTAGCCCTTTCCTGAAGGGCAGCAACTCCATCTGGAGACACAACTCAATTGGCAGGAGGTTCCATAGGGTTGGAACAGACACAGAGAAGGCCCTCTTTCTGGTGCTAGAGAGACACGGCTTTCTGGTAGATGGCACAATGAGATAGCCTCTCTGGTCTGCTTTGGTGGGACTGACAGATGTTCTCAGGGTGGGATCATGGATAAATCACATAGCACCAGGAGTAGATGGGACTAAGATGCTGAACTTGACTGGAAGGTCAGCAGTTTGAGACCCAAGTGCTGAACAACAGAGTGAACTCCTGTCTGTCCCAGTGCCTGACAACCTAGCAATTTGAAAGCAAGACATTGCAATTAGAGAAATAGGTACTGCTTCAATGGGGAGATAACAGTGTTCCATGCACTCTGGTGTCTAGTCATGCCTGCCATGTGACCACAGAAATGTCTGCAGACACAGACACCGATAGCTCTTGGGCTGTAAATGGAGATGAGTACTGCACCCTAGAGTCGGATATGACTAGCTTTCGACCAAGGGCGACCTTTACCAATTGCTGATGGAGAAGTTATATTTCTTTAGCTAGATTGCCTCTCCAATACATTGTTCAGCAATAGTCTTGGTTATTTATAAGCCTTAAGTAATAGGATTGTCACACATTTCCAGTCACAATACCCTTTCACAAAAAGGATCTCCAGAGTGCTATTTTACTGCTCAGTGTGACTGCCCAACTCCTATACCTAGTACAAGGTCTCAGCTGAAGTGTGAGAGATACTTCCTTTTATGTCTCTCTAGTCCTTGAAAATATAAATGGATTTCTTGGGCTACTCCTTTGATGTAACAATGTGGTAAACAATAGTATGTTTCTCTTCCTTCTCTAAATTGTACATGGCACATATCGTGACCATTTTGGGGACTGTGGATTTTTTAAAAAAGTCTAAGAAATATATCCCCCACTCTCACCTTTGAATGGCCAATTTAAATACCTTGCCTGATTTCTGCTGCTGTTTTATCATATAGGGGGCCGTCGGTTTTTGGAGATGAGAAATAAAACGGAATCCTTGGACTTAGTAAGCACTTCTGGAGCTGTGATCTTTCAAGAGTACAGCCAGCCTTATGAGAAACAAGTCAAATGGGAGAAAGGTAAGTTGTTTCTGCATAAGAAGGAAAGGAAGGCAATTAGTGACAAGAAAGAAAAATGTTATGCCTGATACGTCATTAGTAAAATGGAAGACAATTATGGTGATGGGACAAAGACTGTTTTATTCAAGCTGTCTTCAGAAATGAAATAGTATCTGAAGAAATGGTTTTGGGTGTTGCACTTTGCCTTTTTCTCTTGAGATTTAAAACATTTCTTTTTAAACAGTTACTAAATTTGATGGTTCTACTATGAACCAGTCAGTTTGATATGTCATCCTACTGTGTCTATACTTGTATCCATATTTTAATCATACTGAGCACTGCTTTGTATCCCATTATTGGGGGAAAGGAAGAATATAAGTAACACAATAAATTAATAGTAGCTGCAGTCTCACAATATCCCAAAATGTGCCCTCCAAAGTGAGCTGCCTTGATGGCGGTGTCTTTGGAATAGTGACCTACTGCAGTGATGGCCAACCTTGGCACTCCAGATGTTCTTGAACTTCAATTCCCAGAAGCCCTGATCAGCAGGTTATTGACTTGGGCTTCTGGGAATTGAACATCTGGAGTGCCAAGGTTGGCCATCACTGACCTACTGGCTTATTCTTCTATAAGGATGGCCTGAGTAATGAGAGAGAGAGATGTCTGACATACGTGTGTGCACTCATTCTCCTACACTCTTATTGTATCTAGTATTGTATGTAGTAGGAAAGTGGGGTGCAGCTTAGTTATGCCATTTCCAAATTCAAGCCTCTATGCTGAGTATTTCCTCTTAGAAGATGTTTTCAAAGATTAATGATCATTGGACCCTCCCCTATCAAAGACTGACACCATATGGCAGAGCCCAGCAATACAGGCTCATCTGACAATGCAGCAACTGTTTTGATTCCTACAGGAGACCCACAGCTAAGTGGGCTCCAACATCCTTGGCAGGAGAAATCAGCGTGACAAGTAGTTGCTTTGTGAACTGCAACTGCTGATCTTTTAACCTCTCTTTCTCTTATGCACAGGCATGATCTCCAGTGAAGACTTGACCCTGACACTTTTAGTGGTGCTACCCTTGGTGGGTATTGTCATGTTTGTTGCTGTGCTTGTGCTCTGGAAAAAGAAGAAAAGCAAGACGACAAAGCTCTAATATTGTTGGAGAAAAATCTATAAATAAAGTGATAAACTCAGATTTCCATTTAGGCCTCTTGGAACAGTATATACCACTTCCTTCATTGACTACCTAACGAAGCAAACTTAAAGTATTTTCCATGCATGTTGGTTATATCCAGACAACTTCCTTTATTAAATTCAAGGGAACTTTCTCTGTAGCTCAGTCCGTGTTTTTTACTTGGTTCTTCATGACCGTACATTGGTTGGTTTTCCCAGCCTCATCTCTGCTAAAATGAGCACCTATGTAAGAGTGAAAAGGAACAGCCTTTGCTCTAATTTGGTAAATACTTCAAGCATTGGATTTCCCCCAGGGTTCCCATTCTTCTGCAAGAGGAGAAAAGGAAACCAAGCAAAGCAACAATTAGAACAGATGTACCGTAATGCAAAGAGGTATTCTAAACACCTTTTCTGTTGTGAGACTGCCCGTGGAAGTAGTCCCAATAAAAGCAGAATGATGCATTTTTGCCTTGGAAGATGCAGGTTTGGAGCCATGCCTCGTAGGGAACGTGAATGGAAGAGTTAGTGGGAGGGCTGGCATTTGTGTCTAAGAAGTCACCAGGTGGGCCAAGCAGCCCTTTGCTCTCACACATATGCCTGCCCTAACTCCTGCTCCAGTGTTACAGTGCAATACTAATGTGTCTTGTGAAATCTCTTAACCAACTCTCAAAGTTGCTTCCGACTACGAGTACAGCAGGAGGGACTGTAATAACTGCTTTCCCAGAACTGACCCTGAAGTCAGAGTTGTCGCAGCAAGGAGTTTGAAAGCATGTTATGATAGAAACCTGGACATCTGCACAAATAAAGGCTGGATATTATGAAGTAAAAAGCTTCTAGTGGGCAGCTTGTTCCTGTGCACCACCTTTTGCATTCTGTTGCATTTATCAATTGCACAACTGCATCTACACAATTCATTTCTCTTCTGTGTTTTATTGAATGGAAGCTTGTGTTTTCCTGCTCATTGATCGTAGTGGGAGGAACAGAACCACCTACACAGGCATTTCCCCAAGCCCAACTTATTCTTTTCACTCCCTCCCCTGATCTTGTCCCCCAGCTGTTGCATGCATACATGTTTCATATCCTGAATCTTTTTTTTATATAAAAACAATTACTTAGGAGTTCTGGAGTTTTCCGTTTTGAAATTTGTTGTTTCTTGGCCCCAATAAATGGCTACATTGCTAGTCTGCCCAGGTCCGTCTTTGTTTCCTGTGGATAGTGGTGAGTGAATATACTACTCCTCCTTGCATGTTTAGTGTATAGTTTCTGAGCAGATGTGTAGCCTAACCATAGTATGATAGCTCTTTCAGGATGCTCTATAATGGGGTTGGCCACACTGTTTTGCTATAAGGAAAAAAAGGTCTCCATTACTCGAAAGCTCCAGTCCCTCTGCCCAGGTGGAGTTCATCTACTTTTGGAACTGCCTGGAGTCTTGCTTCAGCCTTCCACACCCTCAGGCCACCCTGCCACCAAGGTCTCCAGCCTGCTGGGGATACCCAGAGCATACCCATTTCCAGAGAATCAAATTATTGCCTTTGAATCTGGGCTGGATTATGGGGTAAATCACACATGGCTGCCAGCAGGCATTTCTGGCGTGCAGGATTAGCACAGATGTGCAGTGGAACATCAGACATCAAACTCAAGCAATGTAGGTTCATGAGTTGTTGAGGGGGAGAGGCAGCTTTATTCAACTCTTCCTCTCATACTTCTTTCTCACCTCACTTTATTATTTATGTGATTTATGATTAGCATAATTATTTCAAGATAACTCTGAGGATCTTGTGTGTTGGGCGAAACACTTAGCGTAGTAAATCACAATTGGAGCAGGCTCTCTGAAATAGTGGGGACTTATTTAGTGAATCAACTCTTCTTTACATTCCATTGGTTCAGTAAAGTTTGCCCTTGTTCGAAAGTCAATTGTATCTGACTCTAGAGGGTTCTGCTCATCTCCGTTTGCAGCCAGAGCCAGCATTGTTGGCATCTGCAGATGTTTGTGGTCATGTGGCAGGCATGACTAGACATCAGGGCACATGGAACACTGTTACTTTTCCCGTCAAAGTGGTACCTATTTATCTCCTTGCAATTTCTTGCTTTTGAACGGCTACGGTGGCAGGAGCTGGGACAGAGGCGGGAGCTCACTCCATCAAGCTGCACTTGAGTCTAAAACTGCTGACATGCGAACTTTCTGGTCGTCAAGCTCAGTGTCTTAACCACTAAACCACTGCAGCCCTTGCTATAAGGAAAAGCGTTTACATTTCTGGAGCCATGTAATAATGTGAAGTAGCCATTTTGTTCTTTGTTGCTATTATATGCTGTCTGGAAATCTCCAACTCACGGTGATCCTTTGAAGGAGAGGATCAAAGCACCCATGTCTGGGAGCGAGAAACTCCAAGTTAGAAATGAATTCAATACCAGTGGAGACATTGCACAGAGTAAGCGTAGACTTTGAGGGATTTTTCTTGTCGGAGCACTTTTATGTTTAACTCCTATGCAGAAATTTGCAAGTACAAGTGCCACTTTCTGTTGAGTTTCTGGTTTTTTTTAAGGATTACAGCCCTGCCCTCATCCTCAAAAAGGTTAAGGGCAGAAAAGCGTTCAAACTATGCCAGACTAGCTGTATATGTATGTAACCCCAGGCTCTTAAAAAAGGACTAAAGAGGACAATGCTGTCTCTGTTCTTCCCTTTCTGAACAAAAAGTTTTGGTGTCAATAAATATGTATGAAAGATCTTTTTTCTTCCTCCATCCTTTAAAGTCAGAAGAACATAATTAGGCAAGTGGATAAGGAGAGAATTTTTAAAACCCTAAAGATGAAAAACCAACAAAGGAGAAAGGAGTAGCAGGAAGAGGGGGGGCACCATGTGGATGAGACACAGTTTCTTTCCAGCTTGAATTATATACTTTTGACATGACCCCTCAGAGCAGGAGTTCTCAACCTTTTAAAGATGCGGGTGGGGTCATGTTTCCTCAGACAGCTTTGGGGCCAGACAGCCATTTCCCCCTTCCTCCACCACATGGCACTTCCTGGAGTGATAGAGGTGGTGGTGGTGGGCCGCATGAAATGGTGCAGTGGGCCACATCCAGCCCGCAGGCCTCTGGTTGAGAATCTCCGACTCAGAAGTTTCAACCTGCTGTTTCATTGTCGCAGGTGCAAAGATACCCATTGGTTCCACAACTTCTCACCACCACTCCTGGATGGTGTTTGCTGATGAGAAGTAGTAGATAGCTAATATACTTTTTGGAGAGTGAGTGAGTGTGTGTGTGTGTGTGTGTGTGTGTGAGAGAGAGAGAGAGAGAGAGCACAGAATTACTGTGTGTAGATGTTGATGTTCTTGGACTTCAATTCCCAGAAGCCCAAGCACCCTGTGAATCCACACGAATGGGTTTACTGTGATTCATCCAGCTCGCACTGCCCTCGTCGCTCCCGGAAGCGGAAGTAAAACGCGCCCGTACAGAGGAAGGGTTAACCCAGAAGAGCCTTAACGTACAGGCGTGTTTTACTTCCGCTTCCAGGAGCGATGAGGGCAGCGTGGGCCGGATGAATTCTTTCACTTTAGGGTTTTCTTTCACTTTCCGGCATTCATATCTGTGCTAAAGCAATTAGGTATATCACTTTTTGAATGATCTTGGCTTTAGTTTCTAGCAACACATCTTTACATTTGAGAATCTTTTCTAGTTCATTTACACCAGTGCTTCTAAATTTTAGTACAGCATTCCTATTTGTTGGCTGGACTGATGGTACAGAAAATCAATTTTTAAAACAATTTAAAAAGAAAAACAACTCAATGAACACATGCCCTACTGAAAACAAAAGTAATGTATACAGCAATCTCTTTAACAATTTAACACTCTTCCTCCCCCCCCAAAAAAAAATAAAAATAAAATAAAAATAAAAAATGACTACTGCTCATCAGGACATGGAAATTTATCTGGTCAATCCGAGCCCTCCCAGGGATTCCAAGAAAGCTTTGCTGTTGTATTGATGCAGAAGTCATCAATCTCCTTTTCTTTGGGCTTCCTGGTTTCATCATACAGGTGAAACTCGGAAAATTAGAATATCGTGCAAATGTTCATTCAGTTCAGTAATGCAACTTAAAAGTTAAAACAAATATATGAGATAGACTCATTGCATGCAAAGCGAGATAAGCCAAGCCTTACTTTATAATTTTGATGCCTATGGCTTAGTTTATGACCCACCCACCCCCATCTCATGTACGATGTACGCCATGATCATCACAATTATAACGAATAAAGGCATGACATATCTCGCTCTGCATGTAGTGAGTCTATCTCATATATTTGTTTCACCTTTTAAGTGAAATGAATGGACAATTGCATGATATTCTAATTTTTCGAGTTTTACCTGTTCTTTTCCCCCAGTGAAATAATTGGCAGCAAGTGGTTTTCTTCCTAGTTTTTTTAACCTCTGAAAACAATATTCAGTGCTTTGCAAAGTCCACGTTTGACTGGAGTGTTATGCTGAGCTTGTGATTTATTCCAGATTAGTCTGGAAAAGAACAAATACCCCCTGCTTCGTTTTGTTTTCTAACTTCTAAATCTGACGGTAAAGGTCTCCCTTGCTCAAAAGCCAGGAGGCCATGTTCATCTGTTTACAGCCAGAAAAAAAGTGCTGTCTGTGCTGGCTCATTGTCATATGGCAGGCATTAGATGCCAGAGTACACGGAATGCTGTTATCTTTGCCACCAAAGTGGTACCTATTTATCTACTTGCAATTTCTTGTTTTCAAATGGCTAGTTTGGCAGGAGCTGGGACGAATGTCAGGAGCTCAATCTCTCGTGCAGTGCCTGGGTCTTGAAATACTGACCTTCCTGTTATCAGTCTCAGCATCTTAACCACTAAGCCACCTTTAAGCACGCCTATATTTTTAAGCATACAAGAGACACATGAAAGGTATATGGGAGTTTTGGCAAAGTAAAGAAAGGCAACGGAATGCTTCAAATTAATAGATAGTAGCCAACACCACTCACATTTAGTGGAATAATTCTTTTTTAATGAAACTAGAGAGTTGCATACAAAAAAATCCCAGCACATCTCCCCATCTTTTTATCCACATCTTTTCAACCACCCCTCATGAGATGGACAACACTGTATGGGTTCAGCTCAAAATTGTTACAATCACAACACAGACAAAGCTGGAAAAGGACGAAGATGGAGGAGAGAAAACAAATCCACTTAGTACAAGGCTGAACTTTACATTCTACAGACAGCCTGAATTGAGATTAAAAGCTATGATGCACCCTATCCCCCCTCCCCCCCAAACGCTCCACAGTTGCCCCAATATCATAACACTAAGCGAAGAATAGGCTCTACTCCCTTGGCATCCTGGAAAAAGAGGCTACAGACTGTAGAATTTCAAGCTTCTGTCCATGCCTGTTGAAGCAAGGAACTTTGCATGATGACCAAAGGCTACTCCTGTTGTTAGACCGCTGTGCTCTGTTAAGAAGAAGCCAGACAGTTAGAGAAAAAACAGCCTCCAAGGCAATACTGACTTCTAAATGCCAGTGGAAAAGTTTGAACCCAGAACTGTTTTAAAAAATACTACAAAGGCTACTAGACCCTCACCTGTGAAGTGCAGAACTTCTGTCCACTGCTTACAGATATACACCTGAACATCAGTGCCACCCAGGGCCAAGTAAGTACCACTCTGGTCAAATATGAGAGACTTCACCTAAAGAGAAAAGGCTTTTAAAATGCATGTCTTCAGTTCAGAAGCAGACACATGTTAGTGGCTCTTGGGCAGGCAAAAGCAACAACTGAGACCCTCTCAAATGTGGCACCTCAATCTACTGTACACTGGTTCAAAGCAGAAGCTGAGAAAATACAGGGATCCTGACTGTAACCTGCAAAATAAAGATGGGGCAGGAATACAGCCCTTATGAATCAAGAAAAGCTGCACAAACCTCAAAGTTATTGTCCAGTTGCAGTGTCTTAAAATTCTTCAGCTTGCGCAAATCCCAGAGTTTCACAGAGGAGTCATCAGCAGCAGTGGCCAGATAGTAACCATTCTCAGAAAAGGCAATGCTAGTAATGGGACCCGAGTGTCCTGGGAAGTTTGCGACATTGGTCCGTTCCTGAAAAAGACAAAGCAGGCAGGAGTGTTAGAAATACACTGAACCACTCTAGGAGGAAAGCAATACCTCCTTCCAAAAGATACACAGCTTTCGAATCACCTCCTATTATGATCAAAAATTTGGGTTCCTCTTCCCCAAAATACAATTCCTGCATAGAATGTTGAGGTCATCTTTTTTCTTCTTCTTATCAAAAAACGCTTGCTATCATAGCAGGGCAGTAACATCCAAGTAGATAGATAATTAAACAGGGAGCTGTTAGTCAATGGATCCAAGAGGTTTTATGGAATGAAAAAGAAGTTTCAACAAAGTGCTTTGAAAGGGTTTTAGCTGACACAGCATGCAATCGGAACTAAAAAAAAATGAAAATGTCTTTTGATGCAAAAGAACTTGCAATTGTGCATCCTAAAGAGAATAACCTGTTTAAATGGGCCATGCAACTAATTTTTGGAAGAGGCTCATTTATCTTTGATGGTTAGATGAACATTTTGTCCTCCCTATGGCTGTTCCCAATCCCCAAAAGAGGATAGAGCCATACAGATTTCCTCTTTACTTTAACAGCAGTGTAAACACTTCCAGCTGGTAGTATGTAATACAACTGTGCCTATCTACATAAAGACTGTAACTCACAATAACAAATAGAACGTGTCGATCACAATGCCTGGTATTCTAGGGATCCAATACAAACTTAAAGAACTTCATGTATCACTTTTGAAGGAAAAATCACACAGCGTATCCAGTGGATGCTACGAGACTCTTGGACCATTCCAAATCTTTCAAAAGATCTACAAAGGGCATACATGGACAGTAGTTATTGTGGCTTTCCCTTGTCTGTATGACTCAGTAAGTTAAATACAGTACTGTAGAATTCCTAAATTCTTCTTCTTCTGTATCCAGGTCAGACATGAAACTGTCAAAAGGAAGCCAACTTTAGGTGAATTCATTCCATAGTTTTTTTCACCTGACATAGTGTGAGAAAGATTAGCCGGCACAAGGCTGCCGTTACCTGGAGTACACCCGATTGTGGTTCAAAAACACTGTACCACAATTTCCGAGGAGTCTCTTTCTGTGTGCCCCAGTTCCTCACTGAGATAATTGTCATGTTTTTCTTTTGCAAGCTTATAAAAAGTATTTCAAACACTTCATTCTCACTGCTCATAACCATTATAACCAGCTGAGCATTGTACATGATTAAGGAAATGTTTATGTTTATTCAATTTATACCCCGCCCTATTCAGCACATGGCCGACTCAGGGCAGCTAACAACATATAAATAACCCCAAGGTAACCCAAGGGGTTTACATACGAAATACAAAATTCAAAATACAGTATTAAATACAATATTCAAAATGCTATTACAAATAGATATTTTTTTAAAGGACAAATAAACATCTGAGCCCTGCTTTTACCTTTAAGTCCCAGATCTTAATTTGAGAATCCATAGTTCCTGTCCCAAAAATGAGCCCATCAGGATGGAATTGAGCACAGGTGAGAGCTGCAGAAAGAGATGAAACTTGGTCATTGCAAAGGTACAAGGGCAAGAGAATGTGAACCCTCCAAACAGCCTTCTCCTTTAGTAACACTGACACACTGAGCTCTACAAACTGTGCAACTTATGTTCAGAACATTTACCACAGCCAGAAGTTTCATCTGAGACCTTGGTGAGAACACGGCCAGTTTGGATATCAGAGAAAGCCCAGTACTGAAGGAAAAAAAAAACAAGGAAAAATGAAAGGTTAGATTTGCTTTGGTGTTTTTTTTAATTTAAAAAAATGTTCCCAAATTTTTGGAAAGATTTTCTTTCTTTCTTCTTTTATACTGACATGATGAGATAGACTATCCTTTATTTTGTAAACAGGATTTTAAAATAGTTTATTACTGTGACTCAGACTATTTCACTACCATTTTACATCTCAGATAATACATAACATTAAAAAATGATTCCTATTTTCTATATGCTGTTTTATTATGCCTTTAAACAAAGAATTTACAAGTGATATCCCTTGGTTTTAAATCTGGTTTCAGCCCCACCTGGTCATCAGAGGAGCTCAGCAGGTAATCTCCCGTTGCATGGAGACTTAGCCCAGTCACAGCACTCTCATGGGCACGGACCACTTGCACACACGAAGCACTGGGGACGGACCAGATCCGAATAGTGGCATCTGGAGAAGCTGAGAACACGAATTCCTGAAGAGGAAAAAGACGACAACCTAGGCATTAGACTAAGGCGAGGGTTTTTTTTTTTTGTTCACAAATACAAGACTTAACTTAAATAATCAGCTCGAGTGAAAGTAACAGATATGTGCAATGTATCTGTAAGAGGACTTCAGTAGAGATCACACAGTCACTTCAGTTCCTTTGGGGGGAGGGAGGGGTAATGCAGAAAGCAAATTATAATATAGTCTTTACCTGGGATGGGTGGAATACAACATTGGTGACCTTCTTGGTATGTCCTTTTAGAGTTGCCAAGATCTGCTCTGAGGTCTTATCAAAAACAACAACATTTTTATCAGCTCCACCTGCAAACCAAGAACGTGACTTGAGAAATCCGACGAGTTCAGTGCTCACAATCATGGGGGTGACAGTAAAAGAGATTACCCAAAGCTCTTGAAGGCTTTTCTTTCCCTTGTCAAAATTTGGTTCTCAGCCATGCAGACAAGTAATACCACAGAACTGGAAATACAGTATATGGATACAGTATAAGGGCTACTACATCCCAACTTAATGACCTTTTAAAGCATGGAACAAAAAGAAGAGATGGCTTTCATAAAGCTGGAAGGCCCCCATGGCTGACATCTGTCTGACACTGAAATATTCTGGAAAGGACACCACAACATACCTGTGAGGATCTTGTTGGTGTCAGCAGGACATAAGTCAAGAGCCAGGATGCCGGGGATGCTGGCACTGTGCAGGCCCTGTTCAAAAGCAAGTGTTAGTATTAACATTCAGCCTAGAAAGGAGGATGGGCCTGCAACTAAATCATATCGACTACCACATAACTGTGGGGAGCAGCTGTTGCAAAACATAGGCCTTAAGGCCTCTGGTTGTAGCTCAAACTATTCTCAAAAAGCAAGCCCAAAATAATCACAGAAAGCTATGTTTACGTTTTTTAAGGACAATCTCCAATTGCACAGAAGTCCAGCACTACAAACAGTAGCTGCAAAGTGCCAGTAATTTCAGAAGGGGAAATTAACAAAAACTCCAAAGTGCAACAGCTTTCCCAGCCTTGGTCAAATTATGCGAAGCATTTCTAAAGAGTGGGGTAATGGTTAGCCTGTGACAAGAGTTGTTCAGATGGGTCCATTAGACTACAGCAGGGGTTCGCAATCTACGGCCCACGGGCTGGACCCAGCCTACGGCGGCAAATCATCTGGCCCACAGCGATAACCCTGGAAGCAGAATGGACAGATTTACGACAGCCGTAAACATGCCCAAACTGGCGTAAATGTGCCCGCCACAGTTTATGGCAGAGGGAACCCACATGTCTAGCCTGCTCAGCTGTCTGAGGGGGCATGGTCCGGCCCATGGTGCGAAAAGGTTGAGAACCACTGGACTACAGAGATGAAACTCAGCTTCATCCACAGAGCCATTTAGACAGCATCTGGCTTAGAGCACTCAATTCCCCAATCAGGTACTCACCACATGTGAAGCCACCTGCCGGTATCTGCTTAGCTCCTCTGGCTTCACCAGCTCCTCTGGCACAGTCTTCCCTCTCTATCAAAAATACAAGATAGGATGTTTTTATTCTATTTCAATCAGCACCCAAGCTAACAAAACATTTGTCGACACACACACCAGAATTATTATTACAAGTTATTATTGAATTTTAAGATATAACATACAGAATAAAACAAACAAACATTACATTGTATGATAAAACACAAACAAAAAAAGAGAAATTTTCTGATATAAAGAGCAATTTCCGTATTAATAAACTATACTATATTATACATTTCTTAGTAATGGATTTATAATATTGATATCTATTAAAAATATTTGATTGCACACATATTTACTCTATTATATCTAATAATATAAAATACTCCCAGTATTTCAAAAGCATAAGACAAAAACAAAATCATAAACACCATTGATATTTACAAAGCCCAAAATTTATTTTCTTTAATTATACTCTTTTTTGGTTCAATTCCCATATCAACTTATCATTCAACTCAATATTTCATATTTCTTTATACCATTCCTCCACTTTCAGTATTTGCTTCAGACTTTCCCCAATTTATTTTTAGACCTGTCACTTCCTCAAACTCATTGAGATGTGTTTGCATCCTCCCAAAAAAATCATCAAATTTTTCAATATCACTAGTGTATCATCTGCATACAAATTAATTTTTATGCCTTCAATTCTCTCAATATTCTTACTTTCCCTTACAATTTCTCGCTAACAGTTCCATGGCCATAATAAACAAAATTGGAGATAACTGACAGCCATGCCCCGGGTTCCAGATTTCAGTTCTATATCATCTGTGAAACCATCATTTACTCTTACTCTAGCCATTCCTTGATACAGCTGTTCAATTATCTTTTTAAACTTTACTCCAAAACCATAATTCTCAATCATCTCTTTAATTGTAACCCATTGAAGTGAATCAAATGCTTTAAAAATATCAGAAGATAACAATCCTATTTTCTCTTTATTTTGTGTGGCTATATCCACCAGATCCACAATTCTTCTTGTCAGATCTGCCATATATCTTCCTTTTTTTAAAAAAAAAAAACCATTTGATCTTTATCTATATAACAGGTCATGAAACTATTCAACCTATTTGCCAAAATTGCTGTAAATATTTTAGCGTCTTGATTTATTAATGAAATAGGTCTATAGGCTCCTACCTTTTCCAAATTCTTTCCAGGTTTTGGAATCAAAGCCCAGATATACTGACCTATACCATGGAGTTGATATTGCTCTACCTTCTAATATTTAATTAAACAACTTTTGAAGCTTGGGAATTATTATTTCTTTAAATTCTTTATAAAATTCAGCAGGTAATCCATCTTCTCCAGTTGTTTTGTTCATTTTTAATTTCCCTATAATTTCCTTAATTTCTGTTTCAGTTATTAATCCCTCCATCCTATTCTTATGTTCTTGACTTATTTTCAGTCCCTTCTGTCTTTCCAGATATTCTTTTAATTTTTCTAATTTTATCTCTTTTTCAGAGTATAATTTGATAAAAATCTTTCACTATTTCTATTTTATCTTTAAGCTTATTACCCCTTGCTCATTTATCAAAACATCTATTTCTATTTTATTTCTTTTCTCTTTAGCCGTTCTCGCTAGTAATTTTGAATTTTTATTACTGTATTCAAAATATTCCCTCTTTAAATATATCAAAACCCTTTTAACCTTTTCTATATCCTTTCCAATTACTTCCTTCTTTAATCTTTGTATCCTATCTAAAATCTTCTCATCTTTAGTCATATCTTGGAGCGGTCTAATTTCATTTCCAATTTTATCCTGTTTACTTCTAAATTGTTTATTCTTTATATTAGCAATTCTTATACATTCCCCTCTAAATACCGACTTCATTGTATCCCATACCACATTATAATTCACCTTACCCATATCATTCAAATTCCAACATTCTGCCCAGTTCTTAACAATTTGTTCTTTCATTTTTGAATCTTAAATAATTTTGCATATCTCTAATTATTCCTTTTCCTATTTCCCCCTTCTAGTTTTAATTCCAACAAAATCTTAGCATGATCCAATTCTTTAAAAATACCTACTTCCATTCCCTCTATATTTGTTATCGTATTATCTGTAACTAATATATAATCTAGTCTAGAGTATGAATTGTAAACCTGTGAAAAATAGGTGTAAGCCCTTTTTGACCCTTTAAATTATCTCCAAGTGTCTTTCAGACCCAGACGTTTGATCCATTTATCCAAAAATTGTATTTTAATTCCACTCCTATATTTTGTCACATTAGTACAGTCTATATTGGAACGTATTAAATTGAAATCCCCTGCTACTATCATTTTTGTTGTTTTTTTCTTTTACTATTATCTGATACACTTTATCCAAAAATGTATCTTGATGCTCATTTGGTGCATAAATATTCACAAGTGTTATTTCTTCATCTTCAATCGTTCCTTTTACTATCAGATACCTTCCTTCTGGGTCACTAATACTTTTAGTCATCGTAAAACCTAATCTATTTGAAATCAAGATCGCCACTCCTCTTGCCTTTAAGGTACAAAAGGCCTTTTCATAAATCTGTGCCCATCCCAAAAATAATTTATTTGTATCTCCTGATTTTTGATGTGTTTCCTGCAAAAAGATTAAATCTGATTTATCTTTCGTAAGGGCCGATTCCAATCTCCTGCGTTTCACTTGACAGCCAGTGCCTTTCGCATTCCACGATAATACCTTAATAGTCTTCATATTTAAGCTCTAAATTTTTCTTGCTAGACTCACCAGGGGCAGGTCATGTACTTATCTAAACATTTAAATCCCTCTATCCCACATTTATAAAAATAAAAAGCTTCCATCACACACCAGAATTATGCCATTCCTGCAGCATAAGCTTTGAAAAAAAAGGGTACTCACCTTTTTACGCTCCGTGGTCAGCACAGTGGCTTTGTCTTGAAGCTGCAAGATAGAACAGCTTTAGAAGACAACAGAATCAAAAATGCCATGTATAGTGCATACATGGACTGTTGTGGGCAATGTTAAGACATTACAACTGTAGTGGAAAAGGAATTTTGTTGATAAAACTGTTTTTAGGGTGAAGGTGGGGGAATCCAATGTGGTCACAGGCTGTGAAAACAGCACAGGAAAGGTACCTAAAGCTCCAGGCCCAGATGTTATTCACTATAGCTATGGAACAAGAAAAGGTTACAGATTTTGGACTGAGGTTGTTTTGTACCTTCTGGATAATCTCTGGGGTCATTCCTGCCAGTTCTCCCAAGTCCATGGGTTCACCAGCACCCTGAAATATATAGAGAAGGACCATTTTAGCCTTGGGAATGAAAAGAGAGAATGGGAAACATGGTTTGCCAATACACATGTGTTACCTACCACAGCATTGGGCTGGGAAGATGGTACTGCCTGGGGAACAATGAGGCCAGCCTGGGGTTTCAGGGTTGCCAAAGCTGTGAGAAGAGAGACAATGTGATGTTGCAGGTTATAAAGACCGTTGGCACAATACTCTTTCTCTGGACACTACCCACAGACCATGTAAGACTCCAAGATTTTACCTTCTCTTGCTGCAGTAACCTCTTTGTTGAGACGGGCAATGACACGACAGGCAGCATCATGTTGATACAATGCATGAGAAAGCTCCTGACGCGTAGTTTGCAGCTGCTGCCGCAGCGTAAAACTATGCAGCATAACAGCATCCTAAAGGAAACAGATCAGTATACCAATGGAGTTATGTAAAGTGGTATGTAAAGTGGTCCTGGTCACACAAGTCAAGATTCCCAGTTTATACGGCCTTATTGTGCATGAAGCAGCAAGCCAATTAACACAACATTAACATCTGTCCTCCCACTTACATAAGGAGATAACCAAACCAGAAGCATACAGCTTCTAATGACATCCAAACCAGATATCCTGGAGCTTTGTTCCCTTTGTAACAAGCCACAATTTGTTGTCAGTTTATGAATCTTGTGACCCGGCCGGTCAGGGGAGGGGAGAGGAGCCCAGCTGACCCTCGTCTCCGTGGCAGAGTTTGAAAAAGCTGCCACCAGCGCTCCGGAGCCGCCTGCACCATCTTCGGCCCCCTCCTCTGGCCCGGCCGGTCAGCGGAGGGGAGAGGAGCCCAGCTGAACCTCGTCTCCGTGGCAGGGCTTGAAAAAGTTGCCACCGGCGCTCCGGAGCCACATGCACCATCTTCGGCCCCCTCCTCTGGCCCGGCCAGTCAGGGGAGGGGAGAGGAGCCCAGATGAACCTCATCTTTGCCGTGAGGCTTGAATCCGTGAGGAGGCCGCGGAAGAGACATTTCTTTTCCTCAGCTGGACTGGTTTCTTCCCTTGGCCCCATTATGGACTTGTGAGTCAGGGGCGCCGTTCATTGATGTTTTTCGTATTTAATATTGTATTTTTTCCTGATTTGTAATTTTGTAACTCGATATTATTGTATTATTATTGTATTATTGATTGTATTGAGTTATATTTACTTGTGTTACTGTGTTATTGCGACTGTGTACACCGCTTTGAGTCACCCGCTGGGTCGAGCAAAGCGGTATAGAAATTAATCATGAAATGAAATGAAACTAGACTCCCTGGTTCAGATATCATTGGACGCAATTCACTTTTCATCTTGTTCTTCTGTTCAAGTGTGTGGGGAAATTAACACAAGGAGTGGGATGAATTCACCAATTTTACAGTAAAACAGAGTAAGTAACAAACTTCATTTATTGTATACAGTTAATACAATATAGCAAGAGTCAAGCTGCTTCCAGTTCAAAAGCCTCCTTTTCTAACACCACAACATCTTGATTTCTGTCATTCTCCAAAAGACAGAAAAGCATAGGATACCTGGATCCAGAGATGAATTACTTATAACAGAGAGGATATTTTCAGGTATATTATCTGAACAAACATCGGAAGAAGTTCAGCAACGTTCAGGGGGTGGGGAGATACTTACCCATTCATCTTGAAGTGCCTTCAAAATGGCTGGAATACTAGTAGCTGAAGGTGGCTTTGGTCGAATAGGGTGGGCGACTGTAAAAGACAGGCAGAGTAAAGCATTAATTCTTAAAAGACACCCTCTCTTCAAATACCATCCTCCACTGCCTCACAAGGCAATTATGTGCTATGGATGAAATCATGGCAGTTTTTGAAACCAAAGAATTTCTGATTTCCTGACAGACATTCACTCAGAATTTTCCCTCTTTTGGGGCTTTGCAAGTCTCAGGGAATCTCATGATTCCTGCAGTCCTTTTCTTCCCACTTACTGGAGTAACAGAAAGGGAACCCATGGCAGGGAGAAGGGCTGATCCTCCTCATGTTGCTCTGGGGCCTTCACTTACATAATTTGGTTTAGGGAGTTCCCACTGAATAATGCCCATGGAAGTTTATTAAATATATAGGAACCATATTAACTTGATTTTCAAGCAATCAAGCAAATGAGAAGGATGAGGGACCATAGCTGTCAAGTGTCCCGTATTGGCTGGGAACCTCCCGTATTTTACCCTCTTTCCTGGCGGCGTCCCATATCAGTCAGACTGCAATGCCCTAATGCCGCCACTGGAGGGCTGCACAGGATAAGCATAGCTGTCAAGTTTCCCGTTTTGTCTGGGAAATTTCCCTTATTTTCAATTCCAAAACTTGACAGCTATGTGAGGGACTCTGGTTGGCCTGGCTCTCCTCACCTTTGATATCTATGAGTTGTTCTTCAGACAGTGGCTGGTTGTTCACAGGATCAGTCCCATTCTCTGCAATATACTTTTCAATGAGTCTTCGCTCATAGACATGATTTGAAACAGGAGACACACAAGGATGCTCAGGCACCTCATTTGAAACTGCAAAATAAAAAGAACTATAGGTAAGGACTAGGAAGAAATTTAAAGGCTCGTGTCTATTATATCCGTTTGGGACGTTAGTGAAAACACTAAAACAAGTATAAGGGGAGAAAATAAAGTATCTTGTACCACTGGAATTCAAAATAAAAGCATTGCTCAGACATCTCTCACAATCTTTCCCAGTAAAGTAAAAGCAAGAACATTCACTTAGCTGTATAAATACTTTCTTAAGATTTCTGGGAAACACAGAATCCTCCCTAGCTGAGTTCTCTTCCATCACAGTAACCAACATGTTCTCAAATATTCCTGCATAAGTTGACATGAAACATCATGCAAAACACTCAAATACACAATCTTTCAATCAAGGTGGAATAAGATCTGGTCAGATCTGGGCGGTTAGGAAAGCACACTCACATTTTCAGCATCCCATTATGAATAGGTTTTCAAACATACTGAACAAAATACCAATTACAAAGCATACCTTGGGCACTTCTGGGCACTTACTAGAGAAAGATGTATTATATGCAATACACTATAAATGACAGGTTTGGATTTAGTTTAGAGTGGGCAAACCCTGTGGGACCAAACGAGCCGAAATGGTTATTCGTGTCTTTTTATTTTTAGAAATAAATTTTATTAATTCTTATTGCCCTTTTTATGATGAAATCTGGCTTAATTTGTTAAAACCCCTTTTGACAAATTTCAGCAGAAATCCAGATTCATCTAGAGCAGTGGTTCCCAACATGGGGGCCACACTCCATAGGGGGACTTCTTCAATTCCTAGAAGCCTAAGTCAGGACATTGGCTGATCAGTGCTTTGGGAAAATGACATAGGCTTCTGGAAATTGAAGTCCAAAAACCAAAGGTTGGGAAACAATGTTCTAGATTGTTGCTTCTTTTAAACAATTATTCTACTTATTTTATGACTAGAGTGGCTGTCTTTTTAGTGTGTGCCATTAGACGCTGCCCTAGAATTGGAAGTACCATATATACTCGACTATAAGTCATACCAAATATAAGTCGAGGTACCTAATTTAGACCTCTAAAACTAGGAAAATAGATTGAATTTGCACCACCACAGGTTTTGGGACCCTTGTCGGGGTCGTTGACCCAAGTATAAGACAAGTCCCCTTTTTGGACCCCATTTTGGGGGTGAAAAAACTAGACTTATACTCAGGTATATACAGTAGTTGATCCCATGATTTTATTTGTACCACACTTTGTTGTATCAATGTCTTCCTCCTTGTCTAGGCCAGACGTGAAAATAACAAAATGAAGGCACCTTTGGGCGAGTTCATTCTGAAGTTCCTTTCGCCAGACCTAGTGTGAGAAAGATTAGCCTCTCAGCACTTTCTGGGAGCCATATAGAGCCCCCAGCATACAAAAACTTGAAGTCCACAAATTAATTTGAAACATGTTTGCTGCTGAACAGTGCATGAGTGTAACCTATTTGAAAGATAAACCACAAGTCCTGGGATCTTCCATGAACTTCAATTCACATTTTCTTCCATGAAAAGAGGGGGTTAGAAGAGAAATATAAAAACAGCCTTAGGGAACATGTGCCGGACCCTGATTGAGATGAACGTAGTTCTCACTGAATTTCAGCGGAAACTAATTAAATCAATGGCATCTAATTAAGTCAAAACACAGTTCTGTTAACTTTAATGGACCCAAATTCCACATAATTAATCTGGACCCAATCCTCTGGGTAAATACCAATCTCGGGTGAGAAAAGCTGTTTTTTTAACTTCAGTAGCTAACAGGATTCTGCCATGATAGCAGAGGCACTGGAAAGCTTACCAGCTATTAGAACCATGAAGCTAAAGGTAACCCTTGCTCAAAAGCCAGTCGTATCCAACTCTAGGGTTTGGTGCTCATCTCCATGTATAGCCAAAGAGCCAGTGATGTCTGTGCCTGCAGATGTTTCCATGGACATGTGGCAAGCATCACTAGATGCCAGAGTGCACAGAATGGTGTTTACCTTCCTACCAAAGTGGTCGCTAATTATCTACTTGCAATCCCTTGCTTTCGAACTGCTAGGTTGGCAGAAGCTGGGACAGAGACGGAAGCTCACTCTGTCATTCAGTGCCCGGGAATCGAACTCCAACCTCCCAGTCAGCGAAGCCAATGGGCTATTTTAGATGTCACCCACTAATTTGCTCCAGACATATGATATCACTATGTTACATGTTCTCCTGTCTCCTTAAATAGCAGACAATGATGTGGAGGGAAGACAAAAAAAAATTACCACACCTCTAAGCATTTCTAGAAATGATGAGTAAAAGCTCAATATAAATAAATCCTGTCTTTGTTACACTGGTGACAATTTAGGTTTGGAGAAAGCTATTGTGTGGTCTAGTGGTTTCAAACAGTGTGCCCTTGAAGTTAGCAGGGGCTTCTCAATGAAAGCATGACCAATGGCAGACAAACTACACTGAACAACAGCTTGTACACCTTCCTCTGCAATGCACTGTTATCAAGGATGGTAGATGTCTTCTAGAGAGCACTCTAAATTTTACATAGAATTACTACTCCTCTCAGCCTGTATTCCACCTGACTTAAAATATGGATCATCATCATTTTGCACTCACATCAAGCCTTAGGAACAATGACCCTAGGATAAAAATTGTCAATTGTAATGAAAAAAAAGGCAAAGGGCCTCTTTACAACTTTCATTATCTGGCATAACTACTCTTTAATATCTAGTACAGTCCATCTGCATGTTTCAAAATTGTTATTAGGTAATAACAGTCTGCTTGAATTGTTAACAGTTCCCATAGAGAATGATGGAGGATGATTTTTAAAGCCTGAGGTTTTAAAAGACACATGTCATGCATACTAATCACACCTACAAAGCCAATCTTAATGTCTTGCGGTGCAGAAAACGAGGTACCTGTACGCCCACATAATTGAGCATTTTTGCCATCACAGGTGCATTCAGAATAGCTTGAGGTATAATTGCCAGAAAAAGGCTTACAACCAACCAAGACTGCTTACTAAATCCATTGAGTCAGAGCTAAGCATATAGACGCTAAATTCTGTTGTACTTCCCACAGCTTTCTAAAAGAGTAATTCTTGCTTTAACAGAAAGTGACTAGACTGTCAAGCTAGGATGCAAACAATCTATTCTAAATAGTCACCAAAATCTGTGAATTAATAGTCCCACCCACCCCCCTTAAAAATGGCACTAATTAGGTCAGATCTACAGTGTTGTGTCCAGTTCTGGAAAATGAATCACATGATTTAATCTAAATGTTTTAAGTAGTTGTGTAAATTAGGTGTATCCTGGTAGCTCCTTTTGTGTTATCTTCTGTTAACCTTTTCTAAAAACTCAGAAGTGACAGAATGACTTGTTACGTTATTTTCAAAACATAGTGTCAATCATCCTTGCTCATTAAAAGGTAACTAACCACAGGTGACTTAGAATACTTTTAACATCATTTTCAAGCTTTGAGAAACTGTAAGGCTTATATTCCATGAAGGAAGCTTTAAAAATGAAATCTTAAGTAGGAAATTGTATAACTTTGTGTATAAGGTAGTAACAATCTAGACAGTCTAAGAATTGCAGACAAAAAGTAAAATCATAGGTGAAACCAGAAATCACGAACAACCAAATCATGCATCGTGAAGAGTATCTCAAAAGTACTACAAAGCGTATTTCACAAGCTGTTGTTTTAAGCTACACCCTAACAAAGAGGTGTTTCAAGTGGTATATTTTAGTGGCCAAAACTAACTCAGCTAAAATTTTCTCCCTAGTTATGAAGTCACAGCAAATTCAAGAACAAGATAAAAATGTTAAGTGGAACTTGATGTACCTGTATATTGAAATTGACAATAAGATTACTGGCTTCACGGATTATTCAGTGATTAATTAGTCATGAACCAACACTGTTGCTGCACATGTGGAAATTCTCTATTTGTACATGTAGGCAACTCCTTCTAGCAGACAATAGATGGATATTCTGCAGGAGACAGGGAAGCAGTGCAGAGTGACAGCAGTGTTTGGGGCTAACCTTCACAGTCCTCTTTACCGTAATTGATGATTCAAAACTCTATAGCACATCAACACATTAACTTGGAGCTTTGGGCAAATGACACTTTTTTAATCTAGAAGAATAGACAACTATGAAGATGTTCAGAAGTTTTGATCATATGTTGTAAATTAGGATGCTGACCTAAACTACAGTAATACTTAAACATCAACTTAATGATTTGCTAAATAACTTGTCAGTTAAAATTTTCAAATATATTAAAACAAAATATTTGGTAAAGGCAATTTAGCAACGAAATGCATTGCCAAAGGACATTGTTGAACATCTATCTCTTCATGGTAGCAACAATGGACCAAAAATGTCATGAATCTCTTAAGTATAGGACAGGCAGAAGTGTGAGTAAGAGAGCTAAGGGTCCCAATTACACCTCTAAGCCTACAGATCAGGGTGACTCACTGTTTTGGTTGTCAGGAAACCGTCAATCGTGAACTAAAAATTAAAAAACTACTTAAGCATCAGTCCAATAATTTAGGACATTCAAGAAAACAACTAAGATCAACAACAAAAGGTATACAAGAGAGCTAGAGGACCAAATCCAACTGCCCAGAATCATTAGAAATTCAAGATCTGCATGTCTGAGTGCGCACACAGATACTGTATGTGCATAAATACTAAAATAACCCTTTCCACTGTGAACATTAAGAAGCTGCTCTCAAAAACATTCTGAGTTTACTGGATTAAAGAGTGAATTTGCCTTAGAGTCCAACTTCCTCTTCCATGTGAGCTAGACTATCCCTGCAAGATTGCTGTCTGCCTATGCCTGCAAATCTAATGCAATGGGAAGTATTCTAGACAGGTACTGGAAGTTTAATTTATGGCATCAAATACAGTACAGTACTAGCAAATTTAATCTGACAGGTTTTCCTGAACTGCAGCCCACTTCATCAGGCATTGTTGCCACATATATAAGCACATTTCAAATCAAACTTCCAGACATGAAGCCACCAGTGCTGTTCCTACTACAGTGATACCTCATACAACGTCCAAACTTGGTTCCGCAAGTTTGGACTTTATACGGATTTCGACTTTGTATGAGGCATGCAAAATCCTAGCCGCGATGCCTCATACAACGTCCAAATCCTTGCCGCGATACCTCATACAACGTCGTTTCCAGAGATACATTGTACTGTAACAACACAGACTTCAGGGCAAAGTCAAGGAAACAGACAGGAAACTGACAGAACTTTAAGAAATCATTGTTTAAAGGCTAAATATATCACAAAAACATGTCAAACAACCCTGATTTTAGGGGACAAACCATACAACAAGTTTTTAACTTTTGAAAACTTTATGAAGTGCAGGTTTAAAAGTTAACATGTCCCATCATGCAGCACAGTGTTAATCTGCAGCCATGATCATCCATTTTGTACAAGCTACTGTAAACAATTACTGGATGGAAGCAAGGACAAAATGGATTGGAACATGTCCCATCATCCACTGTGCCAAAGAATGGTCCAAGAACCTGAAGAATGCTGCAAAAATCCCAGGAATGCTTCCAAAAATTCTGATGAATTTTTTTTAAAGAAATCCAAAATCGCACCCAAAACCACTCCTACACACTCTTTGCCTCGTGCAAAACCCACAAGAGCAATGCACGCATGCATCCTGCCTTTTATACTGCCCAGGCACAGTGCAACCTGGGGAAAACCCTAATGCCTCATACAAAGTCGTAGTGACTTTGTACAACATTGAATTCATACATCGCCTAATTCCTTGAAAAAAGTTGCCTCATACAAAGTTGCAGCTACTTTGTATGAGGCAACTTTTTTCAGGGAATTAGGCGATGTTGTATGAATTTGATGTTGTACGAAGCGGACTTTGAATGAGGTATTACTGTATAAGAAACTTAACAGTTATATCTTCTTGAAAATCTCTCTAATTTATTCCATTGTGAAGCTTGTTATCATCAAGATGAAACCGTTCTTGTTGAAATGGGTTCTTTGAAACCTCAGGCGAAATTATCATGTTCGCCTCTACACTCTTTGCTGTTTTTTTTTATATCAAGAGGTTCCCCTTCTGTAACTTAAGGCCACGGTGCGGTGCTCTCTTCTCAGAGGCATCAGAAGGCAACACCTGACGGCCTTCTGCATAAAACCTCGCCAGCCAGCTAGACGGGGGTGCATTTCTTCGCAAGTGGGCAGAGAAAGCGTGCAGCCTAAAGGGCCGGGACTCTACCAGGAGAGAAACCAAGTCCTTTCGAGGGCAGCAAGCGGGGAAACTCCTGCCAAAGGACGCCCAGGAGGTCCCCAGGACACTTGCTTCCCCGCAAAGGCCGAGAAGACCACAGAGAAAGACTCGAAAGGGCTACGAGAGCTGCTGCTGCTGCAGGACCGCGACGGAGGCGAAGAGACCTGCAAATCCCCGCCATTTCCCGACTTCGCTCCCCTGTCTCGGTAACCCACGCCGGCACCCTGAGTGCGGGGAGACGCGAGCCTGGTTTGCAAGACGAAACACTGAGGGCAAGGCTTACAGGCTGAGCCAGGGCGTGTGTGGGAATAGCCCCGCGCACGTGAAAGCTAGCGCGCCGAGCCTGGGGAAGAGCTGCGGCCGGGACGAGGGAACCTCCCGGCCCAATCCTCTCCCCCTCCCACGGACTTGCTACACGGAGACTGTGGAAGAAAAGGCGAAAGGGGCTAAAGAAAGAGGAGGAGGAGGAGGAGGAAGGGGGGGAGAATCTGGGACCACTCACTGGAACAGGTGAGGGACATGGCGAACGCCTCCTCCGCGTTACGGGCGGCCCCACGACTGCTTCCGGACTACGAAAGCAGGGGGAAGGTTCTGCTTCCGGGGCGCCGGGCCAGGCCAGGGGCTTAAAATTCTATCCCGTCAGACGGCGCGGGGGTGGGCGGGGGGACTCTCAGCGCCGACCGGAAGCTGAATCTACGCAACGTCCGGGAACCGCTGGGGTTGCTAAGACAACGCAACGGGCGTTTAGTTTGGGCCTGCGGGTCGGTCCTGAAGATAAGGCTTTAAGCCAGTGTTCCCCAAGCTTTGGTTTTTTGCGACTTCAGTTCCTCCCAGGAGCATAAATCAATTCTCCAAAGCACCTGATCCGCCAATGTACTTCTGCGAATTAAAGTCCAAAAACTAGAGATTGGGAAACACTGGTTTAAACGTTTAGGAGTTCCTTTCAGGTTCCTTTCAGAGCCTTTCTTTTCATGTCCCCAAAGAGGTCCATGGATCGGAATCGACTGAGGATCGGAATCGACTGAGCAACAACAAAAAGAGGAAATGGCGAAAACAAGATAAAAAGTGTGTGTGTGTGTGGGGGGGGGGGGGATTATTTGGGACTACAACTCCCAGAATCCCCCTGCTCACCCCTTTCCCCCCACTCCCCCACCCACCACCGCCATAGTGACTCTCTGAAAAGTGAACTCTACGATCCAAATACTACAGGGAATCGTACTCTGGTCACAGTATTTAGTGGAAGTGGAGAGATTTATTTACTTGGGCATTGTGGTTGCCCAAAATTGAGATGCATAGGTGGGCATCAAATGCTGTTTTGAAAAGCAACAGGTATCTTCCAGATAATTTCGTGTCAGAAATTATTCTGGGTTGAAAGGGTTTTTGCTGGAAAAACTCCACTCAGGATGCCCGAATGAGGCTCCTTTCATGTCCCTAAAATCTTTTCCCACCAAAGTGGTCCCTATTTATCTACTTGCAATCTCTTGCTTTCAAACTGCTAGGTTGTCAAAGAATGAATAAGCTCTGATCCATCCTTGCCATCTATATTGCTGGAAATTAAACTCCGTTTGTTCACCTCTATAGTAATCTTGACAACCATCTATGTCTGCGAAACTTGGAAGGCATCAGCAAATATTAACGAGATCTGATGTCTCCAACAGAGGTGCCTCCACCGAATTTTTAAAATTTGCTATTTTGGTCATTTTACCAATGAGGTGCTTTGAAGAAGTGGCTTGTGCAAATTACATAACGTACAAAGAAGACTCCAAATGGCAGCCCATAGTTTATGTATAGAAAAAAACAGGATCCCTAAGATGGCAATAAGGTTGATACCTCCTAAAGCCAAACGACAACGAGGAAGCCCACAAAATACATGGTAGAGAACAAATAAGGATAGAGGTTTTGCAAATTTAGAGATTGCACTGTTTCTGATAAGGCATCCTTATAATCATGCTGTGATATTCTCCATTTTCTTTTAGTAGTCACGAGATAAGTATTTCCCCACTTTTTACTGGAGTACAAGACACTGATTGAACCAACAACTAATAAATAACAGTTAAGAAGGCTCTTCCTTAACCTGATTTCACCATTGAGTGCCCTACTAATTCCATCACTTCCATCCACCATGGGCAGTGCCTGGGGATACTCCAGCACGTCTGGAAGCAGCTTTTTGGGGGTAATCTATCCTAAAGTGTCATTTGAAGATTGTAATGGAAGAAAAAGATTTTCATTCTATTAAAGTGACTTTCTCCAGCCAGTCATGTTTCAGAAGGGTTTACTGCAATCGTGAAGAGAACAAGGTTCCAGATGTATGTGTAACTAACGGTAGCAACAGTTTTCAACAGCCAGTCTCCCAAATGCCATAGTCTTCGAAAACCACGCATAGCAGTATTATGGCAACTGCATTTCCCAGTTTTTTCTGGTTATGCGATGCTGCTGTGCAGGATTACAATACTGCCAAATGGCTCACAACAGCCTCCATTTCTTAGGAAACTTCCCTACTATTGTCCTTTGGTGTTAAACTGTTTGGGGAAAGGAGGAAATGATAGAGAGAGCTCAACGGAATATTAAGCAGCTTGCAAGTATTTGCAGTAGTTTTGCTTGGTTGACAGCTTTCTTTCTTTTTGGTAGTATTTTTGCTCACATGGTTTTATCTTGTTTTATGATTTGCATGATTGCTTAGATTGGTCCTTTGGGGCAGTGATGGGGAGTATGCTGATCACGTGAAGATGAAATTTTCAGTGGGGGCTAAGTGTGGTGATTAATTATTCCTTCAAGCTGATACCCCTAGGCTTGCAATTTCTTAAAGATTAAAAAAAGCATGTTGCTAGTTTAGTGCAAAGTGAGAGAAGTGATAGAGTGAGAAAGACAAATGGCCGTGTCTTGTTAATTCAGCATTATGTCACTTTGGAACCTGGTTAGAAACAAAGCCTAGCACAATGTCTTGCCATGAACATTTGGGGCTTTCATTGATAATTTTCTTGCACTATTGTTGTGTCCTAAACCCTGTGCCTTTAAACAATGTACCTATCCATGTGTATCCAATGTAACCTTTTCTATGTGTAACATTGTAACCTCCAGCTGCATCACTGTAACCTTAATAGGACGCGAGCTAGTGACCACTAGATGGCAATAGCGAGCGTCCAAGCTCATTGGTCCAAGACTCACCTAGAACAACAGCGCGGGAAGATTCCCGCCACTACCTTCACCTGGACAAGAAGGGCGTGACCTGCAATGACGTCACGCAGCCTGTAGCCAATAGGCTATCAAGGAGCCACATTCAAATGTATAGCCACTGTATATATTGAGCTGTTCGTCCGCCATTACCTCATGTTCCCACTGACCAGCATGTAATAAAGTTGTGTTAAGCCAGCTCTTCGGCTGTCCTGGTGTCTTTGGTCCCATACACTAAATTGGCGACGAAGGTGGGATTATGGCTGCCCACGGGACCAAGACATACGCCGGTTTCGACATCAAGAAACCGCAAGATTGGGAACTCTTTGAAATGGACTTCCAAGGCGCGCTGGTGGAGTTCGAGGTGACGGACGAGGCGAAGAAGAGAGCCATCCTCACCAGAATGCTCGGGCACGACGGCAAGAGGGTATTAATTGACCTCATCGCACCCAAAAAGGCAGATGAATTCAAGGCAAAGGAGCTCCTGGCGGTGCTGCAAGACCATTTCCGGCCCTCGGTAGCGATGTTTCCCGCTCGGAGCGCGTTTTGGAGGCGAGTCCAAGCGCCTGATGAGTCGGTCGCCGCTTTCGTAGCGGCCCTGCGCCTGGCTGCCGGCCCGTGCAAATGGGAGAATTTGGAAGTCACCCTTAGGGACTGCGTGCTATGCAGCCTGAAGGACGCCGAGATTCAGCGCACACTAATGAATCAGGAGCCGCCCCCCACGTTGCAGGAGGTCCTGAAAGCGGCACAGGCCGCGGAAGCCACGAAGGCAGGGGTGCAAGAGCTCCAGGACTGGCGGCCAAAGGCCGACAAAGCAGAGAGCTCGGTGCACGCAGCCCGGCGAATTTCGAAATCGTCCGCCGAAAGCAGCGACGATGAGGACGTCCGGAGGGTCCGGAAGGAGGGCCGGCATTGCGACGGCTGCGGAGCGACTCACGACCGTGCCAGGTGCCCGTTCAGGAAGGCCGAGTGCCACAACTGCGGGCGACGCGGGCACATAGCCAAAGTCTGCAGACAACGGCGCAAGGACCGGAGGAGCTCGCCCGACCGCCCAGCGAGGCCAGACCGCTCGACGAGACTAAAGGATGGCGCCCGGCCCACGAGGAAGCAGGACGGCGTGGGCCGCATCTCCGACGACAGCGACGACGACGCCCCGGTTTTCAGCGTGTCCATGGGACACCCCCGTTACTTTGTTGAGGTACTGGTGCAAGGGGCCCCTGTTAGGATGGAGATTGACTCTGGCTCCTCTTACTCCATTATTTCCCAGAGGGAGTTTTTGAGAATTGCCCCCCGCGTACGGCCCAAGCTCAAAGCGTTGAGGTCCACGCTTCGGGACGTGCAAGGGAACAGTATCCCGGTGTTGGGGGTTGGGAATTTCCAGGTTCAGTACAAGCGGCACGCCGCGGAACTCCCCCTAGTCGTTCTTAAGGGGGGTAATTGCAGCCTCCTCGGGACTCAATGGTTTCAGCCCCTGGGTTTGTTCATTGGGGGGGTGCACGCCGTTGGGTCTGACCCGATACAGGAGGTGTGCGACGCGCACCCCGAAGTCTTCAAGAAGGGACTTGGGAAATTCAATGGACCCCCAGTAACGTTCGACCTGGACCCGGAGGTCCGCCCAATCAGACTCAAACCGCGCCGGGTGCCTTTTGCACTCAAGGACAAAATAGAGGCGGAACTGGACAAATTAGTGGGCCAGGGGATTCTTGTTCCTGTTGATTCCACGGAGTGGGAAACTCCAATTGTCACAGCATTGAAGGCCAATGGGGAGATTCGCATTTGCGCCGATTATAAGTGCACCATTAATAAGGCAATCCACCCTAATGCGTACCCGGTGCCGGTGGTCAGCCATTTGCTAGCCAGGTTACATGGGGGAAAGTGTTTCGCTAAGCTCGACCTGGCACAGGCCTATCAGCAACTCATGGTAACCCCTGCCGCAGCTGCTGCACAGACCATAATCACGCATAAGGGGGCGTTCCAGGTGACGCGCCTCCAATTCGGCGTGAACTCGGCGCCTGGAATTTTCCAGTCGCTCGTGGAACGCCTCCTCAAAGGGCTGGACGGCGTTTTACCATATTTTGATGACGTATTGATAACGGGGGGAGTGAGGTTGAGTTGGCTGAAAGGCTAAACAAGGTCCTGGCGGCGTTCGAACGGGCGGGGTTGAGGTTGCGAAAAGACAAATGCGTCTTCTTCGCGAAGGAGGTTGAGTTCTTAGGGTTCCGAGTAACACCCGAGGGGATCAAACCGTCCAAATCCAAGGTGGCCGCCATCAAGAAAGCCCCTCGCCCCACATCCATGCCCGAGTTGCAGTCGTTCCTAGGGCTCTTAAATTTCTACCACTCCTTCCTTCCACGGAAGGCTGCGGTGGCTGAGCCGCTTCACAAGTTGCTCAAGAAAGATGCGGCATGGATGTGGGGCGATGACCAGGAGAGGGCATTCACGGAACTGAAACAACTCCTGGCGTCTGATGCCATTCTGACCCATTTCGACCCCAAACGGCCGGTGGTATTGATCTGTGATGCATCCCCGGTGGGGGTGGGGGCAGTGTTATGCCACGTATTGGAAAACGGGAGGGAGGCCCCAATAGCGTTTTACTCCAGGTCCCTGTCCCAAGCGGAGAGAAACTACGCCCAGACAGACAGGGAGGCGCTGGCGATAGTTGCGGGGACCAAAAAATTTCACGATTTTCTGTATGGCCGCCCCTTCACCATCGTGACTGACCACAAGCCCCTACTAGGCATTTTTACCACAGATATGCCCACGCCACAGATCCTGTCCCCGAGAATGCTTAGGTGGGCCATTTCTCTCAACGCCTACCAGCACGCGTTGGTGCTGATCAGCCATGCGGACGCTCTATCGAGGTCCCCCCTCCCCCTGACGCCCAGCCAGGTGAGCAAGGGGGAGCGAGACCATCAGGTTCTCATGATAGAGGTGCTGGATTCGCCCCCCGTAGTGCCCGCCGACATTGCCACAGCGACAAGGAAGGACAAGACGTTGGCGGCGGTTTGCTCCTGGGTACAGAAAGGGTGGCCGGCGTCTTCCCCAGCAGAGGAATTCACCCCATTTTTTAGGAAGAAGCTGTAGCTGTCCCTAGAGAGGGGGTGCCTCTTGTGGGGGCAGCGGGTGATGATCCCTACATCCCTTCGACCGCGGGTGCTTAAACTGCTGCACGTCAGCCACCCCGGAATTGTGCGCTCCAAAGCGCTGACCCGGAGTTACTTCTGGTGGCCCCAGTTAGACGCCGACATCGAGCACATGGTCGGCACTTGCGAGAGCTGCCAATGCTCCAGACCGGAGGAGGCCCGCCTTCCCCACAGGGAATGGGACGCGGCTAAGCGGCCGTGGTCCCGGGTGCACATAGATTTCGCGGGCCCGTTCCGAGGAACCCTGTTTCTCCTTGTGGTGGACACTTTCTCCAAGTGGTTGGAGGTCATCCCAGTCACGAGCACCTCCTCGGCCGCGACAATTAAGCATTTGCGGCGGATTTTTTCCACGTTCGGCATACCCGACACTAATTAGCGATAACGCCAGTTGCTTCACGTCCGCTGAGTTCAGGGCATTCACAGAGATCAACGCCATACGGCATATCACCTCCGCCCCTTTCCATCCGGCCACCAATGGCCAAGTGGAGCGCCTCGTACGCACCACGAAGGACGCGCTGCGGCGCATGGGCCCCGGGGACCTCAACCTGCAAGTGTGTCAGTTTCTGCTAGGGTACAGGGTGACCCCGCTAGCGTCAGGCTACTCCCCTGCGGAGCTTTTAATGCGCAGGAAGCTAACCACCATACTCACTAGACTAGATCCCACGAGAGTTGAGGACAAGGGGAGGAACATAGGGTTAGAAGCCACCAAGAGTTTCAGCGTGGGTGCCCCGGTACATTGCAGGAACTACGCCAGCGCGGGGCCAGCCTGGGTGCCGGGGGTGGTTGTGGAACAGACCGGTCCCGTATCGTACCGCGTGGAGACCAACACAGGTCTACTGTGGCGGCGGCACGCGGACCAGCTCCGGAGCCGGGTCCCAGGGAATCAGGGCGCCGGAAACACGGATACAAATTCAGCGTTAGGGTTCTCCCCCACCCGTTTAGCCCAAGGGGGAGGAGAGGGGGGTCGAGAGTCCCCACCAAGGGGGGAGGAGAAGGAATTTGTCCTCGTAGATATCCCGCGGGATCCCCCAACAGAGTTTGATTTTGATTTTCAGAACCGGGGGGGGGTTTCGGAGTGGTCCCCCACCCATCCAAGTGAGAAGGGGGGTTTTACGTTAGCCCCTGGTGCCCCCGGTTCAACCACAACGGAATCTACCCTTTCCCCTAAAGCTGCAAAACCGCAGCAAGCCTCTAACAAGTCTCCCTCTCCCATTACAGGACAAGGGTCCAGGGAACAAGGAAGCGGGAGCGGCCCCCGGGTGGGCCAACCCACATCGCGGCCCAAACGCGAGTGCAATAAACCATCTTGGCTAAGAGACTTCGTCTCATCCTAGGGGGGAGGGGTGTTGTGTCCTAAAGCCTGTGCCTTTAAACAATGTACCTATCCATGTGTATCCAATGTAACCTTTTCTATGTGTAACATTGTAACCTCCAGCTGCATCACTGTAACCTTAATAGGACGCGAGCTAGTGACCACTAGATGGCAATAGCGAGCGTCCAAGCTCATTGGTCCAAGACTCACCTAGAACAACAGCGCGGGAAGATTCCCGCCACTACCTTCACCTGGACAAGAAGGGCGTGACCTGCAATGACGTCACGCAGCCTGTAGCCAATAGGCTATCAAGGAGCCACATTCAAATGTATAGCCACCGTATATATTGAGCTGTTCGTCCGCCATTACCTCATGTTCCCACTGACCAGCATGTAATAAAGTTGTGTTAAGCCAGCTCTTCGGCTGTCCTGGTGTCTTTGGTCCCATACACTAAAACTATCCACAAGTAATCGGTGCATGCTTGAAGAAGTGATCTTGAATCACAAAAGCTCCCGTAATGTTTGGTTTTTTTAGTGCTCCAAAAAATATATTGCCTTCCTCCAGGATTTGTTTTTTGTATGGATCACTCAGCTGTCTTTGTTTCTGGAACTAAAATCCTGGTTTGCTTTTCCGGGAATCCAACTAAAACCAAAACTCCCTGAAAGTCTTATGCAGATCACCGTATATGTACAGACCACCGAGATCTTCATTTTAATATCTATAGCAGGGGTGGCCAACCTTTTCATGCTGTGGGCCTGACCATGCCCCCCCCAAACAGCTGAGTGGGCCTGACCACACACCCTAGAAGCCGAAGCAGGCACATTTACGACAGCTGTAAATGTGTCCACTTCCACATTTACAACAGCCACAGGCATTTTTACGCATGTGCAGATGCGTTTTACGACTGACGTAAACCTGTCTGCTTCCACTTCTGGGCACAGGTGTGGAGGTGATGGGCCACATAAAATCGTTCCCCAGGCTGTAGGTTGGGAACTCCTGATCTATAGGCTAGGAGTTGGCAGGCGTTGTTTTTTTTTAAACAAAGAGAAGTTTGTGATGGGAGGAAAAGGACTTAGCAACAAACATAAAAACGAAGCATATCAGAGAATAAACAAAAACACTGTAGCACTTTGAATACTAATTGCTATATTTTAATGTTACCTTTCGTGGATCTGCAGTGGCTCAAGTAGCTAAGACGCTGACTGGGAATGTGGAAGGTCAGCAGTTCGATTCCTGAGTACTGCAGGACGGAATGAGCTCCTGTCTTTGTCCCAGGCTCCTGCCAACCTAGCAGTTTGAAAGCAAGACATTGCAAGTAGATAAATAGGAACCACTTTGGTGGGAAGGTAACAGCGTTCCGTGCGCTGCGGTGTCTAGTCATGCCTGCCACATGACCACAGAAACGTCTGCAGAAGCAGACAGTGCTGGCTCTTCGGCTTGGAAACAGATGAGCACTGCACCCTAGAGTCGGATACGACTGGCTTTCGAGCAAGGGAAACCTTTACCTTTTTTGTGGATCAAGTTCACTTGAAGTGGACTTGACCCACAAAAGCTAGCATTAAAATATAAGTAAGTCTTCAAAGTACTACAGCGCTTTCGTTTTGTTTATTCTCTGATATGAGTACTGCAGGACGGAATGAGCTCCCGTCTTTGTTCCAGCTCCTGCCAACCTAGCAGTTCGAAAACAAGAAATTGTTAAATAGGGACCACTTCGGTGGGAAGGTAACAGTGTTCCGTGCGCTCCGGTGTCTAGTCATGCCTGCCACATAACCACACGGAAACGTCTGCAGAGAAGCAGACAACGCTGGCTCTTGGGCTTTGAAACAGAGATGAGCACTGAACCCTACAGTCGGGTACGACTGGCTTTCGAGCAAGGGAAACCTTTATCTTTACTATTCCATAAAAACCAAGGTTTCTTAGCGCTATGGTGGTAAACGCGCAGCTCTTAAGCAAGTGTGTGTAACATGCTTCCTTTTCCGTGAACATGTCATTTTCAATTTCTTCAAAAAGCAACGTTTAGTTGAAGAAAATGGTGGCGTTGCAAAACCACACTTCCCAGCAATCCCGCATGCTCCGTCTTGGATGTGGCTGGGGCGGTCCTTCTCTTGTCCTTTAGACTCCATTTCCCAGAATGTACCTGGGCTGGGAGCAGGCTTTGAAATTCCCCATAAGGAAGGAGGAAGGGGAGATTGAGAGTAAAGGATTATTTCTCTCTGGCTCTGGGACTCACTCTTGGGTCAGCTTTTGTTTCGAGCCAAGGACGAAGGTAGGCGCATGTGAACCCCATTGGCGGGCCTTCTTGGAGGTGCCTCCTCCCTCCGACACACACCCAAACTTTTGGGCTCTCAGTCTGGACCTTCTTCAGTGTGGGATTTGGGGTTCGCGGTGGGAGGAGAAATCTTAATTAGGGAATTGCAGGAGCAGCGAGCTCCCTTGTTGCAATTTAGTGCCTTTCTGCCACGTGTTTTTACTGAGAGGGAGATGTTGCTGCCCGGAAGGGGAGGCGTGTCGTGTGGCAGCTGTAAACGTGGTGCCCTCCGCTGGGAATGTCAGTACTGTACAGTCATAAGGCGAGCCCAGAGCAAGGCTCTCTGTGGGTGGTTTCTCTTCTGGCTTTGCAGCACCTGGCTGCTTCATTTGCTGCGGTAAATTGGCGGGAGCAGGAAAAGAGGAAAACCAAATGGGAGGTAGATTGACTCAGTGAGGAAGTCCCCACACCCCGAGTTTGCAACAGCTGGGTAGGGTTATTATTGATGAGAGGACATCACTTGTTCAGAGGGTCATCATGGATTGAACTCAACTTGATGGCACTTGGCTTAGGTGCCCTTTAAGTTATGTTGCCAGGACATGGGAGTGGTGAGTTCACATGTAGAAGATAGTATTTTGACAGGTGTTGCTTGTCTACAAAGGATGCTTCCTGAAATTTTCTTTTCCACGGTATTGGCACAGGATAGGAAAAGCATGACATGTTGAAGAAATGTAGAAAGTCTGTACTTGTACTGTATGTACTTCATTGTATTTGGTCACAAAAGCTCCTGCAGATCTTGTCACTTTGCAACACTCATAATCTATCACCATTAACTATATTGGCTAAAGGGAATTGGTTGTAATCCAGCAACAAATTGCAAGCCATATGTTCCTGCCTCCAGCATTACAAGGGACTGTGTTAGGGCAGCTGTGAGTTGGTTGAAGATGAGATTCACTTTTGTTCCCATTCTTGAAGAAAACACTGCTCTGTAAGCTGCCTGCATAGATCAGGGGTGCCCAAACTACAGCCCGGGGGGCTAGATCCAGCCCCCGACCCCAATTCATCCAGCCCGCGCCACCCGCGCCGTTCCCAGATGGGTGTGATTTACTCCCACTTCTGGGAATGACAAGGGTGGTGTGGGCCAGATGAATTGGTGTCGGGGCCGGATCTGGCCCCAGGGCCATAGTTTGAGCACCCCTGAACCATGTGACCGTCCCATGGCTTGAAAAGTTTGGGCACCCCTGACATAGATCTTCACATTAACTGATTTAACAAGCTGTCCCATGGATGATGGCACGAGACACACCTGTATTTTAAACATATGTTCAGCTATGCTTAGCTTTTAGCAAAACCCAATTTTCTTATACTTTTAATTTAATTGTGTTTTGAAGATTAACACTACTTTGTATGCATTTATGGGTGATATTTGTTGATTTTATGTATTTTACGTTATTACGGTAAGGAAACATATTGTGTAATTCACATTACACAAAGTCTTCAGGTCTTAAAGGCAGTCTAAATATACTATACAATTTCTTGCAACTAAAAACCAGAGTGCATCATTCTTTTTTCACTGGTTATGTCCTGTTACTTCATATTTTAATGTAAATACTCTGAAGTGGAAGATGCTTCATGTTTATCATTTGCAGTTGGGTTTGACGGGGTACATAAAAAGAGCCTTCTATGGTATTTTTGAACCACAACTGGAGTACCCTGGTAATGGCAACTTTGTGTTCCCGGCTAATTTTTCTCACACTGGGTCAAGCAAAAGGAACTGCAGAATGAACTCACCAAAAGGTGCCTTTATTTTGGCAGTTCACTTCTGGCCTAGACACAGAAGAAGAAGAACTAGGGTTTGACTGTAATACAAGATAAACTAGGTTTGGGAGTCTCTTTCATATTTGTAATTATCTTTACAGACAAATTTGTGCAACAAGAACAATGTCTCAAAGAGACCTCATGATGCGGACTAGTGGCAAGCCCATAATCCAGTTGGGTTTAGCCCTTGTAATGTTGCTTTTTCTTACAAACATGGGTATAACCACTGCCCAACATTATAAGAGTGACACCTGGCAAGAAAAGCGTGCGGAACCAGACTTTCTGTCCCAAATGACTCGTACTATAAGGAAGACTGTAGAGGATTTGATTGGAAAAGACAACTTCAAGTTGTTGAGTGAGGTAAGAATGGTTCTGTATAAAGTGGTTGCCATGTATCTGTGGGAAGATAACACATGTGAACTGAAATGCACATTTCTGAGGGAGCATGTAGGAACTGGACCACTTTATAGTACATACAAAGAAGGCATGATGGAATGTTTTACCTGTGGTGCACAAGGAAAGCTTCCACATTTATTTGTTGAAAGCTAAGGGTATAAGTCTAGCTTTAGCGCTAATGTGCTCTTTTCTTGAAGGGGCTCCTTAGCTTTTTGAATTTAAGTAGGTCCCTCAAGAGCTGCATCTGGTTTTTCTTGATCACTATATTAGATTAGCTTTGAGATAATTTGTTTTTCCTCAGGAAAAAAGAGGGGAAACCTCACCCTCCGTCCTTCACTTTAGCTTTATTTTGTTAGTTGCATGTTTAACTACTTTCTTTGGCCCATCCCAGGTGCTGTTACTATCCTAGTACACACACTGCAAAATAGAGGTACTGTACTGTATATTGGAAGAGGTGAAGGCATGCTGCTCATAATTACCGTACATGGAAGGCCTCTATGTGATTTAGCACAAAATGATCTCTCTGCGTGTTTTTGTGTGCGATAGAAACTCCCTGTGTCTTTCTAAGTCAGAACCAGCTACTATGTGTGGAAGCATAAAACAAAATCCTTCCAGGCAGCTCTTTTGAATTATTCATTGACTCTTGCCATTTTTGGCAACTGTATCCGTATTGTCAAGCCTCACTCATCCAATTAGTTCAGTACAGCAACTTCTTTCTGACTAGAGAGCAACCAATTCAATGTACAGTAAAACTCCGGTTTACAAACGCCTCAGTTAAAGTTTGCCGCGGTTCACAACAGCAAATCCTATGGAAATGCCATCCCGGTTTATGAATTTTAATGTATTTTTTTCCCAGTTTACAACAATCAATTCAGGACCGGTTCTTTTAAAATGCATCCCTATGGATGCTTTGGTTTACATTTTTTTTTTTTTTTGGTTTACAACGAAGGCTATCAGAATGGACCTCAATTGTAAACTGGTGTTTTACTGTATTTCAGTTTTCATTCATTCTATAGGGCAGGAGTTCTCAACCTTTTTAAGCGTGGGGCCAGGTCACGCTCCTTCAGAGAGCTTCAGAGGCCGGACAGCCATTTTGCCCTTCCTCCACCACATGGCACTTCCTGGTGTGGTGGAGGCAGTGGGGGCGCACATGAAATGGTGCCGTGGGCTGCATCCGGCCCACAGGCCACAGGTTGAGAATCCCTGCTATAGGGAGTGTTCATCTGTTAACATATTGGCTTGTTTTATAATCTGTTTCAGCAGCTGTGGGAAGCATACTTGGCTACTGTTTGCTATGGAAGCCAATGGTAATTGTGGGGAAATCCTCCTTGAGCTCTGGTGATGGGGCAAGTATTAGCTAAAGAAAAACTTCCATGTGTGTTTCTTTCCTTGCAGAATCTCTCTTCTGTGTTCTGGATAGTGTCCTCTGGGATCTCGTCTGCTTTAATTGTTGTGGCTCGAATCATAGGGCAGTTCCTTACTTCTTTTGGAATGGCTGGTAAGTGACTGGAATGTGGGGATGGGGAAAACTGATGGGGTTGGGCAGGTTTAACCTTTTCTGCTGATTTGCTCCTTTGCAACACAAAAGACTACAATTTTACCCATCCCTATGGACCCGTGGAACTCTCTTCCCAGTAAATAAAACTTGGGACTTGTCTGGGCTTAGTATGTGAAATCTGAATAAACCCATGAAAATTAATAGAGCCATCTTGGACCAGACCAAAGACTAGCCTAGCACAGTGCCTTGATACTGACAGTGGCCAACCAGATTCCTTCTGGAAAGCTCACAAAAGAGATACAGTATGAGAATACCCCTGTTTTTCCATTCGTGTTTCCCAGCAACTCTTTGAATTTAAGTGGGTCCCTCATTCTGTCTCTAATGTTGGGGGGGGGGGTATTATTTAGCCACCATTTCCTGAAGTAATTGATAGCCTTTTATTACATGAACAGAATTCCCTTTTTAAATCATTTAGGTTGGTCATTATCTCTAAGTCTTGTTGTCACAAGGAATCCATAATTAAAGTATGTGCTATATGAAGAAATATTTCTACCTGTATTTAATCTCCAACCATAGTGATTTACCCTGGGTTTTAGCATTATGAGAGATGGAGGCGTTTGGCAGGAGCTGGGACAGATGACGAGTGATCACTCCATCATGCAGCACTCGGGTCACAAACTTTCTCCAAACTGTGTATAATTGTACGCACATCAAATAATGTTCTCCAGAAACTTGTATTAAGAGGCATGCTCCCTCTGATGTTGTACAGCTGTCAGGATGAATAACCCTCAGCCACATTATTCTTAATTGCGAAACACATCAAGATTTGTAATCATATTTGCTCAAGAAGGTTTTGTGTTTTCAGGATCAGCTCCATGCCTTATGGCAACTGTTGGCTGTATTGAAGGGACATTAAAACACTGTTTATTTTATAGTGCCAGAGAATGCTATTCAAATGTGAATCCCTCTAGTTTTCAAGCCCTAAAATAAGGAGTTTTTAGGCCCCAGCTACTGTATTTCAAGATCTGGCTATGTATATAAAATGTATTTTATGGAGAAATAGGTTAAGTTGAGTCTTGAGCCCTGCCCCCCAATATTAGGGAGAAGGGTAATGAAACTGAAATCAGATTGGAAAGAGGGCATATGTTCAGAAAATATGGATAAAAATCAGAAATGCCAGAACCCAGAGGAACCAGGATATCTTTCTAGCTGCAGCTGCCCTCCAGAGCAATTTATGAGAGGCGTGGAAGAATAAGTCTAGGAAGAAAGGAGAAGAAAGTTCCACTGTGTCTGGTTGTATAATATTGGATTTATTCCACTAACTTGAACTTCAATATATTTTAAGGCACACGGCTGATGTCAAAGAGTTTTAATATCAGATATTTTGATGTGGAATTTTTTTCTGGCTGAAAAAGTGACTATGAGTTTAATATCATGGTGTTTTTTCTGCACCCTACCGAAAAGATTTCTTGTGCCCTTATAACTAAACATATTCTCCTAAGCACAGGTTTGCTGTTGCAAAATGTATCCGTTGGCTTCTAGTCTCTGTGTGTCCATTTGAGCTAAGGGTCATCCATGCATGTGTTTTCCTCTGAAACACTTGGGGGTTCCCATTTACTTCCTGCTCTGACTAGGACCAGTATCCTAATCCAGTGCAAGAGGGATATCCCTTCCATTGAGGCTTGCTCATCACCTGTCATCATCATGAAATGGTGAAACCATCACATTGGTTTGAGTTGGCAATAGCGTTTTGGTTTTCTCCTTTGTGTTTCAGGAGACCATTTGACTCAACCCCTGAAACTGAGCCCCAAGGAAGTGCAGATCCTGCTGCTCTGGGGCCTGGCTGCTCTGATTGGCTATTGGGTATTGTCGCTGTTGCTGAGTCTCATGCTGGCTGTCCTGAGTCGCATCATGTGGGGCCTCAAGGTGATCCTCTTTGGAACTTGCTTTTTGTTCATAGTCTCTGCGGTGCCTGATCGCTCCGTGCAAGTGTTGCTCCTGCTGGCTCTGCTCACATTGTATGTCCTCTTGGGCTGGCTGAGTGGGTCGCACCGCTCGGGAGCACGGCTGGAAGCCAAAGTTCGTAGCTTGGAGCGCCAGGTGGAGGAGCTGCAACGCCGGCAAAAGCGGTCTCCCAAGCACCTGGATGACGAGTGAGGCCCACGTGCCTTTCCTATGAAGCAACTACCCTACTCCTTTCTTAATGTACTCCATGACTTCTTCCTTGACTGTAGATGCACTTGTATATTTCTGCAACCACAACTATGCAGGAACATGCAAATCATAAAGACAGCTGATACACAGGCACCTGAATATATATCAGATAGCATAGTTGATGGCAGCAGTAACCTGTTCCCAAGACCTTTCCTGATTCTTGTCTCTTGTTTGTCTTGTTATCTCTGGAGTCTTCCTTCTAGAATAGTGGTGGGCAACTGTCTTGTGTTCAGAGTCCGGTTTCCAAATCTTGTGTAATCCATAGCAAGCCACACTCCCACCAGTTCCTCAGAGTGTCTTAGTACAAGCGCACGTGGCACTCAAACCATACTGTTGCTCACCCTTTTTCTAGCATCTACAATCTATTCTAGATGTACCTGCTTTCTCTTGTTTCCTCATTTATCTCAAGATACACCATTTTGTTTCTATATACGTACAATGTGTCTGATGATGGAACTGCAGGGTATGATCATTTTTAGAAAGAAAAAAAACCTGTGTTTTCCCTCCTACAATGCTGCAAATCTAGGGGTGAAAAAAGGTGTTTCATCCTAACGTTTACATTGAAGATTTCAGGCTCGAATGCTGCAGAATCACTCCAATTTATATATTTGACAGGGAGATCAAGTTTGTCTCTGAATGATGAAAAGGACGGCTATAGTTGTGGTAATCATGGAGCGAATCAGGGTTGCATGTGTTCTACCTCCCTACAAACCAAAGAAGCCATTGAAAAGAAAGGCCATGCTGTATTCTTATGCAAGCTGCTATTGCATGAGGGAAGCAGGTAGCATGACAGGTGGTATTTACCTGCCTGTCCAAGATTATAAAATAAGCCATAGATGAGTGACAAAGTGAATGTACACACAGCTCTTTTATCCAGACAGAATTTGTACCTCAAACTAATGCAATAATAAGCCTGGATTCAAGTGCTTTTTCTCCCCGTTTCAGGAAAGAGGCATAAATTACTCTGCAATATGAGACACTTACTGGTTGCCAAATATACATTTTTAAGCTATCAGTTTTAAACAAATGGAGTATTTTGTTACACTTCCAAATAAAGGCTATTCAATCAGCTCATCTTTGCTTTGGTCGCTTCTTTCACAGTTCATCTCTTCCTAAACAAAGGCAAGACTTGCAAGTGAGTTAGATGCAAGGACTTTTATGTGCTTCGCCAGCCCAAGTATCTCTGAGGTGCAACTTCTGGCGCAGGAAGCGGGGACCTCTAAATTACTGGAGCAACTTCCTTCACACCTCACCACTGGCAGGTTGGTCTGTGACCAATGGGTGAAAGTACAGCAGCTGCTTACGGCCAAAGAACTGCACAACCAATTCAGCATGAACAGAGATGTGAGTTCCTGTGACCTTGCTGGTTGGGTGCAGTAGCCTTGGATGGCATGTATTGTCTTGAGGCGCAAATGGGGGCAGCAATGGCAGGACTGTTCTTTTGTGAGTTCACACAACCCGTACAATCTCTCCCTACATTCACAGAATGTTTAAAGTCTCCTTCATTGGTCTTGAGAAAGAGGTATGTGGAAATGATCCCCACGCTGCTCAGGGAAAGAAGGCCACCTGAGCACATTTGTGCCCAGTGCCTGGTATCTATTTAGACATAAGGTGGCCCCAGCATGGTTATAAGGAAAAGGAGAACCATGCTGCTTGGAGCACACTGGAGGAAAGATGGGATATAAAGGCAACAGGATAAATTGCTATTTTAAAATATACAAATGCAGCAGTATCGGAGGTAGCCTTAGATACATTGAGATCAACAGTGCAGTCTTCTATCTGTGCCATCTGAGCCCTCTAACAATTGTCTTTTGTCAGCCTAACCTCTGCCTACTGTTCTGTAGCACAGTGGAAACGCTGTCCTGTGAGATCTAATGAGGCAACTCTTTTCCAATCATATTCTATATGCATAATGTAAATTGGGAAAGGTAGTATTGTGTCCTTCACTTTAGTCAGTCAAATGTTTTGGGCAAATTCAATATCAGCATTTTGCTCTGATCCTGAAATAATACCTCTGCTTTCATGGATGGAGGCTAGCTGGAAGAAAATCTGTTGAGTTTGTGGCAGACCAAGCGGTATGGAGGAGTTAAGAAATTCGTACTAATCCAAAAAGGCAAAAGCTTGCCTAGATTTAAATAAGTGGAAAACTACTTTTCCTCTTGAAATGAGTGGGACAGATTTAGTTGCAATTGGCTTGCTCTCAGATCTTTAGAGCACTTAGGGTTTGAGTGAGTGATGGGAATGTGCTTGGGCCCCCTACAAGCTGTTGTTCTGAGTGCTTGGTGAGCTAGTGACCTTAGGACATGGGTGCCCAAACTACGGACTGTGGACCAGATCTGGCCCCCAACACCAATTAATCCAGCCTGCGCTGCCCTCGTTGCTCCCGGAAGTGGAAATAAACCATGCCCAGATGGACGCATTTTACTTCCGCTTCTGAGAGCGATGAATGTGGCATGGGCTGGATGAATTGGCATTGGTAGCTGGATCTGGCTCACGGGCCATAGTTTGGGCACCCCTGGTTTAAGCAGAAAAAATGGCAGCCTAAAATCTATCTCATTTTGTTGCAAAACAGATCGCAAGGCACATTTTACTTCTGCTTCTGGTGGGAGGAGTCACATGACCGGCCCCCTGAACCACGTGACTGGCCCCTGGAACCACGTGACCAACATGTGGCCTGAAAAGTTTGGACACCCCTGCTTTAGGAGCTCTCTTGCTGCTGGGGATCTGGCTCTTTCTCTCCCTCCCTCCCTCCCTCCCTCTCTGGAAGGAGAACATGGTTACCAGCAGCTTATAAAAAGTTGAGACAAGTAAACGTAGAGAGGGGACTGCCAGGATCAAATAAGCAGGCTTCTCTTGCAATCCTAAATGTGGTTGCCTGGAAGCAAAGCCCACTGAAAAGAATGGTATTTACTTTTGATTAAGATGGTGCCATGGAGGTAGATTAACTTCCATTCAAACAGGCTTTGTTATGTCATCTGGTGAAAAGGGACTAGGATGCCAAGCGTTGGTTCCTTGCTGCAATTTCAGGTTGTGTTGATCATAGCCTCAAATCTCCTACCAATAAAGTGATAATCATCCTGTCGAGTCAATTCCAACCTATGGCAACCCTTCCCAGGGTTTCTATGTATAGAGGCGAGGACTCTGAGTACTTCTCTGGTTTACCATTCACTTCGTAGGCGGGGTGGGGTGGGGGGGTCTGTGCTGTTTGCCCAAAACTACACAGGTTGGCTTTTGTTCTGAGACACAAAGTAGGGAATTAAATTCCCAATCTGGTGCCTTTATTGAACTATCTGGCCAGCTAGAGCCTCCTTACCTGGAAGCAATTTTAAAGGAAATAAGCAAGCCTTATTTCTGAGTATTTTACTGAAGAGCGGCATGCTCTTCATTTCCTCATCTAGTTTCTGTTTATCTCATGATGAAGAGGTATTAAAAACTGTGCAGAAATTACTGGAATATTCCATTGCCTCCGGAATGGAATGACCAAGCGGTTCTCTAGCCTACTTTCTGCCTGGCCCAAGAACTTTGTCTGGAAGAGGCAAAGATAACACATTCCTCACCCCCACATGCCCATTCCACATTTGGCTGCTGATTGTATCAATGACTGAATTAAACTCAGCCAGTGGGAACAGAGCAGTATCCTTCATTAAAAACCAAAGCTATCCCTTGTAGGCTAATGAGTGAGGCCAGAAACATTACTGATGAGGACTTAAGTTTGGCCAACAACAGAGCCAAGGAAGTGGCTTCATTTTGGTAGTCCAGGGTATGATTGGGACATGAAAGAAGAAGTTAGGCATATCACAAGAAAAAAAATTCAACAGCTCACCACCTTTACTATCTCAAGTATTTGCCTCAGCACAGAGAGCAGTTAGTTTATAAAAGCTCAGCAGTTTTATTAACTCTCTCCCTCTCTCAGCATCCATCTCCGACCTAAAGTGTTATTTTTTTTAATTTAAATTTTTATTGAATTTTTTCAAAGACATACAAAAAAGAAAAGAAAACAATGACTAACAATACAAAACATAAACAAATCCATAGTATCATCTTAACAGACATTACTGAATGTTAGCACATAACAATATCTAGACTCATTGATTACTATATAACCACCGAATATTAGAAGCCATTATTTCGAAATCCAAAATAATAAGAACTTTCTGTGCTAGCACAAATCTTTGGATAAATAATAATCACCCTGTGAATATATACAATGCCCGGAGAGTTTATTTTCTGCTCAACTCCAGAAACTTCTTTGAGATGGTACTGGTCCTGAACTATCATTTGCCATACAAGAATGGTCCACAAATGGTTTCCATATATTCCAAAATCTATTCTCTTTTAAGTTATCTCTTTTCACTTTAATCTCCCATGTCAATTTATCATTCAGTGCTAAACTCCACATTTCTTTATACCACTCTCCAATCTGTATATCTGTATCATTTTTCCAGTTTCTAGCTATACATTGTCTACCCGTTGTCAATACAATTTCCAATAATTCTTTTTCCTCCTTGTTTAAACCCAAACCTTCCACATTCGTTAAAAGAATGGTACTTGACACCAACTTAACACTTCTACCCATTATTTCACCAAGCTCACCTTCTATTTTCCCCCAAAAATCCCTTATTTTTTTACAACTCCACCACATATGTTCATATGTTCCATCAAATTCTCTACATCTCCAACATAACTTATCTCTTTTATTATCCAACTGGTAAAGTCTTAATGGCGTCAAGTACCATTGCCACAACATTTTAAAATTATGTTCTTTAATTCTTACAGACATTGTTCTCATAATCCTCTTTTTCCATTTATTTTTCCACTCAATCTCCCCAATTGTTGTATTCAAATTTTGTTCCCACTTCCGTTTCAAATCCTCCTGTGGATCTGCACCTCTATTCAATATGTTATAAAGCTTACTTACAAGACCTTTAATATTACTTTCCCCTTTTCTAATCTTCCTTACCAACTCCTCAAATTCAGTATGTATTCTATCTAACCCTACTTCTTTTTTATATTTTTTGTTCCAGTTGTCCACCTTTAACCTCTGAAACCAATTCAAATTTAATATCTCAAATATTTTTTTCCGCTCAACATCAGAATCACAAGTTTTTAACCAATCCTTCAATAAAAGCATCCCATTTTTATCCAATATTTCCATTTTTTCCTTATCTAACTTTATTGGGAAACACATCATATCAGTCAATTCCAAAATTGGAGAGAGATTTGGGACCATGTCCTTTTTTACCTTCTTCCACACCTCCATGAGACCTCTCATCATAGTATTATTTGACCTTTTCACCTTATCCTTTATTCCCAAAAAAATCATATTTCCAATATTTCTGTATTCCTTCATCTCCAATTGCTCCCAAATTGTCTTTTCTCTTGCCAAAATCTTCACAACATTCTTAACTTGAAAAGCTCGATAATATGCTAGCAAATTTGGCATACCCAAACCCCCTTTTTTTTGAGGCAGGTACCATAGCTTCTTTGGGAGCCTAGATTTTTTGCCTCCATTACAAAAACCGTTGAACATCTTTTGAAACTCATTAATTTCTTTCTCTTTCAAGTGGATCGCTAGTGTATCAAATAAAAAGTTAATCTTTGGTAACAATATCATTTTACACATAGCAATCCTTCCGAACCATGACAGCTTTGACTTCTGAAGCTCTTGTATTTTATTCTTAAATTCCACTTTCAAGCTGTCGTAGTTCAATCGTTTAAGTTCTTCTAATTTGTTTGAAATGATTATTCCCAAATATTTCAACTTATCTTTAATTTGTATATTAAGTGTCGACACTATCCTACCCATCTCACTTGGTTTCAAATTGCACAACATCAGTTCTGATTTATCCCAATTTATCTTTAATCCAGTTATAGCTTGAAATACCTGTAAATGATCTTTAATCCTGTCCATTACCAACTCCGGGTGCTTCACCATAAGCAGTGTGTCGTCTGCATACATACTCACTTTATTGCCCATGATCCCTTCTATATTTAAATCCTCCCTTATACTTTTAGCTAAGATCTCCATTGCCATAATAAACAGGATGGGAGATAATGGACAGCCCTGCCTAGTGCTAGCCTCTAGCTTTACCACATCCGTACGCTCTTCATTTACTCTAACCCAAGCATTTCCTTTTTGATATAACAAATCTATAACCCTATTGAATTTATCCCCAAACCCATATTTTTTAACTATTTCCTTAATTGAAGACCACTGCAATGAATCAAATGCCTTAAAAATATCCAATGATAATAATCCCACCTTTTCCTTTGTTTGATTAACATTGTCTATTAAGTCTAATACCCTTCTAGTCAAATCCGCCATGTGTCGTCCTTTTAAAAACCCAACTTGATCAACATTTATATATTCCCCCATGAAACTATTTAAGCGGTTAGCCAATATTGCTGTGAAGATCTTCGCATCTTGATTTATAAGTGAAATTGGTCTGTACGAATCCACTCTTTCCAAATTCTTACCAGGCTTTGGCAGAAGAACGATTGTAGTGTTATACCATGAAGTCGGAATTGGTCCTCCATCTAGTATATAATTATATAACTTCACCAATTTCGGGACCACCACCTCTTTAAATTCTTTATAGAACTCTGTCGATAATCCATCATCCCCCGGGGCTTTCCCTATCTTCAATCCGCTTATTACCTCCTTAACCTCTTTATCAGTTATCTTTTCCTCCATTTTCTCCCTATGCTCTTGCTTTATTCCATTCCCTAACTGTCTCTCCAATATCTTTTTGAGCTTCTCCAAATCTACTTCCTTTTTTGCATATAATACCTGGTAAAATTCCCTAACAATTTTACATTTATCTCTATTCTTATTACACCTTAAACCTTGGCTATCAACCAATACCCCAATTTCTCTTTTTTCCCTTTTAACCTTGGCTGCTCTTGCTAATAATTTTGAGTTCTTATTACTAAATTCAAAATATTCTCTATTTAAATAAATCAAATCTCGTTTAACTTTATCAATATCCTTACCCATTACTTCTGCCTTAAGTCCTTGTAATTTCATTAAAAAAAAATTTATCTTTGTTTTTTGCATGCTCCTCCTGCAATTGTTTTATTTCTCTTTCTTTTTCTGTCTGTTCTGCTTTATATTTTTTATATTTGTAGCTTGCCAATTTTATACTTTCCCCCCTAAAAACTGACTTCATAGTATCCCATACAATGTTAAAATTAACCTCATTGTTGTCGTTCCACTGCCAGCTTTCTTTCCAAATTTCCACAATTGCCTCTTTACTTTTCTGGTCTTTGAACAAATTAGGATCGTACCTCCAATTTCTTACTCTTCTAATATTTTTTTGTACTTTCAATTCCAAATATACTTTAGCATGGTCCGATTCCTTAATAATCCCAATTTCCGTACCTTCTATATTCCCAATTAAATTTTCCGAAAGTAAAACATAATCTATTCTTGAGTAGGTCCCATGGACGTGTGAAAAAAAGGAATATGCCCTTTCCAAGCCCTTAAACTCTCTCCACGAATCCTTCAAACCCATAACATCCATCCAATTATCCAACACCTTCCCTTTCAAACCAATTCCACTTCTAGCTATGTTTGTACAATCTAATCCTGACCTTATCAAATTAAAATCACCAGCCACAATAGTTTTTGCAACATTTTCCAACTCCACTATTTTCCGAATGTTTTCAAGAAACTCTGCTTGGTGGTCGTTCGGAGCATAAATATTTACCAACATAATTTCCTCATCCTCTAATTTTCCTCTTAACAACAGATATCTACCCTCTTGATCAGCAATCTTTTTTGTAATTTCAAATCCCAACTTTCTAGAAATCATGATTGCCACCCCTCTTGCTTTCGAAGTACCAAATGCCATCTCATAATGTTGCATCCATCCCAGATAAAGTTTATTCGTATCTTTTGACTTCTGATGTGTTTCCTGTAAAAACAATATATCTGGTCTATCTTTTTTCAACGCCAATTCCAATCTCCGTCTCTTAAGAACAGAACCTGTACCTTTCACATTCCACGATATTATTTTAATACTTCCCATAACCAAATTCTTTTCCCAGCTTTAAACTCTCCATTGGGTGTGCCACCAACAACCGTACCACCATACCAACTACATAAAACACACACTTTCACTCTCCCCACCTTCCTACGAAAAGCCACCTCTGTCGACCAAAGAGGGGAGAGGGGGAACATGCAAGATGCGCCTTACTGTCGGCGCTACGCGCTATTTGCCCATTCTACCTCTATTAACTGCTTAAAGTTACTAAAATCTAATGCTCATTGCTCCTTACCTATCTCCTCCTCCACCATGATCAAAGATGGCTCCTCTTCCTCCTCCCCTCGCTGTGGTGTTCCACCTGTAGCCCCAGCGGCTTCCTCCCTCTCATATTCCCTCCCCAAAGCTCCAGAATCCATCAATTCCTTCTTAAGATTTTTCCATTCTTCCGAGTCTACCTTTACCAATTCCAACAAACTCAAATATTCCAATGGATTAGTACCTTCATCAATAACTTGCATTCTTTTATCATAGAAAAAACGGTTGTTGCGGAAATCTCCAATTATACCTTATATTTTTACCCATCAATAGTTTAGTAACAGGCCTCATCTTATACCTCCATGTTCTTTCTTTTAATGAAATATCATTATAGACTTCAACATCTGAGCCATCAAATTTCAACGCATCAGGACCAACTCGCTTCAGATGGGCCATTACTTTTAACTTATCTGCCCAATTCGCAAATTTAACCAACACATTTCTTTGAACCACCCTCCCTCTTCTTGGACCCACCCGGAATACGCTTACAAGATCCTCCTGAACAAATTCTTTCCCCATATTCAGACCATTTAACCACTGAACCACCCTCTCTCTTAACAAATCCGGAGTGCGTTCCACCACCTGACGGATCACAATGTTCTGCTTTCTCATCATATCTTCCACAGCATCTATCCTTCTCTCTTGTTCCTCCAATTTCAGCTTATTCTCCCGCACCACCGCCTGAGTCCCTTTTACTTCCTCCTTTATGGCATCTACCTCGGTTTGAACCAATTTCACATTTCCTTCAATTTTTTTCAAACTTAAGTCCACCTTTTTTGAAAAGTCTGCAACTGATGATATCATCTTATCTTGTTTTTTCATCATTTCATTTATGTCTTTCACCCTTGAATCCTCATTTTTCTCCAATTTTTGAAACAACTTGCCAATTTCCACCATAATTTGAGTCTGATCATATGACACTGTGGGCGGGGATGAAGACTGAGTGGATTCCTCCATTGGTACTTTTTCTTTCTTCTTAGGCTTTACAACTGGTTCTTCTTCCTTTGCTTTCCCTCTTGTACCTTTATCCATAATAATGTAGTGTATAAAAAGCCCAGTGCTGCAGTTCCTTGTAAAAGTAGTCACTGAAATGAAGCTTGTAACACTGCAGCCACTGGTTCCACAGGACAACAGGAAATTTATATGCAAACAGAAGATCAAAAAGTTACTGTAATCCCCAAAAATAAAACAGAAGGAAACAACTCTCCCAACAGGCATCTTAGGAGAAAAAAGAAGAGCAAAAAATGTTGATCCACAGCAGGTCCGTTTCCCCAAAGCAAATAATCCAATCAATCGTCTTCCAGCTGCAGTAAAAGGGCTTCAAGGAAACAGTCAGCCCAAGCTTCTCCTTTAAAAAACCAAGCCGCCAAAGAAAAAAAGAGGGGGGGGGAGACCAGAAGGAGAAAAAGCCCAGAATCCAACCAGCGAGGAGAAGAGGTGAGGGGCAGTATATTCCACAATAAACAAGCAGGTATTTGTAATCCACACGGTGAGGGAACAAAAGGCCAAAGCCACCTAGTCCTTCTCTTGAAGCGGACAATCAAAACGCCATTTTCCAGCGGCTGCCTTAACTTTTGGGTAAAAAACCCCCTTCTCCTTCTAAGGAACGGAAACTTTCTCCAAGCGGTTTAAGCCGGGGAACTCCCAATCGCCTTCCAATATTATAGCCCAGACAAGGATAATTAATCCACTTTGTTGTTGTCAAAACCTGGCGCGATCTTCTGGTGTGTAGAAAAAACCATAGCCCAAACATGATCACTTTCGTTTTCCAGGACCGCTGCCATTAACGAAACCACCACTTGCTCTCATCCGCTTCCACCCGCTTCCATTTCAGAGTCCGAGCTCATTTAACAGAAAACCCCAGCCAATTTTAGAGTTTAAAGATCATTCATGCACTTACGTGCAGGCTATTTTCGTGTCAAACAACTTCTTGCCAGTTCCAAAGCCTTCTCCGCTGTCTCGCTGGTCCCATTCTCGGCTCCACGGCAGAGAAGCCGCAACTACCGTCACAGCTTCAGCCGCACAGAGAAGCCTCCCGAACTTCGACCATCCAGCCTCAAAAGATCGCAAAATTTTCCAGAAAGACAGGCAAGGTTCTTATCTTTAGAATTTACCACTTTAAAACTTCTCCATTTCACTCCGGCATATGAGTTACCACTTTGTTAAACGCGAGCGTCCGAATCTAGATGTTACTCGGCGGCCATCTTGGCCACGCCCCCAAGTGTTATTTTTTTTAACCATTTTTCCCATTGTGTGTTTCAGTCTGCCTAATGGGGTACACAGAAAGCCTCAAAGATTGTGTTATTTTTGAACCACAATTGGGCATACCCTGGTAATGGCAACCTTGTATTGCCGGCTAATCTTTCTCACACCAGGTCAAAGAGAACTGCAGAATGACTCATCAAAGGGTGACTTCGTTTTGGCTGTTTCGCGTCTGCCCTAGACATGGAAGAAGAAGTCTCCCTAATAGGGTACATCGAAAGCCTCCTCGAAGATTGTGGTATTATTTTGAACCACAATTGGGTATACCTTGAGCAGTAGTAGTAGTAATAATAATAATAATAATAATAATAATAATAATAATAATAATAATAATAATAATAATAATAATAATAATAATAATAATAATAATAATAATAATAATAATAATAATAATAATAATAATAATAATAATAATTTCATGTCAGAAATTATTCTGGGTTGAAGGGATTTTAGCTGGAGAAACTCCACTCAGGGAACACCCAAATGAGACTCCTTTCATGTCCCCAAGAGCTGGGACAGTGACGGGCGCTCAACCCATCATGTAGTACCCGGGTCTCAAAATGCCGAAATGCCAGCCTTACAGCTAACAAGACAGCTTCTTAACCACTGAGCCACAGCAGCCCCTTTTACCTTGGGCAATGGCAACCTTGTTGTGCTGGCTAATCTTTCTTACATTAGGTCAGGCAAAAGGAACTGCGGACATGAATTCACCAAAAGGTGGTTTAAAGTCTGGCCTAGACACGAAAGAAGAAGTCTGTCTAATACTAGAGGTGATAGTAGTCTTCCCACCTGGGCCCCTGCAGACTGTGGGTGTAGGACGGACAAGAGAAAGAAAACAGCTCCAATCTTGTCTGGAGTCAGGCAGAGAATGTGGCTCATGGACTTGAAATGCAGGGCTGCCATCTGGGTTCAGCTCTGTCAGGTGTTTGGCAAAGGTCATATATGAAGAGCCAATTATCAAGACCCAGAATTCCTGGCACCATTGCCCCTTGTCTTCCTTGGCGTTGCTGCCAGTTCACCAATGGACAGTACAAAATTTAGCAGTGAGAGCTGGTTTGCACAGCTATCTAGTAGAAGAAGGCAGGTGTATAAATAAGCATATGATGGGTACTGTATGTAGCATCTGGCTCAAAGAGAACATTAAACTCACACCTAGAGAATGTTTCTTCTTGGACTACACTGTCCAAAGTTCCTCCACCAGTCTGACCACAGACCCTTCTACCTGTGAGATTCTAAAACTTGTGCCAAAAAAGTAATGTTTTCATGCTTGCCTTAAAACCTGAAAACATTGAATGTTGACCTTGAATGTGCAGCATGCATTTAGGGTAATTGGAATTCAAACCCTTTTGGTGAGATTATGTCCCTTATCTGCAAGATATAGAGTGGCTCAGGGTACCCCATTTATGCACCATTGCCCAGCTCAGTCATTCAAGCTGTCTCCAGCTAGCATAGGCTTAGTTCCAGGGGAGTTAGATACATTTGGTGTTGTTTTTAATTGGATGTCAAATTTCCCATCTTGCTGGTTGGGAGTCCCAGCTTGTGGAACACAAAGTGTTCCAAATGGAAGATTTCTGTGTCCTTTAATCTGAGAGAGGTGGTTGTAAAGCTTTATTCCTTTTCTGGATTGAAGAATAAGATTCACTGGAAGAGAGTCTAATTGGCAGTTTCTGACATTCTCAAGAGGAAACATTACAGCAGAGTCGAACCAAAGTGCATCCTACAAAGTGCAGCAACGAGTCTGGTAACAGCCTTCGTCGCTAACCCTCCTGGCCCAGAAATGGAGCTTTTCCCGCTTGTATTCCAAGGAGCTAATGAGGGATTAGCTCTAGCAATTCACAGTTTTTTCCTGGCTAAGCTACAGATGTTAAAGCATTCTAAAGAGTTTCATTTTGCATGCCAGCTCCTCTTTTTGTTATCCAACATCTTTTCATTCTTGCCTGTTTGCATTTTGTAAATATAATTCAGCTTCCTGCCTACTCTGTAACTCTCTCTTAGCTCCGACTGTACAAACAACAATTTATATTGTGGCTGTTCAGGCAGCATTCTGTGGTTTGTCAATGGAAAAACTTAATATGTACCTTCTCTGGCTGATACAAACACACCTGTTGGCAGAGCAGCAGTCTTGAATTCATTGAGACCAGGGTCTGAGGTCTTTTTGATGTCACACGGGCAGCAGACAAGTATCTGAAAGAGGCCAGAAATATTTTTTAGGGTTGCTGAAGGCAGAAACAGGCATCAGGAAAATTTAGTTTCATGTGCCTTGAAGCTGGATAAAATTGGGCTAGCTGGGCACAGTAACCAAAACCAGAGGAAAGATCTGGAGTGGTTGGGCAAACAGCAAAATTAACTCAATAAAATTGTGGCCCTACTACTACAATCATATCCTGTGTCAAATTACCTACAATACACATGGAGAGTTTTTTCCATGCTCGACACTACTGCAGGGTCTTGTGGAAACCTCCCTGCCTGTTCGTGGAGAGGAAATTTCCCCCAGTCCCTGTGCCACTACTGCCATAAGATCACTTTTGAATGGTCCCATGTGCTTATATCCTTTAGCTGTCTCCCAAGTTGGCCCCTCCTGACTTCCTGGCATGCTGACAATGTCAAGCAAACCCTTTTCAGACTGAGCCAGGCAGCTCTGACACCACTTGCAGAAGACAGAAGGTGACTGCCCAGGGTTTAAAATCATCTCACACAAAACCAAAACTTTCTTCTTCAGCTCTACTCATCCTGCCATTTTTCTTCCTGCTTAGGGACACAGAGATGTATGCCAGTTCTCCAAGACTCTTAACTGGTGTCCAATATGCTCTTCCTCATTGTAAGCATAAATCTCCTGACATTTAACAGCAAGTAACTCAGCAGCTGAAATCTTGTTGCTTGACATGGTAAGTCACAATAGAGTAGGCAGACTGCAGTGGCTCAAGTGGCTAAGACACTGACTGGGAGGCAGAAGGTCAGCAGTTCGATTCCCGAGTACTGCAGGATGGAATGAGTTCCCGTCTTTGTCCCAGTTCCTGCCAACCTAGCAGTTCGAAAGCAAGAAATTGCAAGTAGATAAATAGGGACCACTTTGGCGGGAAGGAAACAGCATTCCGTGTGCTCCAGTGTCTAGTCATGCCTGCCACATGCCCACAGAAACGTCTGCAGATGCAGACAGCCCTGGCTCTTTGGCTATAAACAGAGATGAGCACTGAACCCTAGAGTCAGATACGACTGGCTTTCGAGCAAGGGAAACCTTTACCTTTACCTTACTGAATTAATGGGGAATGTGGTGGCTTAGTGATTAAGACAGTGAACTTGACAACTGGAAGGTCGGCAGGCCAGTATTTCCAGACCCAAATGTTCCAGTTACTGCCAACCTAGCAGTTCAAAAGCAAGAAATTGCAAGTAGATAAATAGGTACAACTTCAGCAGGAAAGGTAACAGCTGCCACATGACCACAGAAACATATGCAGACGCAGACAGCACTGACTCTTTGGCCGTAAATGAAGATGAGCACCACACCCTAGAGTCAAATACGACTGGCTCTCAAGCATAGGTGACTTTTACCTTTATTGAATCAATGGAATTTAAAGAAGAGTTGATCCACTGGTTCAGAGGGCCTACTCTAATTATGACTTTCTATGCTAAGGGTTTCACCCAATGCATGCAAGATCCTCTGAGTTGTCTTAAAATAATTGTGCTAATAAATCACATTAATAATAATAATAATAAAGTGAGGGGAGAAAGCAAGTATTTACTTTTATTTATTTATTTATTTTTGTTTGATTTCCACACCACCCACTCGGCCAAGGCCGACTCAGAAAGCAAGTATGAGAGGAAGAGGTGAATAAGGTTGCCTCTCACCCTCCCTTAACAAGACCCATGAGCCTACATTGCTTGAGTTTTATGTCTGATGTTCCATTGCATATCTGTGCTAATCCTGCCCGCCAGAAATGCCTGCTGGTAGTCGTATGAGATTGAATCCAGCCCAGATTCAAAGCAATAATTTGATTCTCTGTAAGAGGAGATGCTCTGGGTATCTCCAGCAAACCGAGACCTTGGTAGCAGGGTGGCCTGAAGGTGTGGAAGGCAGGAGCAAGACCCCAGGAAGGTCCAAAGGTGGATAAACTGCACCTGGACAGTGGGATTGGGGCCAAGACAAGATGGTAGAAGTAGTGTTTGGGGGGGGGAGTGGAGGACTCAACAGACTTGGAGTTGGAGAACTGGACCGAGAACTTTGAAGAACCACCTTCTCATCTTCTGTATTCTCAGCTACAATTAGTGGGGTACACAGAAAGAGACTCCTCGAAGATTGTGGTATTTTTGAATCACAATTGAGTGTATCCTGGTAATGGCAACCTTGTGTTGCCAGCTAATCTTTCTCACACTAGGTTGAGTGAAAGGAACTGCAGAATGAACTCACCAAAAGGTGTCTGATTGGATTAGACACAGAAGAAGAAGGAGCTACAATTGGCTGCTGCCACTTCAGGACTTATGGATGATACAAATGGGCCCACTTTACCTTGGTTAAAGGATGCCAGGAAGAAGACTACTTGTCATGCTATCTGGCCCCCCTCAGCATTGGTCCAGGCACACAAGAGAGTCCTGATCTGAGACCAGTATTGAGATCAGTGAGGCAAACTTGACTCCAGACTTGAAGAGAACAATCCACAGCTGACTGGGTCAACGTGTGGTAATGGAAATGTGTGTGTCTGTTTTAAACAATGTAACACAGCCATTCTTTGCTGCCTGTGCTTTATGTTTAGAGCAAACTCTGATACAGTGGAACCTCGGTTAACAAACAGCTCAGTTAACATGAAAATCGTATAACAAAAGGAAATCCATAGAAAATATTGGCTCAGTTTACGGAATTACTGTCCTTTCCAGAGGATCTTGCCTTCTCATGTGTTCAAAATAGGGTGGCCTCAGTTTTGTCATTTTTGCCTCCTGTGATAATTCAGGCTTTTCAAGAATTTTGCATTAACAGAGATGTCAATGAAAAGTCACTCAGCCACACTACCCAGAAATTTCCTGATGTGAATGACTTTGAAGAGGGCTAGTGTGCTGAAGTCAGAAAAATCTTCCTGTCAGGTCCTCTCCCAAGACTCTGAGCCAACTTCAAGGAAACTGGCAAAGATTCATAAGGTTGCACACTTTAACTTGTGCACCAATCTTGCAAAAATAAAAAAGATTAAACACTGACAAACTATAAAATTCAACCAACATCCAAGGTAAGGACTAGGCATAGTGCCATACAAACCCCCTTTTCCAAAGATACCAAACTGGATTTTTTTTTATTATTTTATTAAAGTATTACAAACAAAAAATAAAATAAAAATTCAAAAAGAAATTCAAAACTTCAAGGAAATAAAAATTATGTGAAGGAAATCCCTTATCACAAAAACTCTGAGGCTAGGCGATTTAAGCATACAGTAGAACCTCGGTTAACAAACAGCTCGGTTAACACAAAAATCACATAACAAAAGGAAATCCACAGAAAATAGTGGTGCAGTTAACAATTCCCCCCTGGAACAGATTAATTGGTTTTCAATGCATTCCTATGGAAAACGGTGTTTTGGTGAACAAATTTTGGTTTTCAATACATTCCTATGGGAAATTGAATTCAATGCATTCCTATGGAAAATTCAGTTAAAGTAATTTTTGCTGTAAAAAACATCCTGGAGAACACATCAATTACATTAACCGAGGTGAAAGGCAACACAGTGAAATGGAATATGGGGCATGCCTCATCGTGTTCACTTGGCAGCCTTGAACTGACATTTGTAGATTGAACTTTGAAGAACCATTTGAGTTCACACACTTTGCAGTTGTATGCTCTTCAAATCTTTAATAAATCAATGTTTGGCTTTAATAAATAGGTCAATTAGCACATAAAAGAATAGATCAAGACCAACACTTTGATTTGCCAGATATTTCATTTCATACAAAGTCTCACGTAATACTTATTCTTACTTGTCAACTCTTCTGTCAAAGAACAGTATCTGTCACGTGATGACAACTAGCAATTCCCATCATATGGAGTTTACTAATTAGTGAGGCTTCAAATAAACAGCTATTGGGTAACATCTGGTAGGAGATGAAATGTTACAGATCTCCTTGTGAATTTCATTTATAAATGAATGTCAAATGCTATTGAGGCAAGAAGAAAGCAAGAGCAATGTGCTGCATATACAAATTACTTCAAGTATTGATTTAGCCCTAGTTGGATTTAAACTAGTATCCCGCAGATAAAAAGCTTTATATCCTCTGTATCCCGCAAATGCTCATATGGGCCATTCTGACCCTTGGAGACAGTTTCTGCAAAGGCCGTGGTTGGGATGTTCTGATCTTAAAAGATGCTTACATACTAATCCTCTCTATGTTCAGCCTTGCTCTTTTTTTTAGATTTCTCTTTATTTGCTTCACTGTGTAGCTGCTCTCCCCTGGCATTCATTTTGCTCTAATGAGGCTATTACCATATATACTCGACTATAAGTCATCCCAAATATAAATCGAGGTACCTAATTTGGACTTCTAAAACTAGGAAAATAGATTGATCTGAGTATAGGTTGGGGGTAGAAAATGCAGCAGTGTTCGTATATGTTTCAATTTGCACCACCGCAACTTCGGGACCCAAGTATAAGTTGAACCCCTTTTTTGGACCTCATTTTGGGGGCTAAAAAACTAGACTTATACTCGAGTATATACAGTATATGCCTTATGTATTGCTCAGTGTGTACCCTTTATGAACTTCATTGTTGTCTTTGTGTGAGTGAGTGATACCTGACCAGTATAAGGTCACTTTGAAGTCTGGTTTTATAAATGCAAATAAATAGCCTGAATCGCCTCTCACCAATACTTTTTGTGCTGTCAGCTCTAACTACAGGCCATCTAGGACACCTGTTTCTAGACTAAACCTTGTGGTCAAATGACAAAATAAAAAGAAGCCATACTGTTCTCTACTCCTCCCTATTCACACATACGGGGAGGGAAGGAGGGAGAGAGAACACTAATTAACACATCTGGCCCTGCCAAACAGCAGTTTCAAACTTAATCCTCTCCAACAACCCACCCCCATTTCCCAACCTGTGGTGGCGGTGAAGGCAACATGAGAGCATGTTGCAAAAAGCAAGGTGTTTTTTAAAATAGGAAATCATTTCAGGGGGCAAACGTGAACTCTAGAACAGTTCCACCAGCTGTGTTGCTCTGATTCTTTGAGGGTTTTTTTCTCAAACCTTATTTCTTCGCATGCTGTTTTGGAAGAGATTTTCCACCTCCTGTTTTCCACCTTGGTTTTAGTGCCCATGCACCACCCATTTCCAAGTAATCATTATTGAAACTCTCAAGATTATTATCAATATTATCATTGTCTTCTCCTCTCCTCATGAGAGCTCTGGGAAGCTAACAATTTACAAAAAGCACCCAGTCAAAACAGTTTAAGTGCATCTAAAACTGCGGATTTCTCATAGGACAGATTACAAACTGCTGCAAAAATGCCATAACACTGATCACAGACATGTGAAACCCTTGCTTAATCCTCCAAAATCTCTACGGATAGATAGATGGTGTCTGAAATAGTGCATATGGTACAGCACATATTGTTCTGTGTCTAGGCCAGATGTGAAACTGCCAAAATGAAAGCACTTCTTGGTGAGTTCATTTTATAGTTCCTTTCACCTGACATAGTGTGAGAAAGATTAGCTGGCACAAAAAATTGCCATTGCACAAGGTGTGCCCGATTGTGGGTCAAAAATACCACAATCTTTGAGAAGGCTCTTTCTGTGTACCCCTTGTTTTTCTTTTGCACATTATAGTTAATATTCAGCAGCACTACACCTACTGAAATCAATAAAAATCAACGTGCTTATACATGCTTAAAACAGCCAAAATGTGGATTTCACATAGGATTTACAATCAGGCAGTTGCCTCGGGCAGCATCTTCTGAGAGGAAAGAGTGGAGATAGGGAGGTGCTCTGTTTCTTAAAGGGTTTGACCTGCACTCATTAAACTAGCTGGCTGTCTCCAAGTGTGGAAGGTGTGGTCTTGTCCTCAGCAATACAGAAAAATTCAGCTTCCATTCAAGTTGGCTTTTATACCAGTTACCATTTGGTCCTGCACTTTCAGTAGCAAAAGATCATGGAGGCTTCTCTATACAACGGTTCTACCGTTCCTGACTCTTAACCGTGAGAGCAAGAGTAGCATCATCAGGCTTTAGCAGACTGAGGTTACAATACCAATAGGGCAAAAGACAGATGTGAGAGCTGGGTGGTAAAGGAAGCTGAAAGGGAAGAAAATGACTCATTTGAAATCTGGTGCTGGATGAGAACTTTGAGGATACCCTGGACTTTCAGAAAGACAAACAAGTGAGTCCTACAGCAAATCAAACCTGGATTATCTCTGGAGGTAAAAATGATAAGGCTGAGGCTGTCTTACTTTGGGCACATTGTGAGAAAGCAAAACTCTCTGGAAAAGACAATAATGCTGGGAAAGGTGGAAAGCAGCAGGAAAACAGAAAGACCAAATATGAGATAGATTGTGTCCCTAAAGGAAGACAGAAGCTATAGTTTACAGGAACAGAGCAGGGCTGTTGAGGATAGGACATTCTGGAGATAAGCCATTGATGTGCTCTATATGAATAGCAGGAGGGAGAATATGGGACTTTAATTTTCTCTGACATTGAAAAATGGAGAGATCTCACCTTCCATGGCTCATTCCTTTGCTCCTTTTTGTATACAGCTGGAAAAGAGCGAGAAAACAGCTGCTAGAAATGGCACAAATGAAGTATGCTAATTTAGCATGTGTGCTGTTCCCATCCATAATTTTTGAAATTCATAAATAAATCACATCCAATGTAAATGAGGCTGCCTGGAACTGTGTGAGGCTGCAATACAGCAATCCCGTTGATTAAATGAGAGGGAATAGCTTGCAGCGTGATAGCTGATGAGCGAGTGAGCAAGTAAACATGTTCTGGGAGCGACAGCCGCTTAATGCTACCCACCACCCTTTGGAAGGATCTGATATGCAAATGACAGAAGATGTAGCATTTTGCAAAACATCATTTTTTCCACTTACAGATTGTAATTTATTTGGCAGTTTAAAATTTTAAACAGAACTTACACATAAACTCCATACTTCCAAATGATAATGTTTTAACATTCATATGGTGCATGATGTATATCCAGATTGTTCCACTTATACATGTATCTCACATCCAGACGTAGGCAAAATATTTATTAGGAGGGCCACCTAAATTTTCACAAGAGTCAGCTTTTGAGATCTCCAGAAGTGTTTTATCAGGCTTAGTTGGGGTGCCCAAACTTTCCAGGCTGTGGGCCAGTCACGTGGTTCAGGGAGCTGGTCACTATGGCCTGGGGCCAGATGTAGCCCCAGATGCCAATTCATCTGGCCCACAAAGCCCTCGTCGCTCCTGGAAGCAGAAGTATGGGCACATTTTACTTCCACTTCCAGGAGTGACAAGGGCTTCGTGAGCCGGATGAATTGGCATTGGGGGCCGCATCCGGCCCCAGGCCGTAGTTTGTGCACTCCTCAGCTAGGTGAAATTCTTACAGAGTCGCAAGTAGATGGCAGGTAAAGTAGATGAATACTGTTCCTGTAATGGCTAGTTTATGACCAAGCTGAGGTCTGAGCCAAGGTTTTTGCAGCTCACAGTCACAGCCCCCAGACTACATAATCTGTCAGATGAGAGATTTAGTAGTAAATAAATCCTTAAACATGCTGGACAGAATCCTATTGTGAAATATGATATTTGGAAGGAAAATGGGATGTGCAGTTTTCTGACCCATCTGCCATGTGTCCAGATGTGCAACCTATTACAGGGCTTGGGATGTCTGAACATACAGTATACCAGCTGAAACAATCACAAACACCAGGTGTGCAGCTTTGGGTTGGCACTGCACAAAACCAAGAAACAATTAGCTGCTAATTTACATAACGTGAAGAGCAGGATCAGAGTGTGGGGTGTGTAGGGTTGCGAAGTCTCAGGATTCTGATGGGAGTCTGAGGGAGTTGATACACTTCCTCTGCTCTCCAAGTGAAGAGACAAGACTCAGAGGAGCACTATGAGTTGAGGAGGAAGCCTGGCTTTATTCTGTGTGGTGGCTATGATGAATTTCCCATCCTCCGGGACCCTTCTTTGCCAATCACATTGAGGGAAAGGTGTAACCAATCAATTGAGAGTGGGAGATACAGAATGTAGATGCAGACATCTGAAATGTCAGATGGGGGCTTAATAAAGTAATGTAGCCAGTTAGGGTTTTTTTTTTAGCATAAATGTGTCTGATCAGCCAAGATTACCCTCTGTGTTTTCCTCAGGATGACAAAAGGCCCTAATAGAGGCAAATGATGCTTTTAAATGTTACCAAAGCAAATAGCCTTTCTAGAGACAAATGACTTTAGATGAGCAGTTCTACACACAAGGCTTGTGTGGTGTTTATGTTGAAACATTAAAATAGCAAACTGTTATTATACAGTAATACCTCATACAGAGTCCGCTTCGTACAATGTGGTATCCGCGAGCGCAATTGGCATAAACTGTCCCTGACAGAGGTTACACCGGTCGAGGAAGGCTCCTGGTCACTGGCCTCTGCGGGAACAGAAATTGGGGAGCGGATTAATAGTCATAAGATTGATTCACCCATATCTGACCTGGCAGGCAGTTCGGCAGGAGGAAGTTGAATATCTAACTCAGGTTAGGATTTAGGTAATTCCACACTTGCAGATTAGCCCAAGCCCTAGCGCAAATAGTGGCCGTGTTTACTCTTGTGCAAGCCATGAACAATGGATTTGCCCTGTCAGTATTTGCCTTAGTTAATTAACTTCCCCAAGAGAGGTTCCCAATTAACCCGGGTAAATGGGTGATGTGATTTTCTGTCAGATGACGATTCTATCACACGCTGCCTTGAATTCCTATATATGATGATGATTTTCCCTCAATAAACCACTGGTCTTCGCTCCATCTTGTCTCGTGTCGTTCCTTGACCAGTCTCCTCCAGGACCCCAAGGGCCGCTTCACGGCCCCGATCCAACATCTGGTGACCCCCACATGATTCTACTCGTGAGTAAGCGATCAACGCGGTCCGGTTCTACGCTAGAAGCATGTCCGATCACCCCGGAGGACAGCGCGGCAGCCCGGTCGGAAAGCCAGCCGATCGGGAAGACAGCTCCGCGGCGAAGCATCTCAGAGAGGCTTCCTACAGCTTGCTCCGGCTATCGCGGCGGCTTGCAGCACGGAACAACGCGTTCCACTCAGGGTTGGCTGTGAACCCCTGACAGCGCAGAGGCCACCGAGGGCCCGTGGCGGCAGTCCACGCTCCGAGCTCTACCCAGAGATTCGTTATGCAAAACCTATTGCCTGAACTTCAGACGTGTCGACTCGTCCCGAGAAGGAGACTTCGAAGGATCCGGCAGGTAATATGGGGACTTGTCCTCAGCGGCAACGTCCGTCCGCTAGTCAAAGAATTCATGAGGAAGAATTCAAGACCCTGGCCAGGGTATATCAGATAAGCTTTCACAGCGGAGAACTAGCGCGGCTTTTGGTGTTCTTGAGGGAACACTGCCTGCTTTACCCAGAAGTAGGTACGTTATCCATTCAGCTCTGGGATCAGATAGGAGTCTGCATTCATCAACCCCCGAAAGCTCCAGATGGCGTAATTCGCACATGGAGCAAATGTAGGAAACTCTTAGCAGAGGTGGACCCAATCCGGGTAGAGGCCAAAGAACCCCCAGCATCAGCAGAGCCATCGGCGCCCACGGCGCTCTATCCGTCATTTCAGTTTAAGCAGAGTAGTGTAGGGAGCTTTCCCTCGGTGACAGCTGCAGACGTCACCAGTGGAATGCATGGAATGGGGAGCGCTGGCGTTTCTCTGATAGCTACAGGTTCCCGAACTACCAAGAGTGCCCTTCAGCGCACAGTTGAGGAAGAGATCAGGGAGGGGGAATTGCCAGCAGAAGAACTAGCTGAGCTTAGTCAGATTTGTCCAATTCGCTTGGAGGTAGATGCCCTCACAGGGCAGCAGCAGATAGTTCATTCACCAGTCCCGTATAAGCTCCTCATGGCTATACGGAAGGCCATTTCAGAGACAGGACTTCAGAGTCGCTTCACTAGGGGCACACTTTAGCAAGTGTGCGAGAACACGATGTTCATCCCGCACGACTGGAAAGCCGTCATGCGGATGATGCTCAACCCCAGCCAGTATTTGCTATGGGACAGCGAGTATCGCCTCGAGGCTCAGGCAAGGGCTGCCAGGATGGGTGGGGCAATAATTCCTGACCAACTATATGGTTCAGGTGCCTTCGAATCCATCGATGCGCAGACCGCCTTGCCGCTCGCCACCCTTCAGTTGTCAGCTGAGACGGCCTTTAGGGCTTTTCTCAAGGTCCCAGCAACTGCCAAAGCGGCCAAAAATTACACCGCAGTCAAACAGGGCGCCCAGGAGTCCTACATGGACTTTATCAATCGCTTAGAGGAAGCGATCAGTAGACAGATCGATAATGAGCAAGCCCAACAAGAGCTCATGATGAAATTGGCTAAAGACAACGCCAATCTCGACTGCCGTAAGATCTTGCAGTCACTGGGCAATCCTCCCGACTTGACTCTCACGGACATGATTAGGGCTTGCGCCGACATTGGCATGGACTCCTACAAAATGGGTCTGCTGGCAGCGGCAGTGCAAGGGGGTAGGAAACCCAAGAACAAAAACCCAGGGGCATGTCACAATTGTGGCAAGGTCGGTCACTTCGTTAGGGAGTGCCGATCCAAGGGCGGCGGACAACATTCCGGCCGTTCCAAGGCTCCAACCACCCCATGTCCGAAATGTAACAAAGGCTTCCATTGGTCCAGATTCTGTCTGAATTCGGGAAACCAGAACGCAGGCACGTCTCTGGCCCCGGTCCAAACAGAGGCTTCCCTCGCTCTGGGCGAGCCAGAGCTGGATTAGATTCCAATCACATTCCAGACATTGCGAAGGTGCAGGCCAGCCCCAAGGGTAGTACAGGGCTAGAATTGACTTGCCAGGCAGACGTCACATGCGACTTGCCAGGCACAGTCTATCTGGTGGATTCCCAGTACATGGGACCCCTGCCCAAAGGCTTCATAGGCTTAGTTTTGCCTCGTAGTGTAGCAGGAGCACGCGGAATTCTTGTAATTCCGGGAGTCATTGACTCCAATTTTTTGGGGGTTCTCCAAGTTCAACTCTGGACGCACCTACCCCAGACCATTCACAAGGGAGACACGCTAGCGCAACTGATTATGGTTCCTTGTAACTCGCCAGCAGATAGCCAGGGAAGGCTCAGGGACAGCTCAGAGTCCGGGTCGGAAGACCGCTCGAGCGCAAGTGAGGCAGTGCAAGGATACCAGGTCTTAGCGACAGTGGAGACCAACATAGAATGGAAACTGCGGCCAGTTATTGAGGTATTTTTGAATAAAAAATCGTTCTCAGGGCTGCTAGATACCGGAGCTGACATCAGCGTGGTCAGCCGAAGCCAGTGGCCGCAGGAGTGGGCCATTGAGCCGGTCTCCGATGTGTGGGGGGTAGGCGGCATCCAAGAAGCATTTAGGAGCCGGGAGTGGGTGGAAGTCACGATCCCTAGGGCTGACGGCACAACGGTCATTTGGCCGCACATTCTGGACGTGCACGTCAACCTTTGGGGGCCAGACATTTTGCAGCAATACCGTGCCACTCTTACCTTCGGGTAATGGCTCTGCCACTTAAATGGCTTACCAACACACCAGTCTGGGTAGAGCAATGGCCGGTAGTGGGGGAGAAATTAGTCACCCTAAAGCAACTGGTTAAAGAACAGCTAGATGCAGGACATATAGAGCAGTCCACCAGTCCTTGGAATTTGCCCATTTTTGTCATCAAGAAAAAGTCGGGGAAGTGGCGACTCCTCCACGATCTCAGAGAGATCAATAAATGCATCCAGCCAATGGGTCCACTTCAATGCGGCATTCCAAATCCAAATATGATCCCCGAGGGTTGGGAGATCCTGGTCGTAGACCTTAAGGATTGTTTTTACACCATTCCCCTAGATCCGAGGGATCGGGAAAGGTTCGCCTTTACGGTGCCGGTTGTGAACCACAGCGAGACCACGCAGCATTACGCGTGGAAGTATTTGCCACAGGGGATGCTCAATTCGCCCACCCTGTGCCAAATTTATGTTCACAACGCACTGGCAAAGTTTCGAAACCTTCACCCCACAGCTTTAGTATGCCATTTCATGGACGACATCTTGGTCGCAGCGCCGCAACTCGGCAGCAAAATGTTTAAAGACCTCCAGGCCACCCTGGGGGAAAAAGGGTTGCTCATTGCCCCAGAGAAAGTACAGAGAACTGAGCCATTCTCATACTTGGGTCATCGGCTTCTCCGTTCTTTCGCAGCACCAGTTTTACCCCAGATCAACTTAAAAGACTCAGTCACCTTGGTAGAATTGCAGCAGGTTTTAGGTAACATTAATTGGGCCAGACCGTATTTCAGATTGGATACGGATCTTTTGAAGCCACCCTTCTCGCTGCTAATGTTAGGTAAGCAGCCGGCAGACCGGATACAAATTCCTCGAGAGGCACGCTTGACTCTCGAGAAGGTCAACCAAATTCTCAGCCAAAGGTGGGTGGACAGGATTGCTCAGGGGCCATATGCCCCGATCCTGAACTTGTACATCGTTCGGGCCGGCTCCATGTTCACCTGAGCCCTAGGCGTGGACTTTGAGAGAGGAGCGAGTATCGTGGAATGGGTGCATTTACCGAACACCTCTTCACGAAACATCGTTCCCCCCCAAGAGTTGGTCTCTGCAGTGGTCTACCGCGGAAGGCTGAGAGCTAGGGACATTTCAGGGCACGACTTAGCAAAAATTGTGATCCCATTCACCAAGGAGCAAGTTCAGCAGCTGATGCAGCTCGGTGACTCGCTTCCAATTGCCTTGGAAGGATTCACCGGATGCTTGGCATACCACTTGCCCAAGGACCCCAGACTCGTCTCGCTTCAAACGCAGACAGTCAGCTTGTATGAATTGATATCGCTGGTTCCACTTCAGGGGGCCAGAACAGTCTTCACTGATGGGGGTCGCACATATGGTGTCTTAACTTGGCAGGAGGGCCAGGCTTGGTGCACGCTTCTAACTCTTCCACAGAAGTCCGCGCAGCGGGCAGAGTTGGCAGCGGTGAACCTTGCTTTGCGTACCTTTGCCAAAGAGCGCCTCAACATCATTACTGACAGCCAGTACATTAGGAATTTGCTTCACAGTCTACCGGGGGCATACATCACTCCCGCGATAGACAAAAATTTGCTGAGTTTGTTCCTCACAGCTCAATTTCACTTGCGGAACCGCACAGAAGCGCTCTATATCGCCCACATCCGAAGTCACCAGGACCTACCTGGTCTGAGTTCCGCGGGCAATAGCAGAGCGGATGCGGCCGCAAAGGAAATTCAGCAACGGTCAGTTTTAGGTGTTTTCACTACTCCAATTCAGAGTCATGCATTCTTTCATCAGAATGCCAAAGCGCTCGCCAGACAGTTTAACCTGCCACTTTCTCAAGCCCAAGGCATAGTTCGCTCTTGCCAGCATTGTGCAGGGGCACCGGGGGGGCCCTCGTGGGGGGTCAACCCACGAGGGACAGAGGCTAATCAGGTGTGGCAAATGGACGTCACACATGTTCCGCAATTTGGCAGATGGCAGTACATGCACGTTTGCATTGATACTTTTTCACAATTCGTTTGGGCAATGGCACAAAAAGGGGAGACAGCTTCCCACGTGGAGCAGCATCTTCTTTCCTGCTTCGCGGCGATGGGCAAACCACGGCACGTGAAAACCGATAACGGCCCGGCCTACAGCTCCAGGCAGCTGGCCGACTTCATGGCCACCTGGGATATCAAACATACCTTTGGCGTTCCTTACAATCCGCAGGGGCAAGTGATTGTGGAATGAGTCAATCGCACACTCAAGTCCTACATTGACAAACAAACAGAAAGGGGGAGCCACCAGCCCTCCCCAAGTCTCAGGGTCAGGCACAGCATTGTCTGAACAAGGTGTTGTTCACGTACAATCACCTTAATGTTTTTTCGGATTGCACGCCGCAGGAGAAACACTTCCGGCGCTCGGAAGCTCTCCCGCGGCCGATGGTGCGTTACCGAGTGCCACCGGATCCTTCTTGGAGGGGCCCGGTGCCACTCGTAACCTGGGGAAGAGGGTATACTGCAGTTATGTCTCCTACAGGTGTCATCTGGATTCCAGCCCGGTGCGTTAAGCCTCACTTGGAGCCACATGGCGTGGACCCAGACCGACCGTGTCCGATCCTGGAGATGGAAGACCTCACCCTGACCGAGGGGACCCGGCGGAGGAAGCGGCGACAACAGACAGAGCCGAAGGTCACCTGGGGGATGGTCAAGACCCTTTGCCGTGAGGCCGAGGACGTCGTCCAACGCGAGGACTGGGAACCGACACCGGAGAATATCTTGTCTGCAGTCTTTGCCCTGATTACCGCCAACACCATGGCAGTCACCATCATCCTGACCCTCTCCCTACTTGCGGGGGGAGGCGTTCAGGCAGCTTCACTGAAGGCCAGCGATCTGATGCCAGGCGGAGATCTCTCTGCCCGGATGCACTACAACCTATGGGAAAGGTTGGCGAATCTCGTCAACCAGTCCGATTTTTGCCTAAAGCAGAACACCGGTTCTGCCTCAAGTTTGAGCACCTGCCTCATCCCGGTGTGCCATACTCCAGAGGCGCACACCAGGAACGGCGACTGGTTGGTGAAGCGGATTTTCGGCCCGCTTTACCCAATGGGTTTCTCAACGTACACTCGCTGGGGAGCCCAGCTGACCATGACTTTGCCGGCTGATGCAGCCACTCTCTACACCCCTTGAGTGGCGGTCAGCCCGAACGCTACATGTGCTCGAATGACTGGCTGCTCCGCAGTCGGCCGGACTCAGCATCGCTGCCTCGACACTGGCAGCAGCAACTGGACTTGTGATAACCCAGAGACAATTGGTTCAATGTATGCTCATGTTACCCTGCCTTCAGGTTGGTTCTTTACATGCAATCAGTACACTTGGAATTACATTCCCGCTAATGTATCAGATTCCACATGTTGTATCAGTCGCTTGACATTGTTACTCCCCACTAGGGATATGATTGTTCCAAGCACGAATGTTTCCTCACCCATACAGCGCGCTCGCGCCACCCAGTTAGACAGCTCATGTGATAGCAACATTAGGGTTCTGAGTCAAGCTGAGTACGTCTCGTTGGCAGTCAGCATACTTGGCGTGCCAGGCTTAGCCGTCGGCAACGCTCGGAGAATTGGTCAATTGGCTTGCGGGCTAGCAAAAGCCATTAACCACACCTCCTCGGCGATAGCGCTGCTCAACCAGGAGCAGGCAGAGCTTCGCCATGCCATACTAGACAATCGAACAGCTATCGATTACCTTCTGTTGTTACATCATTTGGGCTGCGAGTCTGTCCACGACATGTGTTGCTTTAATCTTACAGACAACACACGCAAAGTACAGAGCCAGCTCACGGACCTCCATACCCTGGTCAAGAACATCAAGGAGGATGCTTCATGGGGGTGGTGGGATTCGTTGTGGTCATGGTTCCCATGGGGTTGGCTTCAGACGACACTCAAGGTGATTGTGGGGGTGGTAATACTGGGCACAACAGTGTGTTGTTTCGTGCAATGTATTCCTTCACTGCTATCAAGATGTCCCCCATGGAGGGAACCCCGAAGTGTCATCCCCCACACCAGCTGATGCCCCTCCTGCGCAGGGCCGTCTGTCAGGTCCAATCTAACAAATAAAGGGGGAGTGTGGTATCTGCGAGCGCAATTGGCATAAACTGTCCCTGACAGAGGTTACACCGGTCGAGGAAGGCTCCTGGTCACTGGCCTCTGCGGGAACAGAAATTGGGGAGCGGATTAATAGTCATAAGATTGATTCACCCATATCTGACCTGGCAGGCAGTTCGGCAGGAGGAAGTTGAATATCTAACTCAGGTTAGGAATTAGGTAATTCCACACTTGCAGATTAGCCCAAGCCCTAGCGCAAATAGTGGCCGTGTTTACTCTTGTGCAAGCCATGAACAATGGATTTCCCCTGTCAGTATTTGCCTTAGTTAATTAACTTCCCCAAGAGAGGTTCCCAATTAACCCGGGTAAATGGGTGATGTGATTTTCTATCAGATGACGATTCTATCACACGCTGCCTTGAATTCCTATATATGATGATGATTTTCCCTCAATAAACCACTGGTCTTCGCTCCATCTTGTCTCGTGTCGTTCCTTGACCAGTCTCCTCCGAGACCCCAAGGGCCGCTTCACAGCCCCGATCCAACATCACTACATCGAATTCATACAACATCGCCTAATTTCTTGAAAAATGTTACCTCATACAAAGTCGCTCGACTTTGTATGAGGCATTGGGTTTTTGCCAGGTTGCATTGTGCCTGGGCAGTATAAAAGGTAGGACACATGCGTGCATTGCTCTTGTGGGTTTTGCACGAGGCGAAGAGTGTTTAGGAGTGGTTTCGAGCGTGATTTTGGATTTTATTTTTGCATTTTTTGTCAGAATTTTTAGAAGCATTCCTGGGATTTTTGCAGCATTCTTCAGGTTCCTGGACAATCAGGGTTTTTTGATATGTTTTTGTAATGTATTTAGCTTTTAGACAATGATTTCTTAAAGTTCTGTCAGTTTCCTGTCTGTTTCCTTGACTTTGCCCTGAAGTCTGTGCTGTTACAATACAATGTATCACTATGGAAACGACGTTGTACAAGACATCACAGCAAGGATTTGGACGTGGCTAGGATTTTGAATGCCTCATACAAAGTCCAAATCCGTATAAAGCCCAAACTTGTGGAACCAAGTTTGGACGTTGTATGAGGTATCACTGTATAAGCATTGCGCCCAGTGGTGGGCTTCAGCAGGTTCACACCAGTTCGCCAGAACTGGTAGCAGAAATTCTGGCTGGCCCCGCCCATCCAAATTTTGAAATAAAGTAGTCCTAATTTGGGTACAATGCAGGGCTTTCCCCCTGGCCACACCAACATACAATGCCCACAGAGTAGGTAGTAAAAAAAAAAATTGAATCCCACCACTGACTGTGCCATTAAACAAGAGCAACCAACCAATATTCATCCCTCAATGAGGGCTGCAAACAATAAACTACAGTTTCCGTTCTCAATTTTGTCTCAGTGTACATTTATACCAGTTCAAGGGATAAAAGGATTAAAGGAATCCTGTAATTACCAATGTTTCTAGTTCTGGAGGAACTAATTTTTAAACATAAACAGTAACCCACTAAGTTGTTTAAACTGGGAACTGGCAGCATCCATACAAAATTTTGTTCTTCTAGCTCTTTTCTAAGAGCCAATCAGTCTTTCAGAAATGTTCATAATATTGTTCTCTCACAATTGTATGACATGTGCAAAGAATGTCTTCTATTGTAGGGTAGGCAAATCACATGGGATAGGAACATACCTGTCAACCGTGGCTCTGGAAAATACGGGCTTCTACGATCCCCTTCTGCGCAGATCGCCTTCTACGCATGCATAGAAGGGTTCTACGCAAGCGTAGAAGGGTTCTACGCAAGCGTAAAAGCTTTCTACGCATGCGTAGAAGGCGATCTGTGCAGAAGGGATGTGCAGTACCTCTTTCCTCCCGCTGCCAATTCCGGGGTTTTGGCAGCTGCGGGTGGGAAATGGCGCAAATCGGCCCTGAAAATCGGCAAATCCCAGCCAATCCGGGAAGGTTGACAGGTATGGGTAGAAACAGCTTTTTTGACTGGCTAACAGTTAGGAAAACACAATGCCAAAGGGGATGAGGTGTATTTTGTGTTTGAAAGTAGTTTTCAAAACTTTTTCTTTGGGATATGAAGGAGCTGCAAAAAAAAAAAAGGGATGTGTGTAGTTATGCTGGAGCCATGGTCCATGGACCATATTTTTAACACCCATTTTATGGACACAATGGACCTACAAGTCATTAGCAAGATGCAGTCTGTCACAAGGGCTTTTAGTCAGATTAATGGATTTGTATCATACTACATGTTTTGGTTGGCTTAATCTACACTAGAGTTTTTGTAAATTTTATAAATGGCCAGTTTTAAAAATGTAATTGTTATTGTCTGAGGAGGTGGACTTGATCCACAAACACTCACATTAAAATATAGCAGTTAATGTGCCACAGTGTTTTGTTAACTTTTGTTATCTTCTGCTATTACCAGTTGTAAAAAAGCCGCATTTATTTATATACAGTACTTATGTTATGCTAACTAACCATTCTGTGCCCCTCTCTGTACTTTGTGTGTACAAATTGATGCCATGAAGTCTCACTCTTATGTCTGATGAAGTGGACTTGATCCATGAAAGCTAACATTAAAATACAGCAGTTAGTCTGTAAATGCCACGACATTTTTTTACTTTTTGTTTTGTTTACTCTCTGATATGCGTGAAACACAGACTAACACAGTTACCATTTCAAAAACTCCAAAAACTGTCGTTGTCAGGTCCTCTCCCAAGACTCTGAGCCAACTGACTCTAACTTGTACACCAATCTTGCAAAATAAAAAAGGTTAAACACTGACTAACTATAGGATTCAACCAACATCCAAGGTAAGGACTGGGCTTAGTGCCAAACAAAACCCCTTTTCCAAAGATACCAAACTGGAATATTGTTTTTATTATTTCATTAAAGTATTACAAACAAAAAAGAAAATAAAAATTCAAAAAGGAATTCAAAACTTCAAGGAAATAAAAAATTATGTAAAGGAAATCCTTAATCACAAAAACTTTGAGGCTAGGCGATTTAAGCATACAGTGGAACATCGCTTAACAAACAGCTCGGTTAACACAAAAATCGCATGGTAAAGGTAAAGGTTTCCCTTGCTCGAAAGCCAGTCATATCCGACTCTAGGGTTCAGTGCTCATCTCTGTTTCAAAGGCGAAGAGCCAGTGCTGTCTGCTTCTGCAGACGTTTCCGTGGACATGTGGCAGGCATGACTAGACACCGGGGCACACAGAAAGCTGTTACCTTCCCACTGAAGTGGTCCCTATTTATCTACTTGCAATTTCTTGCTTTCGAACTGCTAGGTTGGCAGGAGCTGGGACAAATCGCATAACAAAAGGAAATTCATAGAAAATAGTGGCTCAGTTAACTTCCCCCCCCCCTCTGCCCCCGAACGGATTAATTGGTTTTCAATGCATTCCTATAGGAAACAGCATTTTGGTTAACAAATTTTGGTTTTCAATGCATTCCTGTGGGAAATTGCATTTAATGCATTCCTACGGGAAATCTGCTTTACAATTTTTTTGTAGTACAAAAGGTCTCGGAGAACACATTAAATTTGTAAAGCCAGGTTCCACTGTAATTCTCAAGGAAAACAAAAATGCTAACTAACCTCACACTAATGTTGACATTTTTTTTTAATTTTCAAAAATTTATTTCTCGATACACGTCCAATAATTAAAAAAACAAGAGATAACAAACAGAACAATATAAGAAAATAAAAGACAAAATACACAGTAATATAAATAAGCAAAGAAAGAGAGAACAGGAAAAAAAAAGAAACAGAACAAAATATCACCATGTGCTATATACAATGCTACGGAGACAGAATTTCCCCTTTTATCTATTATCATCTCAAAAATGCAATGTAATCTGGCACCGGCAGTTGCCCATGACCATTAATCAAGGTATAATCTATCAAACATTTCCAAATTTCCTGAAATTTGCTTTCTTTACTGTCTAGCACTGTCTAGCACTGGATAACATAATTGCTAATAATTCCCTTTTTTGTTGCTCTACCACCTCCACATCTGTTAACAAAATTAAAATTACATCCAATTTCATTCTTACATCTAGAATTCTCCCAATTTCGTGTTCCACCTTCAACCAGAATGAGTTCGTCTCTTTACACCCCCACCACATATGCTCATATGTTCCAATTTCCCCCTTACACCTCCAACAAAATTTCGACTTTGTATTGTCAATTTGGTGTAGTCGTACCGGAGTCAAGTACCACTTCCACAATAATTTATAATTGTGCTCTTTTATTCTTACAGACAAAGACCTCATTATTCTCCTTTTCCATTTAGCATTCCACTGCTCGTCTGTAATTATGATATTCAAATCTAGCTCCCATGTTTCTTTTAAAGCTTTCTGATGCTGATCTGAGTCATCTAAAACCTTATATATTTTGCTTACTAACCCCTTAACTTTTACCTGCCCACTTTTTAGACTAAGTACCAACTCTTCAAATTTCGTCCGCTCCCTATCCAAGCTCATTTCATCTAAATATCTTTTATTCCAACTGTCAATAGACATCAATTGAAGCCAATTCAATTTAAGTTGTCTACCTATATCTAACTTTCTTTCCTTGTCTCTACATGCTGTTATCCAATCCTTTAATAGAGTTATATTATTCTTATTCAATACTTCTTCTACGCTCTTATCCATTCTCAGTGGGAATGATTTCATATCACTCAGGCCTAATATTGGGGACAACCCTGGTGCCAATTTATTTTTCAGTAATGTCCAAGTTTTTAAAAGAGCTTTTAACAATTTATTTGTAGCATTAATTTTTGCTTTCCCTTTGCCCAAAAACATTAATATTTCTTCACCCAGTTTCTCTCGCAATTCAATTTTTCCCCAAATCGATTCTTCTTTCACTAAAATTTTACAAATATTCTTCAGTTGAAATGCCCAATAATAATTTTTAATATTTGGAATTCCTAACCCGCCCTTTTTTTGTGATGAATACCATAAAAACTTTGGTATCCTGGCCCTTTTTCCACCGTTACAAAAATTATTTAATATAGTTTGAAAAACCTTTAATTCCTTCTCTTTCATATATATTTGCAGGGTATCAAATAAGAAATTTAATTTGGGTAAAAGCTTCATTTTACATAGCGAAACGCGTCCAAACCACGACAAATTTAGCTTCTTATACCGTAAAATCATTTCTTTTAATTCTTTTTCCAATTTATCATAATTTAACCTTTTTAAATCATCATATTTATTTGAAATGTTTATCCCCAGGTATTTTATATTATCTCTAATTTGTATTTTAAATTTAGCTTTTAAACTTTCTTGTATGTCCAAATCCACATTAAAAAGAATTGCTTCTGACTTATCCCAGTTTACCTTAAGTCCCGTCACCCTTTGAAATTCCTCTAAATGCCCATATATCTTCCCTAGTGTATTCTGTGGATTTTTTATTGTTATTAGGGTGTCATCAGCATATTGGCTAATTTTTATACCTTCAATTCCAATTAATTCCTTATCTTCCCTTATTACATTAGCTAACAATTCCATGGCCATTATAAATAAAGATGCCGACAATGGATCTCCTTGCCTTGTGCCCGCTTCCAATTTAATCTCCCCTGTTAATTCCTCATTTAATTTAACCCTAGCCGAGCCTTGCTGATACAACTGCTCAATTACCCCACAAAATTTTTGTCCGAATCCATATTTCTTTATAATTTCCTTTATAGTTATCCATTGGATCGAGTCAAAAGCTTTGAATATATCCAGGGAGAAGAAACCCACATGCTCCTCTTGTTCCTGAGCAATAATTGTCAAGTCAACCATCCTTCTCGTCAAATCCGACATATACCGATCTCTCATAAATCCCACTTGATCCTTATTAATGTATTTACCACTAAAATTATTCAATCTATTAGCTAAAATGGCCGTAAAAATTTTTGCGTCCTGATTCATCAGGGAAATCGGTCTATAGGATTCAATTTTTTCCAGATTTTTCCCTACCTTTGGAATTAAAATTATAATTGTACTATACCACGATTTAGGAACTCTCCCTCCCTCCAAAATATAATTAAAAATCCTTTCCATTTTTGGTAACAGCATCTCTTTAAAATCTTTATAAAACTCCACCGATAAACCATCCTCGCCTGGAGCCTTGCCTATCCTTAACCTTTTTATGACCTCCTTTATTTCCTTTTGTGTTATCTTTTCATCCATGTAACTCCTATGCTCCAAGCTTAAATTTATTCTTGACCACTTATCTAAATATCGCTCTAATTCATCCGTATTTACGTCCTTCCTCGAATACAATTCCTGATAAAAAGCCTTGACAATTTGAATTTTATCTACTAACTTATTACACCTTCTGCCATACTTATCTATCAAAACTGAAATTCCTCTTTTATCTTTCTTTTCTTCAGCGGCTCTAGCTAATAGCTTAGAATTTTTATTACTGTACTCGAAGTAATCTCTTTTCAAATAAATTAAATTCTTCTTTACTTTTTCAATATCTTTTTCAATAAATTCTCTTTTTAATTTTTGCATTTTATCGAATATGTCCCTATCTCCTGTTCTTGCATGAATATCCTGCAACTTCTTTATTTCGTCCTCTAACTCTTTTTCCTTTTCCTTATTTTGCCTATTATTAATACAAGAGAGCCTAATGCTTTCTCCCCTGAATATTGCCTTCATGGTATCCCATAATATTCCATCATTTACATCCTTTGTATCATTAATTTCCCAGCACTCTTCCCATCTTTTTATTATCGTTTCCTTACTCTTTTGATCTCTATATAACCTTGTATCATAGCTCCATGTACCCCTTTTTTGTTTGTCATCACTTAGTTTAAATTCTGTAATTATTTTAGCGTGATCAGATTCCTTAATCATACCAATTTCAATATTTTCAACCTTATCTATCATACTTTCTGAAGCCAAAACATAGTCAATTCGTGAATAAGAATTGTGCACGTGCGAAAAAAATGTATATCCCCGTTCTGAGCCTCTAATTTTCCTCCAAACATCCTGTAATCCCGTTATTTTTAACCACCTATCCATCACCCTATTAGTACATGTACGCTTAGCCACATTTGTAGTATCCAAACCTGATCTGATCAAATTAAAATCTCCAACCATTATTAACTTGGACACCCTTTCTGATTCTATACTTTGATACACCTTATCTAAAAATTCCTCCTGTTTTTCGTTTGGCGCGTATACATTAACAAAGGTTATATCCTCATTATTAATAAATCCCCTTGTTATAAGAAATCTCCCTTCTGGATCTACAACTGTCTTTACTTTTGTAAATCCTAACTTTTTTGATATTAATATGGCAACCCCTCTTGCCTTAGACATACCCAATGCCTTCTCATAATATTCTATCCCCTTTATATACAATTTATTTACATCCTCACTTTTTTGATGCGTTTCTTGTAAGCATATCACATCTGGCCTATCTTTCCTAATTACCGCTTCCAAACGTTTCCTCTTAATAATACTGCCCGTGCCTTTCACATTCCATGATAACACCCTAATCGATTTCATAATTCTTTATTATTTTTCGCTTGCTACAATTCCATCTCCTACAAGCATGTGCTAATCCAACCCACAAAACATAAGCAAACAGCTGAACACAAAACATAAAACAATAAATCATCACCCTCCCCGCCATTTCGAAACGAAAAAGAAAAACACCCCTGCCAAACAAGGGGGGAGGGGGGAGGGGAGACAACACTCACAAACCAAACCACCACTTCTCCTGCCTAATTACCCATTCTAAATACTATTTAATTTTTCATGCCACCATTTCCACATGAGGATTCTATCATCGCTTTATATTGTGCCTTACAGTTACTTCAATTGCAATTTTTACACCGTTATATCATTCCACACTACCTAGTTCATCCTGGCTAGACAACGCAACCCTCATATCCTTCATCCGCTCTTCCTCTTCCCTGTCATATGTTGTATAAACCCCTGCTATTATCAGCTCCTCTTTAAGATCTTCCCATTCCTTGGAGTTTCGGTCGATTATCTTTGCCTCTGCAAGTATGTCTAAGACATATGACCCATCCCTCAACACGTATGATTTTCCAGATACTATGAATTTTAGCTTTTTTAAGGCAAGCCAAAAATAAACAATTCCTTTTTCCCTCAACTTCCTGGTTACTGGTTTGATTTGTGTTCTCCATGTTCTCTCGCCAATAGAAATATCATTATAGATCTCTATACTACTCCCTTCCATTTTCAATATACTTGACCCAGATTTCCTGATATGTCGCATTAACATCACCTTCAAACCTTCACTAGCAAACCTCAATAGCACATTTCTGTCTGCTGTATTATGTTTCTTAGACCCTAATCTATGCACACTTAATACATCCTCAGCCTCGAACTTCCTATCCATACCTAAATCATTTAACCAACTCATTATTCTGGCCTTCAGCTGATCAGGGCGGGCCTCAGAAACATGCCTAATTATAATATTTCTTTTTCTAGATTGGTCTTCAAGTAACTCCAGTCTCACTTCATGATCATCCACTTTTACTTCTCTCCCTTTAGCTTTTTCCTGCACCTCTTGGACATGTCTCTTTACATTTTCAACCTCCTTTGAAATTGAACCCATTCCTTCTTTTACATCATTCACCTCTTCCATTATCTTGGCAATTTCAACTTTAGCTGATTCCATCAAACCTGTCACCACTGACAGCATTTTTTGCTGAAAAGCCTCAAAACTCTCTTGCTGCAGTTTAATAAATTCTTGATTATCCCTCGCTCGCTGCTCTTCTAAATTTTGAAACTTGGTCTGAAGATACTTCTCAAGACTATCTAATCTCATTTCGATAGAGCCTCTACATTCATTCACATCAGGGCTATCCCCTTCCACACTTTCCTCTACATCTCCTTCTATTACTTTCTTTTTTATAGCTCCCCGAGCACTGGCCTCTTTAAATTCAATTTGCTGATCTTCTTGATTTATATCTAACCGTTGTAATTGCTGTTTCTCTTGTACTTTCTTCTTTGCTGCCATGCCTGCTCTAAGCCTATCCAGCTGCTCAGCTTCCAAAATTTCTTCCTTTAAGGACTTCCTTCGTTGACATTTTAATTAACTTTAATGACAGCTATTAAGATAATCATCTTCCTGGTATCTTTTCTATTTCTAATAAAGGCAACACACCTATTCCCCAAACAATAGTAAATGGTTACCTACAGAAGCTTTACTTATCTATTTAGTGAACGGAGCTGCAGTCCATGAAAACACAGGCCACATAGGAGGCGCTAGCTTTGAAAGTGCCATAACATTCTTTTATTGGATAGGTTTTTTTTAAAAAAGGCAAAAATGTTGTGGCACCTTAAAGAATAATACAGTATTGTATTTTAATGTTAACATTCATGGATCAAGTCCACTTTGTCAGACATAAGAGTGAGACTTCATGGCATTAATTTATGCACATCAGGTAGGAGCATGCCCATCAAGCGCCACTCCGGAAAATACGGGAACTGCTCCGGCCCGGGTGCACATGCACAGCAAAAACTCCTTTGCACATGCGCAGAACCCTTTTGCGCATGCACAGAACACATTTGTGCATGTGCAGATGGGTCGTGCATGCGTGCGCAGTAACCCCTTTCCATGCCGTTCTAAATATAGGATGGCACCAGGAAAGGGGAGGAACGTGCGCCAAAATACGGGATTTCCCAGGCAACCTGGGATACTCGACAGGTATCGGTAGGAGTACAGAGGTACACAAATGGTTGGTTGGTATAACAGATAAAGTTGCAAATCTGTGAGATTTTTACACTTGGTAATGACTGAAGATCTCTGATTGACAGTTGGATTTACAGTATTTTTGTGAAGTTTGGTTCTCTGAAGTTGCAAATGATTCCTAGATGGATGCAAAAGAAGCATTGTGGCATTGCTTTGTGGCATTGTGGCATAGATGGATGCAAAAGAAGCATTGCTAATGAGTTTACCTTTTAGCATCTATTGACAATGCTGTGTGGAAATTAGCAATGATATGAATGACCTAGAGACAGCAAGTATTTCCTTTGTTCTGTGGGCTGGCCTGGGGCTATGGATGAGAATCACTGACCATCCTTCTGATGTTTGTTATGTATAGTTGGTATGTGAAAGTACAACCTATAACAGGGGTGCCCAAACTTTTTGGTCTGCAGGCCGGTCACATGGTTCAGTGGGCTGGTCATGAGGTTCAGCGAGCCAGTCACATGGTTCTTCTCCACCAGAAGCAGAAGTAAAACACTCCTTGCAATCTGTTTTGCAACAGGATGAGATAGATTTTTAAAGGTAAACGTTTCCCTTGCTTGAAGGCCAGTCATATCTGACTCTAGGGTTCAGTGCCCATCTCTGTTTCAAAGCCGAAGAGCCTGCATTGTCTGCTTCTGCAGACGTTTTCTGTGGTCATGTGGCAGGTATGACTAGACACCGGAGCGCACGGAGCACTGTTTACCTTCCCACCGAAGTGGTCTCTATCTAACTACTGTATTTGCAATTTCTTGCTTTCAAACTGCTAGGTTGGCAGGAGCTGGGACAAAGATGGGAGCTCATTCCGTCCTGCAGTACTCGGGAATTGAACTGCTGACCTCCTGCCTTCTGGTCAGTGTCTTAGCCACTTGAGCCACTGCTTAGCCACTGCTCAAGTGATTTTTAGGCTGCCATTTTCTCTGCTTAAACCAGAGGTGCCCAAACCATGGTCCGTGGGCCAGATCCGGCCCCTGACACCAATTCATCTGCCCACGCCACCCTTGCCACTCCTGGAAGCGGAAGTAAAACACACCCATAAGACCTGTTAGTTGTGGAATTCAAATTTGATGATCTCCCAGAAATCCTTGACTAATATTCAAAACTCTAAGATGGATATCCAGCATGTTTTCGTGTTCAAGAACCAAGACAATAGAAACAGCTGAAGTCTGGCTTAACTCATCTTTATTGCATGATGGTCAGGGGAAACATGTGGTAATGGCGGACGAACAGCTCATTATATACAGTGGCTATACATTTGAATGTGGCTCCTCGGTAGCTCATTGGCTACTGTCTGCGTGACATCACCCTTAGTCACGCCCTTCTTGCCCAGGTGAGGCAGTGGCGGGAATCTTCCCGCGGCTGTAGGCATTTGGAGAATTTGTACCATGTGAGCTGGACGCTCGCTACTGCCCCCAGTGGTCACTAGCTCACGTCCTAATACAGAAGGTTACAGTGTTACTTTTAGAGATTGTTACATTCACTCATTCGTGTTGTTATATTGACTTAAAGGCACATTACAATCCATACACAACACCCCTCCCCCCTAGGATGAGACGAAGTCTCTCATCCAATGTGGTTTGTTGCATGAGCGTTTTGGACGTAAGGCTGGCTGGCTTGTCCCGGGGGAGCTATCGCTTCTGTGTTCCCTGGGCTCTTGTCCTGCAACAGGAGAGGGAGACTCGTTAGCGACTTGCTGTGGTTTTGCAGCTTTTGGGGTAGGGGTAAACTCCATTGTGGGAAAACCGGGGGCATTGGGGACTAACGAAAAACCCCGCTCCTCGCTTGGATGGGTAGGGGACCACTCCGAAAAACTCCCCCGGTTTTGCAACTCAAAGTCAAACTCATGTTCTGGGATATCTGTGGGGGCATCCACCAGGATATCTGCGGGGACAAACCTATTCCCTTCCCCCCTTGGTGGGGACTGCTGGTCCCCCTCTCCTCCCCCTTGGGCTAAACGGGTGGGGGAGAACCCTAACGCTGAGCCCTGATGTGCGGTTTCTGCACCCTGACTACTGGGAACCCGTCACCAGAGTTGGTCTGCATGTCGCCTCCAGAGTAGACCCGTGCTGGTCTCAATGCAGTACGACACAGGTCCAGTTTGTCCAATGACCACCCCCAGAACCCAGGCTGGTCCTGCAGTTGCATAATTTCTGCAATGGACCGGGACTCCTATTTCGAAACTCTTGGTGCCCGTTATCCCAATGTTCCTCCCAGTGTTTTCCACCCTTGTGGGGTCTAGCCTGGTCAGTATCGTGGTCAGCTTCCTGTGCATGAGGAGTTCTGCGGGCGAGTAACCTGATGCCAGCGGTGTCACCCTATAACCCAGCAGGAATTGGCATAACTGTAGATTCAGGTCCCCGGGGCCCATGCGCCTCAGTGCTTCCTTTGTTGTACGCACGAGGCATTCTACCTGACTGTTTGTTGCTGGGTGAAAAGGTGCGGAGGTGATGTGCCGGATGGCGTTTATGTCAATGAATGCCCGGAACTCGGCGGATGTGAAACTACTCGCGTTATCACTCACAAGTACATCGGGTATCCCGAATGAGCTGAACACCTTGCACAATTGCTTAATGGTTGCGGCTGATGAGGTGTTTGCCACTGGGATAACTTCTAACCACTTGGAATAAGCATCCACTACGAGGAGGAAAAATGAACCTCTGAAGGGACCTGCGAAATCTATGTGCAGGCGAGACCACGGCCCTTTGGCTGCGTCCCATTCTCTGTGCGGAAGTCGGGACTCTTCGGGCCGAGAGCTTTGGCAACTCTCGCAAGTGCTCACCATGTGCTTTATGTCAGCGCCTAACTGGAGCCACCAGAAATAGCTCCTGGCCAAAGCCTTGGAGTGGACAATTCCCAGATGGCTGACGTGCAGTAGCTTGAGCACCCTTGCTCTCAAAGATTCAGGGACGACCACCCGCTGGCCCCAAAGGAGGCAACCCCTCTCCATGGACAGTTCTAACCTCTTCCTAAAAAATGGGGCAAATTCTGCTGCTGGCCACCCTTTTTGCACCCAGGAGCTCACTAGAGCCAACGTCTTATCTCTCCCTGTTGCCTTGGCGATTTCCGCGGGTACTATTGGGGGTGAATCCAGAACCTCTATCATGAGTACTTGGTGATCTTGTTCCACTTCACACGCGGGGTTGCCCACGTGAGGAGGAGGTGACCTCGAGAGTGCGTCTGCATGGCTTATGTCCTTTCCGGGGTGATAAACCAGCGTGTTCTGGTACGCGTTTAGAAAAATGGACCATCTCAGCATTCTGGGGGACAGAATCTGCGGTGTGGGCTTCTCTGCGGTGAAAATGCCTAGCAGGGGCTTGTGGTCAGTCACGATGGTGAAGGGGCGGCCATATAGAAAGTCATGAAACTTCTTTGTTCCAGCGATTATTGCAAGTGCCTCCCTGTCTGTCTGTGCATAGTTACACTCTGCCTTTGACAGGGATCTGGAGTAGAACGCCACTGGGGCTTCCCGCCCGCTGTCCAACATGTGGCACAGGACCGCCCCCACCCCCACTGGTGAGGCATCGCATACCAGAACCACTGGCTTCTTGGGATCGAAATGGGTCAGGATGGCCTCAGAGGATAAGAGTTGTTTCAGCTCATTGAATGCTCTCTCCTGACTCTCGCCCCATCGCCAAACCTCATCCTTCTTTAATAAACTATGAAGTGGCTCCGCCACCGATGCCTTCCTAGGCAGGAAGGAATGGTAAAAATTCAGGAGCCCCAGGAATGATTGCAATTCAGGCTTTGTGGTGGGGCGAGGAGCATTTTGAACAGCGGCCACCTTTGACTCAGAGGGTTTTATGCCAACTGGGGTTACCCGGAAACCTAGGAACTCTACCTCTTTTGCGAAGAACACACATTTGTCTTTCTGCAGCCTCAAACCCGCTTTCTCGAATACCGTCAGTACCCTGTCTAGCCTTTTGGCCAATTCTGACTCGCTTCCCCCGTTATCAATACGTCATCAAAATATGGCAAGACCCCCTCCAAACCCTTCAAAAGACGCTCCGCTAATGATTGGAAGATGCCTGGAGCCGAATTTACGCCAAACTGTAGGCGTGTCACCTTAAACGCCCCTTTGTGGGTGACTATCGTCTGTGCAGCAGCTGCAGCTGGGGTTACCGAAAGTTGCTGGTAAGCCTGCGCCAGGTCCAACTTTGCAAAACACTTTCCCCCATGTAACCTGGCCAACAAGTGGTTGACTACTGGTACCGGATACGCATTTGGGCATATTGCCTTGTTAATTGTACATTTGTAATCAGCGCAAATTCGAACCTCCCCATTAGCCTTTAGCGCTGTTACAATAGGAGTTTCCCACTCCGCAAAATCAACTGGGACTAGAATTCCCTGGCCCACCAACTTGTCCAGTTCCGCCTCTATTTTGTCCTTTAGAGCAAAAGGCACCCTTCGCGGTTTGAGCCTTATTAGCCGGATCTCCGGGTCCAGGTTGAACGCAACTGGCGGGCCCTTGAATTTTCCGAGTCCCTTCTTGAATACCTCGGGATGCGCGTTACACGCCTCCTGTATTGGATCAGTTCCGACAGTATGCACACCCCCTATGAACAAACCCAGGGGCTTAAACCATTGTGTCCCCAGGAGGCAACAGGCCCCCTCCTTGAGAATCACCAGAGGGAGCTCCGGGACATGTTGCTTGTATTACACCTTGAATTTTCCCACCCCCAACACCAGGATGCTATTTCCCTGCACGTCTCGCAACGTAGACTTCAGTGCTTTGAGTTTGGGCCGCACGTTGGGGGAAATTCGCAAAAACTCCCTCTGAGAAATAATGGAATAGGAGGAACCCAAGTCTATCTCCATCTTAACGGGGACCCCTTGCAACAGTACCTCAACAAAGTAACATGGGTGTCCCAAGGACACTCTTTGGACCACCGCGTTGTCGTCGCTGGGGACGTGCCGGTACACTCCATGTACCTTGATGTCGCTGTTGTCGGAGACTCGGCCCACGCCGTCCTGTTTCCTCAAGGGCCGGACGCCCTCCTGCTTCCTTGGGGGACGGTCTGTTGAGCCCTTGTGGTCTCCACGCCATCGCCTGCAAAACTTGGCGATGTGGCCCCGCCGTCCGCAGTTGTGGCACTCGGCCTTCCGGAACGGGCACTTGCTGTGGTCATGGGACGCCCCGCAGCCGTCGCAACGTCGGCCGTCCTTCCGCACCTTCCGGATGTCCTCATCCTCACTGCTCTCCGTGGAGAAGTGTGTCGCCCGCCTGGCCGCTTGCCTGGCCGGGGCTGCTGCCCTGTCGGGTTGTGGGGGCCTTGTTCTGAACCCCTTAACCCCGGCTCTCGTGGCTTCTGCCGCCTGCGCCTCCTTCAGGACCTCTTGTAATATTGGGGGCGGCTCTTTATTCATCAGCTTCTGCTGGGTCTCCTCGTCCCACAGGCCACACAGCATGCGGTCCCTGAGGGCGATTTCTAGGATCTCCCACTTGCATGGGCTGGCGGCTAGACGGAGGGCCGCTGCAAAGGCAGCCATGGACTCACCAGGTGACTGCACCCTCTTCCAGAAGGCGTCCCGAGCCGAGAACATCGAGACCGTGGGCTGGAAGTGGTCCTGCAGGGTTTTCAGGAGCTGTTTGACTGGGACCTCGTCTACTTTCCTTGGAGACACCAGGTCCACCAACATCTTCATGGCCGGGAAACCGAGCATCCTGATGAGGGTGGCCCTTTTCTTCCCCTCGTCTCAGATGTCGGACACCATCAGTGCACTTTTGAAATCCATCTCAAACAGTTCCCATTCCTCCGGTTTGTTGATGTCGAAACCGGTCTGTGTTGTCTTGATTCCATGGGAAGCCATTATCCCACCTTCGTCGCCAATTTCGTGTTCAAGAACCAAGACAATAGAAACAGCCGAAGTCTGGCTTAACTCATCTTTATTGCATGATGGTCAGGGGGAACATGTGGTAATGGCGGACAAACAGCTCATTATATACAGTGGCTATACATTTGAATGTGGCTCCTCGGTAGCTCATTGGCTACTGTCTGCGTGACGTCACCCTTAGTCACGCCCTTCTTGTCCAGGTGAGGCAGTGGCGGGAATCTTCCCGCGGCTGTAGGCATTTGGATAATTTGTACCATGTGAGCTGTACGCTCGCTACTGCCCCCAGTGGTCACTAGCTCGCGTCTTAATACAGAAGGTTACAGTGTTACTTTTAGAGATTGTTACATTCACTCATTCGTGTGGTTGACTTAAAGGCACATTACAATCAATACACAACACATGTGTATATATTTTATCTTTGCTTTCTCTTTCTCGACACTTGTCTTGTAATTTTTCTATTCCAAAATGGCAGCTTTCAAGTCTTGTGCAGTGTCCAGGTACATTGAAATGATTTGAAACAGTTTTTTTGTGTTGCTTTTTTTGATGTCTGATTTATGTCCATTAATTTTTTTGCGCAGAGATTGCCCCGTTTGTCTTATGTAGAGTACACAGGGGCATTGTTGGCAAGAGATGCATACCTGTCAAGTATCCCATATTGGCCAGGATTTCCCGTTTTTCAGTGCTCGTTCCTCCCCTTTCCCGCCGCCGTCCTGTATTTGAATGACAGGAAAAGGGGTCACTGCGCATGCGTGTCCATGGTGCGCATGTGCAAATGGGTTACTGCGCAAGCACACCCACGGTGTGCCTGTACAAATGGGTTACTGCCCACGCATGCGCAGTAATTTCCCGTATTTTGCGGAGCCACCCTTGACGGGTATGAAAAGATGGCATACATCACATTAGCAGTGGAACAAGTAAAACTGTCCTTAATGTTGTGTGTGACATTGTTGGTTTCAGTGATAGTGTTGTCAGAGTAAATGTGATAGCTTGTACAGTATCTGTGTTCGTAGAAGGGTTTACGTAGTTCCTATCACTGTTGTGTAGTCTGTTGAGTGTCAATACTTGCTTTCTCTTCTAGGTTTGTCTTGCAGTAGGTTGCTGGGTATTCGTCTTGCATGGCTAATTTGTTCTTTATCCATATTGGATGGGTATTGTAGTCAAGAAATGCATTTTATAGGTCCTTGAGCTTGGAGTCTCTGTCTTGTGGGTCTAAGCAGTTGTGGTTGAAGAGACATGTCCAGGCTAAGGTTGATATTTGGATGAAAGTTATTGAAATCTTGATAGATTCTCTAAGATTTCCTTTCCATTGGTCCACATCAAAAATATGTTACCAATGTACCTCAAATAGAAAAATGGTTTATGTACACAATTGTTAAAAATGCTGTTCTAGAATCCAGATAAACTGTGAATATATTAGCATATTGCGGAGCCCTGCAAGTACCCATAGCAGTTCCATTGATCTGGAGTTAGGTTTTATTGTCAATGGTGAAATTGTGGTGTGTGACCACAAAGTTCGATGTGAGGTTCATCTTTATTTTCAATTGTATTCCTGATGGCTTGTAGTCCATCTTTGTGTGGGATGTTGGTATAGAGAGCTTCTACATCCGTTGCGACTAAGATGATGTTTTCTGAGAGGCCATATGTGTTGAAGTTTTCTTAGAAAGTTTGTGGTATCTCTCACATAGCTGGATACATTGGTGGTATATAAAGCAAAAAACAATCACACTTTTATACCACCTCATAGCATTTAGTGCACTCTTTGGGCAGTTCACAAGTTAATTCACATTTTGCCCCCAACATGCTGGGTACTCATTTTTCTGACCTCGGAAGGATGGAAGGTTGAGTTAATCTTGAGCCCTGGTCAGGATTGAATTCATAACCTTTTTGTTGCAGTACAGCAGTTTAACCACTGTGCCACCAGGGCTCCATATGGTTTGAGAATGGAGTCCACATACAGTATCCAGATATCCCAATAGTGACTGACTCTTACTCTTTTATTCCTATCTCATAGGGTGGCCTATTCTTTAAAAATCCCAGGGGTCAGAGCCCCAGGTATTTAAGTGTCATGGATAGCAGATCACTACTTATTTTTCTGCAAGGCACTCTACTGAAGCAGCTGTCTAGGCTTCAGTAAAGGAATAGGACATTTTTGGGCCTCCACTGGACTTCACAGAATGCTGTTTACCTTCCCACCAAAGTGATACCTATTTGTCTACTTGCAATTTCTTGCTTTCAAACTGCTAAGTTGGCAGGAGCTGACACAGAGACCAGATCTCATTCCATTGTGCAACACTCGGGTCTCGAACTGCTGACTTTCCAGTCATCAAGTTCAGCATCTTAACCACTAAGCCACCGGACCGCAGTCCCTAGCCACCTGTTTTAACCACCTGTTAAAGATCAGATAAAGTGCCCCTTGTGGCACTTAAAGACTAACTGCTATATTTCAGTGTGAGCTCTCGTGGAGTGGATCAAGTCTCCTTCATCAGACATAAGAGTGAGACTTCCTGATATTAATTATGCAGAAGCACACAATGGTTGGCTAGCATAACAGGTAAAGGTCACCCTTTCTCGAAAGCCAGCCGTATCCGACTCTAGGGTACAGGGCTCACCTGTTTCATAGCCGAAGAGCCAGCGTTGTCTGCGTCTGCAGACATTTCCGTGGACATGTGGCAGGCATGGCTAGACACCGGAGCGCACGGAGCGTTGTTTCCTTCCCACCGAAGTAATCCCTATTTATCTACTTGCAATTTCTTGCTTTCGAACTACTAGGTTGGCAGGAGCTGGGACAAAGACGGGAGCTCATTCCGTCCTGCAGTACTCGGGAATCGAACTGCTGGCCTTCCGCCTCCCAGTCAGCGTCTTAGGCACTTGAGCCAGATAGATTTACAAATCAGTATAGCATTTTAAGGTAAAGGTAAAGGTTTCCCTTGCTCGGAACAACCGGTAGTAACAGAAGATCCCTGATTGGGGTTCAGATTTATTACCGTGAAGTTTGGTCCTGTTGAGTTGTAAATGGTTAGTGAGTAAAAGGTAAAGGTTTCCCTTGCTCGAAAGCCAGTCGTATCCGACTCTAGGGTTCAGTGCTCATCTCTGTTTCAAAGCCGAACAGCCAGCGCTGTCTGCTTCTGCAGACGTTTCCGTGGCCATGAGGCAGGTATGACTAGACACTGGAGTGCACGGAACTGCTGTTTGCCTTCCCGCCGAAGTGGTCCCTGTTTATCTACTTGCAATGTCTTGCTTTCGAACTGCTAGGGTTGGCAGGAGCCTGGGACAAAGACGGGAGCTCAATCCGTCCTGCAGTACACGGGCATCGAACTGCTGACCTTCCGCCTCCCAGTCAGCGTCTTAGCCACTTGAGCCACTGCAGTGAGTGGATGGATGCAAAATAAAGGTCGTGGCCATTACACATCAGCGCGTCTCTCTCTCTCCGCCGCTCCCTCTTGCCCCGGGCTGTGCGCCGGCCCTCGCCTCGTCCCTCGACGGGTGGAGTGGAGGGGGCGGCCCCGCCGTCGGCCTGTGGCGCGGCTACTAGGGCACTAGGTCGTTTGACTGGGCTGCTCTCGGAGGATCTCTCTAGGACCCAGCGGCGGCGGGGCAGGCGCTGATCCCATGTGCTCCGGTCCCCTCCCCCTGCCTGCCCTACCCCCCTATTGTCTGCGAGCCTGGCAGCGGCGGCAGGGAGAGGAGAGGAGAGGAGAGTCAAGCCGTCTGGGGCTGCTGCGCGCAGACAGAGGGGCGCTGATTGCCCTCTCGGCTCGCCCCGCCGCACCTCCCGGGCCCGGACTGGTTGTGGACATGCGCTCCGCCTGGCCGGGGGTGGGACTCTTCTGAACGGAGGGAGGGGGATCCGACCCGACCGACCTCAACCGATCGGGACCGACCGAGAGGATGGAGCCCCGTCGTGGCCACCCCTGGCTCGTGCTTGCCGTCGCCGTGGTCGCCTGGGCTCCCAGGGGTGAGTGCTGAGGGGCCCCTCCCGAGGGTGATGGGACCCCCGATCCAGGACGGGAGTCTAGCCCTACCCCCACCCCACCCCACCCCAAGTTTGCCTTCGGGGCAAAGCGACGAGCTCGCTGGCGTCCGGGACCCGAATCCCTAAGTCCCGCGAGTTTTATTGTTCTATATAGAGGGAGAAAGGGTGGATTCGCTTGCCCCCCTCCCTCTCCTCGGAGCCCGAACTGCCAGTTTACCCTCGTCACTGGTGGGCAGCGAACCTCCTAAAAATAATGGGGTTGCGAAAACTACAGTGCATTCCCTCGTGATCTCCATGGAAACAGCGAGCACCTCTGTGTACGTCGGCAGTAGATGTGACCGGTGGGACAGACTAGAGGCGCCCCTCTGGGTGCCTCTCGACCACTCACTCACTCACACCTCCCGATCCCTCAGGGCTTCCTTTTGCTGGCGATGTATCAGGTTGCCCATTGCAACACCGTCTCCTGTGTCCAACCCATCGGGTCTTCCTTGACGAGCGTGGCTGCCTTCCTTCAGCCCCCCAAAATAAATGAATGAATGAATGAATGAATAAATAAATAAATCAACCAATAAATAAATAAATAATCAATCAATCACCAGGAGGACTCTCGGATCTTTGCCGGGAGCGCTACCTGCTGCTGGCGCCTAAGCGGGGAAATGGTTTCCCCCCAGGACTTCCCCTTATAGTGCAAATGAATCTTCCCAGTGTCTGTTCCTGCTATAATTCAATTAGCTTTTAGGAGTGCCCCCCCCCAACCCCAACCCCCCCCAACCCTTCCCTCTTGTCTGTTCCAGCAAGGCAAGATTAATCCCCACAGTGCATCCTTCACTCCATCCACATCCATCTTTCTGGTGGACAGGCTGCTTTTGTAAATGATTCAAGCCCTCTTGCTTGATCCCTCTTCCCTTGGGAAGGTGAAGCTGCTTTGAAAAAAGAACCCATCAGAAATGTATTTTGAGGGGGGGAGGCAAATCCAAAGCCCCCCCCCCCATACCTGCTCCTTGAAATTGTCATTTCCAAACCTGTAATACAACATTCCAGAAATGCCTTTTTTTTTCTAATATGGGTGTTTGTATGAATTCATTTTGTGTGCAGCTTGAACTTAGTTGGCTTTGATTTTTATGTGTGAATTTTTAAAAATTATTACAGGTATTTTCTGCAGGAATGATTTGCAGTTAGAATATGTCACTGGGGTGTTGTTGTTTTAAACTTGAGTAACAGTACTTTTAAGGGTTGCGCATGCTTAAGAAAGCATGCCACAAAATTTGTCCATACTAGCGTTTCCCATTTTTTTTTTCATTTATTTGAACTTATATCCCACTCTCTTGCCCTAGGGCAACTCATACCGGTACTTATGATACATATGTGGTTATAACGCCCATCATCCCCCTTGGGCATGGTTAATGGAACATGGGGAGGGTGGTCTCAATTTGTGGAAGTTACTGTAGAGATTTACCTCTAATTGATATAAATCTTTGCAAGACAGAGTTTTCAGTGAACCAGTTGTTGAGTTTGGTTCAGTTCATAGAACAGAATCAACATAAAAATACAAGTATTTGGGGCATCTTAAAAACTAGCAGGCTTATTTTCCATGTGAGCTTTTGTGAGTAACAATGCACTTCCTCAGATATGAGACGGGAGGTGTGAGGCTGTGGGTTGACAGGACATGTTTCTGGGTACTCCTCAGGAACAATTCCCACCTGTATCTGTGAGTAATTTAAGCGACACTTCTGGAACCATAATATGCGTAGCACCTGAGAAGAAAACTGGTGTCATTTGGCTAGATGTAGCAAATATCTTCAAAGGTACTATCTTTGGTGTTTGCCTTTTCTCAGATAAGGAATTCCCAACATTAATTGTTTTAGCCATTCCATACCAATTTCTTGTTCCACAAATAGACAGCAGATTAAGCCCAGTGGTGGTTTGGAGTGAGGTGGCTGCTAACCCCAATGCCATCCAAGAGTCCATTTGCCACCGATGAATAAATCCTGTTGTTGTTTGTGCAAAAAGAGCTTATGGAGCAATGATCAGGAAGCTCAGCTATTGCCCAAAATCTGAGAGAGAGAGAGCGCACAGTGTCTGTTTGGTGGACATTTTAAAGATGGGAAGCTGTGCTACCTGTGGTGGCCATAATGGAGGATGTTCTTACAGGAGAGTAGGGGAAGAACACACATTGGGGCCTCTCCGCAGCCTGACCCACAGATCTGTTTGGAGGGAGCTAGGTCAGCATCAAATGAAGAATAAGGTTATCTCTGGATTGTGCTGTCAAAGTGATGATGAGGAAATTGATGAAAGAAAGAATAATTAGCAGGGAAAGGCACAGGTGTCAGAGGCCACATACTGTGGAGAAAGGAGCTAAATGTGTAAAGAGCCCACTTGTTTTCTTCCCCATCCCAACCTGTTCCTTCTCTGTTCTGTGAGCTGATGGGGCAGGGTGTGATGTCATGGTATCTCTCAGCCATCTGCTCCTTTTGGGACAGGGGAAGGAGGGAACCCCCAGTAAGGCTGGCTAGGGGAGGAATGATAAGGGACATCCTCAGGGGATTGTTTCAATTAATAGAGTCATTGTCCATTGGGTGTGGGTATTTGTTTAATGCTCTGAATGTCTGTTGCTCTGCATAATGGCATACAGAGTACCAAGTGGGCAGAGCAAAAGAACTCCATTTATGGAACGTGCATGTGTGTGAGAGAGTGAGTGAGTGAGATTCATTTGTGAAAATGGGCACTCCCCCCCCCCCATGCCAATGCCTACTATTTTCAGTGTAATATCATGACCTATCATCATCTAGCTGGCCTGTCCAAAACAAGATTATGTGGTCTGGATTTTTGTTTTACTATTTTCTTTGGTAAGCTTTGTAACTTCTACAGAAAACCCACATTCCATTAATCACAATTAAATGGAGCCATTTGGGAGGAGCTATAAGTGGAGGCCTGGTTTCCTGTGTCTGTTGGATGGGGGAGGGATATAAAATGGACTGCTACTTCACATTTATTATTAAGAACAGAGCCTGGCAAATACCATGCCATGAAAATTTGGACTTTCATTGAAGATTTCTCTACCTTTTCTTGAAGAAGTGATCTTGAATCATGAGAGCTTGCAATCTTTTTTTTAATTTAGTGATCAAAAATTGGTATCACCTTCTTCTTCTACATTAATTAAAATATACCATAGTTTCTAAATTTTTAGTGAATAGTCTGGTAATCCTGCAATTGGAAAAGATATACACACAAAACTAATTGTCCTTTCGCCCAATCAAAACTATTTGGGTGTGAAATTAGAAAATATAAGCTTTTGTGGATTTTTTAAAATTATAAGTACAGTACTGTATGTTTTCAAAGCACATCAGAGAAAACTGAAGCACAGTATTTTGTTTTGTAATTCCCCCCTTCAAAATTTGGGGCTTTTGGGCACACAGTATTTATGCCTTCCTAACTAGGATGTCTCACACACATAGTCTAGAATTTGGAGTAGAAAATCACTGGCCAGTGCTTATTGAGGGACTTGAGTAAATAGTCAGGTGGAAATCATGTAGACCTCTACTACTACTGGTTGGGTTGCTCTACTGAGGTTTGAACTCTGAGTTAATTGGAAATCATGTAGACCTCTACTACCACTGGTTGGGTTGCTCTACTGAGGTCTGAACTCTGAGTTAATTGGAGATCATGTGGATTCTCCTTCCTGTTTAGCCTAGAGCAGCAATGGCGAACCTTGGTACTCCATGTGTTCTGGAACTTCAATTCCCAGAAGCCTTGATCAGCAGGAATGCTGACTTGGGCTTCTGGAAATTGCAGTCCAAGAACACCTGGAGTGCCAAGGTTCAACATCACTGGCCTAGAGGGACTTAGCAGATAGTGTTATATGCTGTCAAGTCATGCCCATTTTATGATGATTGTAATAGGGACATCCAGCTATGTGAGATAATTCAATGAGTGGGTTAACAAGTGCCATCTCCCAGCAAATTTCCTTGCCCAAGCCAAAATTTTACTCCAAATCTCTTACTCTTATCTTTCTATCCACTGCACCACACTGGCTTCCTGAGATATGATAGTGACCTTCAAATGAGAATTCATAATCAACTTTCCTGCCAATGAAACCATCTGGTTCTAATCCTTCCATCCAGAGCAAGAGAACCAGAGAAATCAAGCCTTTTCTATCACTGGCATGTCAACCTTTCAAATAATTTGAAGAGAGACAACAGTGGTCTTCCAGTATCTGAAAGGCTGTCACAGAAGAGTTAGAACAGACTTGACCTCTCTTGCTCCAAAGGGCAGATTAAAACCAGATGTTTGAATTTACAAGAAGGCAGATTTTGGCTCACCATTAGGAGAATCTTCTTAGTGGTATGAAATATTTGTCATTGTCACAGACTGCCTTGGGAAGTGGATGACTCTTCTTCAATAGAGATATCTAAGTGGATAATGGGTGGCCATTTATCAAGAATGGTGTATTCACTCCTACATTCCTGTAGTCTTAAATGGAACAGGAGTTGGGAGTAGATGATATCCAGGCAAGTTCTGGGTTTACATCTCCACCCAGCTGAGAAGTACACTGTGTATCTTGGGACAGGACATTGTATCTCAGACCAGTCCACCTTACAGAAGCATTGTGAGAGTAAAGCAGGATGAAAACATGGGTTGACTGGGGATGATGATAGAGGTAGTTGTAATGCAGCACTTCTGGAGGGCAGCTGGTTGGAGAAGGCTGCCAAATACTCTGCGCTGATCTCTGCCATAGAAATATGGATTCAGGAATTCAGAGCATGGTCAGGGCAACTTTGGCAGAGCTGCAACTAGGGTGCTTGATTATGGCACTTCGGTCGCTTGGATGGTCACACTCCTCCGGAATAGGGATTCAGCAGCCTTAAGCTAGGCAGCTTCTGTATATAGAACTGGGATGAGGAACATCTCATGTCCTTTGCCTTTTAAAAAAAGGGCTGCAAATAGATTCTGACTTTGATTCTGGCTCTTTGCCAAGGTTCCTAGGTAGAAAATAATCAGTAATAGTTTACCATCCTCTTTCTGAAACCTCCCTGGGACCCAAGGTTATACAGGCTGACTATTCTCTAGGTAGGCACATAGAGTAGGGGTGGGGAATTTAATTCCTGATCTTTGGCTCACAGCAAGGTGTTCAGACTCACAGTGCTGTGCATCCAGTTGTCTTATGCCTAGCCAGCCAAATATCTTGAATTGCCCTTGTTTTACATCCCATTTGGATGACCCATCCTCCTCCTTAAGTGCTATAGTTTTAGCAACCAAGCCTTGCCTCAGAAGCAGCAAGATTAGGGCTTGAAGAACTGGATACAGCTGCCCCAGAGAGAGAAACAGGCATCTTTATATTCCACATCTTCTTTTGTCTGTATTTCATTTATGTGGTAATTTCATCATTACCATTTCTGAAGCGCAGATGAAAAACAACAGAACTCAGGGGACCAGCCTTAAAAAGATACTGGGGTGGAAAACACAGTTCCCATGCCCCAGGTGATTGCTGCTAATATCCTCCCAAAATACCACCAACAGCACACACACACACACCAAATTCTGCTTTCAGGCATCTTCATCACAAGGGACATGCTACATTTTCCCATACAGTACAGTCAGATTTCTGAATTTCAGGGTTATTTTTTTACAAAGTATCATTATAGTTTTTAATTTGGAAGCTGAAACCCTTTCAAAGGAATGGTTTGAAAAAAGGCACCTCGCTACCCCTTTCTTGGTAATCTTATACAGTAGCATTAAATGGCTGCTTTGAAAAATCTCAACACCCAGGTGGAATTGAGGTGTTGGTTAGACATATTAAAAGGAAACAAGGCACATTAGATCAGAAGTTTAACTAGGCACCCTTTTTGGATTTTCAGTGCTTATTTACTCTGGCAGAAGCACCATTTTTTAAAAAAAAAAACCTTTAAATGATCTACAGCTATCTTTTTTTACTGCCAATTTAACAAAAGGGATTTGGGGTGAGTAATTAGATTATATGCACTATAACATAACCTTTCATGCTTTGTTTGCTTGCTTGTTTTTCTATCCATAATTGCTGTTGGGACTGGGGTTTTACCTAATGAAATGGTAAAATGCAATTGCAGCATCCATTCCGTGGAGCATCCATTGTGTTTGCTGGAGCTTTGATGTGGAATAAAAAGCATCCTTTAAAATAGTATATATTCATTATCCCCAACCTTTGCTGTCCTCTGCTTAATTAATGCTGACAGATCCTTTGCTATTCTCTGAGTTCTGATTTTCATCCAGACAAACCCTTTCTACCACTGATGTCGTTGATAGTGCCTTCTCAGAAGTCTGACCTGCTAGTGGCCTATTAATTCCATAGAGACCAGAGGACAGGAGAGGTTATGCTGACCTTCACATAGTGCTTGGGAGAGGTTCTACTACAGATGTGTGGTCCTAAGTATTAAATGGTCTGCCTGGAAACCCCTTCCTCTCTCAGCTACTTGGCTTTCATTCCCTTTTCTCATCTGATGTGTTTATAGCAATCTCTGAGTACCTAGAGGGTTTAGGGGAGAGATGAGGTTTGAATGCTTAACATAGAAGAAAGAAGAAACGCAAACACTTTAGCTTTGTATAGTTCTTTCCTGAGCATCCGGAAGGCAGAATTGCTAATTCAAGATACAGTACTCTGATAATTGGATCTGTCTTAGAAAGGGATGTAGTTCTTCTTTTACAGATCCACTCATTATTATTTTTAGGTGTGTCTTGTGCTTTGGGTTATTTATCTATCTTCCATGCCTATTTTAGAACCATGGAGCTGGAAGGGACCCTATGGATTACATTTGGTGTTTTCAAATCATTTATCATGAAAATGCTTTTTTCTTCCTGAAAGGCCGATGGGATTTCCACATAACAACATATCATGTCAGAAATTATTCTGAGTTGAGAGGATTTTTGCTGGAGAAATTCCGCTCAGGGGACCTTCAAATGAGGCTCCTTTCATGTTTCCAAGATCTTTCCCCACCGAAGTGGTCCCTATTTATCTACTTGCAATTTCTTGATTTCGAACTGCTAAGTTGGCAGGAGCTGGGACAGAGATGAGTACTCGAACCGTTATGCAGTACCCGGGTCTTGAACTGCTTAATTGCTGGCGAGCTTCTTAACCACTGAGCCACCGCAGCCCCCATTTCTACATAAGAATGTAGCATTCTTAACACGGTTAAGAATTTTAAATGGCTATTAAGATAATCCACCATCCAATGGTCTTCCTGCTAAGGTCCCACTGAAAAGAAGGGAAGTGGTACAAGAACCTGGTAGGGCTATTGCATGACTTCCAGGCATTTCACTGGGGCCAAGGAGGAAATCATATAGGTGGGATGTACTCCGGATTATTAAACTTCAGTATATGCCAGTTTGTGTTATGTTATTGTCTAATATGATTCAGAAGGTACTGGGATAACAGTTTGCCAGTTGGTGTGCAGCGCCAATGGAATTTAAGCTGTAGTAGTATAAATGGGTGACTGCAGTGGCTCAAGTGGTTAAGACAGTGAACTCGATGACTAGAAGGTCAGAGTTCGATTCCCGAGTACTGCATGACAGAGTGAGCTCCTGTCTTTGTCCCAGCTCCTGCCAACCTAGCTGTTTGGAAGCAAGAAATTGCAAGCAGATAAATAGGTACCAGTTTGGTGGGATTGCAAGTAGCTAAATAGGTACCAGTTTGGTGGGAAGGTAAACAGTGTTCCATACACTCCGGTGTTGAGGAATGCCTGCCACGTGTCCATGGAACCGTCTGCAGACGCAGACAGCGCTGGCTCTTTGGCTATAAACAGAGATGAACACTGAACCCTAGAGTTCGATACGACAGGCTTTCGAGCAAGGGCTACCTTTACCTAGTATAAATAGCATTCATATATAACCAGTGTGATAACTGGCAGATAAGAGTGATGGAGTAGGACTCAACAGACCTGGGTTCAAATCTTTGCTCAGTCAAGGGAACTCAGTGGGCATGGAATGGAACTGGTACCTTGCTTAAATATCTAGTGGTGCAGTGGTTAAACAGCTGTACTGCAACCTAAAGATTGTGAGTTCAATCCTGACCAGAAGTCAAAGTTGACTCAACTTTCTAGCCTTCCGAGGTCAGTAAAATGAGTACCCAGTATGTGTGGGGCAAAATGCTAATTACTCTGTGAACCACCCAGAGAGTGCACTAAGCGTGTAATTACTATTGCTATAATTGCTACCTCACTTACCCTGAAAGCTGTGTTACATCACTGTAAGTCAGTCATTTCTGACTTGATGGCATCTAACACAAGTATGCACGCTTGCCAGAGAGCAAGCACCATTGAATATAATGGGATATGTCTGACTAGATATGCTGACTGCGAAGTCAGAGACTAGGTTTTCAGTATCCCAGGTTGTGTCCCAGAAGAAGAGCAAGTCTGTGTTTCTTAGGCAAACTGCACAGTCCCACAACATCTTCATAAGAAAAGACTGGCAAACCATTTCTGGCTGAAAAAAATGCAGATAGAGTTTAAAAATGGCTGCACTTCCCTCAAGAACAAATGTCCAAATGATCCCAACAAACAGTAGACAAGGGATTATGGTTAGGCAATCAAATTTCAGTCAGGAAGGCAGGGCCCTTTTCTGATTTGTTACAAATAAAACATCCAAACAAGTTAGTTTTAGTAACAGAAGCTCCCTCCTCCCAAGGATTATGTGTTAACTCTTTGCATGCTGGTTTGCCATATCCAAACACCATTAGCTGAATTGGTGTAATGTACTAATTTCCTTCTTCTGGAGAAGAAAACTGTTGCTGATGTGGCAAAAATGGCACTACCTGCACAAAAGAGGGAAATGCCAACAGACTGAAGGATATCTTGAGCTCTTGAGGGAAGAAATAGCTAAATAGCTAAAACACAGCCAAATGAAGACTGAACACACTAATGACCATGGGTTTAAACAGACTCTTGGGAGGGAGAGGGCAAGGAACAGGATGGGAAAGGAAGTGGATTAGATTATCCTGGAGGTGAACATGGAACAAGAATGCTACACTACAAATTTTAACATTTGTGTTTCCTGTTAAACTATGCATGTGGGCTAAGTCCTGCTGAGAGAAATGAACCACATTATGCAGGCTGAGTATACAGTGCCTGTACTTCTTACAGTTGGCATTGGCTACAGCTTGTACTGTGGATTTCAGTGTGAGAAACCAACCTCTCATCTTATTTTGGAATTACATCTACTGTGGTAAATGAAACGTTTCCAAACCCATTTACTAGTTATTATTTTTATAATCTTGGGCAGAACCCAAATTTAAATGCCAAAATATATTCCACAAAGTACAGGAAAGGGTGGGTGCAAGTCTGAGGGAAGTCCTTTAAAATGTTTCATCTTCTATTATTAGGAATTTTTGGTTGGTTGGGCTTTTGACATCAAACTTCCAGACGTGTTGATGCTTCATTTTACCTGCACTCATTATAGTGAACGTTGTTCATAGTACTACTAACTACACAGCAACGATTTTGCTATTGGGAATTACACATGTGATTTATTTACATGGGAATATTATAATAGTTGGAGCTACCACTATGCCTGCTGCCGCCTCAGCTGAATCACATCCCCTGGTGGCATGCATGTTCCAGCAGCAGCAGCTGGGAATGTCTAGGCAAGTCAGTGAACTGATGTAAGAAGTAGGTATATAAGGTGAGGTGGACCAAGGGCTTGTCTCTAGTGCGAAACCATCTTATTGGATAGCACAGCTAGGCCATAGTGAGTCTGTTTTGAGCTAAAGAAGAGTAGGAGCAGCTGTGTTAATAAAACGGAATTGTTTTGCTACATTTGTGGTGAATACCCTGTGTGATCAATGCAAGAACCTAACCAAGAGGGTGAGATTTACTTACTTAAGATCCTGACATCCTAAGTAGAATCAGACTTCAGATTTGGATTCAGCGCTCTTGATTTAGTATAGGACACATGGATTAGACCAAGTAGCAGATTTTTTTTGTGTGTGATGCAGTGTAATCTATACCTATAAAATGGTGCGTTAACCGTTGGAATGTAACAAAGGATGTTGCACCAGTCCCCACGAGCCCCGTCCAAGCCTTCCTGCACTCGCCCAAACTGGGTTCGCAGGTAACTGTCGGATTGAAATTTTCAACCCGGGGTCAGAGGCCCCCCCAGTCGCGAACAAAAAAAAAGAACTTCAAGCCCCAACGTTCCTTGCGCCGCGCCGTGCCACACCAGAGCCAATCAGGCTGTGCGGCGGGGCAAAAGGAATGTTCGAAAACCGGCCGCAGCCAATCAAAAGGAAGCCGGAAAAAAAACCGCTGCTGTACCCAAACGCGCAGGCAAAACTACAAGCCCCAGCGTCCTGCACGCCATTAGCGCGCAGAACGCTGAGGCAGCCAGCGCGCTAAAATGAAAAATTAAAAAAACCAGCCGCCGCTCTGCTTCCTTCCCACGGGCCACCCAGCATGGCCCGTGGGAACAAAAGGCACCCTCCCCACCACTGCGCTTCCTTCCCACGGGCCACCCAGCATGGCCCGTGGGAACAAAAGGCACCCCCGCCGCCAGTGCCTTTCCTTCCCATGGGCCACCCAGCATGGCCCGTGGGAACGAAAGCCCCCCCCCAAAAAAAACAGACGCACCAAAACACGAACCAAAAACAATCAAAACCAGTCAAAAACAAAAATCTAACATTAAAAAAAACCACCAACACATCCATAAAACACACGCAACAAAAAACAACAACAGACCCCCCCCACAAAAACTCAACCCCCCAATAAATAAATAAATAAATAAATCAGAGAGCTTACCATGAAGATGTCTTGACTTCATGGCGACAGGAACTCGAATGAGCTAAGAAAGGAAGCAACACTTAACGGAAGCGACACCCAGAGAACAGAAGAGGAGAATGGTAGAGAGGAAGCAAAGCTCACCACCCCCACCCAGAGGCCACAAGAGAAAAGACATCCAAAAACATTGCCACTGCAAAGATAAATTCCAAATTCAAAAATTCATAAAATAAGTTAGCACAACATTCAAAAATATACACACTACTCTCAAAAAATACCAAAAAAATCATAAATCACTTTTCACTCCAAAAAACCAAAACACCAAACCCAAAAGTAAATTTTAAATTAAAAAAATTAAATTATATAAATCAAAATAAAATTTGCATGAACAAAAATCAAAATCCATCAAAAACCAAATTTCAAGAGCCCAACACTAAGGAAGCCGGCGCACAAAAAATAAAAATTAAACACACACTGAGAGCGCAAGTCCGCCACAGGCGGACACAGTGCCTCGAAGTCACAAAATCACAAAACCTTTAAAAACCATTAAACACAGACCAACACCATTTGTTCAGGAAAACAAACAAAACCCTTAACTGTCCAACACATTTTTAAAATGCCCGGCATCGCCGGGCAAAATCTGCTAGTACAGTATATAATTTTATCCCTGAGAAAGCTTTCAGTCTAGTCCACAGAGCATTTAGGAAGTATATAGGTTGTGAACGAAGAATAAGAAGTAAAACGGATCCATTTCGAAGACACCTTCAAAGCATGACATGAAATCCAAGCAAAGAATGCACACAAACAATTTGGGTGCCCACAGTCTTCAATAATAGCATAATCTGTTCCCATTAAAGTCCTCTTATGTTGCTACTCAGCAGTTCCTCCTTTGATATAATATACCATGAAGCACATTTAACAAAATTACAGAGCTTGATTCTTCAAATCAACCAGACACTTGAATCTGCTCAGCAAAGGCTTAAAGTACTACAGTCAAATGAAAGAATATTGGATTCATTCAGAAATATGGTATTGATTTCTCTTTTTTAAAAGGTACAACTGCCACTCAAGCATGAAGCTATCCCTAGATGGATCTTGGCAGGAGGTGGGGTATCAATGCCTTGGGCTAGAAAACTGTCCAGTCCCATTAATAAAACTAGGTTGCTTTATATCAAACTGCCAAATGCCATGCATCTCGCATTGTTGTTCATGCATTTTCTGGCTCCCTACATTTCAGTGCAACCCTTCAGAGTGGTTTAAAGAGAGGTAGGAAGTTCTCCATGAATACCATATACACTAAAAACCCTGTATAACAATTAATCATTGTACAATACAATATATATTTTTTTAAAAAAGGCAAAAGCCGGGTGGCTTTGGGGTGGCGTGCGGGAGCCTTTCCCCCACCCCCAAAGCCCCTTTGTGAACTGGCACCGCTGGGCTGTTAGCAAAAGGGATTCTCGGTGGGCCCTCTGCCGTTTCGCCAAGTGGAACACCGAGATTCCGAGATTTGGCTTCTCCGGCCAAAGGCACCCCTGCACTGTTAGCGAAATGGAGTCTTGCTGGTCCACTTGCGCAAACAACAGGGGGACCAGTGAGAATCCATTTCACTATCAGCTCAGGAGTGCCTTTGACACAAAAGAAAACATTAAGGTGGGTGGGAGAAGAAAAATTCCCTCTTCCAAACAGTCTAGCAGGCATTGAGCATGTTCAGTGGGGACAAAATACCTACTAAGAACATAAGAACAGCCTTGCTGGAACAGGCCACAGCCCATCCAGTCCAGCATTCTGTCTCACACGGTGGCTCACCATTTGCTTCAGGGGATTCCCAAGCAGATGCCTTCACCTGCTTAGGATTCCCTGGAAATGGCATTGAGAGATATCCTGCCTATCTCTCCAACCCGGAGGTTGTCCTTAGGTATCCATAATTATAGCCATTGTCCTCCATGAACTTGTCTAATCCTTTCTTAAAGCTGTCAAGACTGACAGCTGTCACCACTTCTTCTGGCAGGGAGTTCCATAGACTAGTGATCTTTGAAGAGGGGAGGGTTGCTTCCCAGAAAGGGTAGAGAGAATAGAATGTTGTACGCAGGAAAGGGCATGACTCTGTCTGTCTGCATGGAACTCCAAACAAAAGCACACCAGACTTTTAATGGGTGTTGCAAAAAAAACCAAAAACCAAAAACCTACTTGCCAACTTTATTTCTGAATTCTTTTGACTTCAAAAGCCTATTAAGTTACACTTGCAAAATCTTTTATTTGCTGCAGCAAATCACACTAGCCTCATCAGCCTCACCGATTATAAAGAAATTAAGGATGTCAAATGAATAGGGAATTTAATGGCTAAAATACTTTAAGTTAGGGGTGCCCAAATGTTTCTCACCAGGGGCCTGACCACGTCCCCTCAGCTGAGCGGGCTGGTCACATGGTTCCTCTCAGCGCCGGTGGCGGCATGTGAATTCAGTGTGTATTTTTGGGCTTTTTTGCCACCCCCGCCACTTCCCATGGAGGAGGGAGAGCGGCCCAAACATTTTCATACCTTTTTTGAATTTTTGGCGCGTTTTTGGCATGATTTCACCACTATTTTACCATGATTTTGGCACTTCCAAATGCTAGTTTTTTCATCCTTGTTGCAATTTTGAGTTTCTGTTTAATGACAGGACACGAATGGGTTAAAGCAAAACGGAATCCTTTTTTCTTCTTCTGCCAATTCAGTGGCAGGTGGAAATGAGGAAGATTTTACAATATTTGAGACAAACTCCTTAGAGTCTTTCCCATTTGTGTACAAATTTGGTGGCTAGCTCAGTATGAGACAAAGGTACATTGAGTTGCTATCCAAAACTTGCTTGACCTTGTTTCTCTGCATTTTTCATGTACTGGTAAAGCTAATTACTGTACTTGCATCCTAACGCCTGGAGGCATTGCTTTTAGATGCTGGTACAGCATTGATGAAGTTAAATGTTGTGTTCTTTCATGCCAACACTGTACAAAAGGCTAGTCAGTGGATCCCTTTTGTGGATTTTAAGTACCTCCAGGATGCCTGAATTAATGCTCTCTAGGAATGGTTTGCTGAGGCACCTCACATCCTGATAGGAGCCTGTGGTATTCCTTAACCTAATAGCCTGGCAATGTTGAGAGCCCATAGCCTAGTTAGTATTTCTCAGCTGTTAAATATAAAGTGAAGGGTGTTGAGTTTATGTTCTTCATATTTCTCTCTTTAATGGGTTTTCTGTGATAACAAGATAGAAGAAGTAATGGGAGGAACATGAGGGCTACACATAGAAGACAACAATGTCACCTGGATCCTCATAACATTTCCATAAACAATTCTGGCTTAGGCTCATCTAAGAAATCCAAACTGGAATATGAACAATCTCAAGGCATCAAGAAAAAAAATCAAGGAATCTTATGCCTCTTTATGGAACCCCAAGAAGAAATCAAACTGCCAAATAAAAGCCTTCTTGTCACAGTGCCAAGAATGGCCAGGAAGTGAATTGTTTCTGTCCTGCGTGTTTCCACTATATACAATTGGCACATTCTACAGCCTGTCTTTAAGCTGATACAAGCCAGCTTGATTATTATTTGGTGAAAGTGTTCAATATATGTTGGCCAATTTGAGTACAGTGTAGCCCAGGGGTGCCCAAACTTTTTGCGCCACGGGCTGGTCATGTGGTTGAGTGGGCCGGTCATGTGGTTCCTCCCACCAGAAGCAGAAGTAAAATGCACCCACACATGTGCAAAATGTTGCTGTAAATGCACCTGTGGCTGTCGTAAACACGTTTATGACAGCCATGGGTGCATTTATGGCAGCGTTTTGCACAGGCACTGGCGCGTTTTACTTCCACTTCTGGAAGTGGCGTGGGTGGCGTGGGCCAGATGATTTTATGCCACAGGCCAGATTCAGCCCGCGGGCTATAGTTTGGGCACCCCTGGTGAAGCCAGTTATTCTAACTGGGACTTTTCCTTCTCATTACTTAGCCAGAATAGATACAAGGCATCTGGTGGCTTTTACTTTTTTGGTTGTTTTTCTCTCTTTCTTCTTTGGTTCTTCCTGTTATCACTCTGTGTTTATGCCATTTTTCCATGGTGTAATTTGGGACACTTAGAAGGAACCTCCCTGACGAGTAGAAAGCATTGTGAATACACTTAGGTGACCCTCAAAATCCATTAGTGTTTCATATCACTGCAGATTGTTAAAACTGTGCTTGTATTTTTTCTGTTCGTATTTTATCTGTGCCTGGTTTTAGCCTCCTGAGTAGCCTTGAGCCCCTACTCTGTCAATCCAATAAATAAACACACCAGTTGCTTGGAGAAGGGTGGGTCAGAACGCATCTGGAGTTGGGGAAAGGCTACTTTTGTTGCTGATGCTCCCGGTTGTCCTCTCCACAGTAGACTGTGAATCCGACCCTCCTGATGTGGTTTTCCTGCCAGCTGAACTGAAAGTGCTCGATGGCCCAGAGCATTTCCGCCTGCAGCGCACCGATCGTTACTTGCCAGGAAATGCCTCCCTCAGCTCCCGTTCAGAAACCTTCCTTTTCCTCCACCGTCGACTCACGGGGAAGCCCACCATCCAAGCTGCTTACCAGCCTTTCACTGCCCAAGAGGTAATCCACTCATTTAGCTGGGGAAGGCACCACTCCTTCGGTCAAGGATTCGGCTGGGCTCCCTTCTTCCCATTCCAAAACTCAGGATTTCTGTATTCTCTAGGCAGTGCCAGCTGACGACACCCGATACGCAGACAGCTTTGCAGCCTGGGACATCCGAGCTGTGTCCATTGAAGGAACAGTGTCTCCTTATGAGCCATACACCAGAGTCCTCTTCCACCTCCAAGGGCAGGACTGGATGTCAGAGAAGCAGGCCTTGCCATGCATCACACTACACGTCTTCCACCATGGCCAGGTGGTTCAACGGGCCTGTCACCTCCAGGTTGGTAACAGAAGCAGCTGTGGAGAAGTTAGGCAGGTGGCCCTGAACTTTCACAGGAGCTGAACTCTGAAGTCCTGTAGAATAAATTGTGAGGGGGCTCTCAGTCAGGATTTTGAGTGTGATGAAAGAGGAATGCAAGTTGCCCATAAATATTATGTAGATTTTCTTCCTTGGAAGTTTCAGAATGAAAGAATGAGCAGGCCCACTCTCTGATATGGTTTAAGTTTAAGAATCTCTTATGTTCCACTTAGTAAGAACTTACTGCTCAGTTACTAAGAGTAAAGAGAGCTATTAGACATGTGCAGAGGGAAAACTGTCATATTGCTTTTTTTTTGGAGGGGAGGCTTCCCTCTCATTTTCAGGTGAAATTGGAGCTGCCCTTAGTAAATATGAAAGTCTACAAGGAAGACACAAACATGAAGCTTAATAAGTTGGGAAATGTCCAAATTCTGTTTCTACATGTTACCTGGAAATGCTGAAATTAGTTGCATGAGTGATTTATGTAACTGATTTTATAGCGCTTCTTATAATCTGCAACGTTTCCTCCAGGGGTCTTTGAATAGGGGTGAAACACAACTTGGAAAGTTACTTTTTTGGCCTATAGTGTCCAAGCCACCCCCCAAGTGACCATGGTCAGGCTGAAGGATTTGGGGAGGTGTAAACCAAGAAAGTTTTTTTCCCAAGCACTTATGGGGAGGAGAGCATACTCTGCTCTATGCTTTGTTGTCTAGGCAGTGAGGATAGTGAAACCTGTTGCCATTGGAGAGATGGCTTGAGGGTTCTTCTTTTATCTGGCTCAGGCTGGAGAGGTTTAGTACCAAACTTGTAAACAGCTACACAATTTCAGCAGTTCTGCTTGACCTTCTCTGTGGCCTATAAGCTTTCTTCTCCATGGCAATGTCTTGTGGTAACCAGTTTAAGTGGTCCTTAGTCCATCTGTCTAGGCCAGGGGTGCTCAAACTGTGGCCCGCAGTCCAGATCCGGCTTCTGACATCAATTCATCCTGCCCACACTGCCCTTGCCACTCCTGGAAGTGGAAGTAAAACGCTGCACCTACTCATCTTCAGCTCAAAACAGACTCACTATGGCCTAGCTGTGCTATCCAATAAGATGGTTTCACACTAGACAAGCCTTTGATCCATCTCACCTTATATAACTTTCTTACATCAGTTCACTGACTTGCCTAGACATTACCGGCTGCTGCTAGAATAGGTATGCCACCAGGGGACGTGATTCAGCTGAGGCGGCAGCAGGCATAGTGGTAGCTGCAACTGTTATAATGTTCCCATGTAAAAATACATTGCCCAATACCATTTGAACAGCTATAGCACACCTATAACTTAAAGTCTATATGTGATAAGCACCCTGGATAAAGCAGAGAAAATGGCAGCCTAAAAATCTATCTCATCCTGTTGCAAAACAGATTGCAAGGCACATTTTACTTCCACTTCCGGTGGGAGGAACCACATGACTGGCCTGCAAAACCATGTCACCGGCCTACAGCCTGAAGCGTTTGGGCACCCCTGGTCTAGGCTGGCCAACAGAGAGCTCCCTTTGCAGCCCTAGGCCAAGTGTGTGATAAGTGTTGTATCTGCCTTTGATGATGGTGGCCTGACAACATCAGGATGAGTCTGACTTTTCTCTTGACGAGGAACTCCTTATGCTTGTTGATTGCACTTCCACTTGCTGTCATGATTTTAATGATTTCAGAAGTGATACAGTTCCTGCCAACATGGATCCTGGCCTCCATATCATGGGTAGAAACAGAGAAGACTAGTTATTTGTGAGCAGTGGAATTGGATGGTGTTGGCCAAGGGGGACGGAGGTGGTGAAATTTAGGTCCCAAGGGACAAATTGGTCCGCTGAGGTTTCGCATGACATTGCTGTTTCGGGGTTTCAAAGCTTTTGTGACCTCTTCCCATTTTAAAAGGGTTCAATGCCTCTCCTGATGCTTAGCTAGGGACAGTTAGAGGTTTAAGATAATATGTGTGTATCTGTTTTTTGTTTGATATTGTGTGCCGTCAAGTAACTTCTGACTTATAACAACCCTATGAATGAGTGATCTCCAAATAGTTTTGCCATCAACAGCCCTGTTCAGCTCAAGACTTTGGCTTTCTTTTTACAGAGACAAATTGAATTTAAGTCCCACTGTTTGTTTTGGTTTTGGTCTTGTCAATATTCTGGCTTAGTACAGCTCGTGTCATAGCTTCTTATAGCATAGCTGAGAGTTGGGGAACCTCAACAGAAGGAAATGATGTCTCTTTTCCTATTATCCCTGACCAGGCACCCCTGGGTGTGTGTGTGGTGGAACTAGAGCTCCCTGCTCACTGGTTCTCTCTTCCGCCTGCTGGCACCAGGCAGCACAAATCAGAGGATTCTAACATCACTCCTCTTCGGGCTGAGCTGTACTATAGCCTGGAGCCCATGCTTCCTGGGAAGATACCTGGAGAGTGCCCTCACATGGAGATTCAAGAAAAGCCACGCCCGGGCAGCGAGGGAAACAAGGAGAAGCTGCGCTATGTGGGACCTGTTGATATCCGGGTGATGAGTCCACCACGGCGCCAGGAAGTACGGCTTGATGAGAACGTGATGGTCCGGGTCCCTGACATGGCCCTGCGCCCGGGGCAGCTGTTTACAGCCACTCTTATTCTGCAGCAGAACTTCACTGCAGATCTGCTGACCCTCCGGTGAGTTATGCAAGCCATGGTGTAATATTTCTGGATTCTCAATGCAACTGGTTGATTAAAATGGGTGACAAAGTACTCTGAAGGACATCCATTATAATCATAACACTGACAATTAGGAAGCAGCTGCTGCTGCTACTACTACAAGTTGGTGGTGGTGTAATTTTCCAGGTATTCAGAATGCTTCAGATTTTCTATTTGCTTATAAACCTTACGGGCACTCTGGATGCCAGGGATGGAAAACCTGCCTATGAGAAGAATCTGGCCTGTGAGAGGCCCTTAAACAACCTTCTAGCTACTTTGATAACTTTTATCTTGAACACTTGGGGGTACTGAGGAGGCTTCTGTCAAAGAGGAAACAGCTTTCTGTCTTTTTCACAAGCATATGATCAGCAGTTTCCCCTCACATGTTCTGCAAGGATGGCTTTTGAAAATCTTTGAATTGCATGGGGGCGTTTTCATTCACCTTGGGCAGGAGGACAGTTAGCTCCTTATTCACACGGTGACTCCTGCAAAAACCACCCCTCTCTCCCATTATCCACAGTCTTTAAAAAATCCTCCAGTAGCACCAGTAATATCCTTTTAATAGTCCTGTTGTGGTGATTGACTAGTGAAGTATAGGTGGACGTGTATATGTTTGTAAGGCATGGACAGTCACACTCCAGTCGTTAGGTCACCTGTGGAGGGCCCCACCTGCTACCTGCCACACAGACCAAGGTGTATTTGCCAGGAAACCTGTTTAGCTCTTTTGCTCAAAGCGTTCTCTGCCCCAATTGTAACAAGTCAATGCCATTTATGATGGGTGTTTGCCCCCTCACTGCGTTTTTTTTGCCCACCTTTCCTGCCTTGCTTTGCCAGTTCCCTTTTTCAGGCTCCTACTGAAAAGCATACAGGGTATCAGAAGTTGGGTAGTGGGATGTGGCCCTTTATATGTGTGGTCCAGTCACTCTCAATTCCCAAACCAATAGACACAAAGGGTCTCAGAGTAATTATATTTATTAAAGTAAGCTAAGAAATTTGGTATAGCATGATGAATCAAACTTGCAATGCAGTCATTCAAAGTTACACACAAAAATAAGAAACTTAAACCATTACCTAGGCCCTGGCCTTAGCTAGTTCCTTACCCACCTCTCGTGGGGCTCAGCTCAGGATCAGTCCATGACAAAGAGAAAGAACATCTTCAGATCACCCAGTTTTATAGCTGATGTAACAATGATGTAACCCAAAGGTCCAGGTACCCCTAATTGGCTCAAAGGGGTCAGATGGTAATTTTATGAGCCTCCTGCTTCCCTGCAGCAAGTCACATACTCAATGCAGGACCGTCAAAGGCATAGCCATAAATCATGCAATCAAACCTTCACATAGACTTCCCTGCAACCAGTGAATATGAGAACAGGAAAAAACACAGAAAAGAGTTTTTCTCTGACACCATTCTCCCCACATTTTAGAGAGGGCAACTGAGGTTGAGAGAGAATGGCTTCAGGTTGCCTAAAGGGTTTGTGGCAGAGGTGATATTCAGACCAATCCCTCCCTAATTCATAACTCAGCCTCTTAAACTGTTTGCTGTGCCAGTCAGTCTCCTTTTGTATGCCCTAATCCTGGCTTAGCTTTGACCTACAGCTTTTGTCTACCATTGGGCCTATTCTGCTGGCCTCTACTTGTTTCTACCTCTTGCATCGGGGTGCCCAAACTTTTCGGACCACGGGCCGGTCACGTGGGTCCTCCCATTGGAGGCAGAAGTAAAACACGCCTTGCAATCTGTTTTGCAACAGATATGTTTTGCAACAGGATGAGATAGATTTTAGGCTGCCACTTTCTCTGCTTAAACCAGGATGCCCAAACTACGGCCTGCGGGCTGGATCCAGCCCTCAACACCAATTCATCTGGCCCATGCCACCCTTATCGCTCCTGGAAGTGTGGGCACATTTTACTTCTGCTTCTGGGAGTGATGAGGGCCAGATGAATTGGTGTTGGGGGCCAAATCCGGCCTGCAGGCCATATTTTGGGCACCCCTGTCTTACATTGAGTGGAAAGGCATTGTGCCATTTGGTTTTAATGTATTTTGGTCCTTTTCATATCAGAATCAAGGTGAAGAAAGGATTGCAGGTTATGGCTGCTCGTCTTGCTAATCCAGATGCTTGGACTGCAAAGCTGGACAAGTTCAAAGGTGCCAAACACCACACGGCCCTGGTGACCTGTCGCCGTTCCATCAGCAGTGGGTTGGACTGGAGGTAGGTAACCTCACCAGCACTGCCATAATCTTGGGTGAAGCCTCTGTCCTTGGGTGGAGGACATACAGGTTCTTAAAAAGCTTGGAAAATGTTGCTTCACTAGACCAGCATTTCCCAAATTATGTTCTACGAAACACTAGTGGACTTCAGTTCCTAGAAACCTAAGTCAGTACATTGGCTGATCAGTGCTTTGTGGAATTGACTTGGGCTTCTGGGAATTGAAGTCCAAAAACTAAAGTTTAGGGGACATTGCACTAGACAATCATTCCAACTCTGACTGGGAGGATGTGGGGAGCTTTAGTCTGAAAAGAACTTGTTGAAATTCCAGGGCTTTCTCATCTTCTGAAATCTGTGCATTTTAATTGAAAGTATAAAGCCATGTCAGCAGTCTCTCTGATGGAGAAAGAAAGGCCAAGAGGGACAGTGGTCTATTCCACAGCTACAATGATTGGTGCCCAAAACACTTTTGTGTAGTGGTACACTGTTCCCTTTCCCACTTGTCTACCCCTTTTGGGAAGGATGATCAGAGAACAATCAGTTGCATGACGCTGGTTAGAAGCACTCTGAACACCTCCAGCTTGGGTTGTGCAATACACCCTGCACACTTTTTCAACATAGAAGGCTGGCAGGAGAAGAGCTGCTTAGTTCCAGTTGCATGGAAGTGTTCAGAGCAACTTCTTCGGGCCTTTCCTTCTATGAAGCAGGGTGTGTGTGTTTGGGGGGGGGGGAAGAGACTTGTCACAATTTGGCTCTGAACTGCTGACTTTTTGCCATGGCCACTAAACCGCATAGGTGGATCTGTTTTGAAGCTTCAGTGGGACAGAAAAAACACGGTTCAGCTATCTTGTGATTTCTGCATTATGTGGCCCTTGGTGAATGAGAGCATTATGTGACTTTTGACGCACAAGGATGTTCTGTGAAATCCTTAACTTCTTAAAGGTTCTTCACTTAAGTCTGCTGTCTCCCATTGTCATCTCCATTTAGAGCAGCAGATTCCCCAGAATTCCTGTATCTTGATTTTGTGGTGGAGAACAGTACTGGGGGTCTGGCTTCCACGCGTCCTGTTACCTGGCAAGTGGAATATCCTGGGCAGGACCCGGAAGCCGAGAAGGACAAGATGGTGTGGGAGATCCAAGTATCAGAACGAGATGTGCGGGCCTTGGTGCCATTGGTGAAGGTGAGGCCTAGAGGTCCTCCAGTCTTTTCTTCCTGTTGGGACATCTCGGCTGGTTTTTGTACTCCTTTCTTCCTTTGGTCTCCTTCTACAGGAACAAGAGATTGTGAACACTGCACTCCTCACAGGAACCCCTCACTCTGTGCCTGTGAAGCTGGTGGTGGTGGAGACAGGGGGAGCAGTATCTGAAGTGATGGAGCAGATGGGTTGTGAGTCTTCTAACAAGCAGGTTCTGCAGGTGAGAAAACAGTACATTTCACACAGAATATGTTTTCTTTTTTGTGACCTTAATTTCAGGACCAATTGCTTAGCAAGGGAGGTAAGAGGGTGTTCATTTTGGCCCTTTGACAGGGTCTATGTTAAGAAATGGGGCTGCATTGGCTTAGTGATAAAGTTGACAACCAGCAGGTCAGCAGTTTGAGACCCAGGTGCTGTGTGACAGAGTGAGTGCCTGTCATCTGTCCCAGCTCCTGCTAAACTAGCAGCTTGAAAGCAAGAAATTGGAAATAGATAAATAGGTAACGCTTCGACGGGAAATGTAACAGCATTCCGTGTGCTCCAGTGTCTAGTCATGCCTGCCACATGACCCTGGAAACGTCTGCAGACGCAGACAGCTCTGGCTCTTTGGCTGTAAACTGAGAGTAGCATGCACCTAGAGTCAGATACGACTGGCTATCGAGCAAGGGAGATCTTTACTATGTTAAGAAATGGGATCAAGACAGGTCATTTAAAACTTATTCTATATTTTGCAGTATTTTTCTTAACATCTACTTCTGTTGCCCTTCATGTATTCGTGAACTCACTCTCTCAGGTGTCCGATGTGTGTGATGCAGTCTATGTGGGAGGAAAAGAGATCCGAGGGGCACGTGGCGTCCGGGTGGATTTCTGGTATCGTCGGCTGCATGCTTCACTGCTGTTTACAGTCTGGGCCCCACTACTCCCTCTGCGCATTGAGCTGACAGACACCTCTCTGGAGCAGGTACGAGGCTGGAGGGCACCTGGCCCAGCCCCCGACAGGTAAGTATCAAAGCCAAGAGGGTCAGCAGCACTGGTTTGACCATCTCCCATAGTGCTTTCCAATTGTGATTAAGCACCCGGGGGTTGGCTGTGTAAAGGAATTTGAATAGAGGAGAGAGGGGTGATAAGGGGTTTCAATCTCTAGGGAGTATTTCAGTTTAGTACTCCGATACTTGTAGAGTGGAACAATCCAGATTCCTCTGTGCAAGTCCAGACATTTCATGGTTTTTGAATGCAAAGAATGCAAAACTGAGTGATGACTTAACATGAACGGGATCAGCCCTGATAATATAGGTGGAAAGTTTAGAATTACCCTGTAATTCTTGGCATCCTGATACAGTCAACCCTCACATAACAACGCGTTCGGATAGCATCATTTTCGCTTAACAACGCGTTGTTATGAACCACATGTTCCCCCACATAACAACGTTTTTAGTGTTGTTGTCCGGACAACAACGCTAAAATAACCGTCATTATCCGGACAAAATGTTGTTATGCAGGAAACTCTATAGAAACCCGCATAACAACAAAATTCGCTTAGCAACGCTACTTGGGGAACCAAGTAACATCGATATCGAGGGTCTACTGTATTGCCATTTTCTGAAGATCTTACAGGAGTACTAGAGATTGTATACCTAGATTGGCTTTGTGACTTGAAATGGGCCCAGTGTGTTTTTCTTCCCTTCTTTGCATAGCAGTCCAGCTGAGACAGAAGATGGCGGAGAGGAGGCTGAAAGAAAAGCGCGTGGCTGCCGGCTTCAGTACCAGCGTGCTGGTGTCCGTTTTCTCGCCCATTTTGTGGCTCACCCTCTAGATGGTGGCCGCCATCTGACCTACATGCCAAGCTCGGATTGGTTGCTAGATGTCTCACACTTGGTTCAGAAGCACGCCAGAATCCAGGATCCGCGAGTGGCCATGTTAGAAGGGGGGAATGTGGTGATTGGCCGGGAGCCTGGCATGACGTCAGTAGAGGTACGTTGTTGCTCTTATGTGCTGTCAAGTTGCTCCCAACATATGGTGACTTTTGATAGATTTTCAAAGTTTTGGACAGGTTCAAGGAGTGGTTTACTATTCCCATGCCCAGTGAGCTTCCATGATTTGAAGCCAGATCTCCTCAGTCCTAGTCTGATCCCCTGACCACTACACCATGCTGGCTTCTACTGGAGGCATGTACTGGAGCCCGTAGCTAAAAATAAGACTGAATTTGTTTGTAACTCTACTGTAGTGAGAAGCTTACTTTAGTATGATAATCTGTCACCTGATGAAGATTTGTTTGGAGGCTGGGACCTGTGTGCTTTCTGTGTGTTGTGAATATGCTTTATACATTATCATTTCTTCTGTTTAATAGAATAATGGAGAATACTGAAAATACCTTGTAGGAAAGTGAAGTAATGAGATGCATCAGGATCCCTGGTGGCACAGTGGTTAAACTGCTGTCCTGCAACCAAAAGGTTGCAAGTTTGATCCTGTCCAGGACTCATGGTTGACTAAGCCTTTCATCCTTCTGAAATCAGTAAAATGAGTACCCAGCAGGTTGGGGCCAAAAAGCTAATTAACTTGTGAACTCTCAGGAGAGTACACAAAGCGTATGGGGCAGTATATAAGTGTGATTGTTTTGCTTTTTACCTTGCATCAACTTCTGTGAATAGATGCCTGTGATTTGTGCTCAGCTGAGATAGATGATGTGATTGGATGTACGAAGAGAGACAGAGATGGAAGATAGGTGGCTCCATCTATATAAAATAGAAGTGTTTGTTTGTGGATCTTGTATGGGCTTCCACACCCCTGGACCGAACCCCCTGAAATTTGGCACACTCCTACCTTGGGTGTGCGGCAATGTAGTAGTAGGGGTCCCAAGGCCAGGTGTGGGGCGCACAACCCACACTCAAGGAAAAACGGACAGCGCATGTGCACAGGTCGGGGGGAGCACTGGGCACATGCAGACTGGCCGCGCAAGGAGCCAATGAATAGCAGCCAGCACCCACCAGCGACGCCTGGCCATGCACAGATCCATTGCAGACTGCGCAGCCACACAGTTTTGGGGGGAACTTGATGCGCGCAGAGCCATTGGGTAGTGGCACCCACCCAACAGCGACGCCTGGGTGTGTGCGGAGCCATTGTGGACTGCACGTGCACTCGGGTATGAGGGGGGACTGCGCGTGCATGCGGATATGAGGAGAGACAGCACGCACACGCTTCCCCTTGACCACTGCGCACCAAGACGGCCAAGGACGGCGGCGCAAGGGGGGCGAAGCCGGGTACCAAGCTAGTGGGGGATAAAGAGCATTGTTATGAGTGGGGTTGGATGTCTGGGTATAGTGAAAGACAGCATAGTGAAATATGGTGACAGGAAGTCTGAAGTTGGCAGTTTTACACAAACAAATCCATGAAAGTCACTTGTTCACAAATAAAGCCACCACTTCACAGAGAATTTTCACATACCTCTTGATTGGTGTCTATCACAGGCTACAGATAGTTGTAAACTTGGGTTCTAGGTGGATAAGTTGGTGGAGTAACAAACAGGGTGCATGCCCTGTGAAAGCTCTTTCCACTTGAAGGTAATCATGTTTTGTCTGTTCAATGCTTCAGGTGCGTTCTCCAGTATCCGACTCTATCCTGGGGGAGCAGACCCTGGTGGTGTCTGAGGATAAGGTCTCCATCTCAGAGCTGCAGGCCCAGCTGGTATCAGGTGTCTCATTGACCGTCTCATCGGAACCAGGACCCCTGAATGTCTTCACTGCCACATGTCAAGCACAATCTACTTTGCACTCCTTGAAGCAGGTGGGATGATCCTGCAGCAGTTGGTAGCCTTATAGGTTTACAGCCAGCCTTTTGGAGCAAAAGAAATGCTAAACATTGACACCCGGGATGGCACCTCCATCCTGTTGCAGCCTATTCAAGCTGGGCATCATAGGAATTGTACAGTGTAACAATTAAAATAGGACTCGGTAGTCCTCCAGCCTCCTGGTGATGGGATTGTGCTTGATCCTGTTTCCCTGGCCCAAATCGGACCCAGCAGTTCATTGCTTTTCCTATCAGTGTGCCCAGTCACCTCTGACCAAAATCTAGGTAGTGAGCAAAGGGTGCACATGAAACTAAGATAGATTCAGGTAATGTGTGCCAAGTAATCACTCCAAGTCTCTTCAGGTATTTTAGAAGTCCAGTAATACCCCAGATAACGACAAAACTTGGTTCCACAAGTCGTGTCGTCTGTTTTTTGTCCTTATCTGGTGCGTGCACCAGAGAACGACAGAATCTGAGGAAAATCGGCTTTTTTTGTGTCCTTATCCGGTGTAGGCACCTGATATCGCTAAAAAAGCCGCTTTCCCCCAAAGCAAGCCCTGGCTTGGTTTGGGGGAAAGCGGGTGCGCACCCATGGCCCCTCCAGGAAGGGAAGCAGCCAAGCGCATGACCCGTTCCCTTCCCGGAGGGGTGGGGATAGATCTGCGCGCACCCGCCACCATTGCAGGCAAGGAGCCGGTCAAGCGATTGACCGGCTCCTTGCCTGCAATGGTGGTGGGTGGGTCTGTGCACACCCACCCCCATGGATCGGTACTCACCTGCCGCTGCTGTAACGCGCCCTTCCGCTTCCCAGAGTGACCGGCTCCCACCCGCAGTGGGGGTGGGGTGGATCAGTGCACACCTTCTGCCGCTGTAAAACGTGCCCTTCCACTTCCAGTCACTCCGGGCATGTTTTACAGTGGCAGCGGGTGTGCACCGATCCACCCCACCCCCACTGTGGGCCGGGAGCTGGTCACTCTGGGAAGCGGAAGGACGCGTGTTACAGCGGCAACGGGCGAGTGCCGATCCATGGGGGTGGGTGCACCAGACCCACCCTGTGGCCCTCGGGGTGGGGGGTAGGAAGTGGCCATGTGCTTGGCTGGTTCTCCCCCCAGAGGGCTGCAGGGTGAGCGCAGACCCACCCTGTGGCCCTCTGGGGAAGAAGCGACCATGCGTGTGGCTGCTTCTCCCCCCAGAGGGCCGCAGGATGAGCACAGACCCACCTGCCGCCCCTGCCAATGTATATTGAAATCAAAGCAGAGCAAAGAATTAAGTCCAGCAAAAGCTCAGGAAGCATTTCAAAACAGAAATAAAGCAAGCTGCATGTTCAAGGGATTGCCCATGGCCCCCTTTCTTTCTCAAACCCCTACATTTTTGCAATTTAAAAGCACAGCATCCAAGAGAATGTCTGAGTGTGTGTGCATGCGTCTCTGGGTTATATCTTCTCCCATAGTGTTCACCTTTGGCCCTCCCCCTTAGGGATTCCAACCAATGATCTTACAGCAAGACATGTCAATCACACATTAAGTTTTGGTTCTTCTAAACCATGAGGCCCACATAGCTTACATACCAGGCCTGGTGTGAAGGGACTCCTACACACCAAATTCCCCATCTTGGATTAAGCAAAAGCAAAGGGTAAACTTCATTCCATCACACAGCTGACATTAAAACTCCCAACTTGTCTGCTTTCTGACTTCCACTTTGCATTACCACCCCCATCCCACCCTCACCCCATAGCATGATCAACATGGCCTGGTGAGCAGTGGTCAAAGAAGAGGAATGGGAGGATGAGGAGGCTTCACTGACTGGCTTCAATGGATTCCCAGAAGCCTCAGTCAATTCTCTAAAGTGCTGGTCAGCCAATGTACTGACATGCCTCTGGGAATTGAAGTCCACCAGTGTTCCATGGAAAATGGTTTGGGAAATGCTGATCTAGAACATTTCGTTAGAGCACAGCTTCAAAAATCAACTTTTGGGTCTGCAGCTTCATGAAGCATGACCATTAGCCATGCTGCCTGGGAAATGCAGTAGCCCACAGAAACAGCATTGGACCACCACCACGACCACCCAAAAAAGCTCTGAATAACAGAGCTAAGCTTCAAGCTGTCAAGCCTTAAGCATATATAAGCCTGTAATGGGTCCCCCTCATCCCACCCCACCTGCTTCTCATCTTTTCTATGTGGCTCCTCCTGACCTCCCTGTTTCCATTTTTCCCTGCAGGAAGCGGTGTTGAGCCTCTGGCTGGTGTTCACCGATCACACCTTGGCACCCGTAGAACTGTACGGCTGGCGGGACGCCGCCCTCTCACTTTCTTCCCTGAACCCTCGTGTGGCCACCGTGCAGCTGGATGAGGAGCAGGCTCGCCCTGTGGTCGTTGCCGAGGGCCCGGGCCGAGGGCCTCTTCTGCAGCTCAGCCTGCACTCCCCAGACTCTTGCCGCAAAGGCAAGCACAGGGCCCCTCTCGGCCAGGGCACTGTGTGGCTGCAGGTGAACTTTGGCCAACTCCTCCTTCCCACAAGCACCCCACAGCAACAGGAGGTCCGTCTTCACGGGGAGACCCCTTTCCAGAGAGCGGAAGGTGCCATGTCAGGAGAAGCAGTGACGGTGGCCACTGTCACAGAGGGTGCAAGGGGGTCAAGGAGACGCGGCCTGGGAGGGGTGGGGCCACCCATTACCAAATTCGAGGGACCTGGTGGTAGCTCCTATGAGGAGGCTGACCAAGAGGAGGAAGAGGAAGAAAAGGAAGATGAGATTGTGAAGGCCCCTGCCAGAGTGACAGATCTGGAGATAGGGATGTACGTCCTCCTGGGGGTCTTCTGCCTCGCCATCTTCATTTTCCTCATCAACTGTGTGGTCTTTGTCCTTCGCTACCAGCGCAAAGAGCTTCCAGATGCTGGGTCAGGCCCAGGCTCTTCCACCCCACAGCCCCACAACTGGGTCTGGCTCGGCACTGACCAAGAGGAGCTCAGCCGGCAGCTGGATCTGCGCCACCCACACTGCAAAGACCCCTCCCAAGACCCTTCCGGCCCCAGTGGGAGTTGCTCCTGCTGCTGCACTGGGCCGGAAGGGAAGAAGGAGGCTATGGGCCAAGACAGCCCGGCTCCACTTCCAGGGCCGGAAACAGAAGCCTTACTGGTTTCTGGGGGGACCTTGGGCTCCACCGCCCAAGGAAGCCCAGCCCTGACCACCACTTTGTCTCGGAAGAAGGAGGGCCGGGAGGTGGGCGGACGGCGCAAGCGTGTGGAGTTTGTGACCTTTGCAGTGCCTCCCAGTCCCCCAACCTCTGCACCTGCTGTCCAGTCCATCCTGGTGGCCAGTGAAGACGATATCCGCTGGGTGTGTGAAGACATGGGGCTGCATGACCCCGACGAGCTGCGCAGCTACATGGAGAGGATCCGGGGCAGCTCCTGACCTCGAGCTCTCCTGTAGGCCACCCATACCCATCTGAGCAAACCAATAAGGGATCAGCACATTTGATCCTCCTTTGGGCGCTCTCCTAGGGTCATCATCCAGCTGGTCTTTCTACCTTTTTCACCAGCCTCAGGCTGCAGTGCTACTGAGGGGGGAAACTGGGCCAGAGATACTCCTGCTGCTCTCTATGTTAGAGATCGTCTTCCCTGGCCGTACCACTAAATCCAGCCCCTTTTTTGTTCTGGAGGGGGATTGACAGGTCAGAGTCACACACACACACACACCCTCCCTGTTTCTCTCTCTCTCTCAGTGGAGGTAGACCTCTCCTCTCCTGGGGAAATAAAACGTGTGCCTCCTCATGGATTCTTCCCCACCTCTTGCCTCTTGAGAAATGGATTCATTGGGTGCAGGCGAGAGGCGGGGCAGAACTGGAAAGCAGCTGCCTATATTGCCAACTGTGATGTGCTCTGGAAGGGAACCCCAGGGGCCTCCTCCGGGACCTCCCTTATTTCTTTGCCTTTCATTGCCAGTTTGTGTCTATTGTGATGGTTTTAACACCGAGTGTCCTTCTTTCCTTCCTCTGGTCTTCTGAGCCTGAGGGCTCTTCCCTTGCTCTAATCCTGCTCCCTCCCTTGTTCCTTCAAAGCTGGGCAAAAGGCAGAGCTCCAAGTAAACACTGGGTGGTCCTTTCCCACCCTCATTACCACCACCACCACCACCACCACCACCACCACCTTGGCTGCGTGCCTGGCGTCCTTAACAGTTTTTGTACAATCGCTCACATTTTATACCTGTAGTATTTGGGAGGCTGCCAAGCAAGTCCTTTATTTATGGAAGATTTTTAATTCTTACATTGTTAAAAAAAATGAAATAAATGATAATTTAAAAGAAGCAAGCAAGGTTTTGGGGTGTATTGTGTTCTGTGGTTGGTCTGTGCTTTCTTTGTGACAGGAAAGTCTATAAACAATCACCTGTAGAGAAATGGTAAGTTACTTTCCCCCCACAATCTACACTTCCCAGAATACCCCAACCAGCATCATTGCAGGCCATGCAGGCTAGGGATTCTGGGAGTTATAGCCCCAGAAGTAAGTTCTTGAAACAGCACTACCCTGGATCGTACCCCAAAGGCCAAGTTCTCTATCTTCAACATTCTGTGCCATTAACGCCAGGCATTTAGCAGATGGTTCCTTTCCTTTGTGATGACACTTGCGATCTTGATCTGAACCAAGGGATTAGTGCGATTGTTTCATCACAATTCCTGGGAATTCCTCCTTGTCAGTACTAAGGGCAAGACAGGCAATAAGTGGAATCTCTCCTATGCAGGAATGCAGCTTCTGATGATCTCCAAGTGCCCACCCAGTGCAAGCCAGGACCAAGCTATATTTAAACTCAGATTTTGGAAAAGTTGCTTTGTGGAACTAGGTCAAGGCCACCCTTGCTTGAAAGCCAGTCGTGTCTGACTCTAGGATTCAGTGCTCATATCTGTTTACAGCCAAAGAACCAGCGCTGTCTACACCTGCAAACGTTTCCATGGTCATGTGGCAGGCATGACGACACCGTAGTGCACGGAATGCTTTTTACCTTCCCACTGAAGTGGTCCCTATTTATCTACTTGCAGTTTCTTGTTATCGAACAGCTAGGTTGGCAGGAGCTGAGACTGGGACAGAGACAGGAGCTCACTCCATCGTGCAGCACTCAGGTCTCGAACTGCTGACCTGCCAACCTTCCAGTTGTCAAGTTCAGCGTCTTAACCACTAAGTCACCGCAGGCTTAGTGGTTAAGACTACAACTCCCCAATCTCCCACACAGCAGAGACAGTGGTCAAGCTCTCCTTAATCAGTGTTCTGTTGTACAGGCCAGTCTTCAGTCTTGTGTCTCTCTGTCTGACTTGACACTGTACTTCTGCCTCTACTCCCCAAAGCCTGCTAGCAAAGGTATTTCATTTCCCTTTTGGTTGCCATCTAATAGGGCCACTTCACTTCCCACCAATGTGTCCCCTTTGCCTGCAGTAATAGTTGTATAGGAGCATTTCAGCAAGCGACGTTTTCTACCTCTTGCTATGTTCTGCTATCCCATTTGGAAGACTGACAGATATGCAAGTAATGGGAGCAGTTTTCTCTTTGGTCTTGACCTGTGTCTTCTCTATGGGAGTCCCTGTTGTCTGTCATGAACAAACCCTATGTTATCAACACGCTGATCCTACATCATTTACAACTAGATTTCATACTACCAGGGAACAGCCCCAAACTGGCCCTGCATAGAATTGATGCATAGGATTCACAAATGTTTTGTCAAACATGAAATATTTCTATGGAGAGTTTAACCTTGATTTTAATTTTTAAAATTCATCAGGACAAGGAGCAGCGCAAAACCAACATACCGTAATACCTTGAATAACGTTTGCATCAGATAACGCTAAAACCGCATAAAGTTAAGCAATCTGGGGGGGAAATTGCATCACATAACGTTGAATTCTCCTTCGTATAGTTTGTGAATCCCCACTCATGGGTTATGCGCCTATGCAGAACGTCTATCGGAGGCTTTAAAGCTGATTGGCTAAAAGTTTTGGTGGTAGGACCACCCACCACGCCGCCCACCCTTAGGCACCATTTCGCCATTTTACCCCAGTTCTCTTCTTTCTGCCTTAGCAGCAGGAACGTTTTCGGAGAGCTCACAAAATTCAATTTTTTTGGCCTGTCAATTCTTTGGAAGAGACTAGCTCTTACAAAAAAAAATTCTAGGGCGATCTTGGCTTTTGCCAGGATTTCCCCTCGGGACTCCTTCCACTAGGGAATTAGTCTCCATCGTCTGTCTGGGTCACCTCCAGGGGTGCTGGCCGGCCCTTTGGGGTTGCTAGGATCTTCAAATTCTTCGTCCCTGAGGAAATTTTTTTCATGGTAGCTGCATTCAAGCAGTGCACTGCTTGTTCAAAGAAGTTTCCCGCTTTGGACTGACACAACTTGTGCCTCTTCTGCCTAGGGGAAGCTCACCAGACTCAGTCTTGCCAGCATTGCTGAAATTTCACCCAGGTGGCCGTGCAAAATTGTACAAACCGGTTAAAAGTGCACCTAATGGAGCTAGCACTTGCCCCAGCCTCCGGACCCTCAACCTCGGGCATGGCGACGATTTCTCCGTCCAAGACCAGCGACCCTTCATCTTCCCTTGCCATACGGAAGAAAAAGAAAAGGGAGAAAAGTGGAGAGAAGAAGAGACGGCACAGAGCGGAGAAGCGTCGATCCTTGCCTCCGACGCCCCGCCAACACGTGCCAAGGAGGCCCTCTCCTCCCTTCTGTACCAGATGCCCATCGCCGGGTTCCTCTCTGTGGGGCGGTAGGTCATCTTCTGGTTCCCCAACAAAGGGTCAGATGGCTGGGGATCCGACTCGCCACGTGCAACTTCCATCCCCACCGGGCGAGAGAGGTCGCGTCAGGCAGGCCTCGGTCTCGCTGAGACCACGGACTCCCACTATCGAGGAGCAGGAAACCACCGTTTTGGGGGCCACCATTTTGGACACCATTCCGCTGGCCCCCACCATTTCATCGAGCGGAGTCGACACGGCCCACATGGACATGTTCAAGGGTATGTGTGAAGCCTTGGCGAAGACATTCACCGAACAGTTTAAGGCCTTCATCCCTGCGGCCTCTGCGGCTCCGGTACCGACCACCACAAGCCCCAGGGGTGGGGGCCCTGCTGTCGCTCCCCCACCCTCGAGAGGGTCGAACAGTCGCTCCGTTGGCCTGTCCTCACCACCGAGGCACGACCCGGATGTTGAGGCGACCAGCGCTCACCCCGTCGACCCACCCAGGCCATACTGGCGCGGTCCCGACGTGGCTTCGAGAGTTCCTCCCTCATCCTCCGATGATTCCAGTGCGTCTTCGGAGGAGGAGGAGGAAGACATCGACGCGGACAGGATGCCAGAAGTCCCTCACCGCCATGCTTACCCGTTTGGGCAGGGCGCTCAACTTACGGGTCGACCAGCCACCACTGGAAGGGGAAGACCAGATGACGGCTAAGCTGGACACGAAGACCATCAGACTGGTCCACATCACAATGCTTCCCTCCATGTTGACATCAGCGAAGGCAACATGGAAGAAACCGGTCCCGGCCCATTCCGTCTCATCCAGGCTCAACGGGTTGTACCGGGTCCTGGACGAGGACGTGGAATTCCTCCAAGCTCACCCACTACCCAATTCCTTGGTTGTGAAGGCTTTCCAACACAAGACAGCGGTTAGTGGGTTTCTGGTTCCTTCGACTCCAGAGGGGAAGAAGTTTCATGCAGTGGGCCACAAGTTTTATGCCACCGGGTTGCTCTTCCTCAGAGCCGCCAATTATTCGGCCGCCATGGGCCTATACCAATCACACCTCTGGGAGGAGGTCAAGGCCGTCACCGCTATGCTGCCAGCTGAAGCCCAGAAGAGACTTGAGGCTCTAGCTGAGGAGGGGGATTTCCTGTTGGAGCAACAGATGAGAACGGCGAGGCATATCAATGACTATGCTGCAAAAGATATGTCCTCTGCCATCCTGCTCAGACGCCACGCGTGGCCCAGGGTGACCTCACTCGATGATTTCATGAAAAAACTCATCGAGGAATTCCCCTTTGATGGTCAGGGTCTGTTCAGTCAGGACACTGACAAAGTCCTCAACGAACTGTGCCAGACCAGTCTCCACCGCCAAGTTCCTGGGACTCACCACACTGTCCCAAGCCACGAAACCAAGGTTCCAGCCCTTCACCCAACGGTACCGAGGGAACCCGTAGCAGCAAGGGGGACCAGGTGACCAGCCTAGGAACACCTACTTCAAACAGAAACGCCAACACAAACAGCGTTACCAGCCATACGGGCAGGGCAAACGAAATGACCCCAAGTCCAGGGTTTGAGGACGCACAGGCCAAGGCTCTCTCACTCCATCTACCATACCTCCCCCTCCGGAACTTCCTCCAGGTGTGGTCCAGCGTCACGAACGACCGGTGGGTCTTGAAGATCTTGTCCGCTGGTTACGCCATCGAGTTTGACTGAATGCCCCGAGTTGGAAAACACTATTTCACCACTCCGTCTTCCCATCTGGAGGAGGAGATATCAACTCTTCTGTCCAAGGGAGTCGTCGAGTTGGTGCCACACACCGACTGGGACAACAGTTTCTACTCGAGGTACTTCGTGGTCCAGAAGAAGGATGGAGGACTCCGACCAATTCTGGACTTACACCATCTCAACAAATGCATCCACACCAGAAGGTTCCGGATGGTGACTCTACAAACCGTCCTTCCACTCATCAACAGGGACGATTGGTTCATGGTACTGGACCTCAAGGATGCTTACTTTCACATCAGCATCCTTGAGGAACACAGACGGTTCCTTCGGTTCCGCATAGGGGACTGTGTACCAGTACCGCTGCCTACCGTTCGGTCTGGCAACAGCACCGAGGGTGTTCACCAAATGCATGGCTCCGGTAGCTGCCTTCCTCCACCAACAAGGGATCAAAGTCTTCCCATACATCGACGACTGGTTGATAGTCTTGCCCACCAGATCGTCCTCCATTCGGAACACAGAGTTCACCGTTCGTCTCATGGAGAGTCTTGGCCTCAGAATCAACTTCACCAAATTGAAGTTGGAGCCTTCGCAGCGGGTGGAGTACATTGGAGCAGTACTCGACTCCCGCGAAGTCAGGGCTTTTGCCCCTCAGAAGCGCTTGCAGGACATTGCGCGATTGGTGCAGGACTTCAGAACCAAACCGTGCATCAGGGCGTGGAAAGCTCAAAGACTACTGGGTCTCATGGCTTCAACCATGGCAGTGATCCCTCATGCCAAACTGAAGTTCTGATCGCTACAATCATGGTTCCTTCACGAATTCGACCCCCTCAGGGACAGCCAGTCCAAGAGACTAGTACCATCTCCAGAACTGGTGGACCAGCTGGTGTGGTGGACCACACCTCTCAATGTGGCCATGGGGAAGAACTTTTACCCCCCAGAGCCCTCTGTTCAACTTCTCACCGACGCCAGCAATCTCGGCTGGGGAGCCACGTGCGGGACACTGAAGGTCAACGATCTGTGGTCTCCTCCAGAACTGGCACATCACATCAACCATCTGGAACTGCTGGCCATATGGAAGGCCATGCAGACCTTCAAGACGATCCTCTGTGGGAAAGCCGTCCAAGTGGCTTCAGACAACACCACAGCAGTGGTGTACCTGAACAAGCAGGGAGGGACGAAATCTCCCAAGTTACTCTATCTGGCAATTCAACTCTGGGAGTGGTGCCTAGAGAGACACATCTTCCCAGTGGGGGTGCATATTCAGGGCACACTGAATGTTCTAGCCGACCACCTCAGCCACCTCACCTCGACCACCCACGAATGGGAGCTGGACAACAGCGTCTTCCGTACCCTCTGCAGGGCATGGGGAATGCCGAGCATTGACCTCTTTGCGTCGGAAACCAACCGCAAGTGCCTCAGATACTGTTCCAGGACAGGCATCGGACTCAACTCCGAGGGCGATGCCTTCATGAAACGGTGGGATCAGGACTTCATATATGCATTTCCTCCTTTTCCTCTGGTCCAGAAGATTCTCACCAGGATGTACCAGCAACATGCCAACTCGATTCTCATCGCTCCGGCGTGGCCATGTCAACCCTGGTATCCTCTTCTGCTACACATGTCTTCGGAGTCTCACATGCTGCCGGACTCTCCGACGCTCCTCCAGATGGAACATGGACAGCTCCACCATTCAGACTTGCCCAGCCTCCATCTCACCGCGTGAAGGATAACCCCAGATTGTCCAGGATCTTGGAGTTAGCAAGACACCCGTCTACTAGGAAATCCTATGCTTCCAAGTGCAGACGTTTTCGAGCCTTTCTGGACTCCCAACGAGTACCTCTACTCGAAGTTAACATACAACAGATCATTGCATACCTCCTTCATCTGGCAGAGTCAGGCCTCAGCATTACCTCCATACGGGTCCACCTGGCAGCGGTCATTGCCCACTCCCCAACTGGATCACCTGCATCTGGTGCTTTCCGGGACCATTCGGTAAAGCGTTTCCTTAAGGGACAATGGAATGCTTTTCCCCAGTCAAGCCTCTGACCGCTCAATGGTCGCTGTCTACGGTGTTGAATGCCCTCACTAGGGCCCCATTTGAACCACTGGCTACCATGGACATCCGTCTCCTGACTTGGAAGACTGCCTTTCTGGTAGCCATCACCTCAGCCAGACGAGCTGGAGAACTGGTTGCTCTGCGTGCAGATGCACCTTTTCTAAAGTTCTACAACGACCGCGTGGTACTCCATGTCAACCACCTTTCTACCAAAGATTGTCTCAAAATTCCATTTGGCACAGACCATTTCCTTGCCAACTTTCTTCCAGAACCCCAGCAATGCCCAGGAAAGGTCATGGCACACATTAGATGTGAAACGAGCCTTATTGTTTTACACCAACTGAACACGGGAGTTCAGGAAGACACAACGCCTGTTTGTTGCCTACGGGGGAAGGTCCAAAGGTGAACCCATCTCTGCTCAGAGGTTCTCCAAGTGGATCACATCGACTGTCTACCTGGCCTACAAGTCTGCCTCATTGCCCCCTCCACCACACGTCAGGGCGCATTCCACCAGGGCAGTTGCCACATCCACTGCCTTTTTGGAGGGCACCCCGCTTGAGGACATTTGTAAGGCTGCCACTTGGTCCAGACCCTCTACGTTTGTCCAACACTACAGGATGGACACCAGAGCCACTGCGGACACCAGACTTGGTCATGTCATCCTTGCCAGAGGGCTTCAGGCGCCTCTCCCTTGAGGATCCATCCTACTGGACTGGCGTGTTTTTGTCATAGATCATCTCATCCGACTGCCCACCAACCAAGTAAGTGCGAGCTTGCTAATCTCCCATGAGTGGGGATTCACAAACTATATGAAGGAGAAAGTTGGGTTTCACTTACCAGTGATAACTTTCGTTCTTCGAGTATATAGTTTGTGAATTCACACTACCCACCGTTCCTCCCCTCTTGAGCGGCACAGATGAGATCATTTGGTCTATCCTGTGTTTGTCTTAAGTATGGAACTGAGGTGAAATGGCAAAATGGCGCCTAAGGGTGGGCGGTGCGGTGGGCGGTCCCACCGCCAAAACTTTTAGTCAATCAGCTTTAAAGCCTCCGATGGACGTTCTGCGCAGGCGCATAACCCATGAGTGTGAATTCACAAACTATATACTCGAAGAACGAAAGTTATCACTGGTAAGTGAAACTCAACTATCCTATGGGATGCATCGGATAACGTTCGCTAAAGCCTGTGCTGGTTACAATGTATCTCTCTGGGGTTTTAATGTTATGCAATTCATCCCATAGGATTTTAACTTTATCCAATGCATGCATCAGATAACGTTAAAAATCGGATAACACTAAGACTTGTGGAACCAAGTTTTAGCGTTATCCGGGGTTTTACTTTACTGAAAACGTCAGCTGGTATGAGCTGTTCTAATCTAGCCAGTGCATTTATTCTGATATAGATTGAATACCTGATGAGTTTTTTTTTTAAAAAAAGAGAGAGAGAGAGAGAGAGAGAATCTCCGCCCAAAAAAATGTTAGATCTGCACATGCTTAGATAGCTTCTGTACTATTTGCATTTGGGAAATTGGCTTTTCTCTTTTGCGAAAAAATGTATTTTTCCACTTCTACATAGATTCTTCTATTCAGATTTACCTGTATTTACATTTCAAAAAGAACATGTTTCATTTTCAGATCATGAGAAGGCTCACTGGGAGTCCTTATTAAAACTATATGCACCATAAATATATTTTATATACACAGGCTTTCCTTTGTGACTAAGACCGGCTGCACCTAGAGAATCCAGAAACACACACATGAAAAACTTCCTTTAATGTAGAAAAGGATGTCACTAGACAGTATAAATTCATCCTTTATTTCCTCTGTGTGGAGAGATGACATCACTTGATGTGTAGGTTCAATATATACAATACTTCTTCACTCTTCAAATATGAGACTCATTTTCTGCATTTAAAGTCCACACCCTCAGAAATGTGACAATGGACCTTTCTTTCTTTGGCTTTGCATTGGTTTTGTTACACATTTCCCCAGACTGTCAGTTCACAGAAGAGAAGAACATATATTCTCCCCATAGCACAACACCTCAAAAAGGATTTGGTATTGATAACATTCTTAACTTTGCATCTCTATCATCACCACAACTATCTGCTTGTTATACTCTTTCTGCTCTTGAAGAGAGACCAAACCATGATTTGGGAGATGATCTAAAGAAGTCTCTGAAGCAATCCTCACTCTTTGGCTACCTGAGAAGGGAAGCAGTACACCATAAAGCCCCTCCCGAATTATACTAGCTCCCATAAGGTTGCACATAACCCTTTCGCCATGCACAGTTTGTCATGTCCTACCAAACAATGTGGCATTCCTCTCACAGAAGATGAGGTGCCAGGAGTAGGAATGGCAATGGAAGTTGCCCTCCGTGTAGAAGGAGCTGTGGCAGTAGAGTAGAAGGAAGGAAGCCAAAGAAAAGAGGAATAGATGGAGTTGCATAGCAGTAGGAGCACCGATGGGACAGGCTGCAGTGAGGCAGGCACATGGACTCCATATGACAAGGAGGAGGCAGCAGCCATATGCTGCCCAGAACTGAGTGAAAAAAGTAGTAGTGCTGATGAGTGAGCGGTGTGTGTGTGTGTGTGTGTGTGTGTGTGTGTGTGTGTGTGTGTGTGAAAGAGAGAGAGAGAGAAAGAGAGGGGTGGGCCACATGTGCCTGCCTCATCTTCCTTCATTTTGGATGGCAGATTCACCCATCATTGCTCTCACCTGCTCATTGCTGTTACTGCTGTTAGGCACCTTCTTCTTTTTATGGTTGGTTCCTGCTGCTTCTACTGCAATTACTTCTACCTCTCTATTGTCCTCTGGGGAGATGGATGCCACTTTCTTTGGCAGCCGAAATAAGCAGTTGTGTGTGATGTGCCCCTGCTTCAGTGGTACCTTCTGAGGCAGAAAAGGTGATAAGCCTGCCATCTCACCCACAGCCCTCCACCTGAGGTGTCTACCTTAGCCAGCCAAATTGTAGGATCAACCCTGAAAAATCTCCACTAGGATATAAGGATGGAATATCCTCTGACATTAGGGTGGCCAGAGGAAAGTCACCTCTTCTGTTTAATCCTCTTCAACTTAGACCCCAGAAAGAAGTATGTTTACACTTTTGTTGCATTACAGAATGATCCACCTAACTGAGACACAACCACCTCTGAGTTTCCTTGACCTAGAAAACCCTGGAAAGAGTTGCTGTAAGTCAGAACTGACTTGACAGCATGCCATTATTATTACAGTTATTATTATTATTGGCTTGCAGCTTCCCATGGCTCCCTTTGATTTCTAGAAAAAAGATGTTAATGATACCTTGAATACAGAGCAGCTGCCTTTTGAGTATTTGGATTGGCTGGCCGTGAGGGTACTATTAAATTTCCTCTAAGCCTTTTATGTACCGCTGGCTTTACAACATCTGCTTAAATGAGCAACACGCTGTGGAGGGTGGTCTTTGACACCATGCAGAGACCCAACCAACTCAACCCTCTCCCAGCAGTCCTGAAAGATGCTGAGTGCATGCCTCAGTTGTCCTCTCGGCTATTGCACTGGAGACAGGAGGCTCTCTGTTGGTGCTCATAGTGGATGGAAATCCATATAAAGAGGATGCAGGTTACTGTCTGAATTCCAGCCAGCAGGAAGAAATAATAATCCATTCTACATTTGTTGATGTTCCCTAAGGGAGGAAAAGGGAAAGCATTAGTGGCCAGCAGTAGGAAACCCCTTACACAAACAGCAGCATTCACTGCCCTTGACAATTATTTTCCTGACTCTTTGTGTACAGCAGTCTCCTGACAACAGGTAATTCTTGATAATTCTTCAGGCTTTGAGTCTATTTTTGCCTACCCTATCATTACAGTTAAACCCAGAGTTAAGAAAGTTCCTTTTTATAAGTCATTTGTTCATATTCCTTGCAATAGTGATTTGAAAGGATTATGTTACTAATGCTTAAATCAGGAGTTCTCAACCTTTTTAAGCCGGGGGCCGGGTCACACTCCCTCAGACAGCTTCGGGGACCCAGACAGCCATTTTGCCCTTCCTCCACCACATGGCACTTCTTAGGGTGGTGGAGGCAGTGGGGGAGCCACATGAAATGGTGCCATGGGTTGCGACCGGCCCACGGGCCGCAGGTTGAGAATGCCTGGCTTAAAGAGTAACTTCTTGAATTGCTCATTGAATAATTCACTACATGTAAGTTTCCCATTCTTGATTTAAGAAAAGGATTGATAAGTGAATGGAATAAAACTTTGAAAAAAATCCCATCAAAATGCTTCTAAAATAACCAACAATGTCATTTAAAAATAAAAATGTTAAATACTGTAACTACAAAATGTTCCTTGTTACATCTGTACACTGACTTCATTCCCTCTTGTACATACCCTTTATTGCTCCTTTTTGAAATGCAATTTTGTTACACCGTCATTGTTAAAAAGTGATAGCTTCCTGCAAGTGAATAGGTTATGTGTAATGTTTTGCTCTCAAGTTCTGAACTAGACCTTGAGCATGTCTACACAACACAATTAAAACAGTTTGAAACAACTTTAACTTCCATAGCTCCATTCTTTGTAATGCTGGGATTTGTATTTTAGTGAGGTTCTTAGAATTCTCTGCTGTGGACGAGGAGCTTTTAGCTCAGACGTCAAAGATCCTCAAAAAACTACGAATCCTAGTCTTCCAAGGAATGGAGACAAGACAAAACCACATCAACATACTATAAATGTGTGGCATAGACAGAGATGCTTAACATCTTTGTTGGTGAGATGTGGAGCCCATACTCCAGCTAATCTTCTTCTTCAAGTACCATATCTGGTTCTTAATATTGGCTATCCTCATGGTGATCAGGATATCTCTCAATGCCATTTCTAGGGAATCCTAAGCAGGTGAAGGCATCTGCTTGGGAATCCCCTGAAGCAAATGGTGAGCCACTGTGTGAGACAGAATGCTGGAGTGGATGGGCTCCTGTGGCCTGTTCCAGCAAGGCTGTTCTTATGTTCTTATGACGATTGTCCTGAGAATATAATGCAAAGGTATTCAATTTGCTTTCTGTATTGCAGCATGACACCCATACCACTGATCCAGTTCCACAAGTCACTCTCTGGTACTGAGCCCTTTTAGCACACCAAGTCCTCCTCAGCCCCAGGCCTGTATTGATGAACCTGCTGCCTTCCATCAAGATGGATTCCATTGGGATTAAATCCACATGGGGACCATCACCCTTCCTTATGGACTTAACCACCAAAGATTGTTAGTTCTCAGGGTTGTCAAGTTAGTTAACCACCACTAGACGATTGGTGTTAAGTCACTGACAATATGGTTTAATCTATTACCATAGTAGGATAACCTGACCAGACAACCACTCCATCTTATGTTTTATGAATATCCTTGCTTTTCTCAATTTACCTCTTCTTGATTCTGAAGACATAAGTGGAGAAAATCAAGTTGATGGCTTCTCCTTTGCCTAGAGGTCCATGTACATTTTATACATTGCATTACTAACCATCATCCTCTGGGCAGTGCATCCAGCCAGTTTCTGGCAATGATAGAAGAGTCAGAAGGCCAGAACCAAAAAGTGATCCAACTCCAGAAATGAAGAAAAAGAGACCCATGATGGCTCCTTGCATGGACTTTGGAGACTCAGAATAGGCAAACTCCAGCCCTGTGAATGATGGGGAAAGTTCAAAAGGATAACTAGTCAGAAGAGCACAAGGCATTGGCTGTTTTTTAATGGTAGAATCAATTTTATGATGTTTGACATCATGGACAAGCCCTGTGGACACATGGCCCTGTCACCTTCCTCCCATTCCTCCCCTCTTTCTACTGCATGCCAGATTCACTGTGAAGACCATGGCTTCAATTAAACCATGGTTTCCTGTTGCACCCAGACCAAAAAACTGGGGCTTAACCAACCGGAAACATGGGCCAGGATCATATCATTTTATTACCCCACTACTGCCTCTGCTCCCAGTCAATTCTCAACACATGATTCCAGGTGTGTCTTTGCAAACAGATATCTCTTCCCTTGCCCACCTGGAATGCTGGCAAATATTTCACTGATTCCAATGAGTAAGTACTGAGGGCTCTGCCACCAGATGGAAAGAGGAGCTGCGATGTACACATCCTTCCCAATGTGTTGTGAAATGGTCTGGTTGTTGTTTACATATTCCAGCCGCTTAGTCTCCAGAAGACCTATTGGAAAGAGAAGAACTGTATTTAAAAGCATGAAGGGCAGTGAGTGACACTCCCAGATGTTACAGGATGACAGTTCCCATCAGCTCTGATCACTGGCCATGATGGCTAGAGCTGATTGGAACACACAAGACACCTTTGTATACGCTATAAAGCAGAGATTCCCAAATTTTTCAGGCTGCGGGCCGGTCATGTGATTCAGTGGGCCGGTCATGTGGTGCCTCACCAGAAGCAGAAATAAAACGCTCATGCGCATGCATAAAATGCTGCAGTAAATGCATCCGCAGCTGTCGTATATGCATTTACGACAGCCACGGCTGCATTTACAGCAGCTTTTTGTGCATGTGCAAGTGCATTTTACTTCCACGTCTGGGAGAGGTGGGAGTGGGCCAGATGATTTGGCACTGCAGGCCAGATCTGGCCTTCCCTGCTATAAAGAATCAACTAGATGTACTGAACATGGGTGACATTGCCAGGCATATGACCTGACAGGGGCCAGTGCTGGACAAAGTATTGAGAACTTCAGAGTTCAAACTACCTATGTTATCTTAGGAAATAAAAACAACCCATGATATTAGCCAAAAGGCCAAGAAGCAATGAAACCCATAATACGGTTTGATTGATTGATTGATGGATCGTACGGGTGCGTTTTACTTCTGCTTGACGAGGGCAGTGTGGGCCGGATGAATCACAGTAAACCCATTCATGTGGATTCACAGGGTGCTTGGGATTCTGGGAATTGAAGTCCAAGCACATCTGGAGTGCCAAGGTTTGCCATCACGGGAGTAGATCATACTGTCAGTGACTCAACGTGGAGCATCAGACGGCGGTTAACTAACCTGACCACCCTGAGGACTAACAGCCTTGAGTGCCAAAGACCACAGAGAAGACTGCAGCACAGTCTTCATGGCTGATCGCCATGATGATCACCAATATTCAGAAGCAGATATAGCACAAGGAGAAGAAGGAGGACAACTCTTGTTCCTTCCTCTTTTGAAACAAGGGAGTTAATGACCCTCTAATCGTTTATGCTTAAAATTCATTTAACACACACAATGAAGGGAGTACAAGCTACTGACTGGGGTGCCTACCTGCGATAAGGACTGAGACAAGGCCAAAGAACATGCCTAGAGCCATCCTCTTTAATGCTGAAGGCAACAGCTTCCTTTTTGCCAGGAATGGATCTATGACTCGGTCATTCAGCGGAACCAGAATTAGCAGAAACACTACATTAGTTAAAAGGAGCCATGCATCTGGGAGCTAAATAATGAGAGAGAGAGAGATCAAGACCAAGAATCTCACATACAGTATTGACATTTACCACAACTGCTTGTTCCTTCTTGAAATCTCAAGCAACAATGCCTGCCACAGCTGCCTTTTGCAAATGGTTTGACATTTATTTTCAAAGATCATTTCAATCCATTTTATTGCATATTGTTTTGGGAGCCTTGTTGGACAAAAAGGCTAATTAGCAAATACTTGTAATAAATAATACAGTTAACCAGTTATCAATGGCCTTATGGTGAGCAGACCGAACAGCACAATGTACATGATGGAGGAATTGCAGGCTTATTACAGGACATTAAGCCAAAGTCTGCACAGATCTGCTCATCCATTTTCAGCGCACTCATCTGGTTGGTCTCCTTCACTAAAAGCACACCCATTCATTACAGTGATTGCCTAAAACCAAGTCTTATCACATTTTGTTTTTTAATTCAAGGAGTGGTATTTCTGGATGATGCTTTTGATATACTATACGAGGAAAGTGAGATGCCAGTTCTGTACACACCCCTTCCTTGTCCCATTGCCCTCCAACAGGGAGGTTGATAACCTACTACAAGGCACTTCAGACAGCTCCCTGCTCTTCACGGAAGCTCTCCCCACTGGCTGAAACCCTGATTTTCCAGGGTTCTCTTCCTATGGGGAATGGGCAGTAGAGGCTGTCCATTGCAAGCCTGTCCCCCACCACAAGAAGGGTGCAATCTGAATGAATTATGAAAGCAGTGGGGCTAGTGCACTTCCTCACATGCTTACAATTTACACATAAATAACTGAAAGGACTGAAATTAGGACTGAAATTAGGCTGGATTGCAGAGTGTGAAAAAATTCTGCTCCTGTGCTTTGGTGACTCTTGCTCACGATACCTTCCTCCCACAAGAAAAGAGATCCTCTGAAAGATTTAAACAGATTTCAAGAGACCACTATATGCTTTTTGATTATTTATGATACCATTACTAGAACCAAGCACTGTGTAAGTTTCTGTGATTGAAGATTTCTTCTTCAGGCACACATGCCAAAATTCTTGTGGATAGTGTAGAACAACTATTAATGAGAGGAGTGAAAATACATGGCAGATTCGCATGCAACTCTGGTAATTGCAGGATGAGACCCATCCCTGATGCAGCTTCTAAGGCCCTCATGAGCTCCACCTGGCAGAAGAACTGGCTCTTCCTCTTAGAACAGGACAGCCCAAACAGGGCGAGGAGTCTTGCTGGCTCCAAGTGCCAGGACCCGTAACACCTGCCGGCGCTTTTGGAACCTGTCCCCCTGCCCCTCCCTGCTTTTTTGGGCTTGAAGGGTCTGTGCTATGATACATTATTATTGTACATTACTATATTGTATGCTGTTCTAGAAGCTTGAATTTTTTGTATAGAAACTGTATTTGGATATTTTGTATCTTCGCATATTTTGTATTTCTGTGTTGTTATTGATTGATATTTACATGTAATTTTGTAACTGTGAACCGCTTTGGGTTGCCTTATGGCAAGGAAAGCAGTATACAAATATCGTAACAACAACAACAACAACAACAACAATAATAATAATATTTGAACCAGCCTTCAGTGCTGCTGTGGTGTAAAATTAAAGGATATTTTCCTCAGCATAAATTTAGACGTACAGTAAACCCCCAACTAACGACGCGTTCAAATAGCATCATTTTCAATTAACGATGCTACCCGTGATCTCCCGCACAATGACAAAAAAGTCGTTATTTGAATAACAATTGGGTTTTTACCGTCGTTGTGCAAATAACAATGGTTTTTTTATGTTCTGCGAGAGATCTTCCATAGGAAACCACAAAATGACGTTTTCCGCATAACGACGCTACTTGGGGAACCAGACTATGCTGGACAAAGAAGAGACAGGGCACAGTTCTGAGGGAGAAGGCCCTTCACTAACTCAGGAGGGAGATATTTGGAGGAATGTGACTCAAAGGAGGAGAAGAGTAGGGGATCACTCTGAGAGTCTGAAATTGCAGAATAAATTTGAGGCTCTTTCCCTCATCACACCTGATGAGGAACACACAGAGGAACAACTGGTTCCACCTGATGATCTCTCCTTCATCACACTTGATGAGATCCAGGAAGATAAACAACAGGAACAAACTGAGGTTCTCTCCCTTAATATGGTTGATGAGGTGCATGTAGATGAACAGATTGCAGGAGAGAGGCTCCTTGTACTAGGCGATTCAATAATTAGAAATACAGAGAAATGGATTTGTGATGCACATGATAACCATATGGTGACTTGCCTGCCAGGTGCAAAAGTTGCAGACATCACAAGAAATCTAGATAGATTGTTAGAGAGAACTGGGGACGAGCCAGTTGTCATGGTACACGTTGGTACCAATGATGTTGGGAAGGCCAAGCGGTCTGTCCTGGAAGCCAAATTCAGGTTGTTAGGAAGAAGATTGAAGTCCCGGACTTCCAAGGTAGCATTTTCAGAAGTGCTGCCTGTCCCTCGCGCAGGACCTACCAGGCAGGCAGAGCTCAGAAGCCTCAATGCGTGGATGAGGCAGTGGTGTCGAGAGGAGGGTTTCAGATTTGTCAGGAACTGGAGAACATTTTGGGACAAGCCAAATCTGTTCAGGAGGGATGGGTTGCATTTGAACCATGATGGGACCAGATTGCTGGCACTCAACCTCAAAAAGGCTGCAGAGCAGCTTTTAAACTGATAACTGGGGGAAAGCCGACAGGAGCTGGGCAGCATCCGGTTCGGGAAAGTGTGTACTTGAGTAGTGAGGAGGATGCAAAAACTACTGAGCAGAGCGAGGAACTAGTCACTAGCATTCTAGCAGAAGGATGCAAGAGGCAGTCTAACAATGCAACTGGACACAAAAGACTGTGTCAGAAAAGCATATATAAATGCTTGTATACAAATGCCAGAAGCCTCCGGAGCAAAATAGGGGAGCTGGAATACTTAGCAATAGATAAGAATATTGATATTATTGGTATCACTGAAACCTGGTGGACGGATGATAACCAATGGGATACAGTTATCCCAGGCTACAAACTATACAGGAAGGATAGGAAGGGGCAAACAGGAGGTGGTGTAGCCTTGTATGTCAAAGAAGTGATAAAATCGTATGAATTGGAATATCTAGGTGATTTGGAGTCACCATTAGAAGCTCTATGGGTAAGAGTACCAGGCCACAAGGATGGTCTAACAGTAGGCATATACTATCGGCCTCCGACCCAAACTCTTGAGGGAGACTGGCAGTTGGAGAATGTTGTAAAGGAGGCATCCAAGAAGGGAAGCCTGGTTATAATGGGGGACTTCAATTACCCTCACATAGACTGGGTGAACTGTTGTTCAGCACATGATAAAGAGATAAAGTTCCTAGATATGCTAAATGATTGTTCCCTGGGACAGATGGTTGAAGACCCAACTAGAGGTACAAGAATCCTTGACGTGATCCTGAGTAATACTGGTGCAAGATGTTAACGTGACTGATCCAATAGGGAACAGTGACCACAACTCAATTATGTTTAACTTGATCATAGACCGCAAGTCACTGATAAAATCTAACACAGAGACCTTAAATTTTCAAAAAGGAAATTTCCCAAAGTTGAGGAAACTAGTAAAAAAGAAGCTGAAAGGGAAAACTGAGAGAGTCCATACACTCCAAGAGGCATGGAGGCTGTTTACAAAAACAATAACAGAGGGTCAATTGGAATGCATACCCAAAAGGAAAAAGGGCACTGCCAGGTCCAAGAGGACTCCAATGTGGCTTGCAGGAGCTGTTCGGGAAGTGATCAAGAGCAAGAAAAGCTCATTTAGAAGATGGAAGGCTTGTCCGAATGAGGACAGCAGGCAGCAACATAAATTCTGGCAGAACAAATGCAAGGCAACAATCAGGAAAGCAAAGCAAGACTTTGAGGAGCGTATAGCTAAAAATACTCAGAGAAATAACAAAGACTTCTTTAAGTACATTAGAAGTAAGAACCCAACTAGGAAGGCCATTGGACCATTAGATGACAATGGAAGGCAAGGGGTTATTAAAGAGGAAACAGAGATTGCAGAGAGACTCAATGAATTCTTTGCTTCAGTATTCACTGAAGAAGACAGAGGCCACATGCCCAAAACAGAGCCTATCTTCGTAGGGAGGGAAACCGAAGAATTAAGCCAGATAGAAATAACCAGGGAGGAGGTCCTTGTATGTCTTGTTAAACTAAACACTAACAAATCACCAGGACCAGATGGCATCCATCCACGAGTTCTCAGGGAACTTAAAGATGAAATTGCTGATCTCCTAGCCAAAATATATAATCTTTCCCTCAAATCAGGCTTTGTGCCTGATGACTGGAAGGTAGCGAATGTAACACCAATTTTCAAAAAAGGATCCAGGGGTGATCCAGGAAATTACCGACCTGTCAGTTTGACATGTGTCCCAGGTAAAGTGATGGAAACCATCCTAAAAGATAGAATTAATAGGCACTTAGAAGAGAAGGCGCTGCTAAAGGAGAGCCAACATGGCTTTTGCAAGGGCAAATCATGCCTCACTAATCTGTTGGAATTTTTTGAGAGTGTCAACAAGCATGTGGATAAGGGGGATCCAGTTGACATTGTTTATCTGGACTTTCAGAAGGCTTTTGACAAGGTCCCACACCAAAGGCTCTTGAATAAACTTACCAGTCATGGAATAAAGGGACAGGTCTTGTCCTGGATCAGCAACTGGCTAAGGGACAGGAAACAGAGGGTAGCACTAAATGGACACTTCTCCAAGTGGAGGGAAGTAAAGAGTGGGGTACCCCAAGGTTCAGTACTGGGACCCCTGCTTTTCAACCTCTTCATAAATGATCTAGAAGTAGGAGTAAAAAGCAAGGTAGCCAAATTTGCTGACGACACTAAATTATACAGGGTAGTGAAAACTGTGAGAGATTGTGAGGAGCTCCAGAGGGATCTCTCGACACTGGGGGAGTGGGCAAAACAGTGGCAAATGAGTTTCAACATTAGTAAGTGCAGAGTGATGCATGTTGGGGCAAAGAACCCCAATTACACTTATAAACTGATGGGGTCTGAACTCTCTGCGACAAACCAGGAAAGGGACCTTGGTGTCCTGGTGGACAACTCAATGAAGGTGTCAACCCAGTGTGCCTCAGCAGTGAAAAAAGCAAACTCAATGCTAGGGATCATTAGGAAGGGTATAGAAAATAAGTCAGCAAGTGTCATTTTGCCTCTTTATAAATCTATGGTGAGGCCCCATCTGGAATACTGTGTACAGTTCTGGTCGCTATACCTCCAGAAGGATATTATGGAGCTGGAAAAAGTGCAGAGGAGGGCAACCAGAATGATTAGGGGACTGGAACACCTTCCTTACCATCTGAGGCTGCAACGGTTGGGCCTCTTCACTCTTGAACGACGACGTCTAAGAGGTGACCTGATTGAAGTTTATAAAATCATGCACGGTGTGGACAAAGTAGATAAGGAAAAACTGTTTTCCCTATCGCATAACACTAGAACTAGGGGACACTCCATGAAACTTTTGGGTACTAGTTCTCAAACAAATAAGAGAAAGTACTTTTTCACCCAGAGGATTACTGGTATATGGAACTCCCTGCCAGAAGAAGTGGTGACAGCTGTCAGTCTTGACAGCTTTAAGAAAGGATTAGACAAGTTCATGGAGGACAAGAGTATCAATGGCTATAATTATGGATACTTAAGGACAACCTCCGGGTTGGAGAGATAGGCAGGATATCTCTCAATATCATTTCCAGGGAATCCTAAGCAGGTGAAGGCATCTGCTTGGGAATACCCTGAAATGGTGAGCCACTGTGTGAGACAGAATGCTGGACTGGATGGGCTGTGGCCTGTTCCAGCAAGGCTGTTCTTATGTTCTTATGTTATGTAAGGGTCTACTGTATATTCAACTCCTGTAGAGGCCCCACTTGCAACCATCAAGCTGAAGACATTGGCAGATTAGATCAGGGCGAATGAATGCGGTGGTAAACCCATACCCTCTCAGTTCTCCAAATTAAAATATACAATACTGTGTGTGTGTGTGTGTGTGTGTGTGTGTGTGTGTATTGTACAATTCTGAAACAGACAAGGGTCTGCTTGAGGCTGAAACCTGAATGCGGTCAATGCAAGCCTCTGATTAATTTTTCCAGAGGCCTTCACTCGCTTGCTCAGGCATGTCCTCCTTTCTCGCATCACAATTCTTCTCTTGCCATAGCCCCATTTGCAGCCTAAGGGAAAATGGAACAATTTCTGCTCTGTCAGTGGCATCCAAGGCCTGAGATCATAGCCAGAGTCATGTGCAGCTAGTCAGGAGCTATTCCATTTACAAAAGAAGGAATTGTGCTTGGCTTTTTAGTAAAGAGAAGAATTCTGCTCCGGGTTGTCAGTGTATGTCTGTTGCATTCTGCAAACAGCTTCTCTTTATTCCACACCTGAAAGAACGCTGTTGCTTCTTACTATTGACTGACTCAGGTTCTTTACAGACCGCAGAAAGACAGAGTTACAAGTAATGTAACTAATGAAGTTGCCTTTTCTGGTAACAGCAGTGCAAATAAAAGTCACCTTTCAAAACAAATCTTAAGATGGAGATGTCATTACTTGTACATGTGATAAACAACATTTTCTAGTTCAGTAGAATTTTTAAAGTTTATGCCATAAGATTTTTTTTTTAGTAACCATGTGATAAATAATACATTGAGGTAGTTTTTCAACATTGGAACAAGTAATGGCAACAAAATACATGTGTAAACACTATGACTAACGATAGGAATTGTTTAAAAAAATAGCTCTGGCTCTTTATTTGTGCTTTAGGGGTACAAAGAAAGAGCCTCCTTGAAGTTTGTGGTATTTTTGAACCACAAATTGGGTGTACCCCAGGCAATGGTCACCTTGTGCCTGCTAATCTTTCTCGCACTAGGTCAGGCAAAAGGAATTACAGAATGAACTCCCCAAAGGTGACTTCACTGTGGCAGTTTCATGCCTGGCTTAGACATGGGAGAAAAAGAAGAATTTGAGTTTTAAGTTCCTCTTATCTCCTTCTTTTAGTACAAACATCTGTCAGATATTGTCACACTGCAGAATAACAAAACAAGGAATCTGACAGACAAGGAATCTGTGTAGGCCAATCCCTCTTATCCTGGCTTCTAGGAGCTTAATTTTTGCTGTTAAATGCCATCAAGTCAGAAGCAACTTACGTAAAGGTAACCCTTGCTCGAAAGCCAACCATATCCGACTCTAGGGTTCAGTGCTCATCTCTGTTTCTAGCCGAAGAGCCAGCGCTGTCTGTGTTTGCAGATGCTTCCGTGGATATGAGGCAGGCATGCCTAGACACTGAACTGTATGGAATGCTGTTTACCTTCCCATCGAAGTGGTACCTATTTATCTACAGTAAAACCTCAAAATAAGAATGGCTCAACTTAAGAAAAACTCAAGATACATCTGGAAATCTCAGATCAGCATTTTTAATAAGATTTTTTTGAGATATGGAATTCAATGCATTCTTATGGGAAATTGCATTCAATGCATTCCTATGGGAAATTCAAGATAAGATTTTTTTGAGATACAACCAACCTTGAAGAGCGAATTAAATTCATATGCAGAGGTTTGACTGTACTTGCAATTTCTTGCTTTCAAACTGCTTGGTTGGCAGGAGCTGGGACAGAGATGAGCACTCATTTCGTCATGCAATATTTGGGTTTTGAACTGCTGACCTTCTATCTCCCAGTCAGCATCTTAACCACTTGAGCCACTGCAGTCCAGAACCAATTTATAGCAATTCTAATAGGGATTTCAAGGCAGATGAGATATTTAAAGTGTGGTTTTAACCATTTCCACATTCCAGTAAATTTCCAAGGCTGAGCAAGGATTTGAACCCAGGCTTCTGAGTCCTAATCCATCACTTTACCCACTACACCACATTGAGTATCTGGAGGCTTACCATATAGTCCCTATCTGTAGCTGCTGATAAAGTAGAGCTGTTCAAGTAACTGTTGTCAAAAATGTTGGGAATGAAGAGGTGCAGACCCTGCAGATAATATGTTGACTGCATCTGAAACACAATGTGAGAGAGAAGCTATTAAAATAATACATGCTTTAATTAAAAGAAATCCCAGACTTAAGACAGACGAGGCCTGAGTTGACTTCAAGGCATAAAGTCTAGCATGACCAGGGGAGCTTGCGGTCTTCCAGGTACTGTTGGACTGCCACTTCCAACATTTGTGGCTAACATAGCCAATAAAAATGATGGCAACTGCATTGCAACAACATCTGCAGTCCACACATTCCCCATTCCTGGCTTTGATCTCCTCAGTGGTGCTTGTCACATAAGCTAGCTGTTGTTTGGCTAGTCACTAACAAAATAATGCAGAACATCATCTGTAGTCAGTGTGCATGCACACACAGAGAAGAACCTGTTTGTGAAGCTCGCAACCTTTTCCTCATTAACAATATCAGCTGTCCTTGAAATTCTACCTAGAAAATGCATCTAGGGCTGCTGAAATCCATGACCAGATCAAATGCTAATGAGGAGCAATTAACGTGTCCTCTCCCTGATGATTAGTTACACTGATCAGACCGCATTTGCATGCTCACCTCCTCTGCTACAACTGCAGTGATTTCCACCCAAACAGCACACAAGCTACAATGCCCTTGCCCTTTCCTTTAGGAAGCAGTTAGAAAAACATAAATAAATGCATCTAGAGGCCAGAAGAGAATAAGAGGAAAACTAAAATGCTGAGTAGACGGGCACTGAGAGCCTCCTATTTGGTCCATTTCAGGAACAGGATGATTCGCTCCTGAAGACAGTGAACAAAGTCTTTGATGTAATTGTTCTTCTTTTGTGTCCCAATCAAACATTAGACTGCCAAAATGAAGCCATTTTCTTGGCCTTTTCTTTGGCCAAACTAAAGTCCTCATCACTGCACATTTCTGGCAGTAATCATCAGACCAGTAAATGAGCCAGATTCTATCTCCCTCTGCATTCACACAGCATGTTGTTGTCTCTCAGCAGCCCTCACTTGAGCATGTTGGACTTTGTCAGATGTAATATCAAACTGTCTCAACTACATGTACCAGAATGCAATGCTCCTATGATGTATCCCATGTACATATACCAATGTTTTTTCCCCGCTTCACCATCATCCTACCTTTAACCTTCCTCTGAGACCCCTCGGAACCCAGCATGGATACCTTTCCCCCAAATAAAGACTTTAAATGAACTTTTGATCATGAGTTATTCACATCAACCATCGGAGTTCTCTACAGACTTGTATTTAGGGACTCTGACCCTCAGCCTATTCAGGGTCCTCCAAGTAACTTAGGGGAGGTTATGTTTCTTAGCCATGTCCTCCTTTAATGTTGTTCCTTGTCCAGAGAGCTCCTTCCTCCATCTTCTAAATTAGATTTGGCTCTTGCCTACCCTCAAGAGTGTTTGGTCTTGCCATAAAGCTATTCCTGGATCTGAGCTAGCAGACTCGAGGCTCATATCCGTTCAGAGAATGTCAAGGGTCATTCTCTTGATTAGTTCTCTTGGCATCCTTTAGTGTATGAGAGTCAAGACACAAGCACAGCCAAAGGCTGGATTAACTCAGGTTTATTGCATGGTGGACAGAGGGAACATGAGGTAATGGCGGACGAACAGCTCTATATATAAGGCAGTAACGTATTTGAATGTGGCTCCACGGTAGCCCGTTGGCTACTGGTCCGCGTGACGTCATGGCTGGTCACGCCCTTCTTGTCCAGGTGCAGGTAGCGGCGGGAAACTTCCCGCGCTGCGGTCTTTGATGGGTTTGGACCAAGAGAGCTTGGACGCTCGCTGCTGCCAGCTGGTGGTCATTAGCTCGCGTCCTATTACAGGGTTTATATGGTACAGCTGAAGGTTACATTGTTACTCATTGGCAATGGATACATTGGTTCAGATACATTGATATCACATGTAGAAGGTTACACTATTAGGACACAACACTCCTCCCCCCTAGGATGAGACGAAGTCTCTCAACCAAGATGGCTTATTTCGAACACGCTGGGGTCTCGGCGCGGGCTGCCCTGCCCCGGCTTCGCTCCCTCCTCCTTGCTCCCTGGCTTCCTGCCCTGCAATCGGAGAGGATGACTTGTTAGTGGTTTGCCGCGGCTCTGCGGCTTTGTTGGGAGGTGTGTGCTTTGTTTGGGAAGAACCGGGGGCACTGGGGACTAACGAAAAACCCCTCTTCTCGCTTGGATGGGTGGGGGAACACTCCGAAAAACCCCCCCGGCTCGCAAAATCAAAATCAAAATCGGATTCGGGGGAAGCGGCAGCGGCGGCCGCACACTCCTTTTCCCTCCCCCCGGGCTCGGATAGAACTGGGGTATCAAAAGGATATGAGTCGGGCTCGCTGCTTTCCCCCCTGTCTCCCCCTTGGGCTAAACGGGTGGGGGAGGACCCTATCGCTGAATCCTGTCGCTGTGCCCCACTGGTCGGCCCCTCGCTCACTCGGTGCCTCAGTTGGTCAGCGTGCCTCCTCCAGAGGAGGCCGTTGCTAGTCTCCACCCGATAGGACACTGGCCCCGTCTGTTCTAGTATCGTCCCTGGCACCCAGGCTGGGCCTGCGTTGGCATAGTTCCTGCAATGTACCGGATCGCCTATGCCGAAGCCTTTCGAAACCGCTAACCCTATGTTCTTCCCTTTGTCCTCGACCCTCGACGGGTCTAGCCTGGACAAAAGTGTGGTCAGTTTCCTCCGCATCAGCAGCTCGGCCGGCGAGTAACCGGACGCTAAGGGGGTCACTCTGTACGCTAATAGAAATTGACACACCTGGTGATGTAGATCTCCCGAGCCCATGCGCCGCAGCGCATCTTTTGTGGTGCGCACCAACCGTTCCACTTGGCCATTCGTGGCCGGGTGAAACGGCGCGGATGTGACATGCCGAATTGCATTTGCCTCCATGAATGCCGCGAACTCAGCGGACGTGAAACAACTGGCGTTGTCGCTGACCAAAGTGTCGGGTAAACCGAACGTGGAAAAGACCCTCCTTAGCTGGCGAATGGTGGTGGCGGAGGATGTGCCCTTTACCGGAATGACCTCCAGCCACTTTGAGTATGCATCCACCACCAGGAGAAACATGGTTCCCCGGAATGGGCCAGCAAAATCTACGTGCACCCTGGACCACGGTCCCCTCGCTGCGTTCCATTCCCTATGTGGTAGGCGGGCCACCTCCGGTCGAGAACATTGACATGCTTCACAAGTGCCAACCATCTGCTCTATGTCGGCGTCCAGCTGGGGCCACCAGAAGTAACTCCGGGCCAACGCCTTGGAACGGACGATCCCCGGGTGGCTGACGTGCAACAGCTTTAGCACCTTCAGCCGCAGGGACGTAGGAACCACCACCCGTTGGCCCCACAACAGGCACCCCCTCTCTAAAGACAACTCCACTCGCTTTCGGAAGAATGGGTCGAACTCCGTGCCTGGGGATGACGCCGGCCACCCCTTCTGCACCCACGAGCATACCTTCTCTAGTGTTCTATCCTTTCCGGTCGCCCTGGCAATGTCGGCCGGTACTATCGGGGGTGACTCTAAAACCTCTATTAGCAGTACCTGGCGGTCTCTTCTTACCCCTGCCTTCTGGTCGTCCGATAATGGTAACGGCGACCGTGAGAGCGCGTCTGCATGGCTGATTTCCTTCCCTGGCCGGTATTCTAATTCATGTTGATATGCGTTAAGAAAAATAGCCCACCGCAGCATCCTCGGGGACAGGATCTGTGGCGTGGGCTTATTTGCAGTGAAGATCCCTAACAGGGGCTTGTGATCAGTAACGATCTTGAACGGCCGACCATACAGAAAATCGTGAAATTTCTTGGTTCCCGCTACTATCGCTAGTGCCTCCCTATCGGTCTGTGCGTAATTCCGCTCTGCTTGGGACAGGGACCTTGAATAAAACGCTATCGGGGCCTCCCTTCCGTCGTCTAACACGTGGCAAAGCACCGCCCCCACCCCCACCGGGGATGCATCGCAGACCAAAACTATGGGCCGTTTGGGGTCGAAATGAGTCAGGATTGCCTCGGATGTGAGGAGTTGCTTTAACTCTGTGAACGCTCTTTCTTGCTCGTCACCCCACAGCCATTTTTCCTCTTTTTTAAGCAGCCGATGGAGCGGCTCGGCAACAGACGCCTTCCGTGGAAGGAAGGTATGGTAGAAATTGAGAAGCCCCAGAAATGACTGAAGCTCGGTTTTGGAAGTGGGGCGAGGGGCTTTCTTAATGGCGGCTACCTTAGATTTGGACGGCCTAATTCCCTCGGGTGTGACACGGAACCCTAAAAACTCAACCTCTGTTTCGAAAAATACACATTTGTCTTTTCTCAGTCGCAGCCCCGCTTTCTCGAACACGGCCAGGACCTTATCCAATCTGTGGGCCAGCTCGGCCTTACTCCCCCCCGTTATTAACACGTCATCAAAATATGGCAACACCCCCTCCAACCCCTTCAGGAGGCGTTCCACCAGCGACTGAAAAATGCCAGGTGCCGAGTTCACGCCGAACTGTAACCTCGACACCTGGAACGCCCCCTTATGTGTGACTATTGTTTGTGCCGCCGCTGTGGCGGGGGTTACCGGGAGTTGCTGGTAGGCCTGTGCTAAATCGAGTTTAGCGAAACACTTTCCCCCATTCAGCCTGGCCAGAAGGTGGCTGACCACTGGCACCGGGTATGCATTAGGGCGGATTGCCTTATTAATGGTACACTTATAATCAGCGCAAATGCGCACCTCCCCGTTAGCCTTCAGTGCGGTTACAATTGGAGTCTCCCACTCCGCGGAATCCACAGGAACGAGAATCCCTTGACCCACCAGTTTGTCCAGTTCCGCCTCTATTTTGTCCTTAAGCGCGAACGGTACCCTGCGCGGTTTAAGTCTTATCGGGCGGACCTCCGGGTCTAAGTCGAAGGCTACAGGGGGTCCCTTGAACTTTCCCAGTCCACTTTTAAAAACGGCGGGGTGTGCGTCACACACTGCTTGTATTGGGTCCTCGCCTACGGCATGCACCCCCCCTATGAACAGGCCTAAGGGCTGAAACCACTGTGTTCCGAGGAGGCTACAACTCCCCCCTTTTAGCACCACTAGGGGAAGTTCCGCAGAATGTCTCTTAAAGCGAACCCGGAACGTTCCGACCCCCAACACTGGAATGCTGTTCCCCTGAACGTCCCGTAGTGTGGCCCTCAACGCTTTAAGTTTGGGCCGCACGTGGGGGTCAATTTTCAAGAACTCTCTCTGGGGAATTATAGAATAGGAGGACCCCGAGTCAACTTCCATCCTAATAGGGGTCCCTTGTACTAGTACCTCAACAAAGTAATGGGGCTGTCCCGCAGACACGTTGAACACAGGAGCGTCGCCCTCGCTGTCGTCCGAGATGCGGCCCACGCCGTCCTGCTTCCTCGTGGCCCGGGCGCCATCTTTGGGCCTCGCTGGACGGTCCGGTCTGGCTGAACGGTCTTGCGAATGTCTCCGGCCCTCTTTCCATTTCCTGCACGCCTTTGCGATGTGCCCCCGACGTCCGCAGTTGAAGCACTCAGCTTTCCTGAATGGGCACTTCACGCGCTCATGGGCCGCTCCGCAACCATCGCAGCGGCGCCCGCCTCTCCGGACCTTCTGGACCTCCTCGCCATCGCTACTTTCTGACGACGATTTCGAGGTCGGTCGGGTCGCATGCACCGACTGACCGGACTTCCCGTGCGATGAGTTTTCCGCCTTGCCGGCCCTCGGACGCCACTCACGCCACTTGTGCATCTCGTCTACTCCAGCATTCGTGGACTCCGCGGCTTCCGCGGCCTCTACAACCTCTTCCAGTGTGGGTGGTGGCTCCCTGTTCATCAAGCTGCGCTGTACTTCCTTGTCCTTCAGGCCACACAGCACTCCGTCCCTGAGGGCCATCTCTAGGATGTGGTCCCATTTGCAGGGGGCGGCGGCTACCCTCATAGCCGTTACGAAGGCTTCTACCGACTCGTCCGGCGCTTGAACTCGCCTCCAAAACGCACTCCGAGCGGGAAACATTGCCCTCGAGGGTCGGAAACGCTCACGCAGCATTTTCATGATGTCACCGGCTTTGAAATCGCTCATCTTCTTCGGTGCAAGGATGCCCACCAGCGTCCGCTTGGTTTCCATCCCAAGCATGCGAGTGAGGATGGCCCTCTTCCTTTCCTCGTCGTCTTCTTTGACTTTGAGCTCCACCAGTGCCGCCTGGAAGTCCATCTCAAAGAGCTCCCAGTCTTGCGGTTTGGTGATGTTGAACCCGCTCTGTGTCCTGGCTCCGTGGGGATCCATTATCCCACCTTCGTCGCCAATTTAGTGTATGAGAGTCAAGACACAAGCACAGCCAAAGGCTGGATTAACTCAGGTTTATTGCATGGTGGACAGAGGGAACATGAGGTAATGGCGGACGAACAGCTCTATATATAAGGCAGTAACGTATTTGAATGTGGCTCCACGGTAGCCCGTTGGCTACTGGTCCGCGTGACGTCATGGCTGGTCACGCCCTTCTTGTCCAGGTGCAGGTAGCGGCGGGAAACTTCCCGCGCTGCGGTCTTTGATGGGTTTGGACCAAGAGAGCTTGGACGCTCGCTGCTGCCAGCTGGTGGTCATTAGCTCGCGTCCTATTACAGGGTTTATATGGTACAGCTGAAGGTTACATTGTTACTCATTGGCAATGGATACATTGGTTCAGATACATTGATATCACATGTAGAAGGTTACACTATTAGGACACAACACATCCGCTGCTACTTCTATTCTGATCTTGGGTGGAGCAATACCAACAAGAAAGTATATTTTCTCAACTGGTTTAGTTTTGAGGCATCCCATCACTATATGCATGGCTTCATTAACAGTGATGTCAACTTGTTTTGCATGTGTGGTTGCACTCCATACTGGAATGAACCAGCTCACCTCACCACAAGCCTACCTGTCAGAGGCTTCTACTTTTTGGATGCAGGTAGGCACACTTTCTTTTGGTCTGTTTCCAATACATCTGGATTGCCAAGAACAAACCAAAAGCCTTCCTTTTTATTAGGCCATATCATGAGGTGGCTTAATAGAATCACTGTAGGATACTGGCTAATTCAACAATTCTCTGCTCCTCAGAGGAGGGGTAGAAGAAGTGATTTTTTTTTTGCTATTGCTGTTTTTAGCCTCCTTGAATATACATACTGTATGTCAAATTTACATATCTAGTACATTTCTTTCCCTTGTCTTTAAAGGCCAGTCCAGAAGCTGCCATTGCATGGCAGCAGAAATATATATAAGACAAGGGAAGGAAAAGTATTTGTGTATTACTTATATACAGTATATTTGATTGCAACAGGCTCTCAGCTGGACCTTTAAGAGAAGTGTGTTACCTAAAGATCACTCATAGCATACATGCTTAATATATGTATATACAAAGGAGACCAAATAGGGTTGTTTGATGTCCATATGCCATATGCAAAACCAGCTCACTGTCATAGCACAACAGAGTAAATCAGCAAAGCTGTGTTGCACACAAGGGCCAAAAGTTATTCTTGGAATCCCCTTGTTTCTAGTCTTAATAACAGCTTTAGAAGAAACCATGTGATAGTCATCCCTTTCTTATTATAGTTTTATTACAGTTTAAGATAACTGGTTCCAAATGTTCTTAGCAATCCACGTTCACCACAGAAATAGGGATTTATGATTCAGTTATTTTTAAATGGTACAGAAACACCACCACTTTCATTTCTTTGTTTTTCAATGCACATTTCATTCCTGTTTACTGCAGCCATTTATAAACTTTATAGCTGGGGTACAACAGCAAACAGGAACGAGAGAGGGGTCAAATTGGCAGGTCCATATTATATGTCCTCCTTCCTGCTTAATAACTAGAAACTAAAGACTAGATAGCTTGGTCCTATCTCTGTATAACAAAAATTTATTAAAAACAGCAAGCAAAAGCAACAGTATTGGGGCACTTTTAAGTTCTGCAGATGTTTTTCCAGTCTGTGTTTTGTGGATTGTAGCAGGAAATTGAAGGGTTAACTTGCAAAACCTTTTGGTCAGGCTGCAAAACACTCTGTTCATGCTCAGATGAAATGTGAGAGACCACTCAATGAGGAAATTGCACCTATGTTATACAACAGGGAGGTAACATCTATTACTGTAGATTAGAAAGCACCACAATGTATTTCAATATCAAAGAAGGAGGCAGAATGAGGAGAGAAATGACCTGGCAACAGGTAGAGTTTGTTTATTCCTTCAGGCAATGTCTTCCTGGTGGAAACACATCAAAGGAGATCTTTCTTTATTCGTGTTCAGATGCACCACCAGCATATAATAACACACAAAGCTAAAATTAACACATCTAAAACAAAATAGAATTAAAAGGGCTAGATGACATCCTCCCAATAAAGGGCCACATCAACAGCATTTCCTCTTGCCAACATAAGGTCCTCCTCAGTGTATGTTGAGAGGCATCGTGTGCATTGTACCAATGGGAGATAGTTTGTTCTTCTCCCCATTCACACAGGCTGTCATCTACAGGGAAACCCTACTTTCTCATATTAGCCCTTGATCTTCCTACCCTGGCACACAGTCTGTTTAAAGCAAGGTTATGCTCAAGATAATACAGGATAGACTTCAGCAGCATGTGGAAAGAGAATTACCAGAGGTGCAGGCTGGGTTCCGAAAAGGCAGGGGGACTAGAGACCACATTACCAACATACGTTGGATCATGGAGAAAACAAAGGAATATTTCATTTCATTTCATTTCATTTCAAGTTTAATTTCTATACCGCTTTACTCACCCAGCGGGCAACTCAAAGCGGTGTACATAGTAACAATAAGATAGTACAATAATACAGGTAAACATAACACAATAAATCAACAATACAATAATAAAGCAATAATGTCATCAAATTACAAGATTACAAGTCAGAAAAAACATAATATAAGTAAAGGGGAAAATGCAAATAAGTTACACTAGAACTCTCCACAATATGGCAATTTCTATAATGTTAAAGATACAAAATTACAAAGTCTAATACAGATCCTGACACAATACAATTTATAATTTAATACCATCTAGTACCCTCGGCTACTACAAGTCTAAGACGGAGCCCCTAAAAACGTCTCAGCTGAAAAGAAAGGAGTGTCCCACCACATGGCAGCTGTACTCAGGGAACAGCTGTGCTCCCACCCACCCCTGACCGAGGCGAGTCAGGGTGGGGAGCCGGCGGTGTTGCAGTGGCTCGGCGGTGGCGGCTCATGTAGCCCCGCAGCGGGAACTCGGGGCAGCTGTGGCATGCTCCCACCCACCCCTGACCAAGGTGAGTCAGGGTGGGGAGCCGGCGGTGTTGCGGCAGTGTTGCGGCGATATTGCGGTGGCTCAGCAGCGGTGGTGGCTCTTGTAGCCCGTGGCGGGAACTTGGGGCAGCTGCGGCATGCTCCCACCCACCCCTGACCAAGGCGAGTTAGGGTGGGGAGCCGGCGGTGTTGCGGCGGCTCTGTGGCGGCGGCTCTTGTAACCCCGCAGTGGGAACTCGGGGCAGCTGCGGCATGCTCCCACCCACCCCTGACCAAGGCGAGTCAGGGTGGGAAGCCGTCGGTGTTGCGGCGGCTCGGTGGCGGCGGCGGCGGCAACTCTTGTAGCCCCATGGTGGGAACTCAGGGCAGCTGCAGCATGCTCCCACCCACCCCTGACCAAGGCGAGTCAGGGTGGGGAGACAGCGGTGTTGCGGCGGCTCGGTGGTGGCAGTGGCTCTTGTAGCCCCGTGGCGGGAACTCGGGGCAGCTGCGGCATGCTCCCTCCCACCCACCCCTGACCGAGGCGAGTCAGGGTGGGAAGCCGGCGGTGTTGTGGCGGCTTGGCAGCGGTGGCGGCTCTTGTAGCTCCACGGCGGGAACTCGGGGCAGCTGTGGCATGCTCCCACCCACCCCTGACCAAGGCGAGTCAGGGTGGGGAGCCGGCGGTGTTGCAGCAGCTCGGCGGTGGTGGCTCTTGTAGCCCCACGGCGGGAACTCAGGGCAGCTGTGGCATGCTCCCACCCACCCCTGACCAAGGCGAGTCAGGGTGGGGAGCCAGCGGTGTTGCGGTGGCGCAGCAGCGGCAGCGGTGGCTCTTGTAGCCCTGCGGCGGGAACTCGGGGCAGCTGCGGCATGCTCCCACCCACCTCTGACCAAGGAGAGTCAGGGTGGGGAGTCAGGGTGCGGAGCTAGTCAGGGTGGGGAGCTGGTGGACATTCTCATATCAGAAACAAGTCTACTTCTGTTTAATTGATTACACCAAGGCCTTTGACTGTGTGGACCACAACAAAATGTGGCAAGTAATTAAAGGGATGGGAATACCAGAATACCTTATATGCTTCATGAGAAATCTGTACAAGAGTCAAGAAGCAACAGTTAGAGTGAGTTCCACTGGCTCGGTGGGCGGATGGAGAGACTCGCTTCAGCTGGGGGCCCGGGACATCTACAAAAGCAGCCCCGCTTTCCCTACCGCCAGAGCGAGTTCCACCGGCTCGGTGGGCAGATGGAGAGACTCGCTTCAGCTGGGGGCCCAGGACATCTACAAAAGCCGCCCCGCTTTCCCCGCCACCAGAGTGAATTCCACCGGCTCAGCGGGCAGATGGAGAGACTCACTTCAGCTGGGGCCCCGGGACATCTACAAAAGCCACCCCGCTTTTTCCACCACCAGAGCGAGTTCCACCTCTCGGCGGGTGGATGGAGAGACTCGCTTCAGTTGGTGGCCCAGGACATTCTCATTCTCAAGGACTATTAGAGTCTTGGAGTGCCTCCCTTCCCTCCCGGATGGTCTGGTGTGAGGAGGTCCAGTGTGATTGGTGGGAGTTTCGGCATCAGGTGCCGATGATGACGCACCATCAACTGTCGCCATTTTGCCTCTCTGTGTGGACCGGTCATCCGTGGGAGGTAGTGGCATGGCAAGCTTTGAAGGATTAATTGTGATTGCTATTATTAATAGTTATTGCCATTGTATCTTTAATGTATACTTTATATTGTGATTAATTTATGTTTATTACTGAGTATTGATTATTGTATTGAATTTAGTTTTCATGTTTCTTTATTATTGTATTATTATATTGTATGGTATTTACATGTTGTAATGGCCGCCTTGAGTCAGCTTCGGCCGAGAATGTGTGGGATATAAATTACAATTTATTATTATTATTATTATTATTATTATTATTATTATTATTATTATTATTATTATTATTATTATTATTATTATTATTATTATTATTATTATTATTATTATTATTATTATTATTATTATTATTACAGAACACAGAAAGACAGAGTGGTTTGGAATAGGAAAAGGAGTAAGACAAGGCTGCATTTTGTCACCCTGCTTATTCAATTTATACACAGAGCACATAATGCGCAATGCAGGGATAGAGGAATCACAATTTGGGATCAAAATTGCTGGAAGAACATCAACAATTTGAGATACGCAGATGATACTACCCTAATGCCAGAAAATGAGGAAGACCTAAAGAAGCTGCTGCTTAGGTTGAAAGAAGAGAGTGCAAAAGCTGGCTTGAGACTCAACATCGAGAAAAACAAGATAATGGCAACAGGCCCTATCAGTCCCTGGAAAATAGATGGGGAAAAAGTAGAAGCAGTGACAGACTTTACTTTCTTAGGACCAAAGATCACTGCAGATGGTGATTGAAGCCATGAAATAAAAAGGCGACTGATGTTTGGGAGACAAGCTATGAGAAACCTAGGGAACATAGTGAAAAGTAGAGACATCACCTTGCAAACAAAAATTCACATAGTCAAAGCAATGGTATTCCTGGGGGTAATGTATGGTTGTGAGAGCTGGACCATTAGGAAGGCTGAGCGCAGAAGAATAGATGCCTTTGAAATGTGGTGTTGGAGGAGAGTTTTGAGAGTCCCCTGGACAGCGAGGAGAACAAGTAAGTTGATCCTAAAAGAAATCAACCCTGACTGCTCCTTAGAAGGTCAAATAGTAAAGATGAAGCTAAAGTACTTTGGACATCAAATGAGAAAAGAGGTCACTTGAGAAAGTCTTGATGCTGGGAAAGGTGGAGGGCAAAAGAAGAAGGGGGCGGCCAAAAATGAGATGGCTAGATGGTATTGTAGATGCAATGGGCACAGAGCTGCGCAGGCTGAGGAGGTTGGTGGAGGACAGAGGTGCCTGGCGGGCCATGGTCCATAGGGTTGCAAAGGGTCGGAATCGACTGTGCGACTGAACAACAACAACACCACAGGCCATGGTTGTTCTTGGCAAGGCAGTAGAGAGTCATGTGGTTCTGCCCAGTTATCTGGTAACTCCTTGCTTGCCTTCCATAGTTAAAGCAGTCTGTGGGTGCTGGTTGTTCGGAGGGGCAGAGGTTGTGAGGAAGCTAATCCTTGATTTCATTTCTGCTTCGGTGGTTGGTGCTCAAATAGTAGGTGTGTTTCCAAGGAACTTGCTTTGACCCACTTTCTGAGCAGCACTTTCTCGACAGAATTTTGATGGAGGGATGCCAGCTAAGGAGGGCACTTTTTGTATCAGGGTTGGTTTTAAATATCCTGTGACCAGTCTTGCTGTTTCATTTAAGGCCGCATCCACCTGATTTGCATGTTTTGATCTGTACCACACTGGACTAGCATACTAGGAATCATCTAAATGAATAGCTGGGATGAGGTGGCTTAGTAGTTAAGATGCTGAGCTGTCATCTGTCCCAGCTCCTGCCAACCTAGCAGTTCGAAAGCAATAAATTGCAAGTAGATAAATAGGTACGGCTTCAGCGGGAAAGTAACAGTGTTCTGTGCACTCTGGCATCTAGTCATGCCTTCCACATGACCATGGAAATGCCTGCAGATGTAGACAACACAGGCTCTTTGGCTGTAAATGGAGATTAGCACCGCTCTCTAGTGTTGGACATGCCTGGCTTTTGAGGAAGGGAGAACTAAATGTATAGCTGGCCAATGGTCTTAGCCTTCTGAGGCACCCACTCTGAGCATCCTCCTAGCTCAGGGTAAAGGATCATAGGCAGATACGAAAGGCATGGGGAAATCAGGTCGAGGAATGAGTTTCTTAACATATTGCAATCCACTTCTGTCTCAGAAATGTCAGAAGAAAGAGATCTTGATCTATGAATGTGCACACTGAAATATGCGGTTTCCCCATGCCCAATTGGCATGGAACCTTGGCAGAGGTTAAACCAGTTGAGCAGACTCCTGGCCACTGGCCCTTGCCAGTACGGAAATTGGGGGAGCGGACTAATAGCATAAATCATAAGGGTTTATTCACCCACACCCGACCTGACCGGCGGTTCTGCTGAGAGGGCAGATCGCTAACCTCCGTTACCCATTAAGCAATTACTGACTCACAGATCAGCCTAATCCTTGGTGCAAATAGAAGCCATATTTACCCCAGTCTAAGCCCTAAACAATGGTGTTTCCCCTGTCAATGTTTGCCCCCGTTAATTAACTTCCCCAAGAAAGATTCCCCATTAACCTGAGTTAATAGGTGATGTGATTCTCTGTCAGATGACGGTTTTTTCTGCCTTGCCTTCTGATCTATAAATGTAGATACTTTTCCTTCAATAAACCACTGATCTGATCTGATCCTCTTGTCCTGGATCAGCAACTGGCTAAGGGACAGGAAACAGAGGGTAGCACTAAATGGACACTTCTCCAAGTGGAGGGAAGTAAAGAGTGGGGTCCCCCAAGGTTCAGTACTGGGACCCCTGCTTTTCAACCTCTTCATAAATGATCTAGAGGTAGGAGTAAAAAGCAAGGTAGCCAAATTTGCTGACGACACTAAATTATACAGGGTAGTGAAAACTGTGAGAGATTGTGAGGAGCTCCAGAGGGATCTCTCGACACTGGGGGAGTGGGCAAAACAGTGGCAAATGAGTTTCAACATTAGTAAGTGCAGAGTGATGCATGTTGGGGCAAAGAACCCCAATTACATTTATAAACTGATGGGGTCTGAACTCTCTGAGACAAACCAGGAAAGGGACCTTGGTGTCTTGGTGGACAACTCAATGAAGGTGTCAACCCAGTGTGCCTCAGCAGTGAAAAAAGCAAACTCAATGCTAGGGATCATTAGGAAGGGTATAGAAAATAAGTCAGCAAGTGTCATTTTGCCTCTTTATAAATCTATGGTGAGGCCCCATCTGGAATACTGTGTACAGTTCTGGTCGCCATACCTCCAGAAGGATGTTATGGAGCTGGAAAAAGTGCAGAGGAGGGCAACCAGAATGATTAGGGGACTGGAACACCTTCCTTACCATCTGAGGCTGCAACGGTTGGGCCTCTTCACTCTTGAACGACGACGTCTAAGAGGTGACCTGATTGAAGTTTATAAAATCATGCACGGTGTGGACAAAGTAGATAAGGAAAAACTGTTTTCCCTATCGCATAACACTAGAACTAGGGGACACTCCATGAAACTTTTGGGTACTAGTTCTCAAACAAATAAGAGAAAGTACTTTTTCACCCAGAGGATTACTGGTATATGGAACTCCCTGCCAGAAGAAGTGGTGACAGCTGTCAGTCTTGACAGCTTTAAGAAAGGATTAGACAAGTTCATGGAGGACAAGAGTATCAATGGCTATAATTATGGATACTTAAGGACAACCTCCGGGTTGGAGAGATAGGCAGGATATCTCTCAATATCATTTCCAGGGAATCCTAAGCAGGTGAAGGCATCTGCTTGGGAATACCCTGAAGGAAATGGTGAGCCACTGTGTGAGACAGAATGCTGGACTGGATGGGCGGTGGCCTGTTCCAGCAAGGCTGTTCTTATGTTCTTATGTTGATCTCGCTCCATACTGCCTCGTATCGTTACTTGATCAGTCTCCTCCGGGACCCAACGGCCGTCCTAGCGGCCCCGATTCCTACAGAAATACATCTGTAATCATATTTTTCCTTTCTTTTCTCTCTTTCTATTTTTTCAAGGTCATGAGCTTCTGCCTAGTACTGATGATGTGAATGATCCTAACTACCAGTATTCAAAAAAAATCAGTGTTCTTGACTGTGTATAGAGCCTATAAGCAAGTATGAATGTCTTCTCTGCAGACCTCACTTGCCCCACATAGGAAGAAATGAGGAAAAGAGGAAGGGATACTAGCTCCCCTGGATGATTGATCATCATATTCAAGAAAGGGAAAGACTGCAGAGACTACAGAAATCTGCTCTTTTCCTAAGAGTATTGTATGCTTGAATAGCAAATGCATATTTTAACCATACCTGTTTCTATACCCCTCAGTGTGGTACATCTGCCCCGGCCTCGGCCCCCCAGGACTCTAGCCCTCAGCCTCTCGGTGCCTGGGAGGTCAGAAGAGGCGCCATTGGGGAGAGGGGGTGGCTTTGACATCTCCCCCCCCCCCACTCTAGCCCTCAGCCTCTCGGGGCCTGGGAGGGCAGAAGAGGCACCATTGGGGAGAGGGGGCGGCTTTGACATCTAACACCCCCCCCCACTCTAGTAATATCTTATTACTTGTAAATCAACTTGGGTCGCCCCTTAGGGTGAGGAAGGCGGTATATAAATATAACAATAAATAAATAAATACATAAATGAGTGTCCCCGTGGTTTTGCCTTGCCCACCTTTCGGCTCTGTTAAACAGATTAACATTTCAAATCAAAATAAAGCACCTCTGTATGTCCTCTACCTGGAAGTAAACCATCCAATATGGAATGAGAGTGAGCAGCACAGGCAGTATCTTTGTCATCACGTGAAAATTGGAGACATCTTCCTGCGATGGCCCAGGAGGTTGGTGTCCTGCACCTAAAAGTGGACCAGTGGACTCAGCTTCTGACTGGGGGCTGCCACTTCTGTAGAGAAAAAAAGGGGGAGCATAAATTTGTGTGGCCTTTGAAAAAATAAACATGATCCACAATAGTGCAATAGCCCAAGGTTCCTTTGCCCTGAAATAGCAGGTATACTTCCATGTCACTAAAATAAATGAATCGGAATGGTAATGTCAAGTTCCAAGTAATTTTCTCTGGAAACCAGCATGATATGTGAGGAAGGGAAGAGTGTCTGTCTCTTTTACACTAGACTGAAGCTCCCTTGAGCCTGGACACTGACAATGCATCAAGAGGTGCCTTGTAAGCCCATAGCTACAAAAGCCTTGGCAAGAGATTGAAGCATACTCACTGATTGAGCACATATAGTACATCCAACCAATCATGACCTCTTCAGTCCAGGCTGGGAAATATCCCTGTCTCAAAATTTGGATAACTGCAGCCACTTTGTACAGACAATATTTTTTGCTGAGATACATGGTCCATTGGGTACATGGTCCATACTCAGAATATGCCTGCTTCCTGTGAGCATGGTGGATCTTTACCCAGTGTGGGTGGAAGACAATTTTCCACTTGTTTTCGAGTGGTTTCCATTGCACAAGCTAATAAATAAAATAATATTAAAACATACCATCATTCCAGGACTTTCGGCCTCACTATTCAATATTTGATTTCCACTCAACCAAATATAAACAAATCAGAGATGGCAAGACTTAGCCCTTCACAACTTACTATGGTCTACACTGAATATTCAGGGCAGTGACATAGTAGAATGGATGAAAGCGCTTCAAACTGCAGATGAGGAGGGATGTGCCATTTATATATATGTAAATGCCTGTATATGTTGAAACAAAAACATTCTGTCTATGAGTACTATACAGACTGAGTAAGGGAGCAGTTTAGAATGGGCCACATTTTAATTTGCACACTGTCCTTTTCTAAAAGCACCTATGCTTTAAAGTGGTGCACCCATTATTATCTCACTCTACTGCAGGAGTTCTCAACCTTTTTAAGATGGGGCCCGGATCATGCTCCCTCAGACAGCTTCAGGGCCGGACAACCATTTTGCCCTTCATTATGGCACTTCCTTGTGTGCTGGAGGAAGTGGGGGCCCACATGAAATGGTGCCATGGGCCACATCCGACCCATGGGCCACAGGTTGAGAATCCCTGCTCTACTGCATCAGGAAACCTGTAGTTGCCCATTCCTGGTCTGGACCATTCTGACTAATCTATATACAGTTATTTTGCTGGGGGGGAAATGCAGCACAGAGAGTTTCCAAATGGTGCAGGGCCCATTTCTCAGCCCCATTCATATCAATAAGACTTTAATAAGACTACAGCCAGATACTTGCAAACTGTCTTCCACATTTCATATTTAACTCCCTTTAGTGTATGGGACCAAAGACAACCGGACAACCGAAGGGTTGGTTTAACACAGGTTTATTGCATGAGGTTCCAGTGAAGCATGAGGTAATGGCGGTGATACATCTCAATATATACAGTAGCTCTCTACATTTGAATCTTGTAGCACGGTAGCTCATTGGCTGCTACCGGCGTGGCCTCGCCCAGGCACGCCTCTTTCTTCTGCTGCTGAATGCGGGGAAGGTTTTCCCGCGGCTGTCCGTGATTGAGCAATGTGAACCATGTGAGGTTGAACGCTCGCAGCTGCCCTCTATGGGCTGTCTGCTCGCGTTCCTTTACAGCTGGTATCGTTTGTATCTGGAGTGGTTACATTCTTTCCTTTACAGTATAATGAACATGCATACATACATACATAACATCCCTCCCCCCTAGGATGGGACGAAGTCCCGCAACCATTGTGGCTTGCCGCACGTGCGCTTAGGACGCGCTTGCGTCTGACCTAGTACTGGAGAGCCTGTGATCCCTGACTCCGCGGGTGCTTGTCCTGCAACGGGAAACGGGGATTCGTTAGTGGCTCTGTGGGGCGTCCGTGTCTGCCTCGCGCCCGGGGATGGGAAGGGAATGAATAGTTGGGAGGTGAACCCCTGCCTGCTGCTCTCTGACCCCGGGGACCCTCCTATTGTGAACCGCGGAACCGATGAGGTCGCCCTTGTGGTTCGGCTACCTTCTGATCCCTGCTCGGGGGACCTTGAGACTGTGGTGGGCGGACTCGCTGATGCCTCCCGTCTTGGGGGTGTCGGTCTCCGGGAAAATGGCGCTATATCGCATTCTAACTCACAGGGGCTACTGGGACTGGAGGTACCAGGGGCTGAACTGAAACCCCTCTTTTCGCTAGGACGGGTGGGGGACCACTCCGCTAACTCCCCCTGGTACTGTAAATCAACGTCTAAACTTCTATGGGCATCTGTGTTTCGGGGAAACTCCCGCGGGGTATGTGTGTGGTCGGGGCTCTTCCATTTTTTCGGGGACTCCCGCAAAAGATTTCTGTGGATCGATTCCCTTTCCTCCCCCCTTGGTGGGGACCCATGCTCCCCTTTTCCTCCCCCTTGGGCTAAGCGGGTGGGGGAGTACCCTAACGCTGATTCGATGCTATTCTCGTCTCCGTCCTGCTCTCCGGGGACCCTGCGCCTGAGTTGGTCCACGTGTCGCCTCCACAGGAAGCCTGTACTGGTCTCTACGCGGTATGAGACGGGGCCGGTTTGTTCTACTACGGTGCCCGGCACCCAGGCTGGCCCCGCGCTGGCGTAGTTCCTGCAATGCACCGGGGCGCCTACGCTGAAACTCTTTGTGGGTTCCACCCCTATGTTCCGCCCTTTGTCCTCTACTCTCGTGGGGTCTAGCTTGGAGATTCCCGTGGCCAGCTTTCTGCGCATCAACAGCTCTGCGGGGGAGTACCCTGACGCTAGTGGGGTGACCCTGTATCTTAGCAGGAATTGGCACAATTTCAGGTCGAGGTCTCCGGGGCCCATGCGCAGTAGCGCGTCTTTCGTGGTGCGCACGAGGCGCTCTACTTGGCCGTTGGTGGCCGGGTGAAAGGGGGCAGAGGTGACGTGCCGAATGGCGTTTCGCTCCATGAATGCCCCGAACTCGGCGGACGTGAAACAGCTAGCGTTATCGCTGACAAGGGTGTCGGGTAAACCGAACGTGGAAAAGACCCTCCTTAACTGTTTGATTGTTGTGGCCGAGGAGGTGCTTGAGACTGGAATGACCTCCAACCACTTGGAGAACGCGTCCACCACGAGGAGGAAAAGCGTTCCCCTGAACGGGCCAGCAAAGTCTACATGTACCCGGGACCAGGGCCCCCTTGCCGTGTCCCACTCCCTAGGTGGCGAGCGAGCCTCTTCTGGCCTTGAGCTTTGGCACGCTTCGCAAGTGCCGACCATGTGTTCGATGTCGGCGTCTAGCTGGGGCCACCAAAAGTAACTGCGGGCCAGCGCCTTTGAGCGGACGATCCCCGGGTGGCTGACGTGCAGCAGTTTAAGCACCCTCGGCCGGAGAGGCGTGGGGATCACTACCCGCTGTCCCCACAAAAGGCAACCCCTCTCTAGGGACAACTCTAGTTTCTTTTTGAAAAATGTGTCGAATTCCGCTGCTGGGGAAGACACGGGCCACCCTTTCTGTACCCAGGAGCAAACTGTGGCCAGCGTTTTGTCCTTGCCTGTCGCTTTGGCGATGTCGGCCGGTACTACTGGAGGGGAGTCTAGAACCTCTATCATTAAGACCTGGTGGTCCCTCTCTACTTCGCCCACGTGGCAGCAATCCCGGGGAATGGGGGACCTCGACAGGGCGTCGGCATGGCTGATCTCCTTCCCGGGCCGGTATACCAACGCGTGCTGATACGCGTTGAGAAAAATGGCCCACCTGAGCATTCTCGGGGACAGGATTTGGGGTGTGGGCTTATCTGCGGTGAAAATGCCTAACAAAGGCTTATGGTCAGTCACTATGGTGAAGGGGCGGCCGTACACAAAATCATGAAATTTCTTGGTCCTCGCAATTATTGCTAGTGCTTCTCTGTCTGTCTGAGCATAGTTTCTCTCCGCTTGGGACAAGGACCTAGAGTAGAACGCTATCGGGGCCTCCCTACCGTTCTCCAGCACGTGGCATAACACCGCCCCCACCCCCACCGGGGATGCATCGCATATCAGGACCACTGGGCGTTTGGGATTGAAGTGGGTCAGTACAGCATCTGATGCCAGGAGTCGCTTCAGGTCATTGAAAGCCTTCTCCTGGTCGTCGCCCCACTTCCATGCCTCGTCCTTTTTTAACAATTTGTGTAGCGGTTCTGCCACGGCTGCCTTCCGCGGGAGGAAGGAGTGGTAGAAGTTGAGCAGTCCGAGGAACGACTGCAACTCGGGCTTGGAGGTGGGGCGAGGGGCCTTCTTGATGGTGGCTACCTTGGATTGGGCTGGCCTTATTCCCTCGGGAGTGACACGGACCCCTAGGAACTCAACCTCTGTAGCGAAGAAGACGCATTTGTCTTTCCGCAACCGCAACCCCGCCTTTTCGAATATTGTCAGGACCTTTCCCAACCTTGTTGCTAATTCGGCCCGGCTCCCCCCTGTAATCAATACGTCATCAAAGTAGGGTAACACCCCCTCTAACCCCTTCAGGAGGCGTTCCACAAGTGACTGGAAGATCCCGGGCGCCGAATTCACGCCGAATTGGAGGCGCGATACCTGGAACGCCCCTTTGTGGGTGACTATGGTCTGCGCAGCAGCTGTGGCGGGGGTCACCGGGAGTTGCTGGTAGGCTTGGGCCAGGTCGAGTTTAGCGAAACACCTCCCCCCGTGTAACCTGGCCAACAAGTGGCTGACTACCGGCACCGGATACGCATTAGGGCGGATCGCCTTATTGATGGTGCACTTGTAATCAGCGCATATGCGGACCTCCCCGTTGGCCTTGAGCGCTGTTACAATTGGAGTTTCCCACTCCGCAGAATCAACAGGAACAAGAATCCCCTGGCCCGCCAATTTGTCCAACTCCGCCTCTATTTTGTCCTTTAGTGCGAAAGGCACTCTGCGCGGTTTAAGTCTGATTGGACGTACTCCAGGGTCCAGGTCGAAAGTCACTGGGGGGCCCTTGAATTTTCCGAGCCCCTTTTTAAAAACCTCGGGGTGCGCGTCGCACACGCTCTGTATTGGATCGGTCCCGGCGGCATGTGCTCCCACGGCGTGCACCCCCCCAATGAACAACCCCAGGGGCTGGAACCATTGAGTCCCGAGGAGGCTGCATTTACCTCCCTTGAGGACGACTAGGGGAAGCGTTGCGGTGTGCTTTTTAAACCGGACCTGGAACTTCCCAACCCCCAACACTGGGATGCGGTTCCCTTGCACGTCCTTCAGTGTGGCCCTCAACGCTTTGAGCTTGGGCCGCATGCGGGGGGCGATTTTCATGAACTCCCCCTGGGAAATAATAGAGTATGAAGAACCCGAGTCCACCTCCATTCTAACAGGGGCCCCTTGTATTACTACCTCAACGAAGTAACGGGGGTGCTCCGTGGAAACGCTGCAAACCGGCGCGTCGTCCTCGCTGTCGTCGGAGATGCGCCCTACTCCGTCCCGCGTCCTCGTGGTCCGGGTGCCGTCCTTTGGCCTCGTGGTGCGGTCCTGCCTCGCCGAGCGGTCTGGAGAACTCCGGGTGGCCTCGCGCCGTTTCCGGCAGACCTTGGCGATGTGCCCGCGCCGGCCGCAGTTGTGGCACTCGGCCTTGCGGAATGGGCATTTGGCGCGGGCGTGGGCGGCGCCGCAGCCGTCGCAGCGCCGGCCCTCTCTCTGGACCCTCCGGACGTCCTCGTCGTCGCCGCTCTCCGCAGACGAGTTCGAAACTCGCCGGGCCGCGCGCACAGAGCTCTCTGCCTTGGCGGGCTTCGGGCGCCAGTCCTGAAGCTCGTGCACCCCGGCAGTAGTGGCCTCCGCGGCCTGTGCCGTGTCGAGGACTTGTTGCCACGTGGGAGGCGGCTCCCTTTTCATCAGCGCGCGCTGCGTCTCTGTGTCCCTCAGACCGCAGAGCAGGCAGTCCCGGAGGGTGATGTCGGGGAGCTCCCACTTGCATGGGCCGGCGGCCAACCGCAGGGCCGCGGCGAACTCATCGACCGATTCCCCGGGTGCCTGGACTCGCCTCCAGAACGCGCTCCGAGCGGGGAACATCGCTATTGCTGGCCGGAGATGGGCGCGCAACGCCGCCAGGAGCTCTGTAGCTTTGAGGTCGCTCACCTTCCTCGGTGCGATCAGGTCCACCAAGGTCCTCTTGGTCTCGTGTCCGAGCATGCGGACGAAAATGGCCCTCTTTTTGGCCTCGTCGGAGACTTCGAGCTCCACCAGCGCTGCGTTGAAGTCTATCTCAAACAGCTCCAAGTCTCCCGGCTTCTTGATCTCGTAGCCGGCGCATGTCTTGGTCCCGTGGGCAGCCATATCCCACCTTCGTCGCCAATTTAGTGTATGGGACCAAAGACAACCGGACAACCGAAGGGTTGGTTTAACACAGGTTTATTGCATGAGGTTCCAGTGAAGCATGAGGTAATGGCGGTGATACATCTCAATATATACAGTAGCTCTCTACATTTGAATCTTGTAGCACGGTAGCTCATTGGCTGCTACCGGCGTGGCCTCGCCCAGGCACGCCTCTTTCTTCTGCTGCTGAATGCGGGGAAGGTTTTCCCGCGGCTGTCCGTGATTGAGCAATGTGAACCATGTGAGGTTGAACGCTCGCAGCTGCCCTCTATGGGCTGTCTGCTCGCGTTCCTTTACAGCTGGTATCGTTTGTATCTGGAGTGGTTACATTCTTTCCTTTACAGTATAATGAACATGCATACATACATACATAACACTCCCATTGTGCAAGCTTAGATTTCTACCATTGCATAGGGCACAAATGATGCTCGTGTAGACCACTCTAACTTAAGAGATGCTTGGTTGAAGTGAGGTGACCAAGCTCAGCTGTAAGACCCACTCTGTCTTACCTGACTTTGGTGATCAGTTTCTGAAGAGCTTGGCCACAACCGCTGTTCTGGATTGCCAACTGGAACATGGTGGAGACTTGGCTGCCAGCAGCAGGCTTTGTGACAAAGATGGGGGCAGCCAGGAGGAAGACTAAGAGGGCCAAGGCTAGACAGACAGTAGGGATGGCATAACCAACAAGGAAGTCAATGTTTTGCTGGATGAAGGCAACTACCAGCAAGGAGAACACTGCCCCAATGTTAATACTCCAGTAGAACCAGTTGAAGAAACGCCGTGTGGCATCCCGTCCACGGTCTGTCACCTACAAGATAAAACCAAGAGAGGATCTGAGGCTATGATCTCAGTAGCAAGACAATAGCACGGCTAAGCCCTGTACGAATAGCCAATTTAAAGACAATTCCTACTTCTGCTCTTTCCTCCTTTTCTTCTTCATCTTCTTTTTTTGTGTATGATCTCCAAGTATAGGAGAGCCAGGATAAGAGGGCTAGAAACTGTGAAGCCTGGTGAGCAATGGTCCATGGGGTCGCAAAGGGTCGGACTCGACTATGGGACTGAACAAAATACAACAACTGTGAAGTTATTTACTACACTGATATGTGTGCCATAAATGCAAGCAAAGAATCTGGGGCAGAAAGAGAGGGAGAGAGTTAGCACCTGCACTGAAGTAGAGATTAAAAGAAACAACCCTATCTAGATACAACCCACCCTAATGGGAATTAATAGTTTAAAGCATTTCTTTGCAATGGAATACCAGTTTTATAGGCTGCACAGAATTACGGGGAAACAAAAAAAGGAAGTAGATTTAACAAAGATATATGCAAACATTAGTTCATGCGTGTGGGTTTGTGAGCCGTTGCTAAAGGTTTGCTTCTCTGAAGGCCAATAGCTCGTTTTGGAAACTCCCTTTGTGCAGGAACTTAGTGACAGTGAAGGCCAGTGAAGGATTAACCTGAAAGATTTTCAGCAAGGAGGAAATTTGTTGCCAGACAGATGGCTTCTTAATTAGTTAGTTATGTGCTGTCTAATTGGAACCAACTTATAGGTACCCTGATAGAAAGTCTAGTTCTGTTTCATTGACTACACCAAAGCCTTTGACTGTGTTGACCACAATAAACTATGGCAAACACTTAAAGAGATGGGAATTACCAAACCACGTCATCTGTCTTCTGAGAAATCTGTATGCGAGCCAAGAAGCAACAATTAGGACAGTATATGGAAATACTGATTGGTTTAGAATAGGAAAAGAAGTATGACAGGGCTGCATATTATCACCCTGCTTATTTAACTTGTATGCAGAATACATCATGCGTAATACAGTACAGGGCTGGATGAAGCACAAACTGGAATTAAGATTGCTGGGAGAACATCAACAACCTGAGATATGCAGATGACACTACCCTAATGGCGGAAAGTGAAGAAGACCTAAAGTGCCTCTTGATGAGAGTAAAAGAAGAGAGTAAAAAAGCTGGTCTGAAACTCAACATAAAAAAACCCCAAGATCATGGCAACTGGCCCCATCACTCCCTGACAAATAGAAGGGGAAGAAATAGAAATGGTACAGTAACAGACTTTACTTTCCTGGGATCCATGATCACTGTAGATGATGATTGCAACCACAAAATAAAGAAACACTTCTTGGGAGGCCAACAATGAGAAACCTAGGTAGCATAATAAAGAGTAGAGACATCACCCTGCCTACAAAAGTCTGCATAGTCAAAGCAATGGTATTCCCAGTAGTAATGTACGGCTGTGAAAGCTGGACCACAAGGAAGGCTGAGCACAGAAGAATAGACACCTTTGAATTGTGGTGTTGGAATAGACTCTTGAGAGTTGCCTGGACTGCGAGGAGAACAAATAGTCGATCCTGAAGGAAATCAACCCTGACTGCTCATTAGAGGGACAAATACTGAAGATGAAGCTCAAATATTTTGGCCACCAAATGAGAAGAGAGGACTTGATGCTGGGAAAGATAGAAGGAAAAAGGAGAAGGGGGGTGACAGAGAATGAGGTGGATAGATGGCATTTTCGATGCAATGGGCATAAATCTAAGTAGGCTGAAGATGATGGTGAAAGATAGAGAAGCCTGGCTTACAATGGTCCATGGGGTCGCAAAGGGTCAGACTCGACTGTGCGACTGAACAACAAAAATAGATACAAGATACAAGTGAAAGACAATGTCCCGACTGGATATTGTGTAAAATTCTGTTAATGAAGCAAGACTGTAGCATGATGAATATCTTGCCTGAAAGCATTTAAGAATCAAATATTATAGCAATTGGACCTGTCCTGTACTGGGAAGGATGAGGACAACCAACAGTTCTGTCACAACCATGGCTTTTTCTCATTTTGTTTTCTTTTTTTTTTTTTTAACTAAAGTAATCATCTTCTCCATCACCCTCAAAAGACAGAGTTTTCACAACATCAAACATTTAAACTAAAAAGCTCAGTAAACAAATACATTCAAAAGAACAAGAGTCTACAAGCAGAGAAAAGAGAGGAATGCTTTACACAGGTGCTTCACTACAAAGGCTAGAAAAAACATGATAAAATGAAACTGGAGAACTTTGTTTTAATGTAAAGTTCCATGCATGGCTGAACTTGCTTTTGCGATAACTTCAATTTTTTAATCATCTGGATCATTATGGAGGTATTAACCCTTTTAGTACACTCTTCTAAAACCATTCTCTCTGTGTGAGTTTAAACTTTTATTGCCTTATGACAGGGGTTCAGAACCTATGGCCCATGGGCTAGATCTGGCCCTTGGTGCCAAGTAATCCAGCCCCCAACCTTGGTCCAGCTGCCCCCGCCCATAGAATTTGCCATAGACTCATTTATGGCAACGTAAACACATTTACTACAGCCATAAATGAGTCCGTGGCCATCGTAAATGTGTTTATGACAGCCACAGATGCGTTTTACAGCACCAGTCTGGCCCACTCAGCTGACTGAGGGAGCATGGTCTAGTCTGCAGCTGAAAAACGGAGGGGAGAAAACTGAGGAGGGGAGAAAACTGAATTCAAAGAAATACACAAAAAAGAGCTCTAAAGCAGCACATTAAAAATAACATATTGGAGAGAGAGAAATATGTTAATTATTTTTCACAATGTTTATCATCTATATTAAGTTTTAAAAGGCCACAAACAAAACATTATGGCAGATGTATATTCAAATAACTCAAATCATAGCATCTCCCACCAAAACAAACAAATGTACTACATAAACGTTATCTCAGATTCTGCCATATAGTAAACTTTCCTAGGCTGAACCATAGATTCTTTACCTGGTCAGCCCCAAATGGAGTGAGGTTGGCTTTGACTGAGCTGATGCCCAGGGCGAGGAGTAACAGGCCTGTGTACATGATGGGTGCACAATACTGACTTGACAATTGCTGCTTGCATTCTTGACTATCTTTCTGGCATGAGGGCTGTATAGGGTAAGCTGGCATCTCTCCACACAGCCAAAACCGTCCAGCCGGGGAAGCTACGGCAGGTAATAAGCAGGCCATCAGCAGGTACAGGAGGAAACTAAATGCAATAGTCCAGTAACGGCCCAGGTAAGCATCAGCCAGCCAACCTCCAATGGGTGAAAGTAAGTAGGAGGCACCCAAGAAAAGTAGGGCTGCCCGTGATGCCTGAGATCCACCCCAGTTGAAGTTGCTGCTGTTGAGGAACAGGACGAGATTAGAGACAATGCCAAAGAATGCTGCTCGCTCCAGAATCTCCACCAGCAGGACAGCTGCACAGGCAAGCTTTCTGCCCTCAAAGGGGGATGAAGCAGGTCTGTTTAGGGCCTCCTCCTGCCCTAAGAGAGGCTTCCGCTCCCCCGGTAATGCTGGTGAAGCCATGCAGTTCTCCCTCAGAAATCCCTGCTTTCTTCTCACTGTAGGTCCTGGTTCTTTGCTTTCTCTCCTCCTCTTGCTTTTCCGTCACTACTTTTGCCCAACTCTTTCTTTGCTGGCCTCTGTTTCTTGCATAGTCTCTCTAAAGCCTTTGTTGATCTTTCTTCAAAGCCTCTCAGTGTTATTCTGGTTCCCCATTTCTCTGCTCAAATGCCAACATCATATGACAGCTCATTTCCCTAAAAGGAAACTTTCCAATTACACGGGTTTAGTGTATGAAACTAAGACACAGGACACAGCCTCGGGCTGGGTTAACTCAGGTTTATTGCATCGTGGACAGAGGGAACATGAGGTAATGGCGGATCAATAGCTCTTTATATACAGTAGGAATACATTTGAACGTGGTGCCATGGTAGCCCATTGGCTACTGTCTGCGTGACGTCATTGTGGGTCACGCCCTTCTTGTCCAGGTGTAGGTGGTGGCGGGAAAGCTTCCCGCGCTGTTGCCTTTGATGAGTTCGGACCAAGAGAGCTTGGACGCTCGCTGCTGCCAGCTGGTGGTCATTAGCTCGCGTCCTATTACAGGGTTTATATGATACAGCTGAAGGTTACATTGTTGCTATAGGCAAGGTTACATTGGCTCAGATAAATTGTAATCCATGTGGAAGGTAAACCCATTAGAACACAACATCCCTCCCCCCTAGGACGAGACAATGTCTCGAGCCCACACTTCAACACACTCCCCCCCCTTAGGAGACAAAGTCCCTCAGCCAAGATGGCTTATTTCGAACACGCTGGGGTCTCGATGCGGGCTGCCTTTCCCCGGGTTTGCTACCTTCTCTTTGTCCCCTGGTTTCCTGCCCTGTAATTGGAGAGGGAGACTTGTTAGTGACTAGCCGCGGCTCCGCGGCGTTGTTGGGAGGTGTGCTCTTTCTCGGGGAAGAACCGGGGGCACTGGGGGCTAACGAAAAACCCCTCTTCTCGCTTGGAAGGGTGGGGGAACACTCCTGAAAACCCCCCCGGCTCGCAAAACCAAAATCAAAATTACATTCGGGGGACGCGGCGGCGGCCGCACATTCCTTTTCCCTCCCCCCGGGCTCTGATAGAACTGGGGTATCAAAAGGATATGAGTCGGGACCACCGTTTTCCCCCCCGGTTTCGGACTGCTGTCCCTCAATGTCTCCCCCTTGGGCTAAACGGGTGGGGGAGAACCCTATCGCTGAATCCTGTTGCTGCGCCCCACTAACCGGCCCTTCACTCACTCGGCGCCTCAGTTGGTCAGCGTGTCTCCTCCAGAGGAGGCCGGTGCTCGTTTCCACCCGATATGACACTGGCCCCGTCTGCTCAATTACTGTTCCCGGCACCCAGGCTGGCCCTGCGCTTGCATAGTTCCTGCAGTAAACAAGGTCGCCGGCGGCGAACCCTTTCGAGACTGCCAATCCTATGTTTTTTCCTTTGTCCTCGACTCTCGTCGGGTCCAGCCTGGACAGAAGCGTGGTCAGTTTTCGCCGCATCAAGAGTTCTGCCGGCGAGTAACCTGACGCTAAGGGGGTCACCCTATACGCTAATAAGAACTGACACACTTGGTGGTTTAGGTCCCCCGGGCCCATGCGCCGAAGCGCATCCTTTGTTGTCCTCACCAACCGTTCCACTTGGCCATTCGTGGCCGGGTGAAACGGCGCGGATGTAACATGCCGAATGGCGTTTGCTTCCATGAATGCCCCGAACTCCGAGGAGGTGAAGCAACTCGCGTTATCGCTGACTAAAGTGTCGGGTAAACCGAACGTGGAGAAGACTCTCCGTAGCTGGCTAATTGTCGTGGCGGAGGACGTGCTCTTTACTGGGATAACCTCCAGCCACTTGGAAAACGCATCCACCACCAGGAGAAACATGGTCCCTCGAAATGGGCCAGCGAAATCTACATGCACTCTGGACCACGGCCCCCTCGCTGCGTCCCATTCCCTATGCGGAAGGCGGGCCGCCTCTGGTCGGGATCCCTGGCATGCCTCACAAGTGCCGACCATGTGCTCAATGTCCGCGTCCAGCTGAGGCCACCAAAAGTAACTGCGGGCCAGCGCTTTCGAACGCACGATGCCCGGGTGGCTGACGTGCAGCAGTTTGAGCACCCTCGACCGCATGGATGTAGGGACCACCACCCGTTGGCCCCACAGCAGGCACCCCCTTTCTAGGGACAACTCTAGCTTTTTCCGAAAGAATGGGTCGAATTCCGTGCTCGGGGATGATGCCGGCCACCCCTTTTGTACCCATGAGCTGACTTTCTCGAGCGTTCTGTCCTTGCCTGTCGCCCTAGCAATATCCGCTGGTACAATTGGGGGTGCATCTAAAACCTCAATTAGTAACACCTGGCGGTCTCTTCCTACTCTAGCCTTCTGGTCGTCCGACAAGGGCAAAGGGGATCTCGAAAGTGCATCAGCATGGCTGATCTCTTTTCCGGGCCGGTACACCAACTCGTGTTGGTAAGCGTTGAGAAAAATGGCCCATCGCAACATTCTCGGTGATAGGATCTGCGGGGTGGGCTTGCTTGCCGTGAAAATCCCTAACAGTGGCTTGTGATCCGTCACGATTTTGAACGGGCGGCCATACAAAAAATCGTGAAACTTTTTGGTCCCCGCTACAATTGCCAATGCCTCCCTGTCGGTTTGTGCGTAATTTCGCTCTGCCTGGGACAGGGACCTTGAATAAAATGCAACCGGGGCTTCCCTTCCGTCATCCAACACGTGGCAAAGTACCGCCCCCACCCCCACCGGTGACGCATCACAGACTAGGACCACCGGCCGTTTGGGGTCGAAATGCGTTAGAATTGCGTCAGAGGTCAAGAGTTGCTTTAATTCTTTGAACGCCCTCTCGTGCTCGTCACCCCACACCCAAGTCTCCTCTTTTTTAAGCAACCGATGAAGCGGTTCGGCCACGGACGCCTTCCGCGGAAGGAATGTATGGTAAAAATTGAGGAGCCCCAGGAATGACTGTAGCTCGGTTTTGGATGTGGGGCGAGGGGCCTTTTTGATGGCTACTACTTTGGATTTGGATGGCTTGATACCCTCGGGTGTGATCCTGAACCCTAAGAACTCGACCTCGGTTTCGAAAAAAACACATTTGTCCTTCCTCAGTCTCAGCCCCGCTTTCTCGAACACAGTTAGCACTTTGTCCAATCTCCGTGCCAGTTCGGCCTCACTCCCCCCTGTTATTAATACGTCATCAAAATAAGGTAACACCCCCTCCAGCCCCTTCAGGAGGCGTTCCACAAGCGACTGAAAAAGGCCGGGTGCCGAGTTCACGCCGAACTGTAAACGCGACACTTGGAACGCTCCTTTATGTGTGACTATCGTTTGTGCCGCGGCCGTGGCGGGTGTTACGGGAAGCTGCTGATAGGCTTGTGCCAGGTCGAGCTTAGCGAAACACTTTCCCCCATTTAGCCTAGCCAAAAGGTGGCTGACCACCGGCACCGGATAAGCATTAGGGCGGATCGCCTTGTTAATCGTACACTTATAATCAGCGCAAATGCGCACCTCCCCGTTAGCCTTCAGAGCTGTTACAATTGGAGTTTCCCACTCCGCGGAATCAACAGGAATAAGAATCCCCTGGCCCACCAATTTGTCCAGTTCCGCCTCTATTTTGTCCTTTAGTGCGAAAGGCACTCTGCGCGGTTTGAGTCTTATCGGGCGGACCTCCGGATCTAGGTCGAAGGCTACAGGGGGTCCCTTGAATTTTCCGAGTCCTTTTTCAAAAACGGCGGGATGCGCATCGCACACCGCTTGTATTGGGTCCACCCCCACTGCATGTACTCCCCCTATAAACAGGCCTAAAGGCTGGAACCACTGTGTCCCTAGGAGGCTACAACTCCCCCCCTTGAGGACAACTAAGGGCAGCTCCGCAGAGTGTCTCTTAAACTCAACCCGAAATTTCCCGACCCCCAACACCGGAATGCTGTTCCCCTGTACATCTCGTAGCGTGGACCTCAAAGTTTTAAGTTTGGGCCGCACGTGGGGGTCGATTTTTAAAAACTCTTTCTGGGGAATTATGGAATAGGAGGACCCCGAGTCAATTTCCATCCTGATGGGGGCCCCTTGTACTAGTACCTCAACGAAATAATGGGACTGTTCCGCGGACACACTGAGCACTGGGACGTCGTCCTCGCTGCTGTCCGAGACGCGGCCCACGCCGTCCTGCTTCCTCGTGGTCTGGACGCCATCTTTGGGCCTCGCTGAACGGTCCGGCCTGGTCGAACGGTCTGGTGACTGCCTCCGGCCCTCCTTCCGTTTTCTGCATGCCTTGGCGATGTGCCCCCGACGGCCGCAGGTGTAGCATTCGGCCTTTCTAAACGGGCACCTCGCACGCTCGTGGGCCGCTCCGCAACCATCGCAGCGGCGCCCCCCTTTTCGGACCTTCTGGACCTCCTCGCCGTCGCTGCTATCTGAGGACGACTTTGAGGCCCGTTGAGTTGCGTGCACCGACCTTTCCGCCTTGCCGGCTCTGGGACGCCACTCACGCCACTGGTGCATCTCGTCCACTCCAGCATTCGTGGACTCTGCGGCTTCTGCGGCCTCGACGACCTCTGCCAGCGTGGGTGGCGGCTCCTTATTCATCAAGCTGCGCTGCACCTCCTTGTCTTTCAGGCCACACAGCACGCCGTCCCTGAGGGCCATTTCTAGGATGCTGCCCCATTTACAGGGGGCAGCGGCTACCCTCATGGCGGCCACGAATGCCTCGACCGACTCGTCCGGCGCTTGGACTCGCCTCCAAAACGTGCTCCGAGCGGGAAACATCGCCCTCGCGGGTTGGAAGCGCTCCCGTAGCAGCTTCATGATGTCGTCCGCCTTAAATTCGCTCACCTTCTTTGGAGCGATGATGCCCACCAGCGTCCGCTTGGTTTCCATTCCAAGCATGCGGGTGAGGATGGCCCTCTTCCTCTCCTCATCGTCTTCCTTGACTTTGAGCTCCACCAGCGCCGCATGGAAGTCCATCTCAAGCAGCTCCCAGTCTTGCGGTTTGGTGATGTTGAACCCGCTCTGTGCCCTGGCTGCTCCTTGGGAATCCATTGATCCCATCCTCGTCGCCAATTTAGTGTATGAAACTAAGACACAGGACACAGCCTCGGGCTGGGTTAACTCAGGTTTATTGCATCGTGGACAGAGGGAACATGAGGTAATGGCGGATCAATAGCTCTTTATATACAGTAGGAATACATTTGAACGTGGTGCCATGGTAGCCCATTGGCTACTGTCTGCGTGACGTCATTGTGGGTCACGCCCTTCTTGTCCAGGTGTAGGTGGTGGCGGGAAAGCTTCCCGCGCTGTTGCCTTTGATGAGTTCGGACCAAGAGAGCTTGGACGCTCGCTGCTGCCAGCTGGTGGTCATTAGCTCGCGTCCTATTACAGGGTTTATATGATACAGCTGAAGGTTACATTGTTGCTATAGGCAAGGTTACATTGGCTCAGATACATTGTAATCCATGTGGAAGGTAAACCCATTAGAACACAACAACGGGTCAGAGCGGGTTCCCCTTTCACATGAATTTTCAGTGTTTCCTCCCCTTCCTATCCCAAGCTGCCACCCCTGAGGCAAAAGGTCGGCAATTGTTTAGCCGCAAATACTGTACAAGTTTCTTCTCCTTTTATCAAGCTGTCCTTTGTTCTTTGGGCCTCTCTCAGAGTCAGGGCAGATCAGATGTTGATCCGTTATAAAAACTAGTTGAATTTTAGCCACAAGAAGCTCAACTCTCTTCCTCCCTTTAAAGATAGTAAATGATGGATACCAATCCTTCAGGTTGTGTTCTGTTGTGCACCAAGGCACATACCCACCTCCCTTGCAGGTGACATATATAGAACGTGATGCAGCTTCTTCACCTCACTCCTTTCATGGCCATCTCTCTCAGAAAGAGCAAGAGTACTTCCTGATGAAGTCGTTATCACCAGCTAATTTAACTCCTTATCACTTTTGAAGATTTGGGGTTTATTTTTTTAAGGGAAAAGGAACGTGGGATTTCGGCGTCAGGAGTAGGACTGTAGATCTCAGGGTGCAGGTAATGGAACATACACACACCATTGCAACTCAGCTACCATACATTCTAATAACAGCTGCTCAGCACCTGATGGTGAGGGCTGGGGACTCCCTACGGGCCATCAGTGAGTCTTCCTCAAGGTTCAATGGCAGCAGAAGACCTGGAAAAACTCTCTGTGTGCCATGTGTACTACAGGTGATGACACAAGGGATTGAGATTCAGCATGAATGGTGGCAGGCACTGGTGCCTACCTATTGAGCCCCCCAAAACAAACAAACAAACAAACAAACAAACAAACAAACTGCCAAACATAGTTTTTCTCCTACCTCTGGGTTGCCATATTATCTTGGAATTTCCCTCCATTCCATATTGACAAACCTTCATCGCTTTCATGTCCATTTCTGCTATCAGTTGGCAATCAGTTGGCATCAAAGCAGTTCTAGCCCCCTAGAAACACTTGTATGCCCAACCACTGTGACATCTAAAAATGTATGTATTTTTTAGATGACACTAATCATCTAAAATGTATGCATACATAAACTACCTGTTTACATATTCACACATATATGGAACGTGATGCAGCTTCTTCACCTCACTCCTTTCATGGCCATCTCTCTCAGAAAGAGCAGTTTCCACATTCAGCAGTTTGAATAGCCTTGTCATTTGCTTCAAACAAATCCTCAATAGCATACTGTTCAGGCAAATTGCTGCAGATTAGCAGATGTTCAAAGTCTTGTCTCTCACCACATTCACATTGTTCACAATAGTCAATGTGACCCAATCTCTTTAGGTTTGTTTTGTATTGTGTTACCCCACTTCTTAGCCTTTTCACAGTCTTCCGTGTCCCATATTGGAGATCGTAACCTGCTGCTGGTTACTTTTCTGTCACCCATAACCCTCCGGGTGATATTCTTTTCCATAGCTGTAGATAGAATTTGTGCCATTGTTTGTAGGAAGCTCTTCCTTGACTTCATCTTTGATGGATGATGTTGAAAGTTAAACATTGGATGCCTTGGGTCTGTTTCCTGTTTTTTCTTCTCAACATCTGCTGCTACTTGTCTTCTAACATCTGGAGGTGCTATACCCATAAGTGAGACCATTTTATTAACAGGCCACAGCCATACACAGCCTGTAACTATATAGCCTGTTTCATAAATGGCCATGTTTACTTCACTAGCAAGGCAGAGTTTCTGCAGATTGGGACAGAAACACAGGGCAAAGACAGATTACAGAAAATATTAGGCTGTGCTCCTCATATGGTATTTGTAAGTTTACAGATGTGATTGTTGTTGGTGCATACCTTCTGCTTAATATCCTGAAAATGATGTTTATAAGTTAAAGCAAAGTCCAGTTTTACTCCCATGTATTTTGGATTGTAACAGTGGTTTAATTTGTGGCCTCCCCAAATTATGTTCAGCTTCTTTCTTGTTTCCCTATTTCAGAAATTGGAATGCACATATTTGTTTTTTTTCCCTAGACTAGGTTTCAGGTGGTTGTTACATAATAGCAGCTAGTTCTTGAAAAGCATGTTACCTGGAAACCACTATCTCTCTTTTTTTTCTGTCACAGGAAGGAAGACCTGCGAGCACCAGATATGTGTTTCTGAAATTAAAAGTTCTTCCACTGGCAGAGCCCCCCAAGAACCACAGAGAGTTGAATTTCAGGCAAAAATAAATAGGTTTATTGAATATGCATTTAATCAACAGTGGCCTGCTGCTGGTCAAAGACAGTTCTCAACCTTTGCCTGCTACAAAAATCTAAATGTTAACTTCCCTTACTACATCTTGAGAGTGAGCTAGAGAGCTGAAGTCCCGACATCGTGAAGTCCTTTTATACAATTCTACAGATACAAACTAATCCTATATCTATCTAAAGTTACAATAACATTTTTACAAAGAAAACAATAACCTAACAGCAGGCTGTTATTTCATAGATAAATAAGTCATTTTGAGTTACAATAGTAAGTTTTTATGTAAATAGTGGTATTGGTAAAATGATTATAATTTCCAAGAAAGAATAGAGGGAGGGGGTTGGGGGATTAGGTAGAGACACATTGATACAGTAACCAATAGCAGAGTGAAGTTACTGAGTGTGCCACCAATTAACACACTTGGCTTGAAGACAGGAACCAATCAGGATCGCTGCACGTCCAAGGCGGGAAGTTCAACTGACCAGTCAGCATCTTTGGAACTTCACTTGATGAATGTCTTGGCATTTCCCACCCAAATAATCCCATCTAGTCTCCAGACAGAAAATAACCAGTATTATGTACATATGGTAATTACAGACCCCAGAAACAAAGACTCAAGAGACACACGCAAAAAAAAAAAATCCTTAAAGCAATCAAGGCTGTAGTATTTTGCTGCAGACTTTCAGGAAGTTAGGGGATGGGTGTGTGGCCCTCTGGGCATCAGGTGTTAATTGAATGTTTCCTTTGGAATGCGGTAAGCCTCTTGGGTCTACCGAGGCAGGCTCAAGTTTAAATTAAAAATTGTGGGAGTTTCCTGCTTTGAAAATACAAAATAGAACATGTTAGAATGATTTTACAATATTTTTAATGATTTTTGGAACATTTAATTCCAACCACTAATTAAAGATCTATCAGGGATAAAAGAGTCAAGTTTGTCATGCCTATGGTCAAGCGTGGCTCCAAAGATGGGAAAACTGCATTTTAATTCAAACCACAATTACTTTTAAATCATTTTAATGCCTTAAGTTTACTTTGCTGCTGCAGCCATGTTTGACTTTTAGGCAGGAGAAGAGGCAGGGAGAAATCCTATTTCAAAAAGCCTGCACTTTCTAAGTTGGAGCCAATCAGAAATAAATGATCTTTTACTGTCTTACTCCTGAAGAGACCTTTCCTTGATCTGTTCCACCACCGGTCCTTGACCGGTCAACCAATCCTGGGGGTCAGCCAAGCTTCAGGAGAAAAGACATGATTTTTAATAATTATTTTAAACTTTAATTCAGCATTTAAAGTGTTAACTTTCACCTGAAATCTCCTCTGCTGTCTTCCCCAATCGCTTTGAATTTTTGCTAATATTTTTAGATTCCAGTGCTATCGAAGAATCCTTAGAAAGTATTTCTTTGAAGTTCTTTGAAGCCCTGATTGAATCATTTAGAATGGATACATTGTTGCAAATATTCAGTCTTTGATGTCTTTGAAGTACCATATTTGGATTCCCATTCATGTAAACTCGTAGTTCATTTGAGGACATTGTGGTGGTCTACTGGCCATTCTCAAGAAAACAGGATTGTCTGGGAGAATTTTCTGGTCTACCATCCTTTACTTTTAAAAAATTACATTCTCAAATTTGGGGTGGTTTACTCTGCTTATTCCTTCTATTTTTACAAATTTTGTTCTTGAAGTCGAGGCAGTCTACCTGCCTTTGAAACACCAGCTCTCATTCTCTGAACAGCCCCGGTCTACTCAGCCTTGGGTTTTTAAAAAGTTCCATTTGCTACTGAGGCCCAGACTACCGTGGCTTCTTTTAACTGGGGCTGTCTACTTCCCTCAAACCAGCATATGCACTTTGTCCCCGGCCTCACTTCTCGAGCGAGGCTGGGTCTACCGCCATGCGGGTGAATGAAAAATAGTTCTACTGGTCTACCACCCAATGCAATTGCATAGGCTCTTTGACCGAAGCTCCGCTTCCAGAGTGGAGCCTTGTTCTAATGCCATGCAATTGAATGGCCTTTATGGTGCTTAAATGATCGCAATTGTGATCCTTTGAAAAATGGTTAAAAATTGATCTTTGCAGTTATTTATCTGCAAAGTGTTGTGAATGAGTGCATGTTAGTGTAGTGCTTGGTGCATATGGAAACCTAACCTTAAAGTGGATGGCAAATAAAAATAAAGAGGGAAGTATATTTATTGGAAATAAAAATATTTTAAAAATAATAAAAAGGGGTAATTTAAGATCTGGGGTAACAAGCAGATGTCACCTTAGTCTGTACTTCTTCAAAGGTTGTTCCCTGAGCAATGATTGCTATGTCATCTACATAAATAAGGTCCTAGTTCCGGTATTGATCAGCTGGTAATTAGTATAGATTTTATATAACATAGGGGCCAATGCACTTTCTTGGGGAAGGCCATTTTTCTGAACTTTCCAACAGTTCTTTTTGCTCTGTAGGGTGATAAAAAAACTGTCTATTCTGCAATAAGCATGGGATGATCTGTTTCAGTCGAGTCATTAGTAGTTGTGTACATCTTCCTTATCAATTTTTTATGCTTTACTGTATCATATGCAGCTGTGAGATCAATAAAAATCTGCTCCTTTCATATCCGTCCTCTATATGTTGGGTCAAATTAAGCATTTGACCAGAGCGTTAGTTTCCTGCTCTGAATCCTGACTGTTTTTTAATGTTCATTTGATCAACAGAATCATTAATTCTGTTCATAATCGTTCTCTTCAGGACCTTGAAAAGATGACAAAGGAGCAATACAGGTTGGGCCACAACTTTAACTTTAGACCAGATCTTTGGGACTGCAGTGGCTCAAGGGATTAAGACACTGAGGTCGACAACTGGAATGTCGGTGTTCAATTCCAGAGTACTGCACGACAGAGTGAGCTTCCATCTGTCCCAGCTCCTGCCAACCTAGCAGTTCTAAAGCAAGAAATTGCAAGTAGATACATAGGTACCACTTCGGTGGGACGGTAAACAGTGTTCCGTGCACTCCAGTGTTGAGGCATGCCTGCCACGTGTCCGTGGAAACATCTACAGACACAGACAGTGCCCTGGCTCTTTGGCTATAACCCGAGATGAGCACTAAACCCTAGAGTCAGATACGACTGGCTTTCGAATAAGGGCGACCTTTACCTTGGGATCAGCATCTTACTCAGACAAGTAATTGTCAATTTTAAGATCCAGTGAATGGTTATGAGGCCAAAATCTTTAATTTGTTCTTACCTTGTCAGTTCTTTATCCAAATCTCAAGCAAAATTGTCACATTGAGCCCTCTAAAAGTTGAATCTTCCATTCAATGTAACTACTGTATCTCTGGCTTGACAGCTGCTTCTATCCCTACCTATAAGAAGGTGGTTGTGTCATGCGTGTCCGGCATACACGGCCACACCCGGCCCAACCAACCCGTACCGAGCCGCCCACACTTACCTTTAGACCCTGCGAGCATCGCTGCAAGGGTGCGGTCATCAAGAGTGGGGCAACCGCCCCATGAAGACGAACAAAAAAACCTACAAGGCCCAGCATCATCTGCGCCGCACCACCCCTCAGCCAATCAGGCTCAGGGACGTGAATGCAGAGGAGACCAGGAAAGCAAAAATAATGCCGCCGCATCCAGGCCCCAGCGATGAAGGCCGGCATTGGCCCCGCCGCAACTTTGCCGGGGTTGTGGAGAGAAGAGGGAGGCCTTCTTCTCTCCATGGCCCCGGCACCGGCCCTGCCGCAACTTTGCCAGGGAGGCCCTCTTCTCTCCACGACCCCAGCGAAAAGCTTCCCTCTGTGACATGGAGCCCGAGAACGGCGCTCCGTTCTCAGCCTCCGTCTCCCAGAGGGAAGACAACGCCTTCCACGGAGGGCGACGGCCAAAAGCTTCGGCCCCCGCCTACTGTGGAAAATGAACAGCTTCCCTCCAGGAGATGGAGGTCAAGAACGGAGCACCATTGTAGGCCTCCATCTCCCGGAGGGAAAACCATCCGGAGTTCCACCCCCACTCTGTGTGTGTCCTCGCCGAGGCTACGGAGGGAAGGGTGTCCCTCCTCTCCCCATGCAGTTTCTGTGTGTGTGTGTGTGTGTGTGTGTGTGTGTGTGTGTGTGTGTGTGTGTGTGTGTGTGTGTGTGTGTGTGTGTGCACCCCAAAACCACCCCTACCACCATCACCCAAAAAAACCCTGCCTGGCAGTGCCGGGCAAAAAATGCTAGTAGTACATATAATAGCTCAATATTGTGTTCTTCGGTATGATTCTGCAACATTCTTCTTGGCTTGGCAAGTAATATGATCACTGACAAAAATATTGTCTAGGTTATATCTTATTCTTCACTGACCACTATTAAAGAATGGGGACAGGTTAGGATCATATATTAATTTTAAGCCCATACATTCACCCAATCTTCAAGCATTCTTCCATGTATGTCTGTCTCTCCATATCTCCCAAGAAGTACTATGGTAATTAAAATCACCCAGGGCTCTTTTTGTCGTTTGTGAATGGAAGTTACAGGTTTCTTTTTTTAAAATTCCTTGTTTTGTGGCTTATAAACAAATGTAATTGTGCAGCAGTCATATCTACAGATAATATATTGATGTTCACTTTAGTAAAAATTGCAGTCCCATATTGTTCATTTCGTCTTTTGGAAAATACTTTTCATTCTATTTACCTTTGTTCACCGAACGTTTGGTCCTCTGTGGGTTTCCTGAACAAGCAGTACATCACAATTTTGTCGCACACAAATGTCAGATAATAGTGCTTCCTTTTCTGCTGGGATGCTTTCAATATTATTAAAGATTACCACTAGGGATGGCATTGATAAATGCCATTTTGAGCGAGTCATTATGCCAAATATATATGCTTATATAGTCATTCTGTGGGCGATTCAGCCATTTAGGTTTCCCTCAACATTACCTGTACCCCAGCACTATCAATGAAAAGACACTAACATAATTATTCCATTTTTAATTGAAGATAAAGATGGAACGATTGATGGGGGAAACAGGAAAGTTCCAAATAAAAGACAACATTGTTCGGACACACATGTGGACTTGCATGCAGCTTGAAAAAGCTACTGTTTTGGACTATAACTCCAGAATTCCCCCAGTCAACATGACCATTGGTGAAGCTGGCTAGTAAATGCTGGGAAATGTAGTTTAAAATAGTAACTCTCCTCTGCTTGCACCCATAACATTCCATGTATAAGGCACCATGATTGTATCAATAAGGTTTCATCAGGAAGCACCATTGCACGTTCTGGGTGTGTTTTGTTGTGCACTGTCAACGTATGGCAATTCACACAAGGTTTTCCAGCTATGTAATATACGTATTTAAGCAGTGGTTTTGCCCATGCCACCTCTCCCCTGAGTTCTCATGACCAAGTAGGAATTTGAAGCCTGCTCTCCTGAGTCTAATATGACACTCTACTCACTAAACCAAACTCTCACTAACCTTTTCAAGCCCCATAAAGTTCTGTGATTCTTAGAATCATTTGCCATTTTCCTGCCCTTTCAGCGGTGTCTAAAATATATTCTGCTCTTTGTGTTTTTCTTTTTTAAAGGGTTAATAAAACCCATAATAATCTCTGCCTAGATAATGTTTGTTCTTCTTCCTGCTCTCTGTTGATTCTGCCTGTGTACTGTTACCCTTTTTGCATTGTCTTTACTTTGGACCTATTTGGATGAAGAAAGGTGGAATTGGGGATTTCCCTCCATGGACTAAAGAATAATTAAAACTAATATGTCAAAAGTTCATAAATCAAGGTGAAATGAGCTGCTTTGAAAACCAGCCTTAGCAATGTTTCTGTGTTGGTTTATTTTTAAAACCCTTCCCTTGTGGTTTCTGTGTTGATGAGTAAGTCAAAACTCCCTGATTAGGATATTCAGGAAAAGAAAATTAGAAGATGTGCTCTGAACTCATGAAAATAATCAATTAAACTTTATTATAGCTATGCTTAATTAAACACTAAAGGAAATTCTAATTTTCAGTCTCAGCCTAGGAACAAGCAACTCCAAATGGGAAAAGGAATTAAAGCTATATAACGTAAGAGGAAGTATAACTATACCTGTCAACCGCTGCTCTGGACAATCTGGGACCTGCGCAGAACGGTTCTGCACAAGTCGCCTTCTACGCATGCGTAGACGGGTTCTACGCAAGCGTAAAAGCCTTCTACGCATGTGTAGAAGGCGACTTGCGCAGAAGGGATGCGCAGTAGCTCTTTCTCCCCGCTGCCAAATTCCGGGTTTTTGGCAGCTCTGGGCGGGAAATGGCGCAAATAGGCGCCGAAAAACGGGAAATCCCGGCCAATCCGGCAAGGTTTACAGGTATGAGTATAATAAGTTATGTTTCTAGAACAAGAAGACATTTTAGGGAAGCAGCAAGCCTAGGAGGCAGATCTGTGAGGCAAGACATATTGTTTTCTTGGATGGAGCAGCATATTACATGTCTTATCCATCCAGTTCAAAGTGCAGAGTACTCATAGGCAGCAGAGTGGGACTACACTGTGAAGAAAATACAGTTTAAGACTTTGTGACCTGCAGTTTATCAAATTGGTGTTATTTTAAAATGTTAATGCTATTAATTAAAACAATTGAAAAGGTCCCCAGTTACTCTTTGGCAGGAAATCTCCACCAGTAGGGGTAAAAATGCTACAATAATAGTGAAGAAGAAGAAGAAGAAGAAATAATTAACAATTTCTTGTCACTTGATCTGCTTCCTGAGTCAGCCAGCTCATTCTGTCAGAGACTGTGTAGGAGAGGCAATCCAGAGGTCGGATATGTTCTGAAGATCTTTGCATTGACTGGCTGAGAGAGAACAGGTAAATGCTCTGATTCCTAAATTAAAACCACATTAAATTAAAGGTGAACAAGGGAGGAGTCCTGTTGATGCCTTGGCCTTGGTTTTAGACCTGTTTGTCTAAAATCATGGTTAAAGCTGTTGAGCTTTCAGCACACCATCCCATTATGCTTTATATGTTTTATGCACTAAGATTGAAATGTTTCTTCCCTCCAAAATAGTGGCACGGGCAGTGAAGTGTCACATGAAATGGTGCTGTGGGCCTTTAGTGTATGGGACCAAGGACACCAGGACAGCCGAAGAGCTGGCTTAACACAACTTTATTACATGCTGGTCAGAGGGAACATGTGGTAATGGCGGATGAACAGCTCAATATATACAGTGGCTATACATTTGAATGTGGCTCCTTGACAGTCCATTGGCTACTGTCCGCGTGACGTCATTGTAGGTCACGCCCTCCTTGTCCAGGTGAAGGTAGTGGTGGGAATCTTCCCGCGCTGTTGTTCTAGGTGAGTCTTGGACCAATGAGCTTGGACGCTCGCTATTGCCATCTAGTGGTCACTAGCTCGCGTCCTATTAAGGTTACAGTGATGCAGCTGAAGGTTACAATGTTACACATAGAAAAAGGTTACATTGGATACACATGGATAGGTGCATTGTTCAAAGGCACAGGCTTTAAGGACACAACACCCCTCCCCCCTAGGATGAGATGAAGTCTCTTAGCCAAGATGGTTTATTGCACTCACGTTTGGGCCGCGATGTGGGTTGGGCCACCCGGGGGCCACTCCTGCTTCCTTGTTCCCTGGACCCTTGTCCTGTAATGGGAGAGGGAGACTTGTTAGAGGCTTGCTGCGGTTTTGCAGCTTTAGGGGAAAGGGTAGATTCCGTTGTGGTTGAACCGGGGGCACCAGGGGCTAACGTAAAACCCCTCTTCTCGCTTGGATGGGTGGGGGACCACTCTGAAACCCCCCCCCCCCCGGTTCTGAAAATCAAAATCAAACTCTGTTGGGGGATCCCGCGGGATATCTACGAGGACAAATTCCTTCTCCTCCCCCCTTGGTGGGGACTCTGGACCCCCCTCCCCTCCCCCTTGGGCTAAACGAGTGGGGGAGAACCCTAACGCTGAATTTGTGTTCGCGCCGTCAGCGCCCTGACTTCCTGGGACCCGGCTCCGGAGCTGGTCCGCGTGTCGCCACCAAAGTAGACCTGTGTTGGTCTCCACGCGGTACGATACGGGACCGGTCTGTTCCACGACCACCCCCGGTACCCAGGCTGGCCCCGCGCTGGCGTAGTTCCTGCAATGTACTGGAGCACCCACGCTGAAACTCTTGGTGGCCTCTAACCCTATGTTCCTCCCCTTGTCCTCAACTCTCGTGGGGTCTAATCTAGTGAGTATGGTGGTCAGCTTCCTGCGCATCAAAAGCTCCGCAGGGGAGTAGCCTGACGCTAGCGGGGTCACCCTGTACCCTAGCAGAAACTGACACACTTGCAGGTTGAGGTCGCCGGGGCCCATGCGCCGCAGCGCGTCCTTCGTGGTGCGTACGAGGCGCTCCACTTGGCCATTAGTGGCCGGGTGGAAAGGGGCGGAGGTGATGTGCCGGATGGCGTTAATCTCTGTGAATGCCCTGAACTCAGCGGACGTGAAGCAACTAGCGTTATCGCTAATTAGAGTGTCGGGTATGCCGAACGTGGAAAAAATTCTCCGCAAATGCTTAATTGTCGCGGCCGAGGAGGTGCTCGTGACTGGGATGACCTCCAACCACTTGGAGAAAGCGTCCACAACAAGGAGAAACAGGGTTCCTCGGAATGGGCCCGCGAAATCTATGTGCACCCGGGACCACGGCCCCTTAGCCGCGTCCCATTCCCTGTGGGGAAGGCGGGCCTCCTCCGGTCTGGAGCATTGGCAGCTCTCGCAAGTGCCGACCATGTGCTCGATGTCGGCGTCTAACTGGGGCCACCAGAAGTAACTCCGGGCCAGCGCTTTGGAGCACACAATTCCGGGGTGGCTGACGTGCAGCAGTTTAAGCACCCGCGGTCGAAGGGATGTAGGGATCACCACCCGCTGCCCCCACAAGAGGCACCCCCTCTCTAGGGACAGTTCCAGCTTCTTCCTGAAAAATGGGGCGAATTCCTATGCTGGGGAAGACGCCGGCCACCCTTTCTGTACCCAGGAGCAAACCGCCGCCAACGTCTTGTCCTTCCTTGTCGCTGTGGCAATGTCGGCAGACACTATGGGGGGCGAATCCAAAACCTCTATCATGAGCACCTGGCGGTCATGCCCCTCCCCGCCCATCTGGCTCTGCGTTAGGGGAAGGGGGGACCTTGATAGGGCGTCCGCATGGCTGATCTCTTTCCCGGGCCGGTACACCAACGCGTGCTGGTAGGCGTTGAGAAAAATGGCCCACCTAAGCATTCTCGGGGACAGGATCTGTGGCGTGGGCTTATCTGCGGTAAAAATGCCTAGTAGGGGCTTGTGGTCAGTCACGATGGTGAAAGGGCGGCCATACAGAAAATCGTGAAATTTTTTGGTCCCCGCAACTATTGCCAGTGCCTCCCTGTCTGTCTGGGCGTAGTTTTTCTCCACTTGGGACAGGGACCTTGAGTAAAACGCTATTGGGGCCTCCCTCCCGTTCTCCAACACGTGGCATAACACTGCCCCCACCCCCACCGGGGATGCATCACAGATCAGTACCACCGGCCGTTTGGGGTCGAAATGGGTTAGAATGGTGTCAGACGCCAGGAGTTGTTTCAGTTCCGTGAATGCCCTCTCCTGGTCATCGCCCCACTTCCATGCCGCATCTTTCTTGAGCAACTTGTGAAGCGGCTCAGCCACCGCAGCCTTCCGTGGAAGGAAGGAGTGGTAGAAGTTTAAGAGCCCTAGGAACGACTGCAACTCGGGCTTGGATGTGGGGCGAGGAGCTTTCTTGATTGCGGCCACCTTGGATTTGGACGGTTTGATCCCCTCGGGTGTTACTCGGAACCCTAAGAACTCAACCTCCTTCGCGAAGAAGACGCATTTGTCTTTTCGCAACCTCAACCCCGCCTGTTCGAAAGCCGCCAGGACCTTGTTTAGCCTTTCAGGCAACTCAACCTCACTCCCCCCCGTTATCAATACGTCATCAAAATATGGTAAAACGCCGTCCAGCCCTTTGAGGAGGCGTTCCACGAGCGACTGGAAAATTCCAGGCGCCGAGTTCATGCCGAATTGGAGGCGCGTCACCTGGAACGCCCCCTTATGCGTGATTATGGTCTGTGCAGCAGCTGCGGCAGGGGTTACCATGAGTTGCTGATAGGCCTGTGCCAGGTCGAGCTTAGCGAAACACTTTCCCCCATGTAACCTGGCTAGCAAATGGCTGACCACCGGCACCGGATACGCATTAGGGCGGATTGCCTTATTAATGGTGCACTTATAATCGGCGCAAATGCGAACCTCCCCATTGGCCTTCAATGCTGTGACAATCGGAGTTTCCCACTCCGCGGAATCAACAGGAACAAGAATCCCCTGGCCCACCAATTTGTCCAGTTCCGCCTCTATCTTGTCCTTGAGTGCAAAAGGCACTCTGCGCGGTTTGAGTCTTATTGGGCGGACCTCCGGGTCCAGGTCGAACGTTACTGGGGGTCCATTGAATTTCCCTAGTCCCTTCTTGAAGACTTCGAGGTGCGCGTCGCACACCTCCTGTATTGGGTCAGACCCAACGGCGTGCACCCCCCCAATGAACAGACCCAGGGGCTGAAACCATTGAGTCCCGAGGAGGCTGCAATTACCTCACTTAAGCACGACTAGGGGAAGTTCCGCGGTGTGCCGCTTATACTGAACCTGGAAATTCCCACCCCCAACACCGGGATACTATTCCCTTGTACATCCCGAAGCGTGGACCTCAACGCTTTGAGCTTGGGCCGTACGCGGGGGGCAATTCTCAAAAACTCCCTCTGAGAAATGATTGAGTAAGAGGAGCCAGAGTCAATCTCCATCTCCGGGCGCCATCCTTTAGTCTCGTCGAGCGGTCTGGTCTCGCTGGGCGGTCAGGCGAGCTCCTCCGGTCCTTGCGCCGTTGTCTGCAGACTTTGGCTATGTGCCCGCGTCGCCCGCAGTTGTGGCACTCCGCTTTTCTGAACGGGCACCTGGCACGGTCGTGAGCTGCCCCGCAGCCGTCGCAACGCCGGCCCTCCTTCCGGACCCTCCGGACGTCCTCGTCGTCGCTGCTTTCGGCGGACGATTTCGAAATTCGCCGGGCTGCGTGCACTGAACTCTCTGTTTTGTCGGCCTTCGGCCGCCAGTCCTGGAGCTCTTGTACCCCTGCCTTCGTGGCTTCCGCGGCCTGTGCTGCTTTCAGGACCTCCTGCAACGTGGGGGGCGGCTCCTGATTCATTAGCGTGCGCTGAATCTCGGCATCCTTCAGGCCGCATAGCACGCAGTCCCTAAGGGTGACTTCCAAATTCTCCCATTTGCACGGGCCGGCAGCCAGGTGCAGGGCCGCTATGAAAGCGGCGACCGACTCATCAGGCGCTTGGACTCGCCTCCAAAACGCGCTCCGAGCGGGAAACATTGCTATCGAGGGCCGGAAATGGTCTCGCAGCACCTTCAGGAGCTCCTTTGCCTTGAATTCATCTGCCTTTTTGGGTGCGATGAGGTCAATTAATACCCTCTTGCCGTCGTGCCCGAGCATTCTGGTGAGGATGGCTCTTTTCTTCGCCTCGTCCGTCACCTCGAACTCCACCAGCGCGCCTTGGAAGTCCATTTCGAAGAGTTCCCAATCTTGCGGTTTCTTGATGTCGAAACCGGCGTATGTCTTGGTCCCGTGGGCAGCCATCATCCCACCTTCGTCGCCAATTTAGTGTATGGGACCAAGGACACCAGGACAGCCGAAGAGCTGGCTTAACACAACTTTATTACATGCTGGTCAGAGGGAACATGTGGTAATGGCGGATGAACAGCTCAATATATACAGTGGCTATACATTTGAATGTGGCTCCTTGACAGTCCATTGGCTACTGTCCGCGTGACGTCATTGTAGGTCATGCCCTTCTTGTCCAGGTGAAGGTAGTGGCGGGAATCTTCCCGCGCTGTTGTTCTAGGTGAGTCTTGGACCAATGAGCTTGGACGCTCGCTATTGCCATCTAGTGGTCACTAGCTCACGTCCTATTAAGGTTACAGTGATGCAGCTGAAGGTTACAATGTTACACATAGAAAAAGGTTACATTGGATACACATGGATAGGTGCATTGTTCAAAGGCACAGGCTTTAAGGACACAACAGGGCCAGGGCCGGCCAGTGGGCTGTAGGTTGGCCACCCCTGGTTTAGTTTGTCTGGTTCAGTTGTTTTTCTGATTCCAGATGTTAGTCTCAAAAAGCCAGTAACTTGAGTATCCTCTTGCTTGAGAGATTGTTCTCCTTGGCTTTTATTTCAACCCAGATGAGGTGAATTGCTGTATTGTATTTTTGCCATTTACCTGACAACTTTATTTGCACAAAAGCTTTGTTAAATAAAAGATTTTTTCTGCTGCTGCAAACCGTACCTAGCATTTGTACTCTAGGAATCAGGAAGAAACAATAAGGGAATTAAGGGGGGCTTGCATTTGAAAATGTCCAGCCTTAATCCTTTGCTGCACCACCTTGCAAAGATTATCCAACAAAAGCTAGGGAAGGAACCTATCTCCACTTTCTGGGTAAGCTCTCTCCCTGCTGAGGCCCTGGCCTGTCTGTGGTTTAAGAAGCTAATGCCACCTGCCACCTTTGGGAGTCAAGAATGAACATACTATCTTGGATTCTTTGATGCTGAAATCTGCTCTCTCCCCTCTCTGTCAACTAAGAGCAAAACAGCAGGAGATGCCTCAGATCTGAGGCTTTCTCAGCTCTTTTCTTTGTACAATACAAGCATGTCTGCCCTAGCATAATCCCCCTCCCATGTTTACTTGGAAACAAGTCCCACTGCATTCAATGGCGCTTACCTCAGCTAATTGCGTATAGGATTACAGGCTCAGTTATGTGCTTTGCTGTATCACAGATGCTTTCTCTAAAGGATGAACTGTTGTGGAAACGCCACATTCGCTAAGCAGTCAGTCACAAGGAAATACAATTCTCTTTCTCACTTAGGTCGCCCTTGTTCGAAAGCCGATCGTATCTGACTCTAGGGTTCAGTTCTCATCTCTGTTTCAAAGCTGAAGAGCCAGCCCTGTCTGCTTCTGCAGACGTTTCCTTGGTCATGTGGCAGGCATGTCTAGACACCGGAGTACACGGCATGCTGTTTACCTTCCCACCGAAGTGGTCCCTATTTATCTACTTGCAATTTCTTGCTTTCGAACTGCTAGGCTGGCAGGAGCTGGGGCAGAGACGGGAACTTATTTCGTCATGCAGTACTTGGATCTCGACCTGCTGACCTTCCAGTCAGCATCTTAACCACTTGAGCCACTGCAGTCCCTCTCTTTTTCACTTACCAGGTAGAGATCATGACAGCCACAGAATGATATGAAGAACATGATCGCAAAAATGATTCAAACCTCTACTGAATGATGCCCAGTAATGAAGACGGGCACACTTTCCTCAACCATGATGACCTCATTTTGCTATCTTCTAAAACAACTCATCATCATCCTCTTCCGCCATCTTCCACTGCCGTTGTGGTTGTCATCTTATATTGCCTTCACATAATCTTCTTCATTTATTTGTTTTTCTAAAATGGTATAATAAGCAAGAAAATTTTATGTTGCCTCTATTTTTTCTGTAAAATGAAAATGATGAACAATAGGGGAAGGAAGACTTTAGGCAAAGGTTTCCCTTGCTCGAAAGCCAGTCGTATCCGACTTTAGGGTTCAGTGCTCATCTCTGTTTCAAAGCCAAAGAGCCAGGCTTGTCTGCTTCTGCAGACGTTTCCGTGGTCATGTGGCAGGCATGACTAGACACCGGAACGCACGGAACGCTGTTTCCTTCCCACCGAAGTGATCCCTATTTATCTACTTGCAATTTCTTGCTTTCAAACTGCTAGGCTGGCAGGAGCTGGGACAGAGACGGGAACTTATTTCGTCATGCAGTACTTGGATCTCGACCTGCTGACCTTCCAGTCAGCATCTTAACCACTTGAGCCACTGCAGTCCCTCTCTTTTTCACTTACCAGGTAGAGATCATGACAGCCACAGAATGATATGAAGAACATGATCGCAAAAATGATTCAAACCTCTACTGAATGATGCCCAGTAATGAAGACGGGCACACTTTCCTCAACCATGATGACCTCATTTTGCTATCTTCTAAAACAACTCATCATCATCCTCTTCCGCCATCTTCCACTGCCGTTGTGGTTGTCATCTTATATTGCCTTCACATAATCTTCTTCATTTATTTGTTTTTCTAAAATGGTATAATAAGCAAGAAAATTTTATGTTGCCTCTATTTTTTCTGTAAAATGAAAATGATGAACAATAGGGGAAGGAAGACTTTAGGCAAAGGTTTCCCTTGCTCGAAAGCCAGTCGTATCCGACTTTAGGGTTCAGTGCTCATCTCTGTTTCAAAGCCAAAGAGCCAGGCTTGTCTGCTTCTGCAGACGTTTCCGTGGTCATGTGGCAGGCATGACTAGACACCGGAACGCACGGAACGCTGTTTCCTTCCCACCGAAGTGATCCCTATTTATCTACTTGCAATTTCTTGCTTTCGAACTGCTAGGTTGGCAGGAGCCGGGACAAAGACAGGAGCTCATTCTGTCCTGCAGTACTCGGGAATCAAACTGCTGACCTTCTGCCTCCCAGTCTGTGTCTTAGCCACTTGAGCCACTGTACAGTACCTTTTAAGGAAGACTTTAGAGGTCTATAAATAGAAGATAGCATCGTCTGGAACTCCCATAAAACTCTGAATGAGACTCTTGAGGAAATAAATGCAATGTAGGTGCAATCTCTGGTGACATTCTTGTGTAAAAGTTCAGTGAAGTACATGTTTGAGCACATATTCATTGGATGTAAATTCTGTTAAACACTCTGTTCTGCTTAAAATCATCAGAGGAATATGGATTAAAGGTTAAAAGCAATGAATATTTTCAGTTGGAAACTCTTTTCTTAAAAGCGAGATTAACCTGCCCAGTAATTAAACTATCATTTTTTAAAAACATAACATAGACAATATGGCCAGATAATTGGAAGCTCACAGGAGAGCGATTTTAACTGGCAATTCCCCAAGTGTCAATTAAGGGTCTCCTGGCGAGTGTTCCAATTGTCTAGTCTGGTTATTCATTTAGCACATAACCTGCTGCACACCAAAACAGTTATTTATCATTCCCTAGTGCATAAGTGTCAAGTGTATTCAAAACACAGGGAATTCATTCCTACACTACAGTGTATTATGCTGCATACACATAGCCTCACCCATCTTTCAGGGTAGCAGAGATCCATTGTTGAAAGAAGCCTTCCTTTAGCATAGGCAAATTTTTAGGTGGAACAGAGCTATTGTGCTTCTAAAAATTGTCAAGCAGATTTAATGAGTTTTTGTTTGCCTTTGTATAAAGTGCTGTTTGAAACCTTGGCTGCAGGCAATTTCTTCATTGGTGCAAGACAAATTATTATTATTATGTTTAAATGATTCAATGCATCAGCAATGATCTAGCACAGGGGTCCCCAACTTTTCTGCACCATGGACCAGTTTCATGCTAAACAATTTTTCCACAGATCGGTAAGTGAGGGTGATGGGATTGGATGGTGATTGGATGGTGCATGTGCATAATAAAATATGATAAAGCCCCGCTGTAGTTAAGCAATGTGGAGGAGGGCCCTGGGCCCCTACAGTGTCTAAAGCCCGCACTCTCACTCTGTTCACCAGGCAGACCCGGTGGAGCCCATTGAGGGCAGAAGGCTGCCATTGGGGCTCCTAGCACCACCCATCCCTGCGGTCTGGTCCGGGCCTGGTGGTTGGGGACCCCTGGTCTAGCAGACTCAAAAAAATAATTTCACTTCCCCTGCACCTCCGCAGATGAGCAGGGGAAGCATTCAATTTACCAATATCTGGAAGTAGGTTTGCTTATTAATCTACTTCATGATACCAGAGGTTGACACTGGAAGAAGCTTCTGACAGCTGCAAGGCTCGATTTTGTCCATTCCCAGCAATAGCATTTGCTGGGAACAGATTAAATTAGTGCACATCTACTTGCACCGGAAAAGTAGAACCCCTTGACAGAGGATTAAAAAGGTAGTGGTGCTCCGGGGGCAAATTGTTCCACCCCTGCCATTAACATTGTGAGATTGCCAGAAAATAGAGCGGGCCAACCTGCCACCACAAGGCACCAAACAGCAGGACAAATGACTGTCTGATCAAGCCCTAAGTGTGAGATGGTCTTTTCACTGTTGTTTCTGCCCAGTTTCTGAAAGGCTCTGTCATGCGGTAATCGGGTCTCGAACTGCTGACCTGCCAACCTTCCAGTCGTCAAATTCAGCATCATAACCACTAAGCCATTGCAGACTTAGTTCATACCCAGCAGCAAAATCCTGTTTCCAAGTAACACAGTCTTTTGTGAGCCAAGGTTGAAAGGCAATCCCTGAGATTAGAAAGAAAAGAACAAAAATTCAATATACTCTTATAACTTGTAGAAATAATGAGAAAATAGATATTGACCAACTGAGATACTTGCTATTTCTTTTAAAAATCCCTTTGGAAACAAGGCAAGGGCATTTGACTAAATGAAACTTAATGAGGCATTTGTAAAGACAGTCACTGCTAGGGGCTACTACTGTGTTTAATTTGGTGAATGGGAAGACAAGTCCATCAAGCGTGTGTTAACTATTGTGCCTTCTTTGGGTGGTGAGTAATTAGCAAATAATCAAGCATGACATTTCTTTCTGGTAGCATGGAGAGGGGAGAGAACACGAGGGTGGGAATGAAGCTGTGCAAAGAGAAGACTTAAATGGCTGGGGATGGGATGCTATGAGACCAGAGCTAGGAGATGCTAAATTTTTGCACTACAAATCCCAGCGCCCCTAACAACTAGCACAGCTAGCTGTGGTATTCTGGAAATTGCAATCCAAGCACTTCCCAGTTCTGCAACAGACCTACTGGAGGAGGTCAGACTGTAAATGTGAAAGACAGAACTTCTCTCTAGGTCAGGGGTTTGCAACCAACAGCCTGCGGGCTGAACCTGACCCGCAGTGCCATTTCACATGGCCTGCCACCCTTGCTCCTGCCGCCGCTGCCGGAAGCAGCGGAAGCAGTGAAAACAGCTGAAAACGCACCGCCCTTGCTCCCACCACCGCCACTACCAGAAGTGGTGGAAGCAGCAAAAAGGGCCAAAAATAAATTTACGTCAGCTGCAGACACGTTTTATGCAGTGGTGGGCTCCAAAAAAAATTACTGCCACACTGTGGGTGTGGTACAATGGGCATGGCCAGGGGGAAAGCCCTGCATTGCACCCGAATTAGGACTACTTTATTTCAAAACTTGGATGGGCAGGGCCAGCCAGAATTTCTGCTACCGGTTCCAGCGAACTGGTGCAAAGCTGCTGATGCCCACCACTAGTTTTACAGCAGCATTTATGGCGAGGGAACCACGTGTCCAGCCTGCTCAGCTGTCAGAAGGGGCATGGTTTGGCCCATGGTACGAAAATGTTGAGAACCCCTGCTCTAGTTTATCCTGCAGGCTGATGTCGGAGCCAGTCACAGCTATTATGTTATTATATGCCTGGCAAATTCCTGCCTCAAGGACACCTTAGCACCTGTGTGGATGCATAGATGCCTATGATAGACTGTGTGCGCATTTGCTCTCTACTCAAATGCCAGTCCTGTCATTGACCTTTTACAACAAAGGTGGTGCTGGACAGAGGATGGAGCAACTATTACCATCTGACCTTATGCCTGTTATGTTTGTGTAGACTGTGGCCTAATGGCTAGCTGGTAGTAGAAGAGAATCTCCCTATTCTGATATAATAATAATGCCAACTTTAGATAAGGAACAATTACATTAAACAAATGCTAAGATTAAATAAGGAACAATTGGTGGCAAGCACAGATGGATTTATAATTAACTAGCATATTTTGCCCGGCGGTGCCGGGCTTTTTAAAATTGTGTTGGTTAGTAAAGGGTTTCATTTTTTTCTTGAACCAATGGTGCTGGGCTGTTTTAAATGGTGTTGTAAGGTTTTGTGATTTTTTGGCTTCGAGGCGCTGCATCCGCCTGCGGCGGACTTGCGCTCCCAGTGGGTTTTTTTTTATTTTATTTTTTTGCATGCCGGCTTCCTCAGTGCCAGGCTATTTAAATTGGTTTTTGAAGGTTTTTGTTTTCTGTTTATGCAAATTTTATTTTATTTTAATTAATTTAATTTAATTTAATATTATTTAGTTTAAAATTTAATTTTGGTTTTTTAAATCTTTATTTTTATGCATTTTTATTTTTTGTTTTGGTTTTTTTGAGTGAAAAGTGATATTTGGTATTTTTTGGTATTTTTTGAGATTAGTGTGATTATTTTTGAATGTTTTTATAACTTATTTGATTAATTTTTGAATTAATCTTATTAGTTTTAATATTTTTGAATGTTTTTTCTCTTTTGGCCTCTGGGTGGGGGTGGTGAACTTTTCTGCCTCTCTACAATTGTTCTCTTCTGTCCTCTGGGTGTTGCTTCTGGTAAGTTTTTTTTCTCATTTAAGTTCCAGTCCTCATGGATAGAAGACGTCTTTTGGTAAGCTCTCTTGGTTTTTTTTTTGGGGGGGGGGTGTTTGGGATTTTTTTTGGGGGGGTCTGTGTGTTTTTTCTTGTTTGTTTTTGGCTGTTTTTGTGTTTCATTTTTGGATTTTTGAGTGTTTTTGAGTATTTTTGTTTTGTGTTTACTTTTTCAGTGGAGGTGGCTTTCTTTCCCGCGGGCCATGCTGGCTGGCCCGTGGGAAGGAAGGGCAATGGCGGGGGTGGTGCTTTCTTTGCTTTCTTCTCCACAGGCCATGCTGGCTGGCCCGTGGGGAAGAAGGGCAGCGGTGGTGGGGGGTTCCCTTTTTTTCCCCGCGGGCCATGCTGGCTGGCCCGTGGGGAAGAAGGGCAGCAGCGGCGGGGTTTTTTTTACTTTTATTTTTCTTGCGCTGGCTGGCCCATCGAAATGAAGGGCAGCGGCGGGGGGATTTCTTTTTTTCCCATGGGCCATGCTGGCTGGCCAGTGGGGAAGAAGGGCAGCGGCGGCGGGCGTTTTTTTTAAACTTTTATTTTTCGCGTGCAGGCCGCCTCAGCGTTTGGCACGCTAATGGCGCGCAGGACGCTGGGGCTTGTAGTTTTGGCTGCACGTGTTTGCTTACTGCAGCGGTTTTCCCCCTGCGGCTTTTTTTATTGGCCGCGGCGCGTTTCCGAACGTTCCTTTTGCCGCTGGGAATTGAAGTTCCCTTTTTTTGTGACTGGGGGGCTCCTGCCCCCGGGTCGAAAATTTCAACCCGACAGTTACCTGCGAACCGGGTTTGGACGAGTGAACAGAGGCCCATTACGGGCTAGTGGGGCCTGGTGCAACATCCTTTGTTACATTCCAATGGTTAACACACCATTTTATAGGTATAGATTTAACATTCAGAGTCAGGAGCTAACCTAAATGTATGCAGCCAAAAAAGAAATGGGGAGAGGGGATGACAAGAGAAATGGGGGAATTTTTTTTTGACTTTGTATAGACTATCACTGATGCAATATCTGTTTTAAAATAATTAAAAATATTTTCTTTAGGCAGTCCAATCAGCATTTTCAAGGGTATGTGAGATGTATTTAAAATGGTTTTACCAGTATCACACCTCAGGGCCAAGCTTGGAAAGTGATTACTTGGCCAATATTTTTAAGTGGCTTGCTTATTAAGTCATTTCGTGTTATGGGCAGGAGCCATTTTCAGACAGACAGGCTTGATTAGATCGTTCTAATCAAACCTGGCTGCTCCCAAGCAACCTATGCTTGCTCACTCCTACTCAGCAGTGGACATCAGCAGGTTCGCCCCAGTTCACCAGAACTGGTAGCTCTGGTCAAATGTTTAATTCGACCCAACATATAGAGGACGGATATGAAAGGAGGAAGATTACAGGGGTAGTTTTTATTGATCTCACAGCTGCATATGCAGTGGTGGGCATCAGCAGATGCGCACCAGTTAGCCAGAACCGGTAGCAGAAATTCTGGCTGGCCCTGCCCATCCAAGTTTGAAATAAAGTAGTCCTAAGTTCTGGATTGGGGATCCAGGGCACTGTGTTGTCTTGGTTTTTCTCATTCCTGAAGGGCCGTACCCAGTCGGTGTGGTTGGAGAGTGAGACATCCAGCCCTAGGCCACTCCAATATGGGGTGCCTCAGGGCTCGGTGCTGTCTCCTCTCCTATTTAATATCTACATGAAACCGCTGGGTGAGATCATCCGTTGCCACGGGGCGCAGTACCATCAGTACACGGATGACACTCAAGTGTACATCTCGTCTCGTGGTGATTCCAGTGATGCTGTCAAAGTCGTAAGAACATAAGAACCTAAGAACAGCCTTGCTGGAACAGGCCACAGCCCATCCAGTCCAGCATTCTGTCTCATACAGTGGCTCACCATTTCCTTCAGGGTATTCCCAAGGAGATGCCTTCACCTGCTTAGGATTCCCTGGAAATGGCGTTGAGAGATATCCTGCATATCTCTCCAACCCTGAGGTTGTCCTTAAGTATCCATAATTATAGCCATTGATACCCTTGTCCTCCATGAACTTGTCTAATCCTTTCTTAAAGCCGTCAAGACTGACAGCTGTCACCACTTCTTCTGGCAGGGAGTTCCATAGACCATTAATCCTCTGGGTGAAAAAGTACTTTCCCTTATTTGTTTGAGAACTAGTACCCAAAAGTTTCATCGAGTGTCCCCTAGTTCTAGTGTTGTGCGATAGGGAAAACAGTTTTTCCTTATCTACTTTGTCCACACCATGCATGATTTTATAAACTTCAATCAGGTCACCTCTTAGACGCCGTCGTTCAAGAGTGAAAAGGCCCAACCGTTGCAGCCTCAGATGGTAAAGAAGGTGCTCCAGTCCCCTAATCATTCTGGTTGCCCTCCTCTGTACTTTCTCCAACTCGATAATATCCTTCTGGAGGTATGGCGACCAGAACTGTACACAGTATTCCAGATGGGGCCTCACCATAGATTTATAAAGAGGCAAAATGACACTTGCTGACTTATTTTCTATACCCTTCCTAATGATCCCTAACATTGAGTTTGCTTTTTTCACTGCTGAGGCACACTGGGTTGACATCTTCATTGAGCTGTCCACCAGGACACCAAGGTCCCTTTCCTGGTTTGTCGCAGAGAGTTCAGACCCCATCAGTTTATAAATGTAATTGTTTTTTTTTGCCCCAACATGCATCACTCTGCACTTACTAATGTTGAAGCTCATTTGCCACTGTTTTGCCCACTCCCCCAGTGTCAAGAGATCCCTCTGAAGCTCCTCACAATCTCTCACAGTTTTCACTACCCTGTATAATTTAGTGTCATCAGCAAATTTGGCTACCTTGCTTTTTACTCCTACCTCTAGATCATTTATGAAGAGGTTGAAAAGCAGGGGTCCCAGTACTGAACCTTGGGGGACCCCACTCTTTACTTCCCTCCACTTGGAGAAGTGTCCATTTAGTGCTACCCTCTGTTTCCTGTCCCTTAGCCAGTTGCTGATCCAGGACAAGACCTGTCCCTTTATTCCATGACTGGTAAGTTTATTCAAGAGCCTTTGGTGTGGGACCTTGTCAAAAGCCTTCTGAAAGTCCAGATAAACAATGTCAACTGGATACCCCTTATCCACATGCTTGTTGACACTCTCAAAAAATTCCAGCAGATTAGTGAGGCATGATTTTCCCTTGTAAAAGCCATGTTGGCTCTCCTTTAGCAGTGCCTTCTCTTCTATGTGCCTATTAATTCTATCTTTTAAGATGGTTTCCATCACTTTACCTGGGACACATGTCAAACTGACAGGTCGGTAATTTCCTGGATCACCCCTGGATCCTTTTTTGAAAATTGGTGTTACATTCGCTACCTTCCAGTCATCAGGCACAAAGCCTGATTTGAGGGAAATATTATATATTTTGGCTAGGAGATCAGCAATTTCATCTTTAAGTTCCCTGAGAACTCGTGGGTGGATGCCATGTGGTCCTGGTGATTTGTTAGTGTTTAGCTTAACAAGACATGCAAGGACCTCCTCCCTGGTTATTTCTATCTTGCTTAATTCTTCGGTTTCCCTCCCTACGAAGATAGGCTCTGTTTTGGGCATGTGGTCTCTGTCTTCCACAGTGAATACTGAAGCAAAGAATTCATTGAGTCTCTCTGCAATCTCTGTTTCCTCTTTAATAACCCCTTGCCTTCCATTGTCATCTAATGGTCCAATGGCCTTCCTAGTTGCGTTCTTACTTCTAATGTACTTAAAGAAGTCTTTGTTATTTCTCTGAGTATTTTTAGCTATACGCTCCTCAAAATCTTGCTTTCCTTTCCTGGTTGTTGCCTTGCATTTGTTCTGCCAGAATTTATGTTTCTGCCTGCTGTCCTCATTCGGACAAGCCTTCCATCTTCTAAATGAGCTTTTCTTGCTCTTGATCACTTCCCGAACAGCTCCTGTAAGCCACATCGGAGTCCTCTTGGACCTGGCAGTGCCCTTTTTCCTTTTGGGTATGCATTCCAATTGAGCCTCTGTTATTGTTTTTGTAAACAGCCTCCATGCCTCTTGGAGTGTTTGGACTCTCTCAATTTTCCCTTTCAGCTTCTTTTTTACTAGTTTCCTCAACTTTGGGAAATTTCCTTTTTGAAAATTTAAGGTCTGTGTGTTAGATTTTATCAGTGACTTGCAGTCTATGATCAAGTTAAACATAATTGAGTTGTGGTCACTGTTCCCTATTGGATCAGTCACATTAACATCTTGCACCAGATCCTGAGTATTACTCAGGATCAAGTCAAGGATTCTTGTACCTCTAGTTGGGTCTTCAACCATCTGTCCCAGGGAACAATCATTTAGCATATCTAGGAACTTTATCTCTTTATCATGTGCTGAACAACAGTTCACCCAGTCTATGTGAGGGTAATTGAAGTCCCCCATTATAACCAGGCTTCCCTTCTTGGATGCCTCCTTTACAACATTCTCCAACTGCCAGTCTCCCTCAAGAGTTTGGGTCGGAGGCCGATAGTATATGCCTACTGTTAGACCATCCTTGTGGCCTGGTACTCTTACCCACAGAGCTTCTAATGGTGACTCTAAATCACCTAGATATTCCAATTCATACGATTTTATCATTTCTTTGACATACAAGGCTACACCACCTCCTGTTTGCCCCTTCCTATCCTTCCTGTACAGTTTGTAGCCTGGGATAACTGTATCCCATTGGTTATCATCCGTCCACCAGTTTTCAGTGATACCAATAATATCAATATTCTTATCTATTGCTAAGTATTCCAGCTCCCCTATTTTGTTCCGGAGGCTTCTGGCATTTGTATACAAGCATTTATATATGCTTTCCTGATATATAAGTCCTGGCGGCTGTTGGGGTCTGGATGGGGGACAACGGATTACAACTGAACCCTGGCAAGACTGAGTGGCTATGGATTAGGAGCCTAGTTTATATCGGGAGCTACCATCGTTGGTTTTGGATGGGGCTAGTCTGCCCCAAACAGATCCGGTGCGCAACCTGGGGTCCTCCTGGACTCACGACTGCTGCTTGAAGATCAGGTAGCAGCCCTGGCCAGGAGGGGTTTTGCCCAACTTTGGGTGATTTGCCAGTTGCGCCCGCTCCTAGACCGGGACTCCTTACTTATGGTCACTCATGCTCTGGTCACCTCTAGACTAGATTATTGCAATGCGCTCTACATGGGGCTGTCCTTGATGACCATCCTGAGGCTGCAGTTAGTCCAGAATGCGGCTGCTTGGGTGGTGATGGGGTGTGGGCATTATGCTCGCGCCTCACCACTGCTTTGGGAGCTGCACTGGCTTCCAATTTGCCTCCGGGTGCAATTCAAGGTGCTGGTCATTACCTTTAAAGCCCTACGTGGTAGTGGGCCAGGATACCTAAGAGACCGCATCGCCCCAAGAACATCTGTCCGTCCAACCAGAGCGGACTGGAGGGGCTCTCTGCTTGTACCATCTGCTAGAGGGGCCCGTCTCTCTAGCACACGAAGGAGGGCCTTCTCTGTGTCCGCTCCGGCCTTGTGGAACCTCCTGCCAGTGGAACTAAGGCTGCAGACGGAATTGCTGCCCTTCAGGAAAGATTTGAATACATGGCTGGCGGGGCAGGTGTGGGGCCCTGAAGATGTTGTGACCCCCACCTGCTGGTTAGTTTAATATCAAAGTAATCTTTCACTTTTTAATGTGTGGAGGTTTTAGCGGGGTAATTTGTTTTAATGGGGTTGTTCTTGTTTTAAGGGTTTTAAGATTGTATGCCGCCCAGAGTCTTTGTGAGTTGGGCGGCTATATAAATATGAATATAAACAAATAAATAATTCTGGTGCAACACAGGGCATTACCCCTGGCCACGCCCACCATACCACACCCACAGAGTAGGTAGTACAGTAAAACCCCGACTTACATATGCATCGAGTTACATAAAATTCGACTTACATAATGATTTTTGCACTAAAACCATGTCCTGATTTACATAAATATCCTGATTTACACAACACAGTTTCCTACGGGTTTGTTGCAAGTTATGTAAAAAAAATCATTTTTCCTATGTGGTTGCTTCGATTTAGATAAATACCATTTTCCTATGGGTTTGCTTTGAGTTATGTAAAAATTCATTTTTTCCTATGGGTTTGCTTCACGTTAAGTAAAAAACTGATTTACATAAAAGCCTACAGAACAGACTTTTTATATAAGTATGGGTCTTCCCTGTTTTATAATTTCCTAATTGTAGGATGTTATTTTATTTCTCCATCTGCAGGCATAGTAGAGAAAACTCTGTGTATATCCCCCATATTGTAATTAAATGCATACTTTTAAAATCATTCTGATATTTTGTGTGTTTTTTAATTTTAATTGAATGTTTGCTTTTGGATGCTATAGTTACCCACACACAATGTGAGATACAAAGAGATACAAAGTAGAACAAAGGAATGAATGAATTCAAGAAAGGAAAAGGAGCTTCCCTGCCCCCCCCCGCCCAACCCCTATTAAACAAGTAATGAAAGATCTGAAATCCTAAACATTTATATTTAGACACCTGAAAAGAGGATGAACTTCAAATAGATATCTAGTTATAATCTTTTGACAGAAAATAAGTAATTGCTTTCTGCATAACTGAAATCACACACCATTTGGCAGAGGAAATGGTGCCTTTTAATCAATGCAAAATTTACTCACAAGCTAAGTAAGCTACAATTTAGACCTCAGGCTATAAGGAATCTCAAAATGTACCCCTTCACACACAATAAATCTTGGGTTTTTGCATGCTTGGGGGGGGGGGGGGTTCTGGGGCCATGTCTCATTCTGGCCCTGCTATTTGTGCTCATAGGAGAAGATACCTGTGCTTGCTTACCTGTCGAAGTGGTGCCAGAAGTGCCCATAGGCTGGCTGTTCATATGTGTTTGCATGTGAGGAGGAGTGTACGTATCATAGCTCCTCCCATTTACTGACGGACTTGTGGGCAGCATGCAAGAGTAAGAGGAAGTCTGGCTGGGTACTGGCGGCTGTGGAGAGAAAGTGGGGGAGGGATTAGGTTTGTGAGTCTAATCATCATCTTTATAACCATCATTTCTTCTCATAAGGTAGGACAATGTAATATTCACAGACTTACTCAGCACATATACATAGTGTCTCACTCGATGGAGTTTTCTTTCTCATCTTCAAAGGGGGAATGGCTGCTATGCTACTTGGGGAACTCTAGGAGTTTGTACTCCAAAATATTCAAATCTGAATCCCTCTGTGCTTTGTACTCAAATTCATTAAAAACTCCAACAATACAACATCATCAGATGATACCAAAACATTGACAGGGGTGAGAAACTAAAGCAGATTGGGGGTTTGCATCTGAATGTCTTTATAGGATAGTCAACAAAAGATATCATTTAGAGGTGCTGCTCTCAATTAGTATCTCTGTCCCAGCAAGATTCATGCACACTCTACTTGTAGGAAGGGGACATCAACTCAGCAGTTCAGTTTTCCAATTTACAAGCTTTTCAGCCAACATCCCAAAGCTGGTATCCTATTAGCCTCACCAAATAATGGAATACCACCTAATCGCAAAAAAGGGAAATATGTAATATCTCTTTTCTCCCTACAGATCCATGCATGCCTTCAACGTCTACTCTAGAGATTTGGGAGTCAGATTGCTGGAACAGATTTTTGGAGAGTGCAATTGGCTGCAGAAGGGAAGGGGACGGGAGGGGAGGAAGACATTCATTCATGTTACTGTTTTCATCCAAACTGAAGCATTTTCTCTATCAATCTCATTCAAAAGACCACAAGTTTCCCATAACTTAGTCTACCATTCAGGAATGACATAAAACAGTGATGGCGAACCTTTGCACTCTAGTCTCCAGTTCACAGAGACTTGGGCTTCTGGGAATTGAAGTCCAAGAACACCTGGAGTGCCATGGTTCACCATCACAGACAAAGAATATAGGCAATTTGCAAGGTACTGGAATTCAGCAGAATGACAATTTGGGGCTACAGGGTTATCTTTCATTTCTGTACCACAGTGAAATATCTTGATTAGCTAATGAATTACCATTTGAAATGATTTAGTCAATTTATGTCTATAGGAGAAGAATGGTTTAAATTCAAGAATTTCATTTTGCAGCAATATTCAGTGCGTATTTATTGAGGTATAAGTCCTGTTACATTCCCTCCCCCCCTATAAACCTGAGTACAGCCCCAACGTTGCTACTTTAAGTGGATTATAAATTGATCTTCTAGGGGTTTCTTAATCTTTAGGTGGATAAGTACAGTTATAGATACAAATACAATAGACCAATTGGCAGTATCACCATATATTACTCACTTATATTATTTCATTCATTTTTTAAATAAACTGAAAGACATCCCTTACTAGTCAAAACTGGGGCTAGATTTTCCAACAACCTGAAGAGCAAAGGTTGCCCGGCGTTGCCGGGCTGTTTTAAATGGTGTTTGAAAGTTGTTGTTGTTGTTGTTGTTGTTAATGTTTGTAAAGATGAGGTTAGTGTATAATTGTAATTTTTTAAAATTTTATTTATACAAATTTTTTTTGATAGCCTGTTATAAACTGTGATGAGTGTTCTTGGTGTTTTGGTTTTGTGGATGAAAAAAAGAATAAAGGATGATATACTTTTTCGAAAAACTCTTGGGGCCTTTTGTGTGGGGCTATTGTGTCTTTTTGATTTTTTTAATATTGTGGGCAGCAAGTGGTGCTGGTAGGGGTTATCTTGTATTTTGACTGTTTTTTCTCTCGTGGCCTCTGGGTGGAGCTTCTTTCAGTAAGTAGTCTCTTTCTTTATTCATTTCTTTTCCAGGCGTTGTGGTGTGAGGTCGTGTGGTGGTGAGTTAGCTGTTTTTCTTTATTTGGGGTGGTGGTGGTTGGATTTTGTGGTGTTTGGCTGGGTGCTGGGTGTGTTTGGAAATGTTTGTTGTTGTTTACTTTTTTGGTGTTATTTTTGTTTGTTTTTGTGTGTTTTTGAATGTTTTTGATTGTTTTTGTGTTTTTTGGTGTCCTATGGGGGGGATCCCCTCTCTGCCATCTCCCCTGGCTCTAGAAGGCTTGGTGGGACAGGCTCCTCCCCCCCCAAACCTTCCAGAGTCATGGGACCCAGGAGAGGGGATCGAATCCATGCCACCTTCTGATATTAAAAGGGAAATCTCATTTGGGGATTCCCCTTTAATATCAGTGGGGGTGGTTGTGATCCCCCTCTCCGCTGGCTTCCTTGGGTTTGGGAGGGTTGGGTTGAGAAAAGGGGTTTGTCTCCCCAACCGTTCTGCACCCAGGAGAGCCATCGGAGAGGGGGATTTCCCCCTCCCACAACCTCCATTTTTAAAGAGAAGTAACCGCTTGGTTTCTTCTCTTTAATATGGGGCATGGGGGGAGGGGAATTCCCTCTCTGCCGGGTCCCCTTGGGGTCAGGAGGGTTGGGGAGACAGGCTCCTTTGGTCCCCCCAACCCTCTCAACCCCAGGGGAGCCATTGAGAGGGGGATTCCCCCCAACCTCCATTTTTAAAGAGAAGTAACCGCTTGGTTTCTTCTCTTTAATATGGGGCGTGTGTGGCGGGGGAGGGGAATCCCCTCTCTGCCTGGTCCCCTTGGGATCAGGAGGGTTGGGGAGACAGGCTCCTTTGGTCCCCCCCAACCCTCTCAACCCCAGGGGAGTCAGTAGAGAGGGGGAGAAAAACACCCCCCCTCACCCAGTGATATTAAAGGGGAAACTCCGATTAGGAGCTTCAGGCGCCGATGGGGAGGGGGGCTTTGGTTCCCGCGGCTTGGCGGACTTGCTCTCCTGGTGTTTTTGTTTTTGCTTTATTTTTTGGGCGCCAGCTTCCTCAGCGTTCTGCGCGCTCATGGCGCGCAGGACGCTGGGGCTTGTAGTTATGGGTTGGTGCTTTGTGTTTGTGCTGCGTTTTTTTAAAATGCTTTTCTTTTGATTGGCTGCGGTGCGTTTCCGAACGCTGCGCCGTGCGAGAGCCTCTCAGTCTGATTGGCTCTGGCGTGGCGCGGCGCAAGGAATGTTGGGAAGTGAAGTTGTTTCCCTTTCTTCGCGTTTGTGGGGCTGTTGCCCCACTGCCGGTTTTCTCAATCCTTCGTTGACCTGCGGACCCAGATGGGCCGTGTGCACGAAGGGTGAGTGCAGGCAAGTAGGGCGAGGCATAGCAACCTATAGCCAGTTCCAACTGTTAACCCTTGGATTTATAGGTTAAGATGGGTTTTACTGTAAAAAAATGGATCCCACCACTGCTCCTACTACTGGTGTAGCTGTGCCCTTCGTTCAAGATGCAAACTTGATTGTTCGGAGATAGTACATCCCACCAAGAACAAGCTGTCATCCTATTCTATGTTGTCCTTTCTGATGAGTGGTAGAACTGCTGTCTCCTCTAGATTAAACCTCAATGAAAACCTCACTACAGCCTGATAGCAATTCAGGATTTCTACAGTTTCCATGGTATCATTTGAGAAATTGCCTCATTTGTGTGCAGTTCACACATATGGTGCTAGCTGCTCATCTTATATTTTGTGAGCCTTTTGTTAATGCTTTTTGAAAATTCCCAACAGCCATTGATATATATATATATATATATATATATATATATATATATATATATATATATATATATATATATATATATATATATATATATATATATATATATATATATATATATATATATATATATATATATATATATATATATATATATATATATATATATATATATATATATATATATATATATATATATATAAGTAGTCTCTTGTTTAAAATGTAATAGGAAATACAGTATCAGTAAATAATAATAATTATATATATATATATATATATATATATATATATATATATATATATATATATATATATATATATATATATATATATATATATATATATATATATATATATATATATATATATATATATATATATATATATATATATATATATATATATATATATATATATATATATATATATATATAATTATTATTATTTACTGATACTGTATTTCCTATTACATTTTAAACAAGAGACTACTTAAAATGTACCAGGGAAGACTATAAGATAGAAATCTTAGAAACAATAAAAAGTCCAGGGATGCAAAACCAGGAGCACTTCTCTCCCTCTCTCCCCAAAATAAGAGGCAAACAATAAGTGAGGTTATTGTTCAGTCCAGAAGATACGAGTTCTTCCAATGCTGATTTCGAGCTTGGCAGTCACATTCTGAACTAATTCAACCAACAAACTAAGATGAAGAGGGAAACATCTGACATAGCGTTCTAATGAACCTTTTGGCAATAGCTGTTCTTCTTCCTGGCTGCATTACAACCTAGTTGCTTGCTAAACTCAACACAGATTGTATCTGTGTATGATTGGGGACCATATCAAAAATCTATGTTTCTGCACTGCTCAAGCAGAGCTAGCGAGAGTGTGACAAAATATTTTCTATCCCAGTTGTTTTCCATTGCTTTGTGTCTGTCACCAGGACCCAAGGATACAGGTAGGGAATTTAAGCTTAGATGAAAGTAGTCTAGTCCATAAAGGTAGGAATCAGGCACAGTGTTGATTACACGGTATCCAAGGTGCATTGGATGTACAGCAAATCTCAGTATGCAGTAATGCAATAAAAAGGGGTAGGCCTGGAAGGCTCCCATCTACACCTTAGTATGGCGCATACATTCTTTTTTGCTGACTACACCTACTGCCAGAAGAAAAGCTACCATTTTCTATAATGTCTCACAAGCTCTTTTGCATTATGAGTTTCTGCCAGGCACTCTCAAGTTCCTTTGATTTTTTGGTGTATGCAAACCAAGACACAGGACACAGCCTCGGGCTGGGTTAACTCAGGTTTATTGCATCGTGGACAGAGGGAACATGAGGTAATGGCGGATCGATAGCTCTTTATATACAGTAGTAATACATTTGAACGTGGTGCCATGGCAGCCCATTGGCTACTGTCTGCGTGACGTCATTGCGGGTCACGCCCTTCTTGTCCAGGTGTAGGTGGTGGCGGGAAAACTTCCCGCGCTGTTGCCTTTGATGAGTTCGGACCAAGAGAGCTTGGACGCTCGCTGCTGCCAGCTGGTGGTCATTAGCTCGCGTCCTCTTACAGGGTTTATATGATACAGCTGAAGGTTACATTGTTGCTATAGGCAAGGTTACATTGGCTCAGATACATTGTAATCCATGTGGAAGGTAAAACCATCAGAACACAACACCCCTCCCCCCTAGGACGAGACAAAGTCTCGAGCCCACACTTACACACACTCCCCCCCCCCCTTAGGAGACAAAGTCTCTCAGCCAAGATGGCTTATTTCGAACACGCTGGGGTCTCGATGCGGGCTGCCTCTCCCCGGGTTTGCTACCTTCTCTTTGTCCCCTGGTTTCCCGTCCTGTAATTGGAGAGGGAGACTCGTTAGTGACTTGCCGCGGCTCCGCGGCGTTGTTGGGAGGTGTGCTCTTTCTTAGGGAGGAACCGGGGGCACTGGGGGCTAACGAAAAACCCCTCTTCTCGCTTGGATGGGTGGGGGAACACTCCTGAAAACCCCCCCGGCTCGCAAAATCAAAATCAAAATTACCATCGGGGGCAGCGGTCGCGAACTCCTCTCCCCCTTCCCCGGCCCCTGATAGGACTGGCGTATCAAAAGGATATGAGTCGGGGCCGCTGCTTCTGCTTCCTTCCCCCCTTGCTTGGGACTGTTGTCCACTGCTGTCTCCCCCTTGGGTTAAGCGGGTGGGGGAGAACCCTAACGCTGAATCCTGTTGCTGAGCTCCACTGACTGGCCCACTCACTCGGTGCCTCAGTTGGTCTGCGTGCCTCCTCCAGAGGAGGCCGGTGTTAGTCTCGACCCGGTACGACACTGGCCCCGTCTGTTCTACAACCGTCCCTGGTACCCAGGCCGGCCCTGCGCTGGAATAGTTCCTGCAGTGAACAGGGTCCCCGGCGGCGAAACCTTTCGAGACTGCCAACCCTATGTTTTTCCCTTTATCCTCGACTCTCGTCGGGTCTAGCCTGGACAGGATCGTGGTCAGTTTTCGCCGCATCAAGAGCTCCGCCGGCGAGTAGCCTGACGCTAAGGGGGTTACCCTATACGCTAAGAGGAACTGGCATACTTGGTGATTCAGGTCCCCCGGGCCCATGCGCCGCAGCGCCTCCTTCGTTGTCCGCACCAGCCGTTCCACTTGGCCATTCGTGGCCGGGTGAAACGGTGCGGATGTGACATGCCGAATGGCGTTTGCCTCCATGAATGCTCCGAACTCAGCGGAGGTGAAACAACTAGCGTTATCGCTGACTAAAGTGTCGGGTAAACCGAATGTGGAAAAGACTCTCCTTAGCTGGCTAATTGTCGTGGCGGAGGACGTGCTCTTTACTGGGATAACCTCCAGCCACTTGGAGAACGCATCTACCACCAGGAGAAACATGGTTCCTCGGAATGGGCCAGCGAAATCCACGTGCACTCTGGACCATGGCCCCCTTGCTGTGTCCCACTCCCTATGCGGGAGACGGGCCGCCTCAGGTCGGGACCCCTGGCAAGCCTCGCAAGTGCCGACCATGTGCTCAATGTCCGCGTCCAGCTGTGGCCACCAGAAGTAACTCCGGGCCAGCGCCTTTGAACGAACTATGCCCGGGTGGCTGACGTGCAGCAGTTCGAGCACCCTCGTCCGCAGGGGCGCAGGGACCACCACCCGTTGGCCCCACAGAAGGCACCCCCTCTCTAGGGACAACTCTAGCTTTTTCCTAAAGAATGGGTCGAACTCTGTACTCGGGGACGAAGCCGGCCACCCCTTCTGCACCCATGAACTAACTCTCTCCAGCGTCCTGTCCTTGCCTGTCGCCCTAGCAATGTCGGCTGGTACTATTGGGGGTGCGTCTAAAACCTCAATTAGCAACACCTGGCGGTCTCTTTCTGCTCTCGCCTTTTGGTCGTCCGACAAGGGCAAAGGGGATCTCGAAAGCGCATCAGCATGGCTGATCTCCTTTCCGGGCCGGTACTCCAACTCATGTTGGTACGCGTTGAGGAAAATAGCCCATCGCAGCATTCTCGGGGACAGGATCTGCGGCGTGGGCTTGCTTGCCGTGAAAATCCCTAACAGCGGCTTGTGATCGGTCACGATTTTGAACGGGCGGCCATACAAAAAATCGTGAAATTTTTTGGTCCCCGCTACTATTGCTAACGCCTCCCTGTCGGTTTGTGCGTAATTTCGCTCCGCTTGGGACAGGGACCTTGAGTAAAACGCTACCGGGGCCTCCCTTCCGTCCTCCAACACGTGGCAAAGCACCGCCCCCACCCCCACCGGGGATGCATCACAAACTAGGACCACTGGCCGTTTGGGGTCGAAGTGCGTCAGGATTGCCTCAGATGTTAGGAGTTGCTTTAGCTCTTTGAACGCCCTCTCGTGCTCGTCACCCCACATCCATGTCTCCTCCTTTTTAAGTAACCGATGGAGCGGTTCGGCCACGGACGCCTTCCGCGGGAGGAATGTATGGTAAAAATTGAGGAGCCCCAGGAAGGACTGTAGCTCGGTCTTGGATGTGGGGCGAGGGGCCTTTTTAATGGCTGCTACTTTGAATTTAGACGGTTTAATCCCCTCGGGTGTGATCCGGAACCCTAAAAACTCGACCTCGGTTTCGAAAAAGACACATTTATCCTTCCTCAATCTCAGCCCCGCTTCCTCGAACACGGTCAATACTTTGTCCAACCTCTTTGCCAGTTCAGCCTCACTCCCCCCTGTTATCAACACGTCATCAAAATAAGGCAACACCCCCTCCAGTCCCTTCAGGAGGCGTTCCACAAGCGACTGAAAAAGGCCGGGTGCCGAGTTCACGCCAAACTGTAACCGCGACACCTGGAACGCTCCTTTATGTGTAACTATCGTTTGTGCCGCGGCCGTGGCGGGGGTCACAGGAAGTTGCTGATAGGCTTGTGCCAAATCGAGTTTGGCGAAACACTTTCCCCCATTCAGCCTGGCCAAAAGGTGGCTGATCACCGGCACCGGGTATGCATTAGGGCGGATCGCCTTGTTAATTGTACACTTATAATCAGCGCAAATGCGCACCTCCCCGTTAGCCTTTAGAGCCGTTACAATTGGAGTTTCCCACTCCGCGGAATCAACAGGAATAAGAATCCCCTGGCCCACCAGTTTGTCCAGTTCCGCCTCTATCTTGTCCTTGAGTGCGAACGGCACCCTGCGCGGTTTGAGTCTTATCGGGCGGACCTCCGGGTCTATGTCGAAAGCTACAGGGGGTCCCTTGAACTTTCCGAGTCCTTTCTTAAAACGGCGGGATGCGCATCGCAAACCGCTTGTATTGGGTCCCCCCCCACGGTATGCACTCCCCCTATGAACAAACCTAAGGGCTGAAACCACTGTGTCCCTAGGAGGCTACAGCTTCCCCCCTTGAGGACAACCAGGGGCAGTTCCGCAGAATGTCTCTTAAAATTGACCCGAAATTTCCCGACCCCCAACACCGGAATGCTGTTCCCCTGCACGTCTCGTAGCGTGGACCTCAACGCTTTAAGTTTGGGCCGCACGTGGGGGTCGATTTTCAAAAACTCTTTCTGGGGAATTATAGAATAGGAGGACCCCGAGTCAATTTCCATCTTAATAGGGGCCCCTTGTACTAATACCTCAACGAAGTAATGGGACTGTCCCGCGGACACGCTGAACACTGGAGCGTCGTCCTCGCTGTCGTCCGAGACGCGGCCCACGCCATCCTGCTTCCTCGTGGTCTGGGCGCCATCTTTGGGCCTCGCTGGACGGTCCGGTCTGGCCGCACGGTCTTGTGACTGCCTCCGGCCCTCCTTCCGTTTTCTGCATGCCTTGGCGATGTGCCCCCGACGGCCGCAGGTGTAACACTCGGCCTTCCTGAACGGGCATCTCGCGCGCTCATGGGCCGCTCCGCAACCCTCGCAGCGTCGACCACCCTTTCGGACCTTCTGGACCTCCTCGCCGTCGCTGCCTTCCGTAGACGACTTTGAGGCCCGTCGAGTTGCGTGCACCGACTGTCCGGACTTCCCGTGCACCGAATTTTCCGCCTTGCCGGCTCTAGGACGCCACTCACGCCACTGGTGCATCTCGTCCACTCCAGCATTCGTGGACTGAGGGAACATGAGGTAATGGCGGATCGATAGCTCTTTATATACAGTAGTAATACATTTGAACGTGGTGCCATGGCAGCCCATTGGCTACTGTCTGCGTGACGTCATTGCGGGTCACGCCCTTCTTGTCCAGGTGTAGGTGGTGGCGGGAAAACTTCCCGCGCTGTTGCCTTTGATGAGTTCGGACCAAGAGAGCTTGGACGCTCGCTGCTGCCAGCTGGTGGTCATTAGCTCGCGTCCTCTTACAGGGTTTATATGATACAGCTGAAGGTTACATTGTTGCTATAGGCAAGGTTACATTGGCTCAGATACATTGTAATCCATGTGGAAGGTAAAACCATCAGAACACAACAGATTTATTCTGATTTCCCTCTATAGATCCCACTGTCAAGGCTGGCAGTCTTGAAAATGCCTCGAGTCAAGTAGCAGGCGGGCAGTCAGATGGGGTCTCAAGGCAATGCAACTACAGAGACAAAGAACGAGGCCGGAGTAGGAAGAATTTTAGAAGTAGGAGACCATTGTCTTCTAGTATCATCTGACTAAAACATTTTCCTAATCTACAAATGAAAGTTTTAGGAATAAGTCATACATGGACCTTTCATTCGTTGTGGGCTATTTGCCACAGCAGTGCCATACTATGTTAGTGGCTGTCACAGGCATATCCACAAGGACCTGAGCTTCTGGCTTTTGTCCTCCACTTTAACCTTCCAAGGAGAACACACGTGTTGAAGACCCGCAGGGCTAAGGTACGCATAGCATATGACAGGAGTGGGGGACATGTGAGGTTTCTGTTCATATGTTGCTGGATAGTCCCTCTTCTTGGCACTAGGCATCCAATGGTGAGGAATGATGGGAATTGTAGTCCAAGAATTTCTGAAAGACTACTTGCTCCCAAGTCTTCATCTATCATTCGTACACCACTCCAACATGAGTTTTCTCTTCTGATATTACAATAACTGTGTAAAACTCGTCAATGATATTGACGGCACTTCTCATATTAGAAGTCACACTCAAGGTGGCAGGTGTGTGTGTGTTTTTCACAGTAGGAACTATCTCCAAATGTTCTTCTAAAATTAGATTCCATTGGTTAAAGGAAACTGCCATGTCCTTGAGATAGTTCCAGTGCATAGCTAAATTGGTGGAACTCTTTGGTAGATACTGGGTTCATCCTTCATTTTATGCCAAGCTTGTCATCCAGACCACCATATATTTATGTAATATAAACTAATTTCCATTAGAGGGCAGCATTTCAAAGCATCACGGAATGTGTATTGAGATTGCTGTCTTCACAAAAGTCTGTAGACTTACCTTAAGTTTCAAACAGTGGAGTGACATTTCTTTTTTAAAATCAGTTTGAAGTTTTGTCTTATTTATCTGGATCACTGTGTGTGTTATCTGTTTCAAAATTTACTACAAACAGCAAATGAATTCTTCTTCTTCTTTTGTGCCCCAATCAAACCCTGACTGCCAAAATCAAGCCACTTTCTTGGCTTTGTCATTGGCTAAACTTAAGTCTTCATTGGTGCATGTCTCTGGCAGTAATCAGCAGACCAGTAAATGAGCCGGATTCTGTATTTCTCCACATTCACACAACGTGTTTCTCTCTGCCAGAAGCCTCCACTTGAGCATGTTGGTCTTACATTTAGGCACTCCAACCCTCAGCCTATTGAGGGTCCTTCAAGTGACATAGTGGATATTGAGTTCCTCAGCTATATCCTCATTTAATGATGTTCCTTGCCCAATGAGCTCCTTCCTCCAACCTTTAATTTGATTTTACGCTTGTGTACCCTCAAGAATGTTTGCTCTTGCCATAAAGCTCTTCCTGGATCTGAGCCGGCGGACTTGAGGGTCATATCCATTCAGAGGGTGTTGAGGGTCATTTTCTTGCTTAGTTCTCTCAGCATCCACTGCTATTTCTCTCCTTATCTTAGGTGGAGTGATACCAACAAGATGGTATACTTTCTCAATTGGTGTAGGTTTGTCACTATACACATGGCTTCATTAACAGCAGAGTGATGCAAATGGATTCTGCTGTGCTGACCAATCTTTCTCAGAGTGAAAATGTCCTAAAAGATTCACTGTCTAACATTCCAAAAACAGGTCAAATAAAAAGCACCTTCTTCAACTAAGGATCCAAACGGTTTCCTTTGAGTTTTATGACAATAAACTAGCATAGGTTGCCCGGCGTTGCCGGGCTGTTATAAACTGTGATCACCTTTTTTGGGTTTTTTTGTGGATTAAAAAAAGAACAAAGAATGATATAATTGTTTCAAATTGTTTTATTAAACCAAATAATGTTTTAGTTTGTGAATTTTTTTTGTTAATAGTTGTACCATACGTAATATTTTTAAAAATGTGAAAGTACATGTTTTTTACATTCAATGTTTTAAAACTGTGTTTAGATGTTTTGGGTTTTTATTTGTGTTAAAACTCAACACAGGATGTTATAATTCTTTTTATTTTTTTTATTTAACATATGTTTATTATTAGTGTAAACTTTTGATTTATTGTTATGTTTTTGACTTGTTTTTACTCTTGTGGCCTCTAGGTGGGGCTGTTGTGTTTTTGAGTTGTTTTTACTATTCTGCCCTGCAGGTGGGGCTGTTAGTGGTTTTGGTTTCCTTTCATGTGCTTTTTCTCTCCTGGCCTCTAGGTGGGGCTTCTTCCAGTAAGTAGTCTTTGTTTCTTCATTTCTGTTCTGTTCATCATGGAGGGATGACGTGCTGGTGAGTTCTCTGGTTTTCTTTCTTCTGGGGTTTTTCTTTGTTTTGTTTTTGTGGGGGTGGGCTGGGAGGTGTTTCTGTTTGTTCTTTTTTGTTTTGGTTGAGTTTTAGGTTTGTTTAATTGGTTTGGTTATTTCTGGTTTTGTTTAATTTTTCTTATTTTGTTGATGTTTATTTGAGTAATTCGTTGTTGTTTATTTGTGTAATTTGTGGTATTTTTGTGTTGTAGTTAGGTGTTTGGTATGTGCTTTTGTGGTATTGTGGTTGTTTTTGTTTGTGTATTTTGTGGTTTACTTTTTTGTTTATTAATAGTTTTTAATTATTTATTTATTTTTGTTTTATTATTTTAAATTAATTTTGGTGTTTGTTTTTGGTGTTTACTTTAGCGTGAAGAACAGGCTGCCTGTCGTTTCCTCTTTTCCCCATTGCTGCTTCGAATTTTGGTTTCGATGCAGCAATGAGGGAAAGGAGGAGGAGGCAGTCAGCCCATTCTTCTCCCGGGAAGGTTCGTTAGGTAGGTCAGGGGAGAAGGAGGAGGCAGAGAAGAGCTATCTCTGCCTAACGATGGTTCTCTCCTCTCTGTCTCATTTTTCTCCTGGCTTACCTAACCGGAGATCGGCAGGCAGCGAGCCGTAAGGGGTGGTGCTCTTCCTTGCAGATTGCTGGCTGCTGCTTTTGTATTTGGAAGCACAAAGGCATCAGTCAGTCATCCACCAGGGAGGGTGCTCCCCCTGATGAACTGCTGCCTGTTTTTTTCCCCCCACCTCGGCTCAACTTTCCTTGAGGCCAGCGGTGGTCTCACCATGTCTTCAGTGGGGTAGCGTGGAGGAGAGGGAGTCCCTCTTCTCTCTGTTGCTCCGGGAAAGAATGCTGGTGGGTGTCTTGCGGTGGAGTTTTGTGTTTTTTTGTTTTGCAAGGCTGTGAGGCGCTGCGTCCGCCTGTGGCGGACTTGCACTCCCATTGCGTTTTATAATTTTATTTTTTGCACGCCGGCTTTCTCAGTGTTCTGCACGCTCATGGCGTGCAGGACGCTGGGACTTGTAGTTTTGTGTTTGTGGTTTGTGGTTTGTGTTCAAGCGGCGGTTTTTTTATGCGGCTCGATTTTAATTGGCTCTGCCACGTTTCCCACGTTTCTATAGATTAGAACAGAAAAAAGATTAGGATGGTAAGACTATTGTTTTAATGGCAGTTTTGTGGGAATATCTGCTTTGAAGATGAACATATATGGAAATATACTAATTTTATTACTGGGGTACACACAAACAGCCTCCTAGAAGATTGTGGTATTTTTGAAACACAATTGGATGTACCATGGTAACAGCAACCTTGTGTTGCCGGCTAATTTTTCTCACACTAGGTCAGGCGAAAGGAACTGCAGAATGAACTCACCAAAAGGTGGTTTCATTTTGGCAGTTTCACATCTGACCTAGACATGGAAGAAGAAATGATATTACTGTCATCAACAATTTCCAGCAAAGAAAAAATATATTTAGATAATTGTTGTGTCCTAATAGTGTAACCGTCTACATGTGATATCAATGTATCTGAACCAATGTAACCTTGCCAATGAGTAACAATGTAACCTTCAGCTGTATCATATAAACCCTGTAATAGGACGCGAGCTAATGACCACCAGCTGGCAGCAGCGAGCGTCCAAGCTCTCTTGGTTCAAACACATCAAAGACCGCAGCGCGGGAAGCTTCCCGCCGCTACCTACACCTGGACAAGAAGGGCGTGACCAACCATGACGTCACGCGGACCAGTAGCCAACGGGCTACCGTGGAGCCACATTCAAACATGTTCCTACCATATATATAGAGCTGTTCGTCCGCCATTACCTCATGTTCCCTCTGCCCACCATGCAATAAACCTGAGTTAACCCAGCCTTTGGCTGTGCTTGTGTCTTGACTCTCATACACTAAATTGGCGACGAAGGTGGGATAATGGATCCCCACGGAGCCAGGACACAGAGCGGGTTCAATATCACCAAACCGCAAGACTGGGAGCTCTTTGAGATGGACTTCCAGGCGGCACTGGTGGAGCTCAAAGTCAAAGAAGACGACGAGGAAAGGAAGAGGGCCATCCTCACTCGCATGCTTGGGATGGAAACCAAGCGGACGCTGGTGGGCATCCTTGCACCGAAGAAGATGAGCGATTTCAAAGCCGGTGACATCATGAAAATGCTGCGTGAGCGTTTCCGACCCTCGAGGGCAATGTTTCCCGCTCGGAGTGCGTTTTGGAGGCGAGTTCAAGCGCCGGACGAGTCGGTAGAAGCCTTCGTAACGGCTATGAGGGTAGCCGCCGCCCCCTGCAAATGGGACCACATCCTAGAGATGGCCCTCAGGGACGGAGTGCTGTGTGGCCTGAAGGACAAGGAAGTACAGCGCAGCTTGATGAACAGGGAGCCACCACCCACACTGGAAGAGGTTGTAGAGGCCGCGGAAGCCGCGGAGTCCACGAATGCTGGAGTAGACGAGATGCACAAGTGGCGTGAGTGGCGTCCGAGGGCCGGCAAGGCGGAAAACTCGTCGCACGGGAAGTCCGGTCAGTCGGTGCATGCAACCCGACCGACCTCGAAATCGTCGTCAGAAAGTAGCGATGGCGAGGAGGTCCAGAAGGTCCGGAGAGGCGGGCGCCGCTGCGATGGTTGCGGAGCGGCCCATGAGCGCGTGAAGTGCCCATTCAGGAAAGCCGAGTGCTTCAACTGCGGACGTCGGGGGCACATCGCCAAGACGTGCAGGAAATGGAAAGAGGGCCGGAGACATTCGCAAGACCGTTCAGCCAGACCGGACCGTCCAGCGAGGCCCAAAGATGGCGCCCGGGCCACGAGGAAGCAGGACGGCGTGGGCCGCATCTTGGACGACAGCGAGGGCGACGCTCCTGTGTTCAACGTGTCTGCGGGACAGCCCCATTACTTTGTCGAGGTACTAGTACAAGGGACCCCTATTAGGATGGAAGTTGACTCGGGGTCCTCCTATTCTATAATTCCCCAGAGAGAGTTCTTGAAAATCGACCCCCACGTGCGGCCCAAACTTAAAGCGTTGAGGGCCACACTACGGGACGTTCAGGGGAACAGCATTCCAGTGTTGGGGGTCGGAACGTTCCGGGTTAGCTTTAAGAGACATTCTGCGGAACTTCCCCTAGTGGTGCTAAAAGGGGGGAGTTGTAGCCTCCTCGGAACACAGTGGTTTCAGCCCTTAGGCCTGTTCATAGGGGGGGTGCATGCCGTAGGCGAGGACCCAATACAAGCAGTGTGTGACGCACACCCCGCCGTTTTTAAAAGTGGACTGGGAAAGTTCAAGGGACCCCCTGTAGCCTTCGACTTAGACCCGGAGGTCCGCCCGATAAGACTCAAACCGCGCAGGGTACCGTTCGCGCTTAAGGACAAAATAGAGGCGGAACTGGACAAACTGGTGGGTCAAGGAATTCTCGTTCCTGTGGATTCCGCGGAGTGGGAGACTCCAATTGTAACAGCACTGAAGGCTAACGGGGAGGTGCGCATTTGCGCTGATTATAAGTGTACCATTAATAAGGCAATCCGCCCTAATGCATACCCGGTGCCAGTGGTCAGCCACCTTCTGGCCAGGCTGAATGGGGGAAAGTGTTTCGCTAAACTCGATTTAGCACAGGCCTACCAGCAACTCCCAGTAACCCCCGCCACAGCGGCGGCACAAACAATAGTCACACATAAGGGGGCGTTCCAGGTGTCGAGGTTACAGTTCGGCGTGAACTCGGCACCTGGCATTTTTCAGTCGCTAGTGGAACGCCTCCTGAAGGGGCTAGAGGGGGTGTTGCCATATTTTGATGACGTGTTGATAACGGGGGGGGAGTAAGGCCGAGCTGGCCCACAGATTGGATAAGGTCCTGGCCGTGTTCGAGAAAGCGGGGCTGCGACTGAGAAAAGACAAATGTGTATTTTTCGAAACAGAGGTTGAGTTTTTAGGGTTCCGTGTCACACCCGAGGGAATTAGGCCGTCCAAATCTAAGGTGGCCGCCATTAAGAAAGCCCCTCGCCCCACTTCCAAAACCGAGCTTCAGTCATTTCTGGGGCTTCTCAATTTCTACCATACCTTCCTTCCACGGAAGGCGTCTGTTGCCGAGCCGCTTCATCGGCTGCTTAAAAAAGAGGAAAAATGGCTGTGGGGTGACGAGCAAGAAAGAGCGTTCTCAGAGTTAAAGCAACTCCTCACATCCGAGGCAATCCTGACTCATTTCGACCCCAAACGGCCCATAGTTTTGGTCTGCGATGCATCCCCGGTGGGGGTGGGGGCGGTGCTTTGCCACGTGTTAGACGACGGAAGGGAGGCCCCGATAGCGTTTTATTCAAGGTCCCTGTCCCAAGCAGAGCGGAATTACGCACAGACCGATAGGGAGGCACTAGCGATAGTAGCGGGAACCAAGAAATTTCACGATTTTCTGTATGGTCGGCCGTTCAAGATCGTTACTGATCACAAGCCCCTGTTAGGGATCTTCACTGCAAACAAGCCCACGCCACAGATCCTGTCCCCGAGGATGCTGCGGTGGGCTATTTTTCTTAACGCATATCAACATGAGTTAGAATACCGGCCAGGGAAGGAAATCAGCCATGCAGACGCGCTCTCACGGTCGCCGTTACCATTGTCGGACGACCAGAAGGCAGGGGTAAGAAGAGACCGCCAGGTATTGCTAATAGAGGTTTTAGAGTCACCCCCGATAGTACCGGCCGACATTGCCAAGGCGACCGGAAAGGATAGAACACTAGAGAAGGTATGCTCGTGGGTGCAGAAGGGGTGGCCGGCGTCATCCCCAGGCACGGAGTTCGACCCATTCTTCCGAAAGCGAGTGGAGTTGTCTTTAGAGAGGGGGTGCCTGTTGTGGGGCCAACGGGTGGTGGTCCCTACGTCCCTGCGGCCGAAGGTGCTAAAGCTGTTGCACGTCAGCCACCCGGGGATCGTCCGTTCCAAGGCGTTGGCCCGGAGTTACTTCTGGTGGCCCCAGCTGGACGCCAACATAGAGCAGATGGTTGGCACTTGTGAGGCATGTCAATGCTCTCGACCGGAGGTGGCCCGCCTACCGCATAGGGAATGGGACGCAGCAAGGGGACCGTGGTCCAGGGTGCACGTAGATTTTGCTGGCCCATTCCGGGGAACCATGTTTCTCCTGGTGGTGGATGCATACTCAAAGTGGCTGGAGGTCATTCCGGTAAAGAGCACATCCTCCGCCACTACCATTCGCCAGCTAAGGAGGGTCTTTTCCACGTTCGGTTTACCCGACACTTTGGTCAGCGATAACGCCAGCTGTTTCACGTCCACTGAGTTCGCAGCATTCATGGAGGCAAATGCAATTCGGCATGTCACATCCGCGCCGTTTCACCCGGCCACGAATGGCCAAGTGGAACGGTTGGTGCGCACCACAAAAGATGCGCTGCGGCGCATGGGCTCGGGAGATCTAAATCACCAAGTTTGTCAATTTCTATTAGCGTACAGAGTGACCCCCTTAGCGTCTGGTTACTCGCCGGCCGAGCTGCTGATGCGGAGGAAACTGACCACGCTTTTGTCCAGGCTAGACCCGTCGAGGGTCGAGGACAAAGGGAAGAACATAGGGTTAGCGGTCTCGAAAGGTTTCGGCATAGGCGATCCTGTTCATTGCAGGAACTATGCCAACGCAGGCCCAGCCTGGGTGCCAGGGACGATAATAGAACAGACGGGGCCAGTGTCCTATCGGGTGGAAACTAGCACCGGCCTCCTCTGGAGGAGGCACGCTGATCAACTGAGGCACCGAGTGAGCGAGGGGCCGACCAGTGGAGCACAGCGACATGATTCAGCGATAGGGTTCTCTCCCACCCGTTTAGCCCAAGGGGGAGACAGGGGGGAAAGCAGCGAGCCCGACTCATATCCTTTTGATACCCCAGTTCTATCCGAGCCCGGGGGGAGGGAAAAGGAGTGTGCGGCCGCCGCTGCCGCTTCCCCCGAATCCGATTTTGATTTTGATTTTGTGAGCCGGGGGGGTTTTTCGGAGTGTTCCCCCACCCATCCAAGCAAGAAGAGGGGTTTTTCGTTAGTCCCCAGTGCCCCCGGTTCTTCCCAAACAAAGCACACACCTCCCAACAAAGCCGCAGAGCCGCGGCAAACCACTAACAAGTCATCCTCTCCGATTGCAGGGCAGGAAGCCAGGGAGCAAGGAGGAGGGAGCGAAGCCGGGGCAGGGCAGCCCGCGCCGAGACCCCAGCGTGTTCGAAATAAGCCATCTTGGCTGAGAGACTTCGTCTCATCCTAGGGGGGAGGAGTGTTGTGTCCTAATAGTGTAACCGTCTACATGTGATATCAATGTATCTGAACCAATGTAACCTTGCCAATGAGTAACAATGTAACCTTCAGCTGTATCATATAAACCCTGTAATAGGACGCGAGCTAATGACCACCAGCTGGCAGCAGCGAGCGTCCAAGCTCTCTTGGTTCAAACACATCAAAGACCGCAGCGCGGGAAGCTTCCCGCCGCTACCTACACCTGGACAAGAAGGGCGTGACCAACCATGACGTCACGCGGACCAGTAGCCAACGGGCTACCGTGGAGCCACATTCAAACATGTTCCTACCATATATATAGAGCTGTTCGTCCGCCATTACCTCATGTTCCCTCTGCCCACCATGCAATAAACCTGAGTTAACCCAGCCTTTGGCTGTGCCTTGTGTCTTGACTCTCATACACTAAAATAATTGAACCAAATCAACAGCTGAACAAGTCACTCCTGAAGCATGTATGTTTGAAGTCCATAATTAATCTATAGTTCTTCATGCATAGTTATTCTCTATGTATTAGCATTTAAAGTGAACTAAATTGTGTTTCTTCCCTCCCCACCAACACCACTGTCGTCCCAAGTTCCATTTCTTCATTTTGCTACACTTTTCAGCTCTCTTGAGTTGCCACCATGAGAACTAGGCGCATATTGGCAGTTTTCTAATGAGTGGAAACCACAAACATGCGAGAGAAACTGCTATATGGAAACTAGTTGCAACGTCAGGAGAATGAAATGAAGAGCAAGTTGGGCCCTTTCTTTTCCTGAGTTCTGAAGATCGTGGCTGCACATTCATGAGAGACCACATTGATGGACCTGCTGTTGCTGGATGTGATCCTTATGGCCCTTTCTTTAATGATGGTCAGAAAAGGTACCTCTCTGCTCTCCACTGTTACTGATCTTCTCATTTCTGTTTCTTCATTCCCGCCTGCGCTAGCGTTTTCCTACTTTGTTTAGCTTTCTCTCGAAAATCTTTTTGATGAGGTTTGTCAGTTCAAAGCCAGATCATCCCTTCTCCCCATCTGCCATTAAACCAACCCTTTCTCTTGGGACCTGCCTTCTGTGATAAACAAATCCACAGCATCTGCTGCCTTGTGGAGCAAAATGCCAGCTTGTTGCAAGAGCACCTGAGGCTTGAAGTGATTCCCTTTCTATTGTATTTTTCCCTTTTCATAAGGTGAAAGTGGACTATTCAGAGGTCATCCTTCCAGCAAAGAGAGTAATAGGATTTATCTGATTAATGCCAATAGTAGTGAGGAGACTGATCACCTCATTCATTTTCCTTGAGACTTCTAAATGGCTGTTTTGATGCCTGCGATAAGAACAAAGATGGCTTTCCCTCCCCAGTTTGCATAAAATAGTAGCAAACTGGCAGCTGAATTAATATTCAACATTTACAATAAGTATACTCCACAATAGATGAGTCAACACATTAGATTAGTGGTTATAGGACGGGTTGTGAGGTGTGCAAGACTCTCTTTTATAATAACCGGTAAACAGCCAAAAAGATGAGATGGCTTGATGGCATTGTGGACACAATGGGCACAGGGCTGGGCGAGCTGAGGATGATGATGGAGGATAGAGGTGCCTGGAGGGCAATGGTCCATGGGGTCGCAAAGAGTCGGAGCTGACTGTGCGACTGAACCACAACAAACAGCCATGAGACTGCTGATACTGTCTGCTGGTGTTTGCAACAAGAAGCAGTTGCCTCATATTACCTAATGATAGGATTGGTCTTATTTAATTTAATTTAATTTAATTATCACATTTATATACCGCTCACTCGGCCAAAGCCAACTCAGGGCGGTTCACAATAAAAATTAAAAACACAAGTTAAAACAGTTAAAACAGTTAAAACTACCCACCCCCTAAAAACAAGGGGTGCAGGATCCAAAGGCACCATGGGGAAGAGTTCTTCTACACCAACCACCCAATGGCGGTTACCCTTCCACCTGCACCCCACACTTGACCCGCCAGCCAGGTTTTAAGATCTTTTCTGAAAGGCAGCAATTCCGTCCGGAGACGTAGCTCTGTTGGCAGGAGGTTCCAGAGGGCCGGTGCAGACACGGAGAAGGCTCTCCTCCTTGTGCCAGAGAGGCGAGCCCCTCTGGCTGATGGAACAATTAGAGAGCCCCTCCGGTCCGCTCTGGTTGGACGGACAGACGTCCTCAGGGCGATGCGGTCTCTTAGGTAACCCGGCCCACTACCATATAGGGCTTTAAAGGTCAAAACCAGCACCTTGAATTGCACCCGGAGACAAACTGGCAACCAGTGCAGCTCCCGGAGCAGTGGCAAAGCACGGGCATAACGCCCACACCCCATCACCACCCGGGCTGCCGCATTTTGGACCAGCTGTAGCCTCCGAATGGTCGTCAAGGGCAGCCCCATGTAGAGCGCATTGCAATAATCTAGTCTGGAGGTAACCAGAGCGTGAGTGACCATGAGCAAGGAGTCCCGGTCCAGGAGTGGGCGCAACTGGCGGATCACCCGCAGTTGGGCGAAAGCCCTCCTGGTCACAGCCGCCACCTGTTCCTCTAGCAGTAGCCGTGAATCCAGGAGGACCCCCAAGTTGCGCACTGGGTCTGTCTGGGGCAAAATAGCCCCATCCAGAACCAACGATGGTAGCTCCCGGGTTAATGCAGAACCCCCTATCCATAGCCACTCAGTCTTGCTGGGATTCAGTTGTAGCCCGTTAGCCCCCATCCAGACCCCCACAGCTTCCAGGCATCTGGAAAGGACTTTGACGGCATCACTGGGGTCCCCATGGGCCGAGATGTACAACTGAGTGTCATCCGCGTACTGATGGTACCGCACCCCATGGGAACGAATGATCTCACCCAGCGGCTTCATGTAGATGTTAAATAGGAGAGGAGAGAGCACCGAGCCCTGAGGCACCCCCCATTTGAGGGGCCTAGGACTGGACCTCTCACTCTCCAACCACACCGACTGGGTACGACCCCTCAGAAATGAGGAAAACCAGGACCACACATTACCCTGGATTCCCAATCCTCGGAGCCGTCCCAGAAGGATACCGTGGTCAACGGTATCGAAAGCCGCTGAGAGGTCAAGAAGAGCAAGGACGGATGGGTGACCACCGTCCCGCTCCCGCCAGAGATCATCCATCAGTGCGACCAATGCCGTCTCGGTACCATATCCCGGCCTGAATCCTGACTGAAAGGGGTCCAGATAATCCGCTTCATCCAGCACCCCCTGCAGCCGACACGCCACTGCCTTCTCCAACACCTTGCCAATAATAATAATAATAATAATAATAATAATAATAATAATAATAATAATAATAATAATAATAATAATAATAATAATAATAATAATAATAATAATAATAATAATAATAATAATAATAATAATAATAATTATTATTATTATTATTATTATTATTATTATTATTATTATTATTATTATTATTATTATTATTATTATTATTATTATTATTATGTCAAGTCAATTCTGACTTATAGTGAGCCTTTCCAGAGTTTACTAGGTACAGAGTATTCAGTAGTGCTTTATAATTCCTTTCTTCATTTAATAGGCCTCCCAATGTATGAAAGCTCAGTCTGGTGCTTTAAAACAGGGGTGCTCAAACTACGACCCGGGGGCTAGATGCAGCCCCAGATCCCAATTCATCAGGCCCGCAAAGCCCTCATCGCTCCTGGGAGCAAAAGTAAAACACACCCATTTTACTTCCGCGAGCGACGATGGCTTCGTGGGTCGGATGAATTGGTATCGGGGGTTGCATCCGGCCCCTGAGCGAACCATGTGAACGGCCCATTGCCCAAAATGTTTGGGCACCCCTACTTTAAAGTTACCTTTTGCCTCAAGGAACAGCATGTTTTGACCTAATTCTACACTAGATTTTTGCTTTTGTGTTGAATTGTAATGTATTGATTTTTTTAAAAAATCTATTATTAGTCTCCTTGGATGTTTTATTTATTTATACCCGCCAGTGTAGTGCATGTTACTTCTCCAGGTGGTTTACAATTTTTAAAAACTAAGTTCAACAAATTAAAAAAGAATAAAATTAAATATATTACTAATACAGTACAGTAAATTCAACAAAATATCAAATCAATATTCTCTATTTAAAAAACTCTCCTCCCCTCCCCCTCTTTTTTGGTGACAGTGTTCCCCAGGACTTATATGCCTCAAAGTAGAGTGAATGGAGATGGGGGGAAAGGAAGACCCAAATTCACCCTCATCAAAACAGATAGTCAGCAAAAGCCTCCTTAAACAAATAAGTTTTTATCTATTTTGAAAGATCTTAAGAGAACCCGCTCCTTGAATTTCTGTTGGCAAATCTTTCCACATTGAGGTGGCCACCACAGAAAAGGCCCTTCTTCATGTATCTGATCTCTGAGGCCACCCTCAATAGTCTGGTCCATTGCCAAGTTATGAGAGAGAAGTGATATGCAAATAGATAATTAAACAGAGATAATTAAACCTTGGGAATTTTGTTAGATGTCTCTATGTGGAGTAGTGACCCTAACAGCATTAGCTATGTGAGAATGAAAATAAACAACAGCCACTTTTATGGTCAATTTAGTCCAGAGTTAGTCCAGAGCTCCCCTGTGGCTTAGTGGTTAAGGCGCTGAGCTGGAGACTGGAAGGTCAGGTTTCAATACCTGAGAGCTGCACTTGGGGGCATGAAAGGAACCTCATTCAGGAGTCCCCTAAAAGTCCTTTCAACCCAGAGTAATTTCTGACACAAAATTATTATGTATTATTATAGAGTTAACATATGGCCTTGGAGACTTTGTGATCCTGTGCTGAGTAAACTAGTCTTTCCCCTTTCTTTTCCTTGACTAACTTTTACCATTGCCAATGTGTTTTTTGTTGTTGGCTTTTTGTTTTCTGTTTTTTAATTGGAGGGGACATCATTTTTGTTTTCTGTTCTCATTTATAAATTTATTCAGTTTGTTTATTTTTTATGTTTAATTTCTTATTGTAAATATTTTTTAATGTGCTGTAAGCCACCCAGATTTGGAAAATATCCCGGATGGGCGGGATATAAATGCAATAAATAAATAAATAGGTGTGACTTTCAACAATATCTGCTGGATACAATTAAATAATGGTTGTCTCATCTTTGCTACATTCTCACTTGAGAGCTGGCCGAGACAAAGAACATTCTGCAGTCCAGACTTAACTTTTTCTGAAGTTGCAAATGCCGGATTTGTTGTAGTGATTATCTAGACTGGGGTTAATGGGTTAATGGGACTGGAAAATGAAAAATTCTCTTTTTCTAGTGTGAACAATAAGGGCACATTTTTACAACAACAAAATAGGCCTTTTACCCATTACATTATTATGATAAGATTTTTTAGTCGGCAGGAATGTAAATATAGCTGCTTCCATCATTACAAAGGCAGCAATACTTAATTTAAAAATATGACTGCTAGTTTTTGTTATTTACTGCCCTCTGGCAACAAGACTTACCCCAGACTCTTTTTAAAAAAACACATTTAAATTAACACAGTAACAAAAGCTACACCCAAGCTCAGTTGAGTAAGTTTCTCTCCCCACTTTTTTCTGATCTTCCTGAAGTGAAGTAGTAAAATAAGGTCCCTGGGAAATGGTGGGTCACAAACAATTGCAATGGGAGGAAATAATCCCATACCTCTTTAAATCTGTGCAATCACCTGTCAAGGTCAGGATCTAGTCAAATAAATCTCTCTCCTTTACTTGTATTTTGTCACTCAGATCCCATCAGGTTTACAGATACTGAGAAGGCCTTTAGTTGTGTGCTTTGATTCCAATTTATTGCACCGTTGCTGAAAGTATAGTAAAGGTCGTATCTGACTCTAGGGTTCAGTGCTCATCTCTGTTTACATCCAAAGAGCCAGCGCTGTCTGCATCTGCAGATGTTTCCATGGACATGTGACAGGCATGCCTTGACACCAGAGTGTATGGAACGCTGTTTACCTTTCCACCAAAGTGGTACTGTACCTCTTTATCTACTTGCAATTTCTTGCTTTCGAACTGCTAGGTTGGCAGGAGCAGGGACAGAGATGGGAGCTCATTCCATCATGAAGTACTCAGGTCTCGAACTGCAGACCTGCTGCCCTTCCAGTCATCAAGTTCAGTGTCTTAACCATTTGAGCCACCACTGAAAATATATGTAGATGGATGAAAAATCGGTTTGCTGAAAGTATGAACAGGTGAAAAATCTCTTTAGTTCGCATCCTAATGTGAAATTACAGAGTGTGTAGCTTATGGACTCTAAAATGTTGAGTCATAATTTGAATCATTCTCAGTTTGTGACATAATTCAAAAACCAACAATAAAAAGACAGTGATATGTTGTTGTTTTTTTAGGGGAAAATACGTTTGAAAAACGTGTGGGCAGAAAAAACATATCAATTTTAAGAAAAGAATAGGAAAATAAAATCACATTCATGCCCATGTCAGAATGGCCTTGGTCCTGAAAAAATTACAATGCCAGTTAACTGTTTTACCCTGTCTTTGTTGGTATGTGTGGTCAAATTATCTCTAATTCACGACAATCCTATGAATGGAAGATCTACAAAATGTCCTTTCCTCAACAACGTTGCTTAGTTCTTGCAAGCACAAGCCTGGGTTTCCCTCACAAAGGCAATCCATCTCATGTTTGGTCTTCCTCTTTTCCTGCTGGTTTCCACCTCTCCAGCATTATTATCTTTTTTAAGAGAGTTTAGCCTTCTCATGATGTGCTCAAAGTAGGACAGCCTCAGATTTATTCTAGGAGTCACTTGTTTGTCTTTCTGGCAGATCAGGGTATCCGCAGAGCTCTCCTCCAGCACCATATTACAAATGAATTTTTAAAAATTCCAGTCAGCTTTAATTACTGACCGCATCCATAGATGGTGATTGGGAATACAATAATGTGAATGGTCTTAGTCTTAATCTCCCATGACACAACCTTACACTTGATGATCTTTTCTAATTCCTTCATTGCTCCTCTTCAGAGTCTACCTTCTTCTGGTTTCTTAGCTGCAGTCTCCATTCAGATTCATGACTAAACCTAGATATACAAAACTTTTCACTACTTCAATTTCTTCATCATCAGTTTTAAAGTTATTTAGTTCTTCTGTAGTGACAGTTTTCATTTAATTTTGTGATAAAATAGGCCAAGGTCCTTCAGACAGTACACTAGAGATCATATTTCTGAATGCTTCCTTAAATAAAAGCAACTCCTCTGAGGTGCTGTTTTTCCTCATGGTTTTATGCATTCAAAAATAGTGCTTATTCTTTGTCTATTACCTGGCCAGGTTATCCTGCTATGGTAATAGAGTAGACCATAGTGCCAGCGACTCAACTCCAAGTGTCAGGTGGCGGTTAACTAACCTGACAACCCTGAGGACTAATGGCTTGGGTGCCGAAGTCCACAGGGAAGGGTGATGGTCCCAAAGTGGATTAAATCCCACTTGAATCCATCTTGATAGAGGGCAGCAGCTTCATCAATACTGGCCTGGGGCTGATGAGGACTTTGTGAGTCAGGACCAGAAAGTGACTCACGGAACTGGATCAGTGTTATGGGGGTCATGCTATGATGTAGAAGGCAGATGAAAGGCCACTGCGTTATATTCTCAGGACAGTCTTCATGGCTGATCGCCATGATGATCACCTATATTTGGATTCGGAAGAAGAAGATTGCCTGAATGGGCATAGTAAATTTCCTTCCTCCCTTCTTTCTTTCTTTCTTTCTTTCTCCCTTCCTTCCTTCCTTCCTTCCTTCCTTCCTCACTCTGTCCTGGTTGATTTGATTGATTGATTGATTTGATTTGATTTCTATTGTGCTTTCAAAAAAGCTTGAATGCATTTAATTAAACTACAAGTACAACTGCAAGCAGAATGTGCAGAGAATTGGTGATGTTTAGAACTGCAAACAATAACTTTGAAAAGTAACTTTACTGGAGTGCAAGACCCAGAATATGGCCAGGTAGGCGCTTCTCTAAAAGTACTGCAAACCATTGCCATTCTTACTACTCTGTTTCTTTCAGAGCTCCTGTCCTGTGTTTACCACTTTGGGACAGCTAGCTAGAGAACAGCTGAGTGCTGTCAATTCAGATCAGCCAAAGGCTTGACCTGTAGTCACAAAGTTCGCTCTTTAATGGATTATGGAAACCTCACTGTTGCAAAGGCTTGAAGCCAATGCTTTTGGGATGTTGGTCATGCTCAGCTAGGAAGCCCCAGCAGATGTAAGCAAGATAATAGCTGAGCTTGCTTCTGGTGAGCCAGGAAATCTTGCCTTCTGTCATCTCTACAGTGCATCAATGAGAAGGGATTTGCAGTCTATGCATCATGGTTCCAAACACTGTGAGTTTATCTTGGTAGAAGCAGTCTGCCTGACAGCTACACAGTGGAACTAAGGCTAGGCAGTATCATTTTGTGAGCACGTAGGCAGGTAAATCTTTATGCCTTAACCTCCAGAATGCAATTATATTCATATCTGTTGTAGGAGCAGCCTATCGTTATCTGTTGGAATAAATATTATGAAATGGGCCCTCGAGTAATTAATTAAAACCATGTGACACAGAATGATGATAAACATCATAATGCTTATGGGCTGGGAGAATTCATATCATGCTAATGCTGCTTGCTTACTTCTCTCTGATAAAGGTAGGTCATGGTGTATGAAACGAAGCTGATCGGACAGATAGATTCTGGTTAGGGTGGAAGAGATGGAGACTAAAATGACAGATGTTTTCCTTCCAGGAAAAGGCTGAGAGAGAGAATGATATAGAACAGTTTATCTTACAATAAGCCAGTCTTAACAGTAAGTCCTGTTAGCTTGTAAGAAAGCCATGAGGGTTTCCTTTTGCTTGGGTTAAGCAACCTGTACAGACTAATCAAGCATGCAAGGGGAAAGCAATAACTTAATTTCTTAAAACCAGCCATGTCTTTGGGTGCCAACAAGTGTTTTGTTTACTCTCTGATATACTTGTACAGACTAACATGCTACCACTTCAAAAATTGGAAATGCTGTAAATTCTTACTTCTACTATAATAATTTCATGTCAGAAATTATTCTGGGTTGAAATTATTTTTGCTGGATAATGAGGTTCCTTTTATGTCCCCAATATCTTTTCCCACCGAAGTGGTCCCTATTTATCTACTTGCAATTTCTTCATTTCAAACTGCTAGATTGGCAGGAGCTGGGACAGAGACGCACGCTGAAACCATCATGCAGTACTTGCCGGCCGTCCAGCTAACAAGGAGAGCTTCTTAACCACTGAACCACCACAGCCCCCTTACATCTAGTGTATGGCACAAAAGCATAGAGGCTGCTATAAAAAAAGATAAAGGCATTTCAATGTGGATTGATCAATATTAAGAATTTCTTGTACCAAAAGGGTGACCAAGAGAAAAATACTAAACTGAATGCATAAAATCCAACAAATTGTTAAAGACATAAAAATCAGAACAATAAAAAAAACCTACAATCACATAATGAAAAACAGAAAATATTGATTGTTACAACTGAGCATTCAAGATTAAAATAATTGGGAGGAGAGGTGCAACAAGAAGAAAAACTTTATGACTGAAGAACTTAAAAGACTGGTTTGATTCAAGACAACTTTTTTTAACTGCCACATCCAAAGTCAAAATAGCTATGGTGACATACAGACTCCAGTAGACGAGAAACAAATAATTTTTTCGTTTTCCTTACTTACTTACTTTCTTGCATCAGGTTATACAAAACAGGTTGTGCAACATGTATCCTGCAGCCTACATACGGTCCCATGTTCTTCCTCTTCTCTTTTCTCTCTCTGTTACTTATCAGGAAAAAATGGATCAAGGAGGAAAAGATAAAGAAGTTGGACAATATATTTTGTTTGATAATAGCAGGAGCCTCTTATCTGGGAGCGCTCTTTTTCTCCTTTGCAAACTTTTAATCATTGTATTTACTCACATAGATCACTGATGCTAGTGTAAAAATAGCAACTATTATTTTTATTATCTACAGTCAAGTCACACACCTGATTTATAGTTGAAATTTTTCAAGTGGTAGTCCTGTTAGTCTGTGCAAGCATATCAGAGAGTAAACCAAAAAATGGCAAAAAAGTTGTGGTATCTTAAAGACTAACTACTGTGTTTTAATGTGAGCTTTTGTGGATCAATTCCACGAAAGCTCATATTAAAATACAGCAGTTAGTCTTTAAGGTGCCACAACTTTTTTTGTCTTTTTAGTTGTTTAGTTTACTCTCTGATATATCTGACTTATAGCAGCCCTAATAGGGTTTTCAGTGGACTGCGGTGGCTTAGTGGTTAAGACGCTGTTGTGTAATGAATATATTTGTAACCACAAGAATGAGTGGATATAACAATCTCTAATAGTAACACTGTAACCTTCTGTATGAGGACGCGAGCTAGTGGCCACCGGGGGCAGTAGCGAGCGCCCAGCTCACATGGTACACATTCCTCAAATGCCTTCAGCTGCGCAGGAAAGATTCCCGCGCTCACCTCACCTGGACAAGAAAGCCGTGACTAAGGATGATGTCACTTGGACAGTAGCCAATGCCCTGTAGAAGAGCCATACTCAATTGTATAGCCACCGTATAAAAGGAGCTGTTTGTCCGCCATTACCACATGTTCGTACTGTACTCCATGCAATAAAGATGTGCTAGGCTAGCCTACAGCCGTTTCCATTGTCTTGATTCCCAAACATTAAATTGGCGACGAAGGTGGGATCATGGATTCCCATGGGGACAAGACATATTCACAGCAACCGGTGTTCAACGTGACCCAGCCCGAGCGATGGGACTGGTTCGAGATGCACTTCAAGAGTACGGTAGCGGTTGCTGGCATCACCAACACGGGAAAGAAGAGAGGTCTTCTCATCATGATGCTTGGTTATCACACAGTGCAAGCGCTGATGGATCTGGTGGCACCACGAGAAGTGGAACAGGTTTCCGTAACCGAACTGCTGGTGACCCTGAGAAACCACTTCAAGCCCAAGGTATCCTTCTTCTCTGCCAGGGCTGCGTTCGCGAGGAGGGACCAAAAGCCGGGTGAGTACGTATCCGAGTATGCGGCGGCCCTCCGTTTGGCGGCAACCCCATGCGAATGGCGGGAAATTCTAGACATGGCCCTGAGGGATAGGCTGCTCTGCGGGATGCGAGATGGGGAAACCCAAAGGAAGCTCATAACCCAAGGCCACGTCCTCATCTTCAAAGAGGTACTACAAGAGGCCCTAGCTGCTGAGTCCACAAGGCCAAGCTTCTCAAAGCAAAGCCACCACAAGTAGAGGCAGCTGCATCCGCAGTCCAGGCAACTTGGAGGGCGCCCCCTGCCCCGCACTCGCCCACATCCTCAGAGGCCTCCGCCACCCCAGGCTCCAGTGAAGATGAGGGAGTCCGGAAAGTCAGAAAGGGGCTGAGTGAGAAGAAAGGGAAAGGGGGTCGGCGCTGCGATGGCTGCGGAGCATCCCACAAGCGGAGCAAGTGCCCATTCCGGAAGGCTGAGTGCCACAACTGTGGATGGAAAGGCCACATCGCCAGGGTCTGCAAGCAACGGCGGGACGATAGCAAGCGCCCCACGAGGAGATGGGATGGCGTCGGCAGAGTCTACGATGGCGACGACGACCCAGAGGGGGACCACGTGTACCGAAGAGTACATGCGGAAGACGACTTGGCCGTCCACAGTGTGCCTTTAGGGCAACCATGTTTTTATGTTGAGGTACTGTTGCAAGGGGTTCCCGTTAAGATGGAAATAGACTCGGGGTCCGTATACTCCTTCATTTCCCATAAGGAGTTTTTGCGCATTCCCCCCAAGGAGCAACCCAGACTCAAAGAGATGAGGTCGAAATTAAGAGACGTGCAGGGAAATGGGATCCCAGTGTTGGGGTTCGGGGATTTTGAAATACAGTATAAGGGACTCAGGAGGAAACTCCCTCTAGTAGTTCTAAGGGAGGGTAGTGTAACCTCCTGGGAACACAATGGTTCAAACCCCTGGACATTTTCATAGGAGGCGTCCATGCCATCGGGGGGGATGAGATTCAGGCAGTGTGCGACGCATAACCCGAGGTATTCAAGAGGGGGCTTGGGAAGTACAAGGGGCCCCCAGTTTCTTTCGACATAGACCCGGAGGTCCGCCCAATTAGACTCAAGCCACGTCGGGTTCCATTCACCCTGAAGGACAAAATTGAAGCGGAACTGGACAAACTGGTGGGTCAGGGGATTTTAGTGCCTGTGGACTCTGCAGAGTGGGAGACTCTTATTGTTACAACGTTGAAAGCAAATGGGGAGGTGTGGATTTGCGCTGACTACAAGGGTACAATCAACAAGGCAATCTGCCCTAATGCCTATCCGGTGCCGGTACTTAGCCATCTGCTAGCTACTTTACATGGGGGAAAGTTTTTCGCCAAATTAGATCTGCCGCAGGCGTACCAGCAGCTATCAGTAACCCCAGCTACAGCTGCTGCGCAAACCATTGTAACTCACAAGGGGGCATTCAAGGTAATGCGCCTACAGTTTGGGGTGAACTCGGCGCCGGGGATATTTCAGTCCCTTGTGGAATGTTTGTTAAAGAAGTTACAGGGAATTTTGCCATACTTCGACGACATATTGATATCTGGGGGGAGCGAATCAGAACTGGCCCAGAGACTAGATAAGGTCCTTACAGCCTTCGAATCCGCGGGATTGAGGCTGCGGAGGGACAAATGTGTGTTTCTGGCAAGAGAAGTTGAGTTTCTGGGGTTCCGTATAACCCCTGAGGGGGTGAAACCCGCTGAGTCCAAAGTTTCAGCTATCCAAAACGCCCCTCGCCCCACCGCGAAACCGGAGCTACAATCCTTCCTGGGGCTGCTGAATTTTTACCATTCTTTCCTGCCCAGGAAAGCATCGATTGCAGAGCCCCTGCATAGGCTGCTGAAGAAGGATGCGGTTTGGCGGTGGGGGGGAAATCAGGAATGGGCTTTCAGGGAACTCAAGCAGCTCCTCTCCTCAGAGGCTATTCTGACCCATTTCGACCCAAAGAAGCCGGTAGTCTTGGTCTGCGACGCCTCGCCAGTGGGGGTGGGGGCGGTCCTTTGCCACGTGTTAGAGGGCGGGCGAGAAGCCCCAGTTGCCTTCTATTCGAGATCATTGTCCAAGGCAGAACGAAATTACGCCCAAACAGATAGGGAGGCCCTTGCTATTGTGGCGGGCACAAAGAAGTTCCACGATTTCTTGTATGGTCGTCCATTCACCATTGTAACCAACCACAAGCCACTATTGGGTATTTTCACCTCAGACAAGCCCACTCCACAGATCCTTTCCCCAAGGATGCTTCGGTGGGCTATTTTCCTCAATGCATACAAGGGTTCATTAGAGTACTGCCCAGGGAAAGACATAAGCCACGCTGACGCACTCTCAAGGTCTCCTCTTCCCCAGCTGGGAGACCCAAAGTGTGAGATAGAGCAAGACAGCCAAGTCCTCCTCACAGAAGCTCTAGATGCACCCCCCATACTTCCCGTGGAAATCTCTGCAGCCACGGCAAAGGATAAAACTTTAGCTCTTGTTAGATCCTGGGTACAGAAGGGGTGGCCCACGGCTCCCCCCGCAGACGAGTTTGCTGCGTTTTTCAGGAAGAGGGTTGAGTTGTCCACAGAAAGGGGCTGCCTCCTGTGGGGGGAGAGGGTGGTGGTCCCAGAATCATTAAGAGCAAGGGTGCTACGGCTTTTACATGTCAGCCACCCAGGGATCGTGCGCTCTAAGGCGCTGGCCCGAAGCTATTTCTGGTGGCCACAGCTAGATGCAGACATTGAACACATGGTGAACACCTGCGAAAGTTGCCAGAGCTCTCGCCCTGAGGAGTCCCACCTTCCACACAGAGAATGGGACACAGCTAGGGGGCTGTGTTCCCGCCTCCACACAGACTTCGCAGGTCCATTCAGGGGTTCCTTTTTCCTACTGGTCGTGGATGCATACTCCAAGTGGTTAGAAGTGATTCCAATGCGCAGCACCTCATCAGCTGCAACCATAAAACAACTGCGCAGGCTGATAAGTACCTTCGGGATACCTGATGTCATTGTGAGTGACAATGCGAGTACTTTCACGTCGGCCGAGTTCCAGGCGTTCTTGGAGTCCAACGCCATTCGGCACATTACCTCAGCCCCTTTTCACCCTGCAACTAACGGCCAGGCGGAACGCCTGGTGCGCACAATGAAAGAGGGGCTGCGGCACATGGGACCAGGGGATCTGGACCGGCAGCTCTGCCAGTTTTTGTTGGCATACCGGGTGACGCCATTGGCGTCGGGATTCTCCCCCGCTGAACTCCTCATGAAAAGGAAATTGCATTCATTGTTAACCAGGTTGGATCCCACCAGGGTGGAGGATAGGGGAAGAAACATTGAGCACAGCCCCACAAAAAACTTCCAGATAGGTGAACCTGTACATTGTAAGAACTACGCAGCTACAGGGCCAGCCTGGGTGCCGGGAGTAGTCATTAAGCAAAAGGGACCAGTGTCATACTGTGTTGAGACCAACACGGGTCTCCTCTGGAGAAGGCACGCTGACCAACTAAGGCATCAAGTGATTGGGGGGCCGGACAGAGGTTCCCAGCAGCAAAACTCAACGTTAGGGTCCTCCCCCACCCGCTTATCCCAAGGGGGAGAAAATGAAAGGCAGCAGTCCCAAACAAGGGGGGGAAGCACAAGCTCAAACCCGTATCCTTTAGATACACCAGTTTCCCCCAGCCCTTTCAAAGAGAGGAATGAGTTTGCCCCTGTTGCCCCTGAGTTAGATTTTGAGTTACCAAACCGGGGGGGGGGGGGTTTGGAGTGTTCCCCCACCCGTCCAAGTGAAGAGCGGGGTTTTTCTTTAGTCCCTAGTGCCCCCGGTTTGCCCACATGCGCATCAGAAACCCATCCTCCCCCTTCTCCTACCCAAACCAAAGCTGCAAGTCCGCAGCGAGTCACTAACGAGTCATCCTCTCCAATTGCAGGACAAGAGCCAGGAGGACACAGACGAGGGGGCATGGCCGAGTCAAGCATAACGGCCGCACGCCCAAAACGCACATGCGGAAAACCAGTTTGGTTGAGGAACTTTGTCCCATCTTAGGGGGGAGGGATGTTGTGTATTGAATATATTTGTAACCACACGAATGAGTGGATGTAACAATCTCTAATAGTAACACTGTAACCTTCTGTATGAGGACGCGAGCTAGTGGCCACTGGGGGCAGTAGCGAGCGCCCAGCTCACATGGTACACATTCCTCAAATGCCTTCAGCTGCGCAGGAAAGATTCCCGCGCTCACCTCACCTGGACAAGAAAGGCGTGACTAAGGATGATGCCCTGTCGAAGAGCCATATTCAATTGTATAGCCACCGTATAAAAGGAGCTGTTTGTCCGCCATTACCACATGTTCGTACTGTACTCCATGCAATAAAGATGTGCTAGGCTAGCCTACAGCCGTTTCCATTGTCTTGATTCCCAAATACTAAAGACGCTGAACTTGACAACTGGAAGGTTGTCAGGTCAGCAGTTCAAGACCCAAGTATTCCATGATAGAGCAAGCTCCCATCTCTGTCCCAGCTCCTGCCAACCTAGCAGTTCGAAAGCAAGAAATTGCAAGTAGATCAATAGGTACCACTTTGGTGGGAAGGTCAGTGTTCCATTCTAGTCATGCCTGCCACATGTCCACGGAAATGTCTGCAGATGCAGATAGTGCTGGTTCTTTGGCTATAAACAGAGATTGGCACTGTGACCCTAGAGTCAGATACAACTGGCTTTTGAGCAAGGGCAACCTTTACCTAACAGGGTTTTCAAGGTATGTGAGGTAATGAAGGAGTAGTTTTATCACAACTTTCCCCACACAGTGAGATATATATTTTTGCATGAGGATATGAACCCAGGACTTTTGAATCCTACTACATCACTGTATCCACTATACTATTGTCTATGTCTAGATAGTCTTATCCTCATGTATTTAATAGCAATGGGCTTCCAAATATGTCTCAATGTTGCTTCATTAGATTTGTATGCTGAGATGATAGTTCTACAATAATAATTCAGATTTTTATCCATTGATTTCCATGCCCCAGCTAATAATGTCTTTAACAATGGATTAACCTAGGGCTTTGTGAAGAGATGGGATCAGATGGCAGATGGCAATAGCCAAATTAACAGCGTATAAAAAGATTATTCTTTTTGCAGACCAATCACCTACTTAATCTCCTGTTCCTTTCTGATGGTGATAGGCAGTGACTTGGATGAAGAACACAATGGTTAATGGCAGCACTGTACATTGCCCCCCCCCCGTTATTGAAAATGTATATCTGCAGCTCACTATATATTGCTGAAAATCATAATTCAAAACTATGTATCTGTCTTATGGAACTTAGTTTGGAGGAAGTGCCTGAAAAACTGAAATGAGTTGCCCAATTGCAGTATTGAAGTGCATATCAGATCATAATTCTTGGCCTTGGATGTTATTAACTGATGGGAGTTATCAATGAGTGAGGAATTTGAGGAGCCATAATTACTTACCCAATTTAGGAACATAATAATGTAAAAGTCTTATTGTGCCAGAGCAGGTCCTGTCTGGCCATGTTTCTAGAAGGATGAGCCAAATACTTTCAGAAAGCCCACATATCACTCATGAAAACAATAGGGAGCCCATTGCAGTTTTCAATTAAAGTGCACATTTCTGAGACATGAAAGAGAAAGAGAGCATGTTTGTTTGCTGCGACTTCAACTCATCAGTGCAGAATCGATAAAGATACTGTACCAGAATAAATGTAAAAACTTCCCTGAGTCGGGTTCGCCTGAGTGGGCAGCATAGAAATCTGAAAATTAAATTAAATTAAATTAAATTCCCAACTTCTGAGCGAAATTTTAAAAAGTTACTTTTAGGGACTACAAGCTCAGAACTGAGGGATTCGGTGAATTGTAGTCCAAAAGTTAACATTTGCAGGTTTTACATCTTTTTCCATCAGTCCATCTTTCTAACCAATGGAGGTTTGGGGGACAACCATGAGAAACAGATCCTCCATTTGGCCCCAGTTGTTAGCAGCTTTGAAATGTGATGTTAAAAACTGGCAATATGAAAAAGCTTAGTGTTCAGTCAATGAATCCTCATTCTGTGATTTGGTATGAATTAATTACAACTCCGCCATTTTTTTGTTTACTTGAATATTTATGCTTCTGTGAGTGCACAATCTTTATTTTGCAATTGCTTGCCATTTTGTTTGTATTTAATTAGTTTATTGTGAGCTCCTTTGAATTATCAAAGAAAAACAGAATACTGCATTAAATAAAAGGAGGAGAGATTATTAAAAGATTTTCTTCCTCCCTGTATTCTTTGCTGTTTGACAGCACATCCATATCAAAGGCACATATGCAGCACATCTTCCATTATCTAAATCTCAGAGATCCAATCTATTAGCTGTGAATCAATGGAAAGAGAAATGGTAGTAGCTGATGATGTGAGGAATGGCTTAGAGCTTCAGTTCAGTGTTTTGTAGCAGCACTACATCAGTCCTGTAGATTTCCCCCCTCTCTGTTCATTTCTGTGTTCTAGAGTATTTTCTTAATAATACTTTTGTACAACACTGTTGTTACTGAAAATGTCCCACTGAGGAATATCCCTGGAAATCAGCAGCATCTTTAATACTTGAATGGCATCTATACAAGTATACAAGTCTATACAAGTCTATGGAACTCTCTGCCAGAAGAAGTGGTGACAGCTGTCAGTCTTGACAGCTTTAAGAAAGGATTAGACAAGTTCATGGAGGACAAGAGTATCAATGGCTATAATTATGGATACTTAAGGACAACCTCCGGGTTGGAGAGATAGGCAGGATATCTCTCAACATCATTTCCAGGGAATCCTAAGCAGGTGAAGGCATCTGCTTGGGAATACCCTGAAGGAAATGGTGAGCCACTGTGTGAGACAGAATGCTGGACTGGATGGGCTGTGGCCTGTTCCAGCAAGGCTGTTCTTATAAGTATTAAAGTGAACATCTCTCTTTGAGCATAGATGAATTTGTGTCCCTCTTAAAAGAAAATGCAGCTCTACAAAATCTTGATCGTTTCAATATTCATGAAGTAAATGGGAGTGTATAGATAGTACTGAAGTTAGTTCCTGGGGTTTGCCATCTCAAACATGTATATTCTACTATTGTTGGTGATGGATAGTTTAGTGTAAGGGACCAAAGACAATGAAACAGCCGAAGGGTTGGCTTAACACAGGTTTATTGCATGATGATCCGGAGGAACATGTGGTAATGGCGGATGAGTAGCTCAATATATACAGCTGGCTATACATTTGAATGTGGCTCGTCGACAGACTATTGGTTGCTGCCTGCGTGACGTCGTAGTAGGTCACGCCCTTCTTGACCAGGTGAAGAGGTGGCGGGGAATCTTTCCACGCTGCTGAACCAGGTGAATCTGAGCCATGAGAGCTGGACGCTCGCTATTGCCATCTAGTGGTCACTAGCTCGCGTCCCCTTATCAGGTTTACATTGATACAGCTGATGGTTATAATGTTGCACACAGAAAGGTTACATTGTTAACACATGGCAAAGGTACATTGTTAAAGGCACAGCTTTACAGAACACAACATCCCTCCCCCCTAGGATGAGACGAAGTCTCTCAGCCAAGATGGCTTGTTGCATGTGCGTTTGGGCCGTGAAGAGGGCTGACCCCCCCCCCAGGGGCGCTACTGCTTCTTTGTTCCCTGGTCCCTTGTCCTGAAATGGGAGAGGGAGACTTGTTAGTGGCTTGCCGCTGTCTGGCGGCCTTGGGGGAAGGGAAAAACTCCATTGTGGGCAGACCGGGGGCAGTCGGGGCTAACGAAAAACCCCTCTTCTCGCTTGGACGGGTGGGGGACCACTCCAAAAAACCCCCCCAGTTCTGAAAATCAAAATCTAACTTAGTAGGGGTATCCGCATTTGTGGGGACATTTCGCGAGATATGTATGGGGTCGGGTTCCTCCTCCTCCTCAGAAAGATCCCCTAGGATATCTACGAGAACATCCCCCTCCCCCCTTGGTGGGGGCCCGCGGTCCCCTTTTCCTCCCCCTTGGGCTGAACGGGTGGGGGAGAACCCTAACGCTGATTTTTTCTCTGTTTGGTCTGTGCCCTGCTCATCGGAGACCCTGCGTCGGAGCTGGTCTGTGTGCCGCCTCCACAGGAGCCCTGTACTGGTTTCCACGCGGTACGACACGGGGCCGGTTTGCTCTACCACTACGCCCGGTACCCAGGCTGGGCCCGTGCTGGCGTAATTCCTGCAATGCACGGGGGCGCCTATACTGAAACTCTTCGTGGCCTCTAGCCCGATGTTCCTTACTTTGTCCTCTACCCTCATGGGGTCTAGCCTAGTAAGGATGGTGGTCAGTTTCCTACGCATTAAGAGCTCTGCGGGGGAGTATCCTGACGCCAAAGGGGTCACCCTGTACCCTAGCAGAAACTGACAGACTTGTAGGTTCAGATCCCCGGGGCCCATGCGCCGCAACGCGTCCTTCGTGGTGCGGACGAGGCGCTCTACTTGGCCATTGGTGGCCGGGTGAAACGGGGCGGAGGTGATGTGCCGAACGGCGTTGATCTCCATGAACGCCCTAAACTCGGAGGACGTGAAGCAACTAGCGTTGTCGCTAATTAATGTGTCGGGTATGCCGAACGTGGAAAAGAGCCTCCGCAGATGCCTAATGGTCTGGGCCGAGGAGGTGCTCGTGACTGGGATAACCTCCAACCACTTGGAGAAGGCGTCCACTACGAGAAGGAACAGGGTGCCTCTGAACGGGCCCGCGAAATCAACGTGCACCCGGGACCACGGCCCTTTAGCTGCGTCCCATTCCCTGTGGGGAAGGCGGGCCTCCTCTGGTCTGGAGCATTGGCAACTTTCACAAGTGCCGACCATGTGGTCGATGTCGGTGTCCAGCTGGCGCCACCAGAAGTAACTCCGGGCCAGCGCCTTGGATCGCACGATGCCGGGGTGGCTGACGTGCAGCAGTTTGAGCACCCGCGGCCGAAGGGAAGTGGGAATCACCACCCGCTGCCCCCACAAGAGGCACCCCCTCTCTAGGGACAGTTCTAGCTTTTTTCTGAAAAATGGGGCGAACTCCTCCGCTGGGGAGGATGCCGGCCACCCTTTCTGCACCCAGGAGCTAACTGCCGCTAACGTCTTGTCCTTCTCTGTCGCTTTGGCAATGTCGGCGGGCACTACGGGGGGCGAATCCAGCACCTCTATCATGAGAACCTGATGGTCCCGCTCCCCCTTGCTCACCTGGCTGGGCGTTAGGGGAAGGGGAGACCTAGATAGAGCGTCCGCATGGCTGATCTCTTTCCCGGGCCAGTAGACCAACGCGTGCTGATACGCGTTGAGAAAAATGGCCCACCTGAGCATCCTTGGGGACAGGATCTGCGGGGTGGGTTATCTGCGGTAAAGATGCCTAGCAGGGGCTTGTGGTCCGTTACAATGGTGAAGGGGCGGCCGTACAGAAAATCGTGAAATTTTTTCATCCCCGCGACTATTGCTAGTGCCTCCCTGTCTGTCTGTGCGTAGTTTCTCTCCGCTTGGGACAGGGACCTGGAGTAAAATGCTATCGGGGCCTCCCTTCCGTTTTCCAACACGTGGCACAGCACCGCCGCCACCCCCACTGGAGATGCATCACAGGTCAGAACTACTGGGCGTTTGGGGTTGAAGTGGGTCAGTATGGCGTCGGACGCCAGGAGGCTTTTTAGCTCACTAAATGCCCTTTCTTGGTCATCGCCCCACTTCCATGCCTGGTCTTTCTTAAGCAGTTTGTGTAGTGGTTCAGCCACCACTGCCTTCCGGGGGAGGAAGGAGTGGTAAAAGTTGAGCAGCCCTAGGAACGACTGCAGCTCGGGCTTGGAGGTGGGGCTGCCACCTTGGACTTGGATGGTTTTATTCCCTCAGGAGTCACACAAAACCCTAGGAACTCAACCTCGGTTGCGAAGAAGACGCATTTGTCCTTTCGCAGTCTCAGCCCCGCTTTTTCGAATATTGTCAGGACCTTCCCCAACCTCTTGGCCAATTCAACCCGACTCCCCCCGTTATTAACACGTCATCAAAATAAGGCAACACCCCCTCCAGTCCCTTCAGGAGGCGTTCCACGAGTGACTGGAAAATTCCAGGCGCCGAATTCACGCCGAACTGGAGGCGCGTCACCTGGAACGCCCCCTTATGGGTGACTATGGTCTGCGCAGCAGCTGCGGCAGGGGACACCGTAAGCTGCTGGTAGGCCTGTGCTAAGTCGAGCTTAGCGAAACATTTTCCCCCGTGTAACCTGGCCAGCAGATGGCTGACTACCGGCACCGGATATGCATTCGGGCGGATCGCCTTGTTGATGGTGCACTTGTAGTCGGCGCATATGCGGACCTCCCCATTGGCCTTTAGTGCGGTTACAATTGGAGTTTCCCACTCCGCGGAATCAACAGGCACGAGGATTCCCTGGCCCACCAATTTGTCCAGTTCCGCCTCTATCTTGTCCTTAAGTGCGAACGGCACCCTGCATGGTTTAAGACGAATTGGGCGGACCTCCGGGTCCAGGTCGAACCTCACTGGGGGCCCCTTGAATTTCCCCAGTCCTTTTTTGAAAACTTCGGGGTGCGCCTCGCACACCTCCAGAATTGGATCAGTCCCAATGGCGTGCATCCCAACGGCGTGCACCCCCCCAATAAACAAACCCAGGGGCTGGAACCATTGAGTCCCGAGGAGGCTGCAATCTCCCCCTTTAAGCACGACTAGGGGAAGGGACGCGGCGTGCTTCTTGAATTTAACCTGAAATTCTCCAACCCCCAACACTGGAATACTGTTCCCTTGCACGTCCCGTAGTGTGGACCTCAATGCTTTGAGCTTGGGTCGCTTGTGGGGGGCAATTCCCAAAAACTCCCTCTGGGAAATGATTGAATATGAGGACCCCGAGTCAATTTCCATCCTAATGGGAACCCCTTGGACTAGTACCTCAACAAAATAGCGGGGGTGTCCTGCAGACACGCTGAACACTGGGGCGTCGTCCTCGCTGCCATCGGAGATGCGGCCCACGCCATCCTGCTTCCGCGTGGCCTGGGCGCCGTCCTTGGGTCCCGTTGAGCGGTCTTGTCCCGCGGAACAGTCTGCGGAGCTCCTCCGGGTCTCGCGCTTCTTCCTGCACACCTTGGCGATGTGCCCGCGGCGGCCGCAGTTGTGGCACTTGGCCTTCCGGAACGGGCACTTTACGCGGTCGTGGGCCGCTCCACAGCCGTCGCATCGCCGGCTCTCCTTCTGGACCCTCCGGACGTCCTCGTCGTCGCTGCTCTCTGTGGACGACCTCGAAGTTCGCCGGGCCGCCTGTACCGGAGCCTCTGCCTTGCTCGACTTCGGCCGCCAGTCCTGGAGTTCTTGGACCCCGGCCTTCGTAGCTTCTGCCGCCTGGGCCGCTCTGACGACCTCCTGTAACGTGGGAGGCGGCTCTTGGTTCATTAATGTGCGCTGGGTCTCGGCGTCGTTCAGGCCGCACAGCACACAGTCCCGGAGGGTGATTTCGGCATTCTCCCATTTGCACGGGCCGGCCGCCAGCCGCAGGGCCGCCACGAATGCGGCGACCGTCTCCCCGGGCGCTTGGACTCGCCTCCAGAACGCACTCCGAGCGGGAAACATCGCCGTGGCGGGCCGGACGTGCTCACGCAGCATCTGCATGAGTTCCTTGGCCTTGAATTCGCTCACCCTCCTTGGTGCAATCAGGTCCACCAAGGTCCTTTTGGTTTCTTGTCCGAGCATCCTGGTGAAGATGGCCCTTTTCTTTGCCTCTTCCGTGACTTCGGACTCGATCAGTGCTGCCTGGAAGTCCATCTCGAAGATCTCCCAGTCGCCCGGTTTCCTGATTTCGAAACCGGCGCATGTCTTGGTCCCGTGGGCTGCCATATCCCACCTTCGTCGCCAATTTAGTGTAAGGGACCAAAGACAATGAAACAGCCGAAGGGTTGGCTTAACACAGGTTTATTGCATGATGATCCGGAGGAACATGTGGTAATGGCGGATGAGTAGCTCAATATATACAGCTGGCTATACATTTGAATGTGACTCGTCGACAGACTATTGGTTGCTGCCTGCGTGACGCCGTAGAAGGTCACGCCCTTCTTGACCAGGTGAAGAGGTGGTGGGGAATCTTCCCGCGCTGCTGAACCAGGTGAATCTGAGCCATGAGAGCTGGACGCTCGCTATTGCCATCTAGTGGTCACTAGCTCGCGTCCCCTTATCAGGTTTACATTGATACAGCTGATGGTTATAATGTTGCACACAGAAAGGTTACATTGTTAACACATGGCAAAGGTACATTGTTAAAGGCACAGCTTTACAGAACACAACAGATAGTTGTGTCAGATTGGAATAGTCTGTCAGCCAAAAATAAGCTCATTAGAAGGCAGCTTGAGGGAACTGTTGTGGGTCATTACATTACTCTGCGAGATCTGTGTCAGTGATAAATGGTACTGTATTCGGCTTTATTTTTTCTTGTTACTGGACCTTCCCAGTACAGGTTGACACCTCCTTTGTGCTTATCCAACATCTCTTCTTCACTCCCCTGGGATGGGAAATGCTGCTGTTTTAATGCAGTCAGTGTTATATTTAGAGATTTTACTGATGGGACCATTTGTGCCACTTTGTATTGCCCCAGCTTTTTTTCTCTGTAAAAGCTAAATGCATTAAGGCATGTACATAAATGCTGTACTGATAAAATTTCTCCACATTCACAGAGGATTTGTCCTGTCTCCAAGTAACACCATTTTACTTGCTTATTCTTTGATCCTCCTACTTGTGGGGAGACATGGAATGAGACTCCCCAAAGAGAGGAAAGTATCGTGAGTCCCTTCAGGCATCCTCTGGGCAATGGTGTGCAGAAGCATGGCAATGTAAATTTGGAAAACATTGTTTTGGACTAATTATACTGTTGGAAATTATTAGCCGCCCAATTCTGATAATAAGTTTGAGGCAATTTTCCAAACATGATGCTTTTTTGTGTAGCATTTTGAGAATGACAGTACATGAAAATAGGCCTTGAGCTTGTTTGGCAGACCAAGGACTATTATTTTATAGTAAAGGTAAAGGTCACCCTTGCTTGAAAGCCAGCCATATCCAACTTGAGGGTTCAGTGCTCATCTCTGTTTATAACTGTCTGCATTTCCAGATGTTTTCATGGACATGTGGCAGGTATGCCTAAACACTGCAGTGCATGGAACACTGTTTACCTTCCCACTGAAGTGGTCCCTATTTATCTACTTGCAATTTCATGCTTTCAAACTGCTAGGTTGGCAGGAGCCCACTCCATTGTGTAGTACTCAGGTCTTGAACCCCAACCTTCCAGTCTTCAAGCTCAGAATCTTAAGCACTAAGCCACTGCAGTCACTTTACGATTTCATACTCCTGACCAAAATATGGTACACTCTTTCTATATGAGATGGTCATTCTCTTCCACCAAGCACACAACTTTGGGAGGGACACATATGGAGCCATGAGGAAGGAAGGGGGCTCTTCATCAACCAGCTCAACCAACCCAACCCTGCCAATTAATGGGATGACAGATGTCACAGACACATACCTGTCAAGTATCCCATATTGGTTGGGATTTCCCGTATTCTGGCGCTCATTCCTCCCCTTTCCCGCCGCCGTCCTGTATTTTGAATGGTGGGGAAAGTGGTTACTGCACACGCATATGCACGCAGAACCCATTTGTGTATGCACAAACTTGTTCTGTGCATATGCAAATGGGTTCTGCACTCGCACGTATGCACAGTAATTTTCTGTATTTTTGGGAGTCGTGCTTGACGTGTATGCACAGACAGGCTATACTCACATCCCCAGTAGTTGAAAAAAAATGATGGTGAGGGGGTGGGGACAGTGTGAAATGCATTGCAGAGGTGTCAAAAGCTTTGTCTTGCCTTTTGTTTCTGAAAAAGAAATAACAGCAATAACAGTTAACTTTTCCCTGCTAATCACACTTCTAGTCAAATCTTATCAATTTTCATGTGAGAGTAAGTGTAGTGGATAGCATGCTAGACTAGGACTTGGGTGACCTGGGTTCAAATACCTGCTTGACAATGGAAACTCACTGAGTGTGACAATGGTAAACCATACCTTGAACATCCCACATACTGTGAAAGACTTATTAGGGCCATTGTAATATCAGAAGCATCTTTATGGCATGTAGTAGTATAACATTGATTTTCACTTTCAGGTAAACATGCTTTTCGATTTCAGTCTTATTCAGTTCCCAGTGTATGGTTTAATAAGATTTGTATTTCAAAAGCGTTCTTCTCTGAAATAATTCTAGGAGTCCGTGTGTGTGTGAGTTGAGCAGATTGTTCTCTGAATGTTACAGTGTTGATTTCAATCAAATAAGGCTCCTGTATTTAATTAATTTTAATTCATCTTTAATCTCTGATTCATATAAAATATAAGAAAACCCACTAGCTCACTCCCCATTCCCCTTAGGCCAGGGTTTCTCAACCTGTGGCCTGTGGGCTGGATACGGCCTGCAGCACCATTTCATGTGGCCTCCCCACTGCCTCCACCACACCAGGAACTGTCATGTGGTAGAAGAAGGTCAAAATGGCTGTCCAGCCCCCGAAGCTGTATGAGCAAGCATGACCTAGCCTCTGGCTTAAAAAGGTTGAGAACTCCTGCATTAGGCTATGTGCCCTTTGAGTATATAGTCCTTGAGCAGTTGCCCACATTGAAGATTGACTCACCTACCCACCCAACAACATAGAATGTACCTCCCTCGCCTTAGAAAAAAATGGTTTATAGGGGGTGGGGTGTGATTTTAAAAAGACCACATGATGAGCAACAAGGACTGAATAAATTTAACCCTTTAAAACAAGAGCTCATTTCCCCTCCCTCCAACTCCACCCTTGTTTTATGTATTTTAGGTTGTAAGCAATTGCAAAGGCTCATGCCTGATCACACCAGAAACAGTCACTTTAAAGAGAACAGTATTCCTTAAAGTGACTTTTCCATCTGCTAGGGAATCACTCCAGTCTTGCTCCAAAAAGTAGAAGCCCTACAGATGAACTAAAAAAAGTCCAGCATGAACATGAATTGGTATCATGCTGGAGTACATTTCCCCATGTGTTGTGCACTCGTAAGGAAATGGAACACACCAGACCAGACCACTCTACAAGCGGTCCAAATTGCAATTTATTTTCTGATGTGATCACACCTTAGAATGTGAACCAGGGCTGGAGACCTGTGCATTTTTTTTGATGTATTTATAGTATATGTGATAGCATGTCTGGCCGGACATCCTGCTATGGTAATGGAGTAGACCCAGTGGTGGGATTCATTTTTTAAAACTTCCTAATCTGTGGGTGTGGTATGGTGGGCATGGCTAGGGGGAAAGCCCTGCGTTGCACCCGAATTAGGACTACAGTAAAACCCCTACTTACGTAAAAAGTCTGTTCCATAGGCTTTTATGTAAATTGATTTTTTACTTAACTCGAAGCAAACCCATAAGAAAAATGATTTTTTAACGTAAATTGAAGCAACCCATAGGAAAAATGAATTTTTTAATTAATTCAAAGCAAACCCATAGGAAATTGTGTTATGTAAACTGGGACATGGTTTTAGTGCAAAAATCATTATGTAAGTCAAATTTTATGTAACTCGAGGTACAGTATATGTAAGTCGGGGTTTAACTGTACTTTATTTCAAAACTAGGATGGGCGAGGCCAGCCAGAATTTCTGCTACCGGTTCTGGTGAACTGGTGTTAACCTGCTGAATCCCACCACTGAGTAGACTGTACAGCCAGTAACTCAATGCTGATTGTTGGGCAGCAGTAAATAACCCAACTCCCTAAAGGGGCCAAAGGCTACAGGCAGATGAGCCCTTTTAGATGGGGTGATTGTCCCCTCAGTGGAGGAAATGCCACTGGAAACCATCATATTGGGCCAAATGGCAAAATGAGCGAAGGAGGAATTCTGATTCCCAACCGTCATGGAGGTGGAAGAGGCCATGCCAGATGGACTGGCTGTGAAGGCACGCCTTGTCCATATCCTCAAGGCTGTGGCAGACCATTGCAGTCTTGGTGTTCAATCCTGCATGTCGCATTTCATATGTGCTTCAGGAGATGGCTCTATGATCATAGTGGGTTACTTCATGGCAGGCTGGGATCCACTTTAAACAAATTCACGTCAATGGTATTTTTCTTGCTTCAGGAAAAAATGCATTCTTGGATACGAGTAGCAGCTGACGACAATATGTGATAACAAAAGACGATAATAATGTATTCAATATGCACATTTACTCAATTCCTCGATTGACCAGACTATTAAGAGATACGTTCCTGCTGGTCGCAACTCGCTTTCCATTCCTCTTGATGCCATGCTCTTCTCTAGGTTTGACCAAAAGTTTTCACGATTTGGTCTTCCCATCTTTTGGGGGGCTGCCAAGGGGGTCTTTTTTTACTCCTCTGGGATATGATTTGGTGACTGCTGCTGTCCAAAGCCCATCTAGTATTTGAAAAACATGTCCAGCCCAGTGCAGTTTCCATTTATGATACCTTTAGCATTGATCTTTCCATGGCTCTTAGGGCTCTTGATAGTTCTTCTTCCTTGGCCTTCATTAATGACCATGTTTCACTCCCATAGAGAACCACAAGTAGCACTGTCAAATTTAAAAATTGGCATGTTATTTCTTGTTGAGTTTCTCGTTAGCAAGATTTCTTTGATGGAGTTGAATCCATCCCGCATATAAAATAAAAAATGATAATCTGAAGGCAGCAATGGTGATGATGTCTACCGTTAACTTACAAATGGTTGCAGAAATCAGCCTGCAGCATATCTCACATGGTGCTCTATATGGCACAACGATCTTTTAATAAGTCCTGGTTGCATCTCATTGCTGGCATGTGTGTAGAACTATTTGTTTTCAACTTATCATTGTCTTCCTTTCTGAATTCGGCTTGAAGAGAAAATTAAATGATAATTAATCTAGCACTGCGTTTTCAGGAAATAATAATAATAATAATAATAATAAAGTTTAATTTTTATCCCGCTTTCCTGACACAAGTGCCACTCAAAGCGTCTTACAACATATAAAAATACAATAAACAGAGCAAAATATACAATAACCTACAAAAGGCAATACACAATTAATACAATCAAAACATCAGAATATGCAAAAATACAATACAAAATATAAATAATTAAGCAATATCACAATGAGAAATTACACAAAAAATCAACCTCAATCACCCAGCAGCCACAAAGGCACCCTATAGTTCAACGTCTGTGAGGCAGCTGTGTCAGCGGTGGCAATGGCTCCCACCTGTCTCTCCCCAACGGGGCCGGTGGCGTGGGCTCCCGGGGTGAGACAGGGAGCTCCTTGAGGCCGTGAGTGTCGTCGTCCTTTTCTGCTCTCCAGGCGGGCCGTCCCGGAGAGCGAGGGCAGCTGTGTTGGCGGCGGCAATGGCTCCCACCTGTCTCTCCCCAACGGGGCCGTTGGCGTGGGCTCCCGGGGCGAGACAGGGAGCTGCTCGGGGCGGCGGGCGTCGTCGTCCTTTTCTGCTCTCCGGGCAGGCCGTCCCGGAGAGCAAGGGCAGCTGTGTTGGCGGCGGCAATGGCTCCCACCTGTCTCTCCCCAACGGGGCCGTTGGCGTGGGCTCCCGGGGCGAGACAGGGAGCTGCTCGGGGCGGCGGGCGTCGTCGTCCTTTTCTGCTCTCCGGGCAGGCCGTCCCGGAGAGCAAGGGCAGCTGTGTTGGCGGCGGCAATGGCTCCCACCTGTCTCTCCCCAACGGGGCCGTTGGCGTGGGCTCCCGGGGCGAGACAGGGAGCTGCTCGGGGCGGCGGGCGGCGTCGTCCTTTTCTGCTCTCCGGGCAGGCTGTCCCGGAGAGCAAGGGCAGCTGTGTTGGCGGCGGCAATGGCTCCCACCTGTCTCTCCCCAACGGGGCCGTTGGCGTGGGCTCCCGGGGCAAGACAGGGAGCTGCTCGGGGCGGCGGGCGTCGTCGTCCTTTTCTGCTCTCCGGGCAGGCCGTCCCGGAGAGCAAGGGCAGCTGTGTTGGCGGCGGCAATGGCTCCCACCTGTCTCTCCCCAACGGGGCCGGTGGCGTGGGCTCCCGGAAATGCTTCCATTTGCTTTCTTTATGTCCTGTGAACATGTTCTCTGAATTTTACAGTCCTCAGCTGTCTCTTCTGCTGCGAACCAGGGCAGTGTTGACCAACATCATTTCATAAGATTTGCCAGAAGTAACTTCTGTTCTGCCAACTCCACCTCCATCTTCAATTAGAAAGCTTCCTTCTTACAGCACCTGTCTGTAGTTGCTTCCCAGCTTGGCATGACAGCAGCAGTGAATTGGTTTAGCATAGATTAGCATGGAACAATCACAGCAGGGTCCACAATGGAACCCCAGAGGATCAAAGACCCTTCAGCTGAGAGTTGTTGAGCACATCAACCTTCAGTAGCATTACAGATAGTCAGGCTGGGATGCTGAATACTACAATGGGTTTTTGTGTGTGAGAGAGCAATGAGTAGGGATGGAAATATTATTATGTTTTGTGCAGGTAAAGGTAAAGGTCACCCTTGCTCAAAACCCAGTCCTATCCAACTCTAGGGTTCAGTGCTCATCTCTGTTTATAGCCAAAGAGCCAGCGCTGTCTACATTTGCAGACATTTCCATGCACATGTGGTAGCCATGGCTAGACACCGGAGTGCACGGAACACTGTTTTACCTTCCCACCGAAGTGATACCTATTTACTTACAATTTCTTGCTTTCAAACTGCTAGGTTGGCAGGAGCTGGGACAAAGACGGGAGCTCATTCCAGCTGGTTGATGAGGACTGTTTGCTGCTGAGCAAATTTCCTGCTCCATTTCTGATTCCTAGACCAAATTCTTCAGCAATGTTTAGTTTGCTTCAGTGGTGGGCATCAGCAGGTTTGCACCAGTACACGCATACCGGTAGTAAAAATGGCTTCCCCCCCTCCTCCTCCTCCTAGAAGAGGCTTCAGAGGGGGCTGGATATTAGGTGGCCGAGGACATTGCGGTTTTAGTGTATGGGACCAAAGACACTAGGACAGCCGAAGAGCTGGCTTAACACAACTTTATTACATGCTGGTCAGAGGGAACATGAGGTAATGGCGGACGAACAGCTCAATATATACAGTGGCTATACATTTGAATGTGGCTCCTTGATAGCCTATTGGCTACAGGCTGCGTGACGTCATTGCAGGTCACGCCCTTCTTGTCCAGGTGGAGGTAGTGGCGGGAATCTTCCCGCACTGTTGTTCTAGGTGAGTCTTGGACCAATGAGCTTGGACGTTCGCTATTGCCATCTAGTGGTCACTAGCTCGCGTCCTATTAAGGTTACAGTGATTCAGCTGGAGGTTACATTGTTACACATAGAAGAGGTTACATTGGATACACATGGATAGGTACATTGTTTAAAGGCACAGGCTTTAGGACACAACACCCCTCCCCCCTAGGATGAGACGAAGTCTCTTAGCCAAGATGGTTTATTGCACTCGCGTTTGGGCCGCGATGTGGGTTGGCCCGCCCGGGGGCCGCTCCCGCTTCCTTGTTCCCTGGACCCTTGTCCTGTAATGGGAGAGGGAGACTTGTTAGATGCTTGCTGCGGTTTTGCAGCTTTAGGGGAAAGGGTAGATTCCGTTGTGGTTGAACCGGGGGCACCAGGGGCTAACGAAAAACCCATCTTCTCGCTTGGATGGGTGGGGGACCACTCCGAAACCCCCCCCCCCGGTTCTGAAAATCAAAATCAAACTCTGTTGGGGGATCCTGCGGGATATCTATGAAGATGAATTCCTTCTCCTCCCCCCTTGGTGGGGACTCTGGACCCCCCTCTCCTCCCCCTTGGGCTAAACGGGTGGGGGAGAACCCTAACGTTGAGTTTGTATCCGTGTTTCCAGCGCCCTGATTCCCTGGGACTCGGCTCCGTAGTTGGTCCGCGTGCCGCCGCCACAGTAGACCCGTGTTGGTCTCCACGCGGTACGACACGGGACCGGTCTGTTCCACAACCACCCCCGGCACCCAGGCTGGCCCCGCGCTGGCGTAGTTCCTGCAATGTACCGGGGCGCCCACGCTGAAACTCTTGGTGGCTTCTAACCCTATGTTCCGCCCCTTGTCCTCAACTCTCGTGGGATCTAGCCTAGTGAGTATGGTGGTCAGCTTCCTGCGCATTAAAAGCTCCGCAGGGGAGTAGCCTGATGCTAGCGGGGTCACCCTGTACCCTAGCAGAAACTGGCACACTTGCAGGTTGAGGTCCCCGGGGCCCATGCGCTGCAGCGCGTCCTTCGTGATGCGGATGAGGCGCTCCACTTGGCCATTGGTGGCCGGATGGAAAGGGGCGGAGGTGATATGCCGGATGGCGTTAATCTCTGTGAATGCCCTGAACTCAGCGGACGTGAAACAACTAGCGTTATCGCTAATTAGGGTGTCGGGTATGCCAAACGTGGAAAAAATTCTCCGCAAATGCTTAATCGTCGCGGCCGAGGAGGTGCTCGTGACTGGGATGACCTCCAACCACTTGGAGAAGGCGTCTACAACAAGGAGAAACAGGGTTCCTCGGAACGGGCCCGCGAAGTCTATGTGTATCCGGGACCACGGCCCCTTAGCCGCGTCCCACTCCCTGTGGGGAAGACGGGCCTCCTCTGGTCTGGAGCATTGGCAACTCTCACAAGTGCCGACCATGTGCTCGATGTCGGCGTCTAACTGGGGCCACCAAAAGTAGCTTCGGGCCAGCGCTTTGGAGCGCACGATTCCGGGGTGGCTGACGTGCAGCAGTTTAAGCACCCGCGGTCGAAGGGATGTAGGGACCACCACCCGCTGCCCCCACAAGAGGCACCCCCTCTCTAGGGACAGTTCCAGCTTCTTCCTAAAAAATGGGGCGAATTCCTCTGCCGGGGAGGACGCCGGCCACCCTTTCTGTACCCAGGAGCAAACCGCCGCCAACGTTTTGTCCTTTCTTGTCGCTGTGGCAATGTCAGCGGGCACTACGGGGGGCGAATCCAGTACCTTTATCATGAGAACCTGATGGTCCCGTTCCCCCTTGCTCACCTGGCTGGGCGTCAGGGGGAGGGGGGACCTCGATAGAGCGTCCGCATGGCTGATTTCTCTCCCGGGCCGGTACACCAACGCGTGCTGGTAGGCGTTGAGAAAAATGGCCCACCTAACCATTCTCGGGGACAGGATCTGTGGCGTGGGCTTATCTGCGGTAAAAATGCCTAGTAGGGGCTTGTGGTCGGTCACGATGGTGAAGGGGCGGCCGTACAGAAAATCGTGAAATTTTTTGGCCCCCGCAACTATCGCCAGCGCCTCCCTGTCTGTTTGGGCGTAGTTTCTCTCCGCTTGGGACAGGGACCTGGAGTAGAACGCTATTGGGGCCTCCATCCCGTTTTCCAACACGTGGCAAAACACTGCCCCCACCCCCACCGGGGATGCATCACAGATCAGTACCACCGGCCGTTTGGGGTCAAAATGGGTCAGAATGGCGTCGGACGCCAAGAGTCGTTTTAGTTCCGTGAATGCCCTCTCCTGGTCATCGCCCCACATCCATGCCGCATCTTTCTTGAGCAACTTGTGAAGCGGCTCGGCCACCGCAGCCTTCTGTGGAAGGAAGGAGTGGTAGAAATTTAAGAGCCCTAGGAACGACTGCAGCTCGGGCTTGGATGTGGGGCGAGGGGCTTTCTTGATGGCGGCAACCTTGGATTTGGACGGTTTGATCCCCTCGGGAGTTACTCGGAACCCTAAGAACTCAACCTCCTTCGCGAAGAAGACGCATTTGTCTTTTCGCAACCTCAACCCCGCCCGTTCGAACGCTGCCAGGACCTTGTTTAGCCTTTTAGCCAACTCAACCTCACTCCCCCCCCCATTATCAATACGTCATCAAAATATGGTAAAACGCCGTCCAGCCCTTTGAGGAGGCGTTCCACGAGCGACTGGAAAATTCCAGGCGCCGAGTTCACGCCGAATTGGAGGCGCGTCACCTGGAACGCCCCCTTATGCGTGATTATGGTCTGTGCAGCAGCTGCGGCAGGGGTTACCATGAGTTGCTGATAGGCCTGAGCCAGGTCGAGCTTGGCGAAACACTTTCCCCCATGTAACCTGGCTAGCAAATGGCTGACCACCGGCACCGGGTATGCATTAGGGCGGATTGCCTTATTAATGGTGCACTTATAATCGGCGCAAATGCGAACCTCCCCATTGGCCTTCAATGCTGTGACAATTGGAGTTTCCCACTCCGCGGAATCAACAGGAACAAGAATCCCCTGGCCCACTAATTTGTCCAGTTCCGCCTCTATTTTGTCCTTGAGTGCAAAAGGCACCCTGCGCGGTTTAAGTCTGATTGGGCGGACCTCCGGGTCCAGGTCGAACGTTACTGGGGGTCCATTGAATTTCCCAAGTCCCTTCTTGAAGACTTCGGGGTGCGCGTCGCACACCTCCTGTATCGGGTCAGACCCAACGGCGTGCACCCCCCCAATGAACAAACCCAGGGGCTGAAACCATTGAGTCCCGAGGAGGCTGCAATTACCCCCCTTAAGAACGACTAGGGGGAGTTCCGAGGCGTGCCGCTTGTACTGAACCTGGAAATTCCCAACCCCCAACACAGGGATACTGTTCCCTTGCACGTCCCGAAGCATGGACCTCAACGCTTTGAGCTTGGGCCGTGCGCGGGGGGCAATTCTCAAAAACTCCCTCTGGGAAATAATGGAGTAAGAGGAGCCAGAGTCAATCTCCATCCTAACAGGGGCCCCTTGCACCAGTACCTCAACAAAGTAACGGGGGTGTCCCAAGGACATGCTGAAAACCAGGGCGTCGTCGTCGCTGTCGTCGGAGATGCGGCCCACGCCGTCCTGCTTCCTCGTGGGCCGGGCGCCATCCTTTGGTCTCGTCGAGCGGTCTGGCCTCGTTGAGCGGTCGGGCGAGCTCCTCCGGTCCCTCGCTGGGCGGTCGGGCGAGCTCCTCCGGTCCTTGCGCCGTTGCCTGCAGACTTTAGCTATGTGCCCGCGTCGCCCGCAGTTGTGGCACTCGGCCTTTCTGAATGGGCACCTGGCATGGTCGTGAGCCGCCCCGCAGCCGTCGCAACGCCGGCCCTCCTTTCGGACCCTCCGGACGTCCTCGTCGTCGCTGCTTTCGGCGGACGATTTCGAAGTTCGCCGGGCTGCGTGCACCGAACTCTCTGCTATGTCGGCCCTCGGCCGCCAGTCCTGGAGCTCTTGCACCCCTGCCTTCGTGGCTTCCGCAGCCTGTGCTGCTTTCAGGACCTCCTGCAACGTGGGGGGCGGCTCCTGATTCATTAGTGTGCGCTGAATCTCGGCGTCCTTCAGGCCGCATAGCACGCAGTCCCTGAGGGTGACTTCCAAATTTTCCCATTTGCACGGGCCGGCAGCCAGGCGCAGGGCCGCTACGAAAGCGGCGACCGACTCATCAGGCGCTTGGACTCGCCTCCAAAACGCGCTCCGAGCGGGAAACATCGCTACCGAGGGCCGGAAATGGTCTCTCAGCACCGTCAGGAGCTCTTTTGCCTTGAATTCAGCCGCCTTCCTGGGTGCGATGAGGTCAATCAGTACTCTCTTTCCGTCGTGCCCGAGCATTCTGGTGAGGATGGCTCTCTTCTTTGCCTCGTCCGTCACTTCGAACTCCACCAGCGCACCATGGAAGTCCATTTCGAAGAGTTCCCAATCTTGCGGTTTCTTGATGTCGAAACCGGCGTATGTCTTGGTCCCGTGGGCAGCCATGATCCCACCTTCGTCGCCAATTTAGTGTATGGGACCAAAGACACTAGGACAGCCGAAGAGCTGGCTTAACACAACTTTATTACATGCTGGTCAGAGGGAACATGAGGTAATGGCGGACGAACAGCTCAATATATACAGTGGCTATACATTTGAATGTGGCTCCTTGATAGCCTATTGGCTACAGGCTGCGTGACGTCATTGCAGGTCACGCCCTTCTTGTCCAGGTGGAGGTAGTGGCGGGAATCTTCCCGCGCTGTTGTTCTAGGTGAGTCTTGGACCAATGAGCTTGGACGCTCGCTATTGCCATCTAGTGGTCACTAGCTCGCGTCCTATTAAGGTTACAGTGATTCAGCTGGAGGTTACATTGTTACACATAGAAGAGGTTACATTGGATACACATGGATAGGTACATTGTTTAAAGGCACAGGCTTTAGGACACAACAGCGGTACTTATTTGTTATTTCATTATTCAATGCTGTTTTATTGTATAATTTGTATTGCATAATTTGTTGCTACTATATTTGTCTTATATATTGTACAGTAGAATTTGTATTTATTTGTAACAGTATTGTATTATATACTATTGTATTGTGTATTTATTTTTGTTGTATGGCCACCTTGAGTTGCACTTGCGCGAGTAAGGTGGGATAAAAATCTAACAATAAATAAATAAAAATAAAAATCCTGCAGTACTCTGGTCTCGAATTGCTGACCTTCAAGCCACCACAGTCCCACGTTCAGGGAAAAGGTAGCATTAAAATGCAGTAAACAGATAAAATACATTTGTTGGAGTTGAGACTCTTAACAAAAGCATCAATTGTGTATGTTCTGAAGCTCGTTGAGAGTGAAAGTGCACTCTGCTTCAGAAATCTGCACATTTGCCGTGCTTGCAATCTGTTCCAGGGAAATAAAGCTTGTGAAAGATCATGCATGTATTTAAAGATGTGAGAGGCAAAAATTGTGTACAGCTGGAAAATACTTGAAATACTCTTCAGTTAATGGGGGGAATTGTGAGGGTTAGATTAAGCCATGCCTTCAGTAAACCCAGGAACATACTTTCAAGATATTGCTTGATTATAAGCAACAGACAAAATACAAGAGAAGTAAAATGAACTAGTGCTATGCAGTAGCTTTCAAACCTTGGAATAAATACCAGAAAAGTATGCAATTGTGCATATTCATTAAAAGTAAACATGAAAAATAATTATTTGAAGAAATTTTGTGAAATAAATTTGCAGTTTCATTCTTAAAGAGAACATTACATCTAATGTAATTGGCATGAGGAGTAAAATTGCATGGGTCAAAACATTTCCAAACACAGGATTCTCATTATGAATAAATCTCCAGTTTTTCTTTCTCAGCAGTTGCTGTGGGGCTTCCATAAATAACTGTTTCCCAATGTAATTGTATTTTATTTTTCAACTTCTCTATTCTTTTGAATGCAAAAAATCCCCAAAGTTTAGATATTCAAAAGAACAAGTATTTCATATTCTGTAGAGGGACTTCCTGCTAGAAAAGAGCATAGAAGTAACTAAGCTATAGAATTCAATCTCTCAAGAGTTCATCATCTTCTAATTATCAATCAGCCAGTTCTCTGAGTCTAACTAGCTCTTAATTAAATGCAGCAGAAACACTTCAAATTACTTAAGGTTATTCCATGGGTCTGTTTCCCCCCTTTGTCAATGTGTCTCTTTTGTACTGAGGTCTCAGAATCAATCATCAATAGCTACTCACTCTGAAAGTTTATTTCTGTTTTTATTTCAGTCCATGCAAAGCCGACAACACCTCCTGCCATTGGAAACAGCAGCAACGAGAGCTCAACTGCAAAACCAGGTTAGAATAGCCTCTAATGCTTGGTTTCCAAATCTAAGGCCCGTGGGCCGGATCCAGTCTATGGCACCATTTCATGTGGCCCCCACCCCTCCAAGGGCATTCAAGAAACAAAATGGTCACCCCTTTGAAGCTGTGGGGACAAAATGGCCACCCCTATCGTGCAGGCAGGGCAAAATGGCTGTCTGGTCCTTGAAGCTGACTGAGAGAGTGTAACCTGGCCCCCAGCTTGAAAATGTTGGGAACCCCGGCTCTAGTGGGAGAAGCCCTTTTGTAACTCTGCCGCCTTTCTCTAAAGATGAGTGAAACAATGTATACTAGGGACAACTTTGTGTTTGGTTTCTTAAAATAAGAATACAGTAGTACCTCATACAACGATTTTAATCCATTCCATGGGGCTCGTTGTTGTACGAAACAATTGCGATTTTCCCTATGGGATGCATCGTACAATGATTTTTTTGCTAAGTGGTTTTTCCCATTGAAAAATTGTTGTACAATTTTTTTCCATAGGGAAAATTATTATACGGGATGCCATCTCCCCCCAAAAAAACAACAACAACAACCCCTAATTGTTATGCAATTTCGTTGTTATATGAGGCGATTGTTGTATGAGGTTCCACTGTATATGGAAACTCGCATATTTCTTCATATGCAAGATGAAAAGAGCTTAACTCTTCATGATTGAAGAGACTCCTGGGGTGGATTCCTACAAGGCATGGGCATCAGCCTAGCCAAAAAAATCATGCTTGAAGTTTGTGTTCTATGTCTAACTAGGACAACTGGTTCATCTACATTTTAAAGCAAGAACAGATCCCCTGAGCCCCCATGACACGTTTAAAGGTCTCTTCCTGGCTACTTTTAATTTGCTACAGCCCTGTTTGTCTATTGAAAAGAAAGGGGTGAAGACAGCCATAGGAACTTACATTTTAAAATTAATTCAGCATTGAATTTAGTTGGGAATTTGCTATTTGAAAGAGAACAACTTGATTCTGGTGCTTTTTAAACAAATGTTATTTTAGTGTTCAAGGAATGAAGAAGCAGACGGATGAAGTAGTGAAATTCAGCTCTTTATTAGTGGGGTTTGAACACATTTTGGATGGGGCAAAACTCGGACTTATATACACGATAAACAGTAACAGTAACAATAATAACAAAAGCCCATTGGCATAATAATAGATACATGAGAATAGATACACTCCGCTCCTGTCAGAGTCTAATTTTCCCGCCATAATGAAATCACGCGAGATTACGCTGTCTGGCAAGATTTTGTAACTGTCAAACAGGGATGCTGTTTGACATCTTAGAAAAGTGCGGGAACATGGCGGTTTGAATTGCCATGACAGTTTAAGCACAGTTAACATACATAACAGTTATTGACTTGAATTTGTATTTTTTTTCCTTTAAATGACTTTGATGTAGGCAGATTGATTGCACACGGAGCCAGCAGGGGGCCAAACACTTCTTTATTGCAGCATGGTCAATCTGTACATGGCAAAACAGTGGAGACCCAGCTCCTTATATATCATACATTGCATTTGAATTTCGCCCAAGGGCGCCCATTGGTTGCGGTAGCAATGACGTCATTGGGATGTACTGCATACCTTCCTAAGGTTCACCTAACCTGATTAAGGCTCACCTGCGGCGGGGAGGTTTCCCGCGCTAGTTGCTGATTGGATGATTGGGGTCGCATGGGCTGAGCTTCCTCAGCTGCACTATGGCTGGCAGCTGAGTTGCGTGTGGTGGCAGATAATATGCTTGCATACACGACAATGACTGAAATCCTGTTTGCTGACCTCATCAGACTTTAGCAGTCTAGCTGCATGAACAAATTTTCAACCAATGTAAAAGTCAGTTTTGGCATTATAATGATGCTCTTTCTGAGAAGGAAGCTGCTGGGTGCAAAGGTGGGAAAGACTCTTTACCGATTGACCAGAAACAGCCAATATTAACTACTCTATCAGATCCCGGTCCACAGAGCCATGAAACTAACAGAGTGGCCTTGGTCCTGTCCCTCTCTCTCAGCTTCATCTTCCTCACCAAGTTTCTTTCATTATGAGAAAGATAAGAGTCATGCATGCCACTCATTGAGAGAACAATATATTTTAAATAAAGATAATGACCAAACCACCATATATAAATATCAACCTAACCGTTGAATTCATAGAAGCACATTTAGACCCCAGATTTAGAATTTAATACAGTATGTGAAGAGTAAGAGGAATAAATTCATACAGGGGATTTTTCATACTCATCCTAATAGAGCTTTTAGTATAGCACTAAAACATATTTTTAAAATTCAGTTATAATTAATTTATTTCATTTAAAGTGTCCCATTTTCAGTTGTTTACATAGTCAAACTATGTTTTTGCTGCCTCTATGAATGAATTGTTTAATTAATGTTTTAAACCTTTCCGGTGAACTGTTTTGTTATTGGGAGAATAGTGGTAAGGTGAAGGATTTGGTAGGAGTGACATCCACAAACAGGCAGATCTTGTCTCATGTTCTTCCATTGCCAAAACTGTCTAACCCTTCAGGATTCTGGAATGAACCTATAAAGACTGCAGCACTTAAAGTAAGATAGGTGTGGCTGTATGTTAAAAAGCATGAGAAGTGGCTTTGGATATGATATTTTTTGAAGTTGTAGCCATGTTAGTCTGTGCAATATTATGGTTCTCTGCAGCCCAGGGAGCACTTCTAGTTGGAGAGCTTTCATACTAAAATCACAAAGCCTGCATGTGGCTGCCACTTGACTTGAGAGCTGTCAGAGGTGAAGTAGAGGTACTGTCAGCAATAGCCAGATGTGACTGAAGCTGCACAAATCCATCACATCTAAAACTGTTTCTAGAACCAAGCAACAGTCAGGTATCATTTAATGACTGGGAAAAGTAAAGGTTGTCCTTGCTCAAGTCAGTCATATCCGACTCCAGGATTCAGTGCTCTTCTCTATTTATAGCCAAAGATCCAGTATCGTCTGCATCTGCAGACATTTCCATGGACATGTGGCAGGCATGACTAGACACTGGAGTGCATGGAACACCTTTTACCTTCCCACTGGAGTGATCCCTATTTATCTACTTGTAATTTCTTATTTTCAAACTGCTATGTTGGCAGGAGCTGGGACAGAGACAGAAGCTCACTCTGTCATGCAGCACTCAGGTCTCAAACTATTCACCTACCGACCTTCCAGTCATCAAGTTCAGCATCTTAACCACTAAGCCACCAGAGTCCATGATTATTAGTATTAGTGAATTAGTATATTCAACTTTGCCCAAGATAGAAATAGTAGCAACTTTCCTGTCCTTGGTTCATTGCTCTATTTCAGGGGTTCTCAACCTACAGCCCATAGACCGGATCCGGCCCATGGCACCCACTCATCTGGCCTGAAACCTTACTCCAGCTGCCATTTCCACCACAACCACCACCTCAATCATTTTCTCCTCTGCTTGTCTTGGCATGTCCCTAACGGCGCTCCCTAGCAGGGCAGATGTTGTAAGAATCACACACCCTCAGACTGTTGGTGGGCTGGATAGGTGACATCACCATCACTGGAGTGGTGGGGGCTCAGGGTCCCAGTGCTGGTGGGACCATCCCGAGTCACCACCACCACCACCACCACCACCACCACCAGCCACAGTGGGACCACCTCTGAGTCCTCCACCACTCCCCTCACCAAAAGCACCAGCAGCACCTATCTGGCCCACCAACAGTCTGAGGGGGCATGATCCGGGGGCCAGCTTTAAAAGGTTGAGGATCCTTGCTCTATTATTGCATGTCTTTCCACAACCCAAAAACTTTTTCATGCTGGTCTTTTTCTCTCTTCACCCAGTACACAACTGAGTACTCCCACTCATACAGAAATGAAGCTAGCTGTTCAGAATGCTAATTTCACAACTGCATTAATCCAGTTATTGCAGTTGGGAGAACATCATTTTCAGTCTATATTGTTTGTCAACCAATAAACTGACTTATAGCAACCCTAACAGAACTTTCAAGGAAAGCAATATATTTAAAGAGTGGTTTAACAGTTCTGGAGCCCCACTGAGTTTCCATGGTTGGGTGGAGATTTGCACTTAGGTTTTCTGAATCCTTGTCTATCATTTTATTCACTAAGTATAGCAAATAAATTTTGGAGATCTCTCATTCATAAGGTCAACATCAGCCAGAGATTACTTGATTGCACATAACAGGATGATGAATAATAAGTGAACTATTTAGTTTGTAGTCAGAGTGGAAAAAAAATTGTAGCTAAAGTTTATATAACCTGCTTAATAGAAGAGGGTATAAATATCTATAAGGAAGTGTTACTAAAAACTAACCAATGGCTCCAACTGGGATTCAGATGGAGCAACTTTCAAGATAGAACTAATCCAGTTATATCAGTTGGGAAATCGATAGTATCTGTGCATAATTTAGTATTTCTCTTAGTGTTTCTGTGATTTTTTGAGATAAACAAACTTAAATTATAAAAATTAGATAGTGGTAATTTTTGATGTGGTAGCCGTATTAGTCTGTTTGAACACATCAGACAAGAAATAAAACAACACACACACACACAAAGACAAAAACATTGTGACATCTGAAAGTCTAAATTGTTGCATTTTGATGTGAACTCCACAAAAGTGCGCAGGAAAATATAGCAGTTAGTCTTCAAGGTGCCACAAAGTTTTTGTCTTCTTTAGTTTGTTAGTTTTGTTTTGTTTCTTACAAAATAAAATAGTTAAAAGATGCAGAGCACAGGCATTTGTCTCAATGTCTTGGGCTTGTAGAATGGACTAAGCACACGTGTAGACCCATAAGACAAAAAGCAAGTGCCAGGGTTTGGTTTCTGTCAACCCTAGGTTAAGGAAATGGCTATAGAGTATCTTGGTTCCTCGAGAAAATGAAAACTTCAGGGTGAGGACAGATACAATATTCAAAGGTAGACATTGCAGATTTATATACACATCTATAAACTAGTAAATATGACATTAATCCAGTAGTCATTTCTCCTGTGCCTATGTCTAAATCGTACATACCTGAGAGACATGTACAGTAATACCTCATATAAAGTCTGCTTCATACAACATCGAATTCATACAACATCGCCTAATTCCTTGAAAAAAGTTGCCTCATACAAAGTTGCTGCGACTTTGTATGAGGCATTTGGGTTTTCCCCCAGGATGGTTTGTCCCCTAAAATCAGGGTTGTTTGACATGTTTTTGTAATGTATTTAGCATTTAGACAATGATTTCTTAAAGTTCTGTCACTTTCCTGTCTGTTTCCTTGACTTTGCCCTGAAGTCTGTGCTGTTACAGTACAATGTATCTCTATGGAAACGATGTATGAGGCATTGTGGCAAGGATTTGGACGTTGTATGAGGCAGCACAGCTAGGATTTTGCATGCCTCATAAAAAGTCCAAATCCGTATAAAGTCCTAACTTGTGGAACCAAGTTTGGACATTGTATGAGGTATCACTGTATGTCTGTTTAAACTGATTTAAATATGTGTTGTGTATTGAGGCACACTTGCAAGTACTGTAGCGCGGGCAGCGCTCTTGCAAGAGGAAAATGGCGGTTTCCCGCCATCCAAATTAGGAACCTAATTTGCACAGGGTGCACTCCTGCACAGGGTGCACTCGTTATGCTAATCCAAGCCCTGTGATTGGTTACAGTTTTGGATCCTGTTCTCCATTGGTTAAATTCATATATCCCTGTTATGATTGGTTAGTTACGTTTGTCCGGCGGGTCGCTACTTTGTATCAAGAAGCTACCACTGGAGAGACACTATGTAAGCCCCACAGGTAAACAAGGGTGGGGCCGGACCAGACCTATACTTCCCACTCCATACAGGTAGCCTGCTAGCGCTAAGCCTTGGTCTCCTCCATTATGCTACGGTTCTATGGTAGCTAGTTATTGCCTCCTGCATGGCAAGAGTCCAGAGGGACTGACTCCACTGGGATTGTATAGCCATATCTGTATCCGGAATCCCTTGTAAACTCATCTCGAATAGACTGTTGAATAAAGACTGTTGCTGTTCTGTTCATCGTTGACTGGACTGATGCTTATAAGGGCCGGATATAACAATATGTAAACATACTTAAGAGTATTCTATACTTCTGCAGTTTTTTTTTATAATTTTTTTTATTAAATCTTTAATAAACATACAGAAAAAGAAAAGAAAACATTAACAATACATTAACAGTACATTACACTAACAAGTCCATAATATCATACTAACAAACATTACTATATGCTAGCACATACAATATCTATATTCATTAACTACTATTTAACCATCAAATATTAAGAACCTTTATTTCAAAATCCAAAATAATAGGAAGAAACTTTCTGTACTACCACTAATCTTTTTAACCAATTAAAAAAAAAAAACACCCTGTGAATATATACAATGCCCGGAGAGTTTATTTTTTACTCAAGTCCAGAAACTTCTTTGAGATGGTACTGGTCCTGAACTATCACCTGCCATAATAGAGTGATCCACGAACGGTTTCCATATATTCCAGAATCTATTCTCTTTTAAATTATCTCTTTTGACTTTAATCTCCCATGTCAATTTATCGTTCAATGCTAAACTCCACATTTCTTTATACCATTCTCCAACCTGAATGTCTACATCGTTTTTCCAATTTCTGGCTATACATTGTCTACCCGTTGTCAGTACAATTTCCAGTAGTTCTTTTTCCTCCTTGTTTAAACCCAGATCTTCCACATTCGTTAAAAGAATAGTACCCGACACCAACTTAACACTTTTACCCAATATTTCACCAAATTCATTTTCTATTCTTCCCCAAAAATCCCTTATTTTTTTACAACTCCACCACATATGTTCATATGTTCCATCAAATTCTTTACATCTCCAACATAACTTATCTCTTTTATTATCCATCTGGTAAAGTCTTAATGGTGTCAGGTACCATTGCCACAACATCTTGAAGTTATGTTCTTTAATTCTTACAGACATTGTTCTCATAATTCTCTTTTTCCATTTATTTTTCCATTCAGTCTCCCCAATTTTTATATTCAAATTTTGTTCCCACTTCCGTTTCAAATCCTCCTGTGGATCTGCACCTCTATTCAATATATTATAAAGCTTACTTACAAGACCCTTAATACTACTTTCGCCCTTTCTAATCTTCCTTACCAATTCCTCAAATTCCGTAAGTACTCTATCTGATCCTAGTTCTCTTTTATATTTTTTATTCCAATTGTCCACCTTTAACTTCTGAAACCAATTCAAATTTAATATCTCAAACATTTTTTTCCGCTCGGCATCAACATCACATGCTTTTAACCAATCCTTCAATAACAACGTCCCATTTTTATCCAATATTTCTATTTTTTCTTTGTCTAATTTTATTGGGAAACACATCATATCAGTCAATTCCAAGATTGGGGAGAGATTCGGAACCATATCTTTTTTTACCTTCTTCCACACCTCCATGAGACCTTTCATCATAGTATTATTTGACCTTTTCGCCTTATCCTTCATTCCCAGAAAATTCAAGTTTCCAATATTTCTGTATTCTTTCATTTCCAATTGTTCCCAAATTACCTTTTCTCTTGCCAAGATCTTCACAACATTCTTGACTTGAAATGCTTGGTAATATACTAAGAGGTTTGGCATACCCAACCCCCCTTTTTTCTGAGACAAATACCATAGTTTCTTTGGAAGCCTAGATTTTTTTCCTCCATTACAAAAGTCATTAAACATTTTTTGAAACTCATTGATTTCTTTCTCTTTTAAATGGATCGCGAGCGTATCAAATAAAAAGTTAATCTTTGGTAACAGTATCATTTTACACATAGCAATCCTTCCAAACCATGACAGCTTTAACTTCTGAAGTTCTCGTATTTTATTCCTAAATTCAATTCTCAAGCTGTCATAATTCAATCGTTTAAGTTCTTCTAATTTGTTTGAAATAATTATCCCTAAATACTTCAACTTATCTTTGATTTGTATATTAAGTGTCGACACCGTCCTACCCATCTCGCTCAATTTCAAATTACACAACATCAATTCAGATTTATCCCAGTTTATCTTTAATCCTGTTATAGCTTGAAATACTTGTAGATGATCTTTAATCCTGTCCATTACCTGTTCCGGGTGCTTCACCATAAGCAATGTATCATCAGCGTACATGCTCACTTTATTACCCATAATCCCTTCTATATTTGAATCCTCCCTTATACTTTTAGCTAAAATCTCCATTGCCATTATAAACAAAATAGGAGATAATGGGCAACCCTGCCTAGTACCTGCCTCTAGCTTTACCACATCCGTGAGCTCCTCGTTTACTCTAACCCTGGCATTTCCTTTTTGATATAGTAAATCTATAACCCTATTAAATTTATCTCCAAACCCATATTTTCTAACTATTTCCTTAATTGAAGACCACTGCAATGAATCAAATGCCTTAAAAATATCCAATGATAGTAATCCCACTTTTTCCTTTGTTTGATTAACACTGTCTATTAAATCTAATACCCTTCTAGTCAAATCTGCCATGTGTCGTCCTTTTAGAAACCCAACTTGATCAACATTTATATATTCCCCCATAAAACTATTTAAACGGTTAGCCAATATTGCCGTGAAGATCTTCGCATCTTGATTTATAAGCGAAATTGGTCTGTACGAATCCACTCTTTCCAAATTCTTACCAGGTTTTGGCAAAAGAACAATTGTAGTGTTATACCATGAAGTCGGGATTGATCCTCCATCTAGTATATAATTATATAACTTCACCAATTTCGGGACCACCACCTCTTTAAATTCTTTGTAAAACTCTGTTGATAATCCATCATCCCCCGGGGCTTTCCCTATCTTCAATCCGCTTATTACCCCCTTAACCTCTTTATCAGTTATCTTTTCCTCCATTTTCTCCCTATGCTCTTGCTTTATCCCATTCCCTAACTGCCTCTCCAATATCCTTTTAAGCTTTTCCCTATCTATTTCTTTTTCTGCATATAACACCTGGTAAAATTCCCTAACTATTTTACATTTATCGCTATTCTTATTACACCTTGGACCTTGCCTGTCAACTAACACCCCAATTTCTCTTTTTTCCCTTTTAACCTTAGCTGCTCTTGCTAATAGCTTTGAGTTCTTATTACTAAATTCAAAATATTCTCTATTTAAATAAATCAAATCTCGTTTAACTTTATCAATATCTTTACCCATTACTTCTGCCTTGAGTCCTTGTAGTTTCAAGAGAATTTTTTTATCTTTACTCTTTACGTGTTCTTCCTGTAATTGTTTTATTTCCCTTTCTTTTTCTATGTGTTCTGCTTTATACCTTTTATATTTGAGACTTGCCACTTTTATGCTTTCCCCCCTAAAAACTGACTTCATGGTATCCCATACAATGTTAAAATCAACCTCATTGTTATCATTCCATTGCCAACTTTCTTTCCAACTTTCCATAATTGCCTCTTTGCTTTTCTGATCTTTGAACAAATTAGGATCGTACCTCCAATTTCTAACTCTTTGAATATTTTTTGGTGCTTTCAATTCCAAATATACTTTAGCATGATCCGATTCCTTAATAATCCCAATTTCCGTACTTTCTATATCCCCAATTAAGTTTTCCGACAGAAAAACATAATCTATTCTCGAGTAGGTCCCATGTACATGCGAAAAAAAGGAATATGCCCTTTCCAAGCCTTTGAACTCTCTCCACGAATCCTTCAAACCCATAACTTTCATCCATTTGTCCAACGCCTTCCCTTTCACTCCCATTCCACTTCTAGCTATGTTTGTGCAATCCATTCCTGACCTGATCAAATTAAAATCACCAGCCACAATAATTTTTGCAACATTTTCCCCCTCCACTATTTTCCGAATTTTTTCAAGAAACACTACTTGGTGGTCATTCGGAGCATAAATATTTACCAACAATATTTCCTCATCCTCCAATTTTCCTCTTAACAACAGATACCTACCCTCTTGATCAGCAATCTTTTTTGTGATTTCAAATCCTAACTTCCTAGAAATCATAGTTGCCACCCCTCTTGCTTTAGATGTTCCAAACGCCATCTCATAGTGTTGCATCCAACCCAGATAAAGTTTATTCGTATCTTTTGATTTCTGATGTGTTTCCTGTAAAAATAAAATATCTGGTCTATCTTTTTTCAACGCCGATTCCACCCTCCGTCTCTTAAGAACAGAGCCTGTACCTTTCACATTCCACGATATTATTTTAATACTATCCATAACCAAATTCTTCTCCCAACTTTAAACTCTCCATCGGGTGTGCCACCAAAAACCCTTCACCATACCCACTACATAAAACACACATTTTTCACTCTCCCCACCTTCCAACGAAAAGTCGCCTCTGTCAACCAAAGAGGGGAGAGGGGGGACCTGCAAGATGCGCCCTACTGCCGGCGCTATGCGCTACTTACCCATTCTACCTCTATTAGATATTTAAGATTACTACTATCTAATGCTCATCCTTCCACTTCTGCAGTTTTTAAAAAAATCTTTTGTTGTTGTTCAGTCGCACAGTCGATTCCGACCCTTTGCGACCCTATGGACCATCGTTCTCCAGGCACCTCTGTCCTCCACCATCCCCCTCAGTCCTCCTAGTTCTGTGCCCATTGTGTCTACAATACCATCTATCCATCTCATCCTTGGCCTCCCCCTTCTTCTTTTGTCCTCCACCTTTCCCAACATCATGGCCTTCTCAAGTGAATCCTCCCTTCTCATTTGATGCCCAAAGTATTTTAGCCTCATCTTTACTATTTGACCTTCCAATGAGCAGTCAGTGTTGATTTCTTCTAAGATTGACCTATTTGTTCTCCTCGCTGTCCAGGGTACCCTCAAAACTCTCCTCCAGCACCACATTTCAAAGGCATCTATTCTTCTGCGTTCAGCTTTCCTAATTGTCCAGCTCTCACATCCGTACATTACCACTGGGAATACCATTGCTTTGACTATTCTAATTTTTGTTTCCAAGGTGATGTCTCTGCTTTTCACCATGTTCCCCAGGTTTTTCATGGCTTGTCTCCCAAGAATCAGTCGCCTTTTTATTTCATGGCTGCAATCTCCATCTGCAGTGATCTTAGATCCTAAGAATGTAAAATCTGTCACTGCTTCTACTTCTTCCCCATCTATTCCCCAGGAACTGATCGGGCCAGTTGCCATTATCTTGGTTTTCTTGATATTGAGTCTCAAGCCAGCTTTTGCACTCTCTTCCTTCAAACCGATCAAGAGATTCTTTAGGTCTTCCTCACTTTCTGCCATTAAGGTGGTGTCGTCTGCATATCTCAGGTTGTTGATGTTTCTCCCAGCAATTTTGATCCCATATTGTGATTCCTCCATCCCTGCGTTGCACATTATGTGCTCTGTGTATAAGTTGAATAAGCAGGGTGACAAAATGCAGCCTTGTCTTACTCCTTTTCCTATTCCAAACCACTCTGTCATTCCGTGTTCTGTCCTAACTGTTGCTTCTTGGTTCCTGTACAGATTTCTCAGGAGGCATATGAGATGTTCTGGTATTCCCATCTCTTTAATCACTTGCCACATCTTGTTGTGATCCACACAATCAAATGCCTTAGTGTAATCAATAAAGCAAAAGTAAACTTGTTTCTGGTATTCCTTTGTTTTCTCCATGATCCAGCGTATGTTGGCAATGTGGTCTCTAGTCCCCCTGCCTCTTCTGAAACCAGCCTGCACCTCTGGTAGTTCTCTTTCCACATGCTGCTGAAGTCTATCCTGTATTATCTTGAGCATCACCTTGCTGGCATGTGGGATGAGCGCAATTGTTCGATAATTTGAGCATTCTTTGGCATTGCCCTTTTTTGGGATTGGAACATATACTGATCTTTTCCAGTCCTGTGGCCACTGTTTTGTTTTCCAAATCTGCTGGCATATTGAATGCAGTAATTTGATGCCATCATCTTTTAAAGCTTTGAAAAATTCAACTGGGATACCATCATCTCCACTAGCTTTGTTGTTTGCAGTGCTCTTTAGGGCCTTTCTGACTTCACTCTCCAGGATGTCTGGCTCAGGTTCAATTTCTTCATCATTGTGGCTATCAGGAGTGTTGAGTTCCTTTTTGTAGAGTTCCTCTGTGTACTCTTTCCATCTTTTCTTAATTTCTTCTGCATCAGCTAGCTCCTTTCCGTCTTTGTCCCTTATCATGTTCATTTTTGCTTTAAATGTTCCCTTGATTTCCTGGATTTTTTTGAAAAGGTCTCTGGTTCTGCCTCTTTTGTTGTTTTCCTCCATTTCTTTGCACTGTTCTTTTAGGTAGTTTTCCTTATCTCTCCTTGCTTTTCTTTGAAATTCTGTGTTCAAAAGATTGTATTTTTTCCTTTCTCCTTTGACTTTTGCATTCCTTCTTTCCTCTGCTATTTTAAGAGCCTCATCAGACAACCACTTTGCTTTCTTACTCTTCTTTTCTTTTGGTATGGTTTTCTTTGCTGCTTCCTGCATGATGTCCCTCATCTCTGTCCATAATTCTTCTGGCACTCTGTCTATTGAGTCTAAGCCATTGAATCTGTTCATCACCTCCACCGTGTATTCTTTAGGGATGCTATCTAGGTGATATCTGTCTGATCTCTTTGTTTTCCCTATTTTCTTTAGTCTAAGCCTGAATTTTGCAATCAGTAGGTTGTGATCTGAGCCACAGTCTGCTCCAGGTCTTGTTTTTGCTGACTGTATGGAGGTTCTCCATCTTTGACTGCAGAGTATGTAATCAATCTGGTTTCGGTGTTGGCCATCTGGTGATGTCCATGTGTAAAGTCGCCTCTTGTGTTGCTGGAAGAGGGTGTTTGCTATGACCATTGCGTTCTCTTGGCAGAACTCTATCAGTCTTTGCCCTGCTTCATTCTGTGTTCCAAGACCGAACTTGCCTGTTATTCCCTCCACTTTTTGATTGCCTACTTTGGCATTCCAGTCTCCTAAAATAATTTGGACATCATTTCTTGGTGTTTGTTCTATGAGGTGTTGTAAGTCCTCATAGAACTGGTCCACTGTGGCTTCATCTGCACCCGTGGTTGGTGCGTATATTTGGATCACAGTGACATTGAAGGGTTTGCCCTGAAATCTTACTGACATCATTCTGTCATTTTTGAGGTTGTATCCCATTACTGCTCTTCTCACTCTTTTATTGACAATTATGACAAAAAAAATCTTAAGAAACTATTAACAAACGTTTCCAAGAATGGAATCTATGTACACTGGGGATATCTCATGGAAAAATCAATGGATACACTTAATATTTAGATTCATCTTATTTCCTACTAAAAATATTCAGTGTTAGTTTTTCACAGCATGCACTGGAACACACACAAAAAGTTCGCTTTTATTTAATACCATGAGGGTGCTTTCCGACCGTGCTCAATGCTGCTGAAATTTTGCTTCTATCTTCACTCACAGTCCCATGGATCTAAACAGAAAAGGAAGCAAAGAGATTTTGAATTATCCTTCAATCAGATTATGGGATTAACTTGGAAGCTTGTGTAACTGCTTTGCAAAAATGATGATGATGATATTTAATGGTCTTCAGCTCCTTGCTGGAATTATTCCCTGTAAATGGTGCTTACCTCATTGCTGGTTTCTGAGGTTACCCTTAACTCCGTGAACACTTACCTCGGTGACATTTTCTTCAAACAGGCAGGAAGTTGTGTGGGTGGTAGGTTGTGTTGCACCCACCCTGCTGATAAAGAACTGAGCAGAGATGGGGGTTGTTATTGTTGGTTTTCCCCCTTCTTTCATCAGCAACCTTAATCTGGACCTGTCTGGCAGGATCTGAGGCTATCTATAGCCTCCTACGCTAGAGCTTGGGCTCTTGACAAGATCTATATTGTTTATCATTGCTGATAGCAAGCCCATATACCATGCAGAGGGCCTACTGACAACTAATCCATCTATGAGCTTTGGGACCATCAACCCCAGGAACAGGAAATGTGTGGCCCTCCAAATGGAGTGGACTATTTGTTTGTTTTGGACTGCTGTTCTCGTCATACCTTATGATCAGGCACTGGGTAGGGCTGAAGGGAGCTGTAGTCTACCAACATCTGGAAAGACGCATGTTGCCTGCACTTGTTCAACATCACTGGTGTGTATGTGTCTGTGCACGCATGAATGTGAGAGAGAGAGAAAGACTCAGTCCTAGAAGCATTGTGGCTCTCTACATGTGCAACATGGAGCCAAGGCAATTTCCACCTTCTCACAACTGTTTCCATGACTCTTTCCTTAAAACAGTTTCACAAGTGGCTTAGGGGTGCTTTTCACCTCCCTGAAAGGTCTGTGACAAAGTGAACTGAATGCCACTCACCCCTTCTCTGTACTTGGAGTGCTTTGCTTTCTGGTGCAATGGTGGGTGACTTTGCTGAAAGTATCTTAGAGACGTTTTTCTTTCTTTCGTAGAGAGGGGAAAGGGCTGCCTACACACACAGTTTCTAAATAAATAAGAGCCCCCTCAGAAGCCTCAAGATGTAGTATCCTCCTTTGCATCATCCTACTGTGAGAAACGCCTATTAGGCAGAAAACAAGTTGGAGTGAGGTCCAGTCAGTAGTTTTTTCAACCATTAGGGTTTCTGTTGTGACTACAGTATCTGAGCAAAGCAAAAAAGCAAAGCAATTACACTTTTATGCCACCCTATACCGCTTAGTGCACTCTCTGGGCAGTACTCAAGTTAATTAGAATTTTGCTCCCCAACATGCTCATCTGAGCACTTCTGGCGGTCAAGTCCCCTCTACCATGAGGACTCCACAACTTCTTTCTACAACTACACAAGACTCAACGGATTGTATTGCAGATGTCACTTCTGATGGCTGATCCACTTTTAAATACTTTCGGAATACAGCAGCCTAGGAGGCTCACATTCAGAATATGTACAGGTTTTCTATTTGGAGTTAGTTTGTTGCAGCTGGAGCTCCCTCTCCCCATTTTGGCTACGAAAGCAGTCAAAATGAGGATCCTCTACTTGTTGTGTCAGAAGCACACAAAGGTGCTTTCTGGGTTGAAAGGATTTTTTGCTGGAGGAACTCCGCACAGGGACTACCCATATGAGGTTCCTTTCATGTCCCCAATATCTTTACCCACCGAAGTGGTCCCTGTTTATCTACTTGCAATTTCTTGCTTTCAAACTACTAGGTTGGCAGGAGCTGGGACAGAGACGGACACACATTCCATCATGAAGTACTCAGGTCTTGAACTGCTGAGTTGCCAACCTTCCAGCTAAGAAGGCAAGCTTCTTAAATACTGAGCCATGTCAATCCCCTACATTTTTTGGTTGTATGTATATAAGAGGCCTGAGCGATTGTCAACATGACATTGAATTGACTTGGCTGAAGAACAAAGTAGTTGAGGTGAGGAAAGGTAATGTGAAATGTCTGTTTCTGGCATAATCTCTCATGGCTTCTTCATACAAGGAAGTTACTCATTGGATGATGAACATGTATGTATGGATCAACTCAGTAAATAAACTTAATTTATAGTAAAAAAAATTACTAATCTACATAAAAGATCTGAAGGTTTCGTTACACTGTTATGTTTTATGGATATGTGAGGTATGAAAATAGGCGATACGTTGCTCCTATAGTCTTTCACATACTGTACTGTAAATACTTCTGAGTTATCTGACCAGCTTGGACAAGGTAATGTGGAAAATCCTCCAGATTCTGGGAATCATGAGGACCGGAGGGGGGGGGGTGTAATCTTCCTGAACAATTTCCCAGAAGCTACCAATTGCCTACTCATGCCATATATATGTGACTTTTCAGTTCTAACATGTTGATATTTTCCCCTTAACTATACTTATCCTCCTGTTTCTTCATTATACCATGACATCACCTGTGAACTATCTTGTCTCCATTTCTTTTTCCTAGAAGTTCAGATATTACGTTTGATGGATGGAGGAAGCAAGTGTTCTGGCAGGGTGGAGCTGGAATACAATGGTTTCTGGGGTACAGTATGTGATGACAGCTGGGATCTGGCTGATGCAGAAGTTGTGTGCCAGCAACTGAATTGCGGTTGGGCTCTACAAGCTCTGGATTCTGCTTATTTCCGCAAAGGAACAGGCCCCATCCATTTGGATGAAGTGAAATGCTCTGGGAATGAGTCTTATTTGTGGGAATGTCCTTCTGAGAAGAACCATGACTGTGGACACAAGGAAGATGCTGGTGTGATATGTTCAGGTCTGTTGAATTAAACTCAGAGTTGTTTTTTTCTTTGTGCGTGCCTTAAAGACTTTGTCTTCTGTGGGAATGCAATCTATAGCAAAGCTTAGAAAAGGAACTTTTTTGGACTACAGCTCCAAAAACATCCCCAGACAGTAAGGCCACTGAAATTACATGGCTTGGAATTTCGGGGAGCCCAAATATTTCCCTTTAAGGGGAAGGATTTCTTAAGATTGTTAAATAGCTGGCTGGCTCTTTCTTTGGAGAACCCATTTAACAATTTTGAGAAATGAGAAGCTTTTGCTTTAAATCTTTCTTGCAGCTCACCTTTGGAGGAGAAGGAAAGGGAAGTTTTACATTTCTTTTAAAATAGTATGCCAAATCATCAATGCTCTGATGTGACTTAAAATAAAACCTTTCCAAAGCATTAGCAACACTTAAAAGGAAATGGAAAATGTCTCTTCTCCCCTGCCTTATGGGAAGATTTCCCACTATAAACAAGTGGGATCATTAATCAGTTTCTCCAAAGGAATAACCAGACAGCTGCTTAATGATCTTGAGAAATCTTTTCTTTGAAAAGAAAACAATCTTTTATTTTAAAGGGAAAGAAGATCTTGGTCACTGCACTAGGTTGAGGTGCGGCATGATTTCCTGACCAAAAAACACATGGAAGCAAGGATTGCACCCTGCGCCTGCCCTGTCTGTACGCTACGCAACCCACCATTAGTGGACCTATTTAGGAAGGGGCTTAAGACCTGGCTGGAGGGGCAGGTGTGGGGGATCGACGGGGATGTGGCCCCTGCCCACTGGCTCATCTAAGAAAATATCCCTCTTGCACCGTTGGGTGGTTGGGCATTTTATAGTTTTAATTGGGGCTTTTTAGGACTATGTACTGGGTTGTTTCTAAGGATTTTTAGGATGGTTTTTATGTTTTTATGTTATGTATTATGTTGCTGTGAGCCGCCCGGAGTCACCCTAGGGCAAGGGGGCGGCATACAAATTTAAATAAATAAATAAATGTATCCCAATCCAAACTACTCCAACTTGGCTGTCTAGCAAAGCTGTATAATGCTTAGTCTGGGCCAGCAGGCATACATTGTTTTTCCCTATTACATCCCAAGACTAGAAACTGTAGTACAAACTTAGAGGAGGGATAACAGGAGGGCATAAGAAGAAACAGAGTCACTGCCCCTTCAGTTAAACAGTTCAAAAGAAGATGCTTCCAACCTTGCCCCCCTTTTCTCCTATGCCCTGAGCCTTTTGAAGCATCACCAAGCGCTGGTACAGAAGGAAATGACAAATACAATATTAAATGATGTTTGTAAGGTTGATGTTGACTGGATATGGTCAGCTTTTCTAATCTGCATGCTGAGTGCAGATACATTCTGACATTTGTGTGGTAGACCCATCTCCCTTCTCTCACACAAGCCCAAAGGGAAAGAGCAAACTCTAATTCTGTTGTGTATGTAACAGTATTACTTTAAGAATGTATGAATGTAACCTGACAATGATTACAATGTAACCCAGCTGTTAAAGAACGCGAGTAAGCTGCCCATAGAGGGCAGCTGCGAGTGTTCAGCTCACATGGTTCACATTCCCCAAATCACCGGCAGCCGCGGGAACCTTTCCCGCGCGAGGATCACCTGGAGAAGATGGGCGTGACTCAGAATGACGTCACGCCGGTAGCAGCCAATGAGCTACCATGCAACGATATTCAAATGTGTGTACTGCAGTATATAATGAGCTGTACCTCCGCCATTACCACATGTTCTTCTTGACCACCATGAAATAAACCTGTGTTTTAGCCCCCTACTGCGGCTCCTTCTTTGTCTTCCGTGCAAGACACTAAATTGGCGATGAAGGTGGGATCCATGGCGCATCCCAAGGTCAAGAATCATCAATTTGATATCAGCGACCCAGAACAATGGGAGCTGTATGAGTGCCAGTTTCGGCACGCGATGGATGCTGCAGTCATCGACGATGACGCCAAGATGCGCTCGCACTTCCTTGCCCAGGTGGGGCCGGCCACGCTGCGTATCCTGGTGAACCTGGTGGCTCCCCGGAAGGTAGACGTGGTGCCCATCGACTGCATCCTGGCGCTACTGGGCGAACGCTTCCAGCCTCCAGTCTCGATTTTCCCGGCCAGGGTCGCATTCCACAGACGGGACCAGTGCCCGGGGGAGTCTGTGTCCGCCTACGCGGCGGCCCTCAGGCTCGCGGCGGTCAACTGCCAGTGGGAGGACCTGGACACGGCCCTCCGAGACCGCATGCTGTGTGGCCTGAGGGACAAGGAGGTCCAGAGGAAGCTGATGACCCGCGACCATCGCCTCACGTTCAACGAGGTACTGCGGGAAGCCCAAGCAGCCGAGGCAGCCAGGAGCGGGGTCAGAGTGTTCAAGTCCCGAGGGGCCGCAACCAAGAGGGCCCGAGAGGGACTCTGACTAAGAAGGGACAAATGTGTATTTTTTGCGAGGGAGGTTGAGTTTCTCGGGTTTAAGGTAACCCCGGAGGGCATCAAGCCTTCCGAGTCCAAGGTTGCGGCTGTACAAAACGCCCCTCGCCCCACCGCGAAACCGGAGCTGCAGACATTCCTGAGGCTCCTCAACTTTTACCACTCCTTTTTGCCAAGGAAGGCATCTGTTGCGGAGCCACTGCACGCGCTACTAAAGAAAGAGGCGGTTTGGTGGTGGGGAGACAGGCAAGAGAAAGCATTCAAGGAGCTCAAAACGCTCCTGTCCTCGGATGCGGTACTGACCCATTTTGATCCGAGGAGGCCAGTGGTTTTAGTCTGTGATGCATCCCCAGTGGGGGTGGGGCGGTGTTGTGCCACGTGTTAGAGAGCGGGCGGGAAGCCCCGGTTGCGTACTACTCCAGGTCCCTTTCAAAGGCAGAGCGCAACTACGCGCAAACAGATAGGGAGGCCCTAGCCATCATCGCGGGAACAAAAAAGTTCCACGATTTCCTATATGGCCGCGAGTTTATGGTTGTGACGGATCACAAGCCCCTCCTGGGAATCTTTACCACAGGCAAACCCACCCCACAAATCCTTTCCCCCCGAATGCTACGCTGGGCGATTTTCCTTAATGCCTATCAGTATGAGCTAGTCTATCGCCCAGGGAAGGAGATCTCTCACGCGGATGCACTGTCCTGGTCTCCTCTCCCTAGTTTAGGAGATCCCGCATGCGAGGTAGAGCAGGACCATCAAGTCCTGCTGATCGAGTCCCTCGACTCACCCCCCATAGTGCCAGCAGACCTCGCCAAAGCCACGGCGGCTGACAAGATCCTGGCCCAAGTCAGTTCCTGGGTAAGGAAAGGGTGGCCCGCAGCTCCCCCCAAGGAGCATTTCAAGGCATTTTTCAGGCGTAGAGTGGAGCTTTCCCTGGAAAGAGGCTGCTTGCTCTGGGGCCAGCGGGTGGTTATCCCCGAAAAGTTGCGGGCAAAGGTGCTGAGGCTACTGCATACCAGCCACCCGGGCATAGTGCGCTCCAAGGCGCTGGCAAGGAGTTACTTCTGGTGGCCCCAGATAGACGCTGAGATAGAGCATTTAGTGGGCACGTGTGAGAGCTGCCAGAGCTCTCGGCCCGAGGAATCCAGGCTACCCCATAGGGAATGGGACACGGCCCGGGGGCCATGGTCCCGGATACACGTCGACTTCGCTGGCCTTTTCCGCGGGTCCATGTTCCTGCTGATAGTCGACTCGTATTCCAAATGGCTGGAAGTGATCCCCATGACTAGCACCTCATCTGCAGCCACCATTAAACACTTGCGCAGGGTGTTTAGTTGTTTCGGCCTGCCGGACATCCTCGTTAGCGATAACGCTAGTACCTTCACTTCTGCGGAATTCAAGGCATTTATTGAGAGGAATGCCATCCGCCACATTACCGCTGCCCCATTTCACCCCGCCACAAACGGTCAGGTAGAGCGCCAAGTGCGCACTACGAAGGACGCACTGCGGCGCATGGGTCCCGGTGAGTTGAACCTCCAACTGTGTCAGCTCCTCATCTGTTATAGGGCAACTCCCCTAGCTTCTGGACTTTCGCCGGCGGAGCTCCTCATGAGGAGGTGGCCGGTAACGCTTTTTGATCGGTTGGATCCGACCAGGGTGGAGGATGAAGGTAGGAATATAGTGGTATAGAGTTCCAAAAGTTTTTTGGTAGGGGACCCGGTGTACTGCAGAAACTATGCGGGGTCGGGACCAACGTGGGTTCCAGGGACGATCATTGAACAAACGGGGCCAGTGTCCTATAGGGTCGAGACTCGCACAGGTCTACTCTGGAGAAGGCACGCTGACCAACTCAGAAGGCGAGTCACTAGTGAAGGGGAATCAGCGTTAGGGTCCTCCCCCACCCGCGTACATAAGAACATAAGAACATAAGAACAGCCTTGCTGGAACAGGCCACAGCCCATCCAGTCCAGCATTCTGTCTCACACAGTGGCTCACCATTTCCTTCAGGGTATTCCCAAGCAGATGCCTTCACCTGCTTAGGATTCCCTGGAAATGATATTGAGAGATATCCTGCCTATCTCTCCAACCCGGAGGTTGTCCTTAAGTATCCATAATTATAGCCATTGATACTCTTGTCCTCCATGAACTTGTCTAATCCTTTCTTAAAGCTGTCAAGACTGACAGCTGTCACCACTTCTTCTGGCAGGGAGTTCCATAGACCAGTAATCCTCTGGGTGAAAAAATACTTTCTCTTATTTGTTTGAGAACTAGTACCCAAAAGTTTCATCGAGTGTCCCCTAGTTCTAGTGTTATGCGATAGGGAAAACAGTTTTTCCTTATCTACTTTGTCCACACCGTGCATGATTTTATAAACTTCAATCAGGTCACCTCTTAGACGTCGTCGTTCAAGAGTGAAGAGGCCCAACCGTTGCAGCCTCAGATAGTAAGGAAGGTGTTCCAGTCCCCTAATCATTCTGGTTGCCCTCCTCTGCACTTTTTCCAGCTCCATAATATCCTTCTGGAGGTATGGCGACCAGAACTGTACACAGTATTCCAGATGGGGCCTCACCATAGATTTATAAAGAGGCAAAATGACACTTGCTGACTTATTTTCTATACCCTTCCTAATGATCCCTAGCATTGAGTTTGCTTTTTCCACTGCTGAGGCACACTGGGTTGACACCTTCATTGAGTTGTCCACCAGGACACCAAGGTCCCTTTCCTGGTTTGTCGCAGAGAGTTCAGACCCCATCAGTTTATAAATGTAATTGGGGTTCTTTGCCCCAACATGCATCACTCTGCACTTACTAATGTTGAAACTCATTTGCCACTGTTTTGCCCACTCCCCCAGTGTCGAGAGATCCCTCTGAAGCTCCTCACAATCTCTCACAGTTTTCACTACCCTGTATAATTTAGTGTCGTCAGCAAATTTGGCTACCTTGCTTTTTACTCCTACCTCTAGATCATTTATGAAGAGGTTGAAAAGCAGGGGTCCCAGTACTGAACCTTGGGGGACCCCACTCTTTACTTCTCTCCACTTGGAGAAGTGTCCATTTAGTGCTACCCTCTGTTTCCTGTCCCTTAGCCAGTTGCTGATCCAGGACAAGACCTGTCCCTTTATTCCATGACTGGTAAGTTTATTCAAGAGCCTTTGGTGTGGGACCTTGTCAAAAGCCTTCTGAAAGTCCAGATAAACAATGTCAACTGGATCCCCCTTATCCACATGCTTGTTGACACTCTCAAAAAATTCCAACAGATTAGTGAGGCATGATTTGCCCTTGCAAAAACCATGTTGGCTCTCCTTTAGCAGCGCCTTCTCTTCTATGTGCCTATTAATTCTATCTTTTAGGATGGTTTCCATCACTTTACCTGGGACACATGTCAAACTGACAGGTCGGTAATTTCCTGGATCACCCCTGGATCCTTTTTTGAAAATTGGTGTTACATTCGCTACCTTCCAGTCATCAGGCACAAAGCCTGATTTGAGGGAAAGATTATATATTTTGGCTAGGAGATCAGCAATTTCATCTTTAAGTTCCCTGAGAACTCGTGGATGGATGCCATCTGGTCCTGGTGATTTGTTAGTGTTTAGCTTAACAAGACATGCAAGGACCTCCTCCCTGGTTATTTCTATCTGGCTTAATTCTTCGGTTTCCCTCCCTACGAAGATAGGCTCTGTTTTGGGCATGTGGCCTCTGTCTTCTTCAGTGAATACTGAAGCAAAGAATTCATTGAGTCTCTCTGCAATCTCTGTTTCCTCTTTAATAACCCCTTGCTTTCCATTGTCATCTAATGGTCCAATGGCCTTCCTAGTTGGGTTCTTACTTCTAATGTACTTAAAGAAGTCTTTGTTATTTCTCTGAGTATTTTTAGCTATACGCTCCTCAAAGTCTTGCTTTGCTTTCCTGATTGTTGCCTTGCATTTGTTCTGCCAGAATTTATGTTTCTGCCTGCTGTCCTCATTCGGACAAGCCTTCCATCTTCTAAATGAGCTTTTCTTGCTCTTGATCACTTCCCGAACAGCTCCTGTAAGCCACATTGGAGTCCTCTTGGACCTGGCAGTGCCCTTTTTCCTTTTGGGTATGCATTCCAATTGAGCCTCTGTTATTGTTTTTGTATACAGCCTCCATGCCTCTTGGAGTGTTTGGACTCTCTCAATTTTCCCTTTCAGCTTCTTTTTTTACTAGTTTCCTCAACTTTGGGAAATTTCCTTTTTGAAAATTTAAGGTCTCTGTGTTAGATTTTATCAGTGACTTGCGGTCTATGTTCAAGTTAAGCATAATTGAGTTGTGGTCACTGTTCCCTATTGGATCAGTCACATTAACATCTTGCACCAGATCCTGAGTATTACTCAGGATCAAGTCAAGGATTCTTGTACCTCTAGTTGGGTCTTCAACCATCTGTCCCAGGGAACAATCATTTAGCATATCTAGGAACTTTATCTCTTTATCATGTGCTGAACAACAGTTCACCCAGTCTATTACCCAGTGAGGGTAATTGAAGTCCCCCATTATAACCAGGCTTCCCTTCTTGGATGCCTCCTTTACAACATTCTCCAACTGCCAGTCTCCCTCAAGAGTTTGGGTCGGAGGCCGATAGTATATGCCTACTGTTAGACCATCCTTGTGGCCTGGTACTCTTACCCACAGAGCTTCTAATGGTGACTCCAAATCACCTAGATATTCCAATTCATATGATTTTATCACTTCTTTGACATACAAGGCCACACCACCTCCCACTTGCCCCTTCCTATCCTTCCTGTACAGTTTGTAGCCTGGGATAACTGTATCCCATTGGTTATCATCCGTCCACCAGGTTTCAGCGTAACCCAAGGGGGAGACATGGCGGCGTCCTCGGGTACAAATGCATACCCTCGATTCTCACCTGAGGAGGAGGATACCGTGCAAGAATGGGATGAGTTTGATTTTATGTTACCGTACCAGGGGGGTGTCGCGGAGTGGTCCCCCACCCATCCGAGCGAGAAGAGGGGTTTCAGTTCAGCCCCTGGTACCTCCAGTCCCCCCAGCCCTTTTGTTTTAGAGTATACCATAGCACCAAGCCCCCTGAGCCAGGCAGCTGGGGGAAGTTCACGCTCTCCATCCCCTAGAACTCCAGGTCAGGCAGCAGAGAGTGGGGCAAGGACGCCGGTTGCAGGTGCAAGGGACCAGGCGGGGGAAACAAGGGTCTCCTCGTCGGTTCCGAGGATCGTGCTGGGGGGTCCCCCGGGCGCCGCGGGCAACAGGCCGGGTTTTACCTCTCAGCTGTATGTTCCATTCCCTTCTCCCAATGCAAGGTTGTCGCAGAGTCCCCGCCAAACGACTAATGAGTCCCCCTTCCCATTGCAGGACGAGACTCTGCGGAATTCGGAGCCCCTAGTTCCCCTGTGCTAAACCACGCAGCCGCACGCCCCAAGCGCACGTGCGGGAAGCCACAATGGTTGAGGGACTTCGTCCCATCCTAGGGGGGAGGAGTGTTGTGTATGTAACAGTATTACTTTAAGAATGTATGAATGTAACCTGACAATGATTACAATGTAACCCAGCTGTTAAGGAACGCGAGTAAGCTGCCCATAGAGGGCAGCTGCGAGCGTTCAGCTCACATGGTTCACATTCCCCAAATCACCGGCAGCCGCGGGAACCTTTCCCGCGCGAGGATCACCTGGAGAAGATGGGCGTGACTCAGAATGACATCACGCCGGTAGCAGCCAATGAGCTACCGTGCAACGATATTCAAACGTGTGTACTGCAGTATATAATGAGCTGTACCTCCGCCATTACCACATGTTCTTCTTGACCACCATGAAATAAACCTGTGTTTTAGCCCCCTACTGCGGCTCCTTCTTTGTCTTCCGTGCAAGACACTAAAAATTCCATCCTCAGCTTTAGATGCTTACATATATTATGGCCTTCTAATTCCGCACCAGCACAAGGGAAATGTCAGCCCCCTCCTCTCAGGCCTGTTTTAATAGGGATTAACACTTTCTCTGGGACAGATGGAGACCTCAAGAGGACTTCCTTCACATCTTTTTCCCAGTAATGATTTGTGAAATAAACAGTATGTCTTTTAAAGGCCCAGAGCCAGGTAAGGAGTGCAAAGTTGGTGACGCTTATGTGTTCTGAATGTTTCACATGTTATCCCACTTGAAGGATGGAGTGTGGTTCGCCTCAATGCCCTTGCCTGCAGACATGAGCGTCTGCTTTTGGAATATTTCCCACAAAACCTGCCATTGGATGTTGTGCTAGGAGGCTTGTAGGCATTTTTTCCCACCCAGGATTCTGCAGGTGCTTTTAAGCCACCTGCCAGCATCAAACCTTTTCATATCTGACACTGAAAAGTCAACATGCTTTCCCTTGCCCTCTGGATTGGGGCTCATTCTTAAAAACTACACAAAGAAGATAGAGAAGCAGAAATAGCATCTTCTTGAAATGGCTCCTAATAAGGCTGGCTTTGCTTTGAATCTCACATAGCTTTTGTACACGTCTGAACATTTTTAAAATGTGGGACTGGGTGCATAAGAAAGGCATTTTAAAAGAAAATGTACAGCCTTTCCTCTGGCTTTTAAGTGTATATCTTCCTAATCTTGAGGGTATTACTTTTAGAAGTTTGTAAAATAATAGTCAGATATATAAATATAGGTTTTACCATGAATGAAAATAAATATTTAATCATACAGTGAATTGTTCATTTTATGTTGACAAGAAAACCAGAGCCTTGGACATTATGGGAAATGATCTCATTCAAAGCATTAATAGAATGCAGTCATTCTTATGTAGATTTTTTTTTTTGCCCTCTTATAAAGGAAGTCAATTTTGTGAACACAAGTATTCCACATACAGTATTACTTTCTAGCTAACCTACTGTTTTGGAATATTTTGTAGATTTCCAGTGATGAGGGATAACTTATTCTTGATATAATTAGCAAGTTTAATATCTGCCCTGATTATCTGCCCGCTTTTACACAGCCTAAAAGATCTCCTGCTATGCTGGAGATAATAGGCACCCTGTCATTTGTAGGATTTTGGTAAAGACTTCATGCCAGAATTGCCTTATGTTTAAACAAGTCCCAGAATATTGAAAAGATCAGTCATTGCTGGATTTGCAAATTCAGAAAACTGTCCTACTACACAGAGACATGTTCCAGGTGCACTCAAAATGTAGCTCTGCCTGCCACCAGAGCTTGGAAAAGTTACTTTTTAGAAGTAGATCTCCCTCCTGGAATCTACCACTCCCCTAGTCTTGCTGTTTCGTGGGATTCTGGGAGTTGTAGGATTTTGTAAAGGTAAAGGTTTCCCTTGCTCGAAAGCCAGTCATATCCAACTCTAGGGTTCAGTGTTCATCTCTGTTTCAAAGCCAAAGAGCCAGTGTTGTCTGCTTCTGCAGACGTTTCCGTGGTCATGTGGCAAGCATGGAACGCTGTTACCTTCCCACCGAAGTGGTCCCTATTTATCTACTTGCAATTTCTTGCTTTCGAACTGCTCGGTTGGCAGGAGTTGGGACAAAGATGGGAGCTCATTCCGTCCTGCAGCACTCGGGAATCGAAATGCTGACCTTCCACCTCCCAGTCAGCGTCTTAGCCACTTGAGCCACTGCAGTCCTTGTAGGATTTTGAAGGTTTTTTTAAAAAAAAGTAACTTCTGCCTTTGAAAGTACTGGCTTCTTGCCTACTTGTAAGCCCTGATGTTTGGCAGTATATTGCAATAAACAGCATTAAGAAGAAAACTGGGTCATTCTGATCCATTCTCCCTTCACTGACTCTCCCACCTTTCCTCTTTCTACCATCTACACAGAGCACCAAGCATGGTGACTATCAGGAGGCTTAGATGCTTGTGCTGGATGAGTGGAGGTCTATTATCAGGGCGTTTGGAACACCGTATGTGATAGTAGTTGGTACCAGAATGAGGCCAATGTGCTTTGTCGTTCCTTGGGCTGCAGTGACGAAGCCCTAATCCAAAAGGTGCCTTTCAACCACACACTGCTGGGCAAGATGTATTATGAATGCTACGGACACGAAGAATCACTTGAAAACTGTGTCTGGCACTTCAACAAAGCTGCCCTGTGTGACCGGTTCAACGCTGCTGGCGTAATATGTAATAATGGTAAATAGTATCCAGACCCAAAGTAAAGTTCTTATTTGGGGCTAGGTCATAATATAATGTGGAGGAGGGAAGTGAGTGTGAGTACCTTACCCCTACTCTCTACTGCTGTTTAAACCTTTCTCTGTGTTGTGGGTATTGTTGGATATTGGCAAGACTTTTGTCTCTTGAGGTTCTTTCTACGTGCTGATCACTGATTTTTCCAAAGTTTCACATCACATGGGAAATCTCCTAAGGTACAAAAGTCACCTGCTGCAAATGGGTTCCATGAAGGACCATGCGTGAGAGGGCTATCTGAAGGATTGCCACTCCCCATATGAACCTTTCCCATTTTCAAGATACAAAATGTAAGATCTTGTCTTCGTATGGCCAACCTCATTAGCATGTGTCTGGCAAAGACATATGGAAAGGTCTTTTTGGTAGATGCTTGCAGGGTGTGGAACCCCCTTGTTAGAGAGACTTGTTTGGGTGCTTCTCTTATTGTCCTTCTGGTGGCAAGCAAAGACTTTTCTCCTCAGGTAGGCTCTGAGCAACTGAAAAGGTTGCTTAGGAAGGAGCTTTGGATGAAGTTGTTGATTTTTTTTAATTTATTTTTTTGCCCTTACTCATACTGTTTTTATCATTGGCTTGTAAATCATTTTAAAATCATTTATTACAATCATTGGTTAAATGTGTAACATGTTTGATTTTTAACGTTATAACTTGTTTGCTAATTATAACAAATAATCATAGTTGCTTTTTAACAATTTTGTAAGCTGCTTTGGGTCAGAAAGTTACATTGTGAAGAATCATAAGAGTGGAAAAGATCTCTACTGGGAAAAAGGCAGGATAGAAATAAAATAAAATAAGAAGAAATTTGGAAGGGGCAGAATGAGCTTATGTGTCCCCCTTGTTCCCCATATGTGTTCAGTCTGCCTTGAACAAGAATGTCTGTGTTTTCTTTTCTCCCCTTTCTGGAGATGAATTTCAACCGCAGAAGCAGCTGTAGGAAAAATCTACCAGATCCATTAATATTCTCCTCCAAAATTTGACTGGGTTGTCCCTTCCCAAGATCAAAAGCTTGGGTACTCATATGATCACCTAATTAAGCATTAATCTTAGGTGAACACATGCCATCTGCAAAAAGATTCTATGCTTTTAATTAATGACTTTGGCCATGCCCTTCACTCTTTAACCTCCTTGCCTTGGACTGCAATGCCCAGACTCATAGGCAAATCTGAAAAATGGACTTTGCCTCCACTGATGTTGATGACCTCTGCATTTCAGCATCTGTGAGAAAAGAAGAAACCACCCAAGGCAGTGTGCTACTTAGTGAAACTGTTCTTAACATCAGGATGTTTCTCCTAAGGTTCTGACAGACTCTGTTTCACCCTGTTTCCACTCATGACTTCTCTTCCCCAACGGAAGACAAAATTGCCCCAGTTTCTACATGGAAGCCATTGGGTTATCTAAAGTTTACTGTCATGTGTCCCTGTATGTTTCTCTTGTTCCATCTAGATATATTTAGGCCTCTTACAGTTTTCATCTCTGATTTGTCAGGCTCGTTACAGTTTGACACTGTTTTTATTATATGCCATTAAGAACTAGATATGATGCTCCAAATTCAGAAGAACTGTTCTGAGGGGTTAAGAACAGGAAGACTATCACCATGATGATAGCCAATATACGCAGCTGAAGAAGAAGAAGAAAGTAGTAGTAGTAGTAGTAGTAGTAGTAGTAGTAGTAGTAGTAGTAGTAGTAGTAGTAGTAGTAGTAGTAGTGACGAGGGCAGCATGGGCTGGATGAATCGTAGTAAACCCATTCGTGTGAATTCACAGGGGCTTGGGCTTATGGGAATTGAAGTCCAAGAACATCTGGAGTGCAAAGGTCCATCATCCCGGCTCTACCATAATGCTAGAATTGTAAGGTCATCTATGCTGGGAATTTATATATCTTTATACAGCACAAAGTCAAACTGTTGGATTTGCTGCCCCAAGATGTGGTGATGGCTGCCAATTAGGATGGCCTGAATAGATTAGATGTGCTCACTGCAGTCTAAGCCATCCCAGTCAGGATTGCTCCATATCATCCACACTATCAAAGGCAGCGTGCTTCTGTGTATAAATTGCTGGAGAATGCAAGACCGAGGGGCAATTGCATTCGTCTTGTTTTGGCAGTCTCTTCACCAACTCTTGATTGTCTACTACTGTATGGACAGAATATTGGGCTAGAAGAGCCTTTGGTCTGATCCAGCACTCACTTTTCTTTTGTTTTTATGCTCTTAAAGTTGTAGAGCAGAAGCATGGGAGTGGACAGAGACTGTGAAAGGGGGAAAAGATCACTGGTCTATGGAACTCCCTGCCAAAAGAAGTGGTGACAGCTGTCAGTCTTGACAGCTTTAAGAAAGGATTAGACAAGTTCATGGAGGACAAGGGTATCAATGGCTCTAATTATGGATACCTAAGGACAACCTCCAGGTTGGAGAGATAGGCAGGATATCTCTCAATGCCATTTCCAGGGAATCCTAAGCAGGTGAAGGCATCTCCTTGGGAATACCCTGAAGCAAATGGTGAGGCACTGTGTGAGATAGAATGCTGGACTGGGTGGGCTGTGGCCTGTTCCAGCAAGGCTGTTCTTATGTTCTTATATTCTTATGAAAAATAATCTGGGATTGAGGTCATTGACAGTAGCCCAAGTGCTTTCTCCACCCCCAGCTGCTTGCTTATCTGTATTGCACCTTGAAAGTAACCAAAGTTTTGCTTTCAGTGTGTTTTCAGATGCAATCCCTAGCCACAGTTCTCTCCCTTTCCTAGTACAGATGGCAACCACGCGACCCAAGCAGGGGGTGATTTCTGCTTCGCCAGCTGCTGCTCAAACTTCATGCCACAATGCTGTCCTTAGAAGGGGGGTGTTGAGACGTCACTTAACAAATATCCTGCCAACACCATCTGGAGATGTCCTGATGATGTGGCAAGAGTGGCAAGAATAAGCAGAAGCTATTATCCCAGCATCTATTGCAGGGGATTTTTTGGATGGGAAGGAGGAGGCTTCCTGTTGGCTCTGATCTTTTTTTTTAAAAAAAAAAAAACCTGTCCACCTCCAACTGTGAAATGTGCTTTCTTTCCTCACTGGTTCCTGCTTGGTGACCCATATGGCTGAGGAGCCCCTCACTTTTCTTGGGACTATTCAAAGGCCTTCTCATGGCCACAGTAACAATAGATCCCAGCTGGTACTGAACAATACAGTCTGGATGAGCATATTACTTTTCAAGTGCAGTTGCTGGTTCTTAATCCTCCCTGTGCTCTTCACTCCATTTTAGGCTCACTGGGTTTGAAGAACCTGACAGAAATGCCAGTGACAGAAACAGTGGCTCCAGCCTCCCACCTGCCCACTCTATGTAAGTGCAAGCTTGTCTCTGAGGCATTGGGGAAATGGCAGCTGCAGACAGTGCTGCCCCATTGCCAGTAAAGGAACTGCATGTTGTATCATTAAGGCAAAAGTCACCCCTAGAGCTTAGCCTGGCCCCAGACCCGTGCCCCTTATCAGCAAGTGCAGTGAGGTGAAAGCTAGAATCCCATCTGGCTGAGAACTGACAGTTGGGTGGGAACAGTTGGTGATGACAGGGTGCAACTGATTTTTTTAAAAGCCTATAACCACAGAGGTATTTTGTCATGTTATTTTCTTCACTGTTATCCATAGAGGTTGGAACGTTGCTTTTACAATGCAGTTGTTCTTGTGTGTGTTTCCAAACCAAAAGCCACCAAATCTGGATTAGTCTCAGTTGTGTTAAACAGCTTCATTTGAGGTGTGGTTATTCCTTTGGGGAGAATCATTGCATCCAAAAACAAGGATTGACCACACTGCACATTAAGTGTTCCTCTTTAACATGATCTAAAGCAGAGGTTCCCAACCTTTTTACATTGCAGGCCTGACCACGCCCCCGGACAGCTGAGCAGGCCTGACCATGCCCCCCAGAAGCAGAAGTGGGTGCATTTATGACAACCACAAGTGTGCCCACTTCTGCGTTTATGACAGCTGTGGGTGCATTTACGCATGCATGGGTGCATTTTATGGCTGATGTATATGTGTCCGCTTCCACTTCCGGGTTCAGCGGCAATGGCACGGGCCACATGAAATGGTGCCATGAGCCAGGTCCAGCCCGTTGGCCATAAATTGGGAACCCCTAATCTAGAGTAATCATCTTTTTAAAGGGAAGGAGGAAATCTCTTTCCTGCTCCTCCTTCATGCTTTGCTTAAACCACTTGAGAAATTGGAATCTTTGATTCCCCTCACCTGGGGAGGGGAAGGAAGATGAAGCTTTCATTTTCTATTAAATTGTTTGTAACTGACACCGCACATCAGCAATACCTTCAAAGTACAACTGATGTGTTGGCAACAATTGAAAAGAAATGCAAAACTTCTCCTTTCCCTTTTGCCAGCAAGTTGCCCAAAAGACTCCCATTTCTCAAGATTATTAAGTGGCCACAGCAAAGGGGCAGCCAGGTAGCTGGTTTGGTTTGATCCCAGTGTTCACACGTAATGGAGTGATCCTACCAGCACCAAAAAGGTAAAAAGAATATGTACCTCAAAATATGTGAATAGGCATTGATCAAGGATAGATTAGTTCACAGTGACACATATATCATGCGGTCAATGCAAAAAACTGTAGGACAAATGCCTTTCGGTTCACACTCCTAATCTGTTGTTCTATCCATTCCACTACACTTTAGCAATTCTTCTGAGCTCTGCTTTGGCTCTGTTACATCAATGAGTGAGAGCAGTAGCTGCTCACAGTTAAAGCATGTTATAGTTATTTTTGTGTTTACTCTTCACCTTCTGACTACCCTGCTCTGCTGATGTTCTGACTTTCAGGTTTGACTAGCCCTAAGAAGTGGGATGTCCACCCCTCGTACACCATGCTGTGGATCCTCTGCATTGTCTTGGGCATTCTCCTTTTTTTGGCTATCCTGACTCACATCATTACCATTTTGCTGAACAGGCGGCACAGAAAAAGGGATACCTTTGGCATGCTGGACAAAGGTAGCCAACCTTGTCAAGGTGGGGGAGACTCTCAGCCATGTTATGAAAGAGTTGACGAGACAAGCATAATATGTTGCCTCTTGGGAGAGGGGGCTGCTGTCAGATGGCAGCGCCATTATGATTTTGAAACACATACGAGATTCCCTTCTGGCCAAAATCTGAACAACTGTGGAGTATTCTTGCTGTGGGTTCACGCAGTCACCAAGGAGATGATTGTCACCATCTGTCAGGTCCAGAGTCATTCTGCCACTTCTAGAAGCTTCCTTTATAACTAGACTATAATGCAAGTTGAAATCTGCAGATGAGGGCAGAGCAGAGAGGTTTCCTGATTATGAGTTAATTGGTAATAAAGCCCTAAAAGCTTCTCAGAGAAGCTGTTTCTATATCTTCCAGACTCAAATTAGGCTAGTTAGTCCCACCAAAATGCTTCTGCACAACCTTAAGTACTCAGTTCTTTTCTTTTCCCTACTAAATTGTGGGTCTGACAGAGATGGTCATCTTCAAAAACAAAGGATGAAATGTTGTATATGCACCCGTAGTTAGACAAGCTCATACTGGATGACACTGATAAATGCCTCTTATAGAAGAGTTTCACACACGTTCTACACATGGGCGTAGATTTAAGTGGGAGGAGGAGGATGGAAGATAGAAGAGCCTGGCGGATGATGGTCCATGAGGTCACAAAGGGTCGGACTCGACTGTATGACTGAACAACAACAACAAAAGTACATGTCCTTACCTTTTTGTCTGTAGGGCATGCCATTTCCTCTGCCTCCCTGTCTGCCCCAGTCCTGATGAATCACCGGACACAGCAGGTCCCAACTATTGGAGGGAATAATGAATACCGGGAAATCCCCACCAGCTTCACCAAAGAAGAAGGTATCCAAAGCTTTTACATACCTACCTTACCTGGTTTCCTAACTATTTTTCATTCTACTCACACCCTCTCTCACCCCTCCCTCTTTCCTTTCTCACCATAAATGACTGTTGGGTTGAGAATCTGTCAGAAAGTACCGGTAGCTCACGAAGCTGCTCTTGGGGGACAGTATAGTCAAAATGGCAACAGACAGAGTGAGATCATATAATCCTTTCCTCCTTCCTCGTGCTCTTCCGGGAAAGTACTTCCATAATTAGAGTGAATGTTGCATAAGTTGTTGAGGTAGTCTTTTGGAGTTTGTGAAAACAGACTTCAAGAAATCCCTTGCCTAAGTCCTGACGACCAATCACCTAATGAAATATGCTATCTTGAGATAAGAGAGCCTTCTTTTGTGACATTCAAATGTTTACCTTAGTTAAGGATTTGTTGTTGTTGTTGTTGTTGTTGTTGAGAGCTATTTCTCCTGCATCTTCCTGGATTTAAACTGCTGTTTCTTTGAGGGGAGGGGATTGTTTATTATCAGGTGTCTTATCCACATCCCACTCTCTCAAGGGATAATATTACATCTAAATACTTAGTTTGCAGAAGGAAGAAAGAAAATTGTAGCAGGTCAGTGACTGATAACATCATGGCATTGATAAAGAAGTGGCCGAATTCTATTAGTGTTTGCATGGGGCTTGTATAAACTGCCATGGGTGATGGTGGCTAATTGACAACTTATTAGGAATATGCACCCAACGGCACTATTGAGATGTTCCTTGGCATTAATTATCTGCAATTAGCTGCAGCAAGTTATACATGCTTTCTACAAATCTCAGTGAGATTCTGTACAGTAAGATATAAGAGCTTGCAGCAGGACACAATTTTGCCTCAGGACTAGCTTTCATTAGTACTGTAGGTAGAAGTTGAAAGGATGAGGGAGTTAAAGGGTTGAAAAAAGGCACAGATAGAGAGGAGACAAGTGTTATATATGGTGGAAATAATATTGTTGGCATCTCCATTTTGGAGGGCATTCAAGGATGATTACATGTGTGAGACGGAGGAAGTGCAACACCCTGACAGTAGCAGACATCTTCTTGAGGGCAGCATCTGGACCAGTGGTGGGCTCCAAAAAAAATTACTTGGGAAGTCTTTTCCTGACTGACATTTCTATTCTCCTTTTCAGCAACAGCAGTGAGGCCTATGCCGGTTAGCGAAGATTCTGACTCTGACTATGAACTCTATTATTTTAACAACATGCCACCTACCGCCCTCTCTACCTTCTACAGTAAGCATCTCGCCACTGCTGGCTGCCAGAACCTTTCAAGCTCCTTTTGGGCCAGATGGACTTTACAAAATAGATTTGTTACTTTTATATTTTTACCGTGCTGATGGAGGAAGGCATGCTTCATCCTTTCACTTGTGCTGTTTCCAGAATGAACATTTTCCTTCCCCAAGACCTGCAAGGAGAAATGTGGTCTAACAGTTAGTTATGGGATCAACAGTAACTAAAGAGCAGGGTGTGGAGTTGGCTCACCACTGCCTAATTTTATGTGCCTTAAACATCCCCAGCTCTGTCAGCAGAGCTTCATTCTCTCTCATCACATTACTTCTGAAATGTGCCTTTTAAAATGGGGGGGTGGGGGAAGAGATATTTGCAACAGGATTGAAGTCACTCATAGTTTGTTATTTGCAAGTTCTGATTGTTATTCACAGTCAAATGTACTTACATGTTTGCTGAGTTTAGCCTGGAGAATATATGCTCCCTAACAGATTTGGGGGGATGGCAACTCTTAGCATTTCCCAACACTGGCTGTGCTGTATAATGGGAGTAGCAGTCTAAGTGCAAACCTGATGCGGTTTCATGTATGTATGTGTGCTGTGATGACTGGGTTACAGGAAATCTGGTTTAATCAGGGCCACTTCCTAGAAGCTGGCACCACCTGGCTCCCCTATCCATAGCTGGAATGGCTGTGGAATCACAAGCCTGAGTTTTCAGAAATGCAAATCGTTATAGCCCTATATATAAATTGGTCTCGATTTCTGACATGTCCACATGTGTCTCAAATAGCTCTATTATAATGAAACATCACACAGATCCTACTGTCACAGATGCCTTTTAAAAAGACCTCCTCCTAGGAAGGGTTGTGACAGCTTTTCCCCTTGCTTGCCCCTCTGTCTCTGTTGCTGAGAGCTTGATGGAATCTGTCTGGCCTCCTGTTCTTAGATTCTCTCCGACACAAAATGCCTGATGAAGACCTCCCTCCATGTAATTTTGCCATGCCTTCAGTGCACAAAAACAATGACAGACAACATCCAATACCACCAAAAGGTACTAATCAGTCAATATATTTTCTTTTGGCCATAAATATGATTTGGTGTTGATTTGGTAGGTTGTTTTTAGACACTTCTCTCATTGCAATATACAATCCACATGTCATTTGTAAAAGATTCAGTGAGGCTCTTCTCAGATGAGCTATCACTGCCCTGGTAACCTAGCAACTTCTTGGGGTTTTTTATTTGAGCATTTAGGCTAAGATAGCTCCCAGTCTGTCACTCATGAGTCAGTTCTGTGGTGTGACAAACATCCCAGCTTTCTGTCTACATATGCTCTTCCCCTCTTCATCGCTACTGTACTCAAAGTCCAAAACTGAAGGTAAATTCTATCACATAAAATATCCAGCAGCTTACATCACACAGGAGAAAAAAACATGCCAAAGGGTTGTTTAGCTTTGTCCACTGGGCTCCAGGTGGTGTTGGAAGGTATTCTCACTTGCTGTGCCAGCCTGGACACATAGACATCTGCTTTAGGTATGAAGGAAAGACACACACCCCTAAGTGGAAATAGACAATATTCAAGGGAGCCACATAAACTGCTCATGTCCTTAAAAATTTCAAAAGTGTCTTTTGGCCACTGTAGAATAATAGACTTAATGAATCAGTGGGAACTTAGTAAGTTAACATGTAAGTTCAACTGATTTAGTGAGCCTAATTTGTTGTGACCAACAACTGGATTTAGACCTTAGCTGTCAAGTGTCCCATATTGGCCGGGAACCTCCCATATTTTACCCTCTTTCCCGCCGGCAGCCCATATCAGTCAGACTGCAATGCCCTAATGCTGCCACTGGAGGGCTGCACAGGATAAGCATAGCTGTCAAGTTCCCCATTTTGTCCAGGAAATTTCCCTTATTTTCAAATCCAAAACTTGACAGCTATGATTTAGACTGATATGTCATGTCTCTACATTTCATGTGTTTCTCACTGGAGACATGCATCTGTTCTCGGCACCATATATAATACTAGCAATTGCTACCCAGCTTCGCCGGTCGGGTCACTTGGGCCCTGCAGAAAGGGAAGGTGACTGCCAGGCTGCTCTTTCCGACCAGGGATGCACATCCCCGGATGTATAGCAGGCTGTAAGCAGGCAGGGATCTATCAGGGAAGGTTCTCTCCCCGGCTGATCACTGACTGCTGCCTCTGCATTTTCCCTTCCGCTGTTTCGATGGCTGGCTCGAAACAGCGGAGGGGAAATGCAAAGACGGCAGCCAGGGATCCGTCAGGGAAGGCGCTCTCCCTGGAGGATCACTAGCTGCCGCCTCTGTATTTTCCCTTCCGCTGTTTCGAGGACAGGCTCGAAACAGTGGTGGGGAAATGGTGAGGGCAAGAGCCGTCAGGCTTGGCTGATGGTGGGAGGGGTGGCAGGGCAGAGGCAGCACCTCGCCCAGCTGCGTCTTCAGGCGGTGTGGCTGAGGGTGGGAAGGGCAGAGGCAGCACCTACGGTGGTGTCTCGCCCAGCCGTGTCCTCAGGTGGCACGGAAGGTGCGGCAGGCAGACCATTCCCTCAGCCTGGGCTCTATCTTCCTCGGTAAGGCAGGGCTCTGAGCTGTTGTTTTGGGTGTGTGTAGGCCATTTTTTCTCACAGGCCGGCTGTCCCGTCTCCTCCGTGCTCGGGCATCCTGCCTGATTGGCTGAGGCATGCCATGGCGTGGAGAATGCTGGGACTCGTCGGGTTTTTTTGGCGTTCGTGGGGTGTTGGCCCCACTCTCTGCTTTCAGACCCTTGCGGTGATGCTCTCAGTGATAAAAGGTAAGTGTGGCCGGCACATTATGGGATAGGCTCCACGTGTGTGGAAAAGCATTCCGCACACGCACAGCCACATCCCATTCTTATAGGTATAGATGAGTCAAAATTGGGAAGATTACAGTGAAGCATTTTATAAAGGACCTATTCACTTCCAACAATGTGTTGCATAGACAGCTGGGGGAGGAAATGCCCACAGCTGTATGATTCCTGACTATTCTGTAATGATATATCGATGGTTTTCTCCAACAGGACCAACATCTGAAGGCAGTGACAGCACATCTTCTGGAGATGCAGAATGGTATAAGAACTTGCAGAAACCAAAGCAACAGGGAGATGATCCAGGAAGTGAGCCTTTCTTTGGAGGTCAGGAGCAGGGAATGTCATAAATAGAGACATTTAGCTTTTAATCAAGTAGTACATTTATTTAGTCAGCCAAAGTTCACCACAAAGTATAACATGGTTGTCACCATTTCTAATCATTACATCCTTGGATACCTTGGAGTCGTTATTCAGTGAGGAGTCTACACATTGCTGGACATCTCCGTGATGACATTCCGCACATGCAAATGGACTTGAGAAATCAAGTTCGTCTGCATGCAGTTTTTTTAGCCATTTGAATACCATGTCACCTGCTGGCTAGGCGGATCATGACATGTGCTCTCTGCTTTCACCTTGCCCAAGGGAGTTGACAGAAGACGCTTTGGTGAGTTCTAGTCCCAGCCTAACATCATTGACAAGAGATGGGAAACACTGCCTAGTTAGACTGCTCAAGCCCCCGTGCCCCAACAAGGCTTTCACCCAGTGGTGGGATTCATTTTTTTTACTACCTACTCTGTGGACGTGGTATGGTGGGCGTGGCCAGGGGGAAAGTCCTGTGCTATTTCAAAACTTGGATGGGCAGGGCCAGCCAGAATTTCTGCTACCGGTTCTGGCGAACTGGGACAAAACTGCTGAATCCCACCACTCCTTTCACCTAGTGGGGGATCATTACAACAAAAAGCAAATAGCAAGCCAATCCAGCATAGAATTAACATGGCATTGTTGCAAGGTCATAAACACTTCTTGTTTCTATGTGACCTTTTTGCAGTACAACAGTGGCTGATAGCCATGCTGTCATATAAAAGCTCCTAGCCATACATGAAGGCTGGCTCGGAAGAGGCAAATCTATATTTTGTAAGAACATAAGAACATAAGAACAGCCTTGCTGGAACAGGCCACAGCCCATCCAGTCCAGCATTCTGTCTCACACAGTGGCTCACCATTTCCTTCAGGGTATTCCCAAGTAGATGCCTTCACCTGCTTAGGATTCCCTGGAAATGATATTGAGAGATATCCTGCCTATCTCTCCAACCCGGAGGTTGTCCTTAAGTATCCATTATTATAGCCATTGATACTCTTGTCCATGAACTTGTCTAATCCTTTCTTAAAGCTGTCAAGACTGACAGCTGTCACCACTTCTTCTGGCAGGGAGTTCCATAGGCCAGTAATCCTCTGGGTGAAAAAGTACTTTCTCTTATTTGTTTGAGAACTAGTACCCAAAAGTTTCATGGAGTGTCCCCTAGTTCTAGTGTTATGCGATAGGGAAAACAGTTTTTCCTTATCTACTTTGTCCACACCGTGCATGATTTTATAAACTTCAATCAGGTCACCTCTTAGACGTCGTCGTTCAAGAGTGAAGAGGCCCAACCGTTGCAGCCTCAGATGGTAAGGAAGGTGTTCCAGTCCCCTAATCATTCTGGTTGCCCTCCTCTGCACTTTTTCCAGCTCCATAATATCCTTCTGGAGGTATGGCGACCAGAACTGTACACATTATTCCAGATGGGGCCTCACCATAGATTTATAAAGAGGCAAAATGACACTTGCTGACTTATTTTCTATACCCTTCCTAATGATCCCTAACATTGAGTATGCTTTTTTCACTGCTGAGGCACACTGGGTTGACATCTTCATTGAGCTGACCACCAGGACACCAAGGTCCCTTTCCTGGTTTGTCGCAGAGAGTTCAGACCCCATCAGTTTATAAATGTAATTGGGGTTCTTTGCCCCAACATGCATCACTCTGCACTTACTAATGTTGAAACTCATTTGCCACTGTTTTGCCCACTCCCCCAGTGTCAAGAGATCCCTCTGGAGCTCCTCACAATCTCTCACAGTTTTCACTACCCTGTATAATTTAGTGTCATCAGCAAATTTGGCTACCTTGCTATTTACTCCTACCTCTATATCATTTATGAAGAGGTTGAAAAGCAGGGGTCCCAGTACTGAACCTTGGGGGACCCCACTCTTTACTTCCCTCCACTTGGAGAAGTGTCCATTTAGTGCTACCCTCTGTTTCCTGTCCCTTAGCCAGTTGCTGATCCAGGACAAGACCTGTCCCTTTATTCCATGACTGGTAAGTTTATTCAAGAGCCTTTGGTGTGGGACCTTGTCAAAAGCCTTCTGAAAGTCCAGATAAACAATGTCAACTGGATCCCCCTTATCCACATGCTTGTTGACACTCTCAAAAAATTCCAACAGATTAGTGAGGCATGATTTGCCCTTGCAAAAGCCATGTTGGCTCTCCTTTAGCAGCGCCTTCTCTTCTATGTGCCTATTAATTCTATCTTTTAGGATGGTTTCCATCACTTTACCTGGGACACATGTCAAACTGACAGGTCGGTAATTTCCTGGATCACCCCTGGATCCTTTTTTGAAAATTGGTGTTACATTCGCTACCTTCCAGTCATCAGGCACAAACCCTGATTTGAGGGAAAGATTATATATTTTGGCTAGGAGATCAGCAATTTCATCTTTAAGTTCCCTGAGAACTCGTGGATGGATGCCATCTGGTCCTGGTGATTTGTTAGTGTTTAGTTTAACAAGACATGCAAGGACCTCCTCCCTGGTTATTTCTATCTGGCTTAATTCTTCGGTTTCCCTCCCTATGAAGATAGGCTCTGTTTTGGGCATGTGGCCTCTGTCTTCTTCAGTGAATACTGAAGCAAAGAATTCATTGAGTCTCTCTGCAATCTCTGTTTCCTCTTTAATAACCCCTTGCCTTCCATTGTCATCTAATGGTCCAATGGCCTTCCTAGTTGGGTTCTTACTTCTAATGTACTTAAAGAAGTCTTTGTTATTTCTCTGAGTATTTTTAGCTATACGCTCCTCAAAGTCTTGCTTTGCTTTCCTGATTGTTGCCTTGCATTTGTTCTGCCAGAATTTATGTTTCTGCCTGCTGTCCTCATTCGGACAAGCCTTCCATCTTCTAAATGAGCTTTTCTTGCTCTTGATCACTTCCCGAACAGCTCCTGTAAGCCACATCGGAGTCCTCTTGGACCTGGCAGTGCCCTTTTTCCTTTTGGGTATGCATTCCAATTGAGCCTCTGTTATTGTTTTTGTAAACAGCCTCCATGCCTCTTGGAGTGTTTGGACTCTCTCAATTTTCCCTTTCAGCTTCTTTTTTACTAGTTTCCTCAACTTCGGGAAATTTCCTTTTTGAAAATTTAAGGTCTCTGTGTTAGATTTTATCAGTGACTTGCGGTCTATGATCAAGTTAAACATAATTGAGTTGTGGTCACTGTTCCCTATTGGATCGGTCACATTAACATCTTGCACCAGATCCTGAGTATTACTCAGGATCAAGTCAAGGATTCTTGTACCTCTAGTTGGGTCTTCAACCATCTGTCCCAGGGAACAATCATTTAGCATATCTAGGAACTTTATCTCTTTATCATGTGCTGAACAACAGTTCACCCAGTCTATGTGAGGGTAATTGAAGTCCCCCATTATAACCAGGCTTCCCTTCTTGGATGCCTCCTTTACAACATTCTCCAACTGCCAGTCTCCCTCAAGAGTTTGGTTCGGAGGCCGATAGTATATGCCTACTGTTAGACCATCCTTGTGGCCTGGTACTCTTACCCACAGAGCTTCTAATGGTGACTCCAAATCACCTAGATATTCTAATTCATACGATTTTATCACTTCTTTGACATACAAGGCCACACCACCTCCCATTTGCCCCTTCCTATCCTTCCTGTACAGTTTGTAGCCTGGGATAACTGTATCCCATTGGTTATCATCCGTCCACCAGGTTTCAGTGATACCAATAATATCAATATTCTTATCTATTGCTAAGTATTCCAGCTCCCCTATTTTGTTCCGGAGTCTTCTGGCATTTGTATACAAGCATTTATATATGCTTTTCTGACACAGTCTTTTGTATCCAGTTGCATTGTTAGACTGCCTCTTGCATCCTACTGCTAGAATGCTAGTGACTAACTCCTCGCTCTGCTCAGTAATTTTTGCATCCTCCTCACTACTCAAATACACACTTTCCCGAACCGGATGCTGCCCAGCTCCTGTCGGCTTTCCCCCAGTTATCAGTTTAAAAGCTGCTCTGCAGCCTTTTTGAGGTTGAGTGCCAGCAATCTGGTCCCATCATGGTTCAAATGCAACCCATCCCTCCTGAACAGATTTGGCTTGTCCCAAAATGTTCTCCAGTTCCTGACAAATCTGAAACCCTCCTCTCGACACCACCACCTCATCCACGCATTGAGGCTTCTGAGCTCTGCCTGCCTGGTAGGTCCTGCGCGAGGGACAGGCAGCACGTCTGAAAATGCTACCTTGGAAGTCCGGGACTTCAATCTTCTTCCTAACAACCTGAATTTGGCTTCCAGGACAGACCGCTTGGCCTTCCCAACATCATTGGTACCAACGTGTACCATGACAACTGGCTCGTTCCCAGTTCTCTCTAACAATCTATCTAGATTTCTTGTGATGTCTGCAACTTTTGCACCTGGCAGGCAAGTCACCATACGGTTATCATGTGCATCACAAATCCATTTCTCTGTATTTCTAATTATTGAATCGCCTAGTACAAGGAGCCTCTCTCCTGCAATCTGTTCATCTACATGCACCTCATTAACCATATTAAGGGAGAGAACCTCAGTTTGTTCCTGTTGTTTATCTTCCTGGATCTCATCAAGTGTGGAACCAGTTGTTCCTCTGTGTGTTCCTCATCAGGTGTGATGAGGGAAAGAGCCTCAAATTTATTCTGTAATTTCAGACTCTCAGAGTGATCCCCTACTCTTCTCCTCCTTTGAGTCACATTCCTCCAACCATCTCCCTCCTGAGTTAGTGAAGGGCCTTCTCCCTCAGAACTGTGCCCTGTCTCTTCTTTGTCCAGCATAGTCTGCTCCGCTCTGTCCAAGAACAGCTCAAGCTCCTTAATTTTTTGATGGTTAGATATGCGGGCCTCTAGCTGCTGGACCTTCTCTTCTAGTAGTGCAACCAGCTTGCACTTGCTGCAAGTGTAGTTCTCCATATGGCTGATCTCTTCTCCATATACTTTATTCTAATGTGCCTTAAGTATATATGGCTGCCCTTACAATCCAAGGCTTTCACAAGAGAGATTGATCTTTGTAGAGAACTTGCAGACACCTAGCAAGCAAGACCTCTCAGTTGTGGAGCACAGGTGCTCAGCCATAGTGTTGTGCACATATTTGAACATGTACTTACTTAGCCTTCCCCAGCCTGCTGCCTTCCAGATCTGTTGGATTTCAGTTTACATCATCCCAGAGCAGCATGGCCATTTAATGGTAGTTGTTATCCAACATACTAGGAGGTCATAGTTTGAGGAAGGATGAGTTCTTACATATATGAATACTACAACCGAGTACTTAGTGAAGTACTGGTAAAGCCGAACCTTTCACAGGAAACTAGTGGGAAATACATAACTATACAGTACCATAGTTCCAAAATCACATGGGCTGCCAAATGCCAGATATCGTTGTTACTGTCTTGTGTTTTGCTTAGGTAAAAGAGGTTTCTCTTATGGGACATTTATGAGACCAGGCTTGAAATGATAAGCACCATTATCTAAACTTACTGCAGCCCTTTAGCAATGGCCAGGCAGAACAGAAATCTCCTAAAACAAGAAACACCAGAACTGCTCCACCCAGATAGCAACAGTTTGTTCCTCCCTTACCCAATTAGATCTTGCAAGAGGTTACATGGCTGGATTGTTTAGGCACCAGACATTTCCACCAGCCTCTTAGTGTCTTCCATAAGGAATGTGTCCTTCTGCTTTTTGGTTGCTGACCCTAATGTGCTTCTAATTTCTCTGCTTCAGGCTCCACAGCTTTTTCTAGACATTTGGTGAACTGTGAAACTTGGCCTGGGAATGGCTCTTTCAACAGCAGTGATTACGATGATGTGATGTTGTGTTGAAGGCTGGGTCGCTGCAGCGCTGCAGCAGCATCCATCTTTATTTACCTCGTGTAGAGATGGACACTCACACACACAGGGATGTGGGTGCAAAAGGCAGACCAACCCAACAAAGGATCCCCTGCTCATATTTATTCCTAAAATCCTAAACCCTCATGTGCCTAATACAATCACGTGGTTTGCACAAAACTAAAGAGCATAATATAGCAAAAGACATAACAAGCAATCTTTCCGAGGCAAAGCCATAAGAAGGCATACATTTTGTTATCTGGCGCCAGGGTGGCGGAAGCTGGCTTGACCTAACCTTTCACATAGAACATTTCACCCAGTCTTGGCATCTGGTTTACACAAACAGGCACTTTAAGGAGGCTAGAGATTAGAGAGCTTCAAAGAGACAAAGGACTACATGTACCATCTTCCACCAGGAAGCCATCAAGAAAAAAGCTCTTCATATTATACTGGACCCTGTTAGTCTAGAAGTTCCCTTTCAGAAGAGTCTAGAACCTTAAAGAAGTTACCATTAAACTAATATACAGTAATACCTCATACAAAGTCACTCCACTTTGTATGAGGCATTGTTTTCCCCAGGTTGCATTGTGCCTGGGCGGTATAAAAGGCAGGACGCATGCGTGCATTGCTCTTGTGGGTTTTGCACAAGGCGAAGAGCGTTTAGGAGTGGTTTTGAGCACGGCTTTGGATTTTTTTGAATTTTTTCGCCAGCATTTTTAGAAGCATTCCTGGGGTTTTCGCAGCATTCTTCAGGTTCTTGGACAATCAGGGTTGTTTGACATGTTTTTGTAATGTATTTAGCCTTTAGACAATGATTTCTTAAAGTTCTGTCAGTTTCCTGTCTGTTTCCTTGACTTTGCCCTTAAGTCTGTGTTGTTACAGTACAATGTATCTCTTTGGAAACGATGTTGTATGAGGCATCGCAGCAAGGATTTGGACGTTGTATGAGGCATCGTGGCTAGGATTTTGAATGCCTCATACAAAGTCCAAATCCATATAAAGTCCAAACTTGTGGAACCAAGTTTGGACGTTGTATGAGGTATCACTGTAATATAATAGCTAATATAAGGTTATTTCCAACCGCCTCCTCCAGAAGTACTCAATGAATGTGAAGACTATAAGACTGGAAAGTGTCATGTTGCCACAACCTGGGAAGATCATCATCTAGCATTTTGAAAGATGCCAGAGTGGTCCTTCCATCTCCATCCCAGAGTAACTAGAGATATGTTATACCAGTGATGGCCAGCCTTGGTATGCCAGATGTTCTTGGATTTCAATCCCCAGAAGCCTTGATCAGCAGGAGTGCTGACTTGAACTTCTGGTGATTGAACTCCAGGAACACCTGGAGTGCCAAGGAGGTTGGCCATCACTGTGCTATACTCACATAGCCCCATTCTTCCAGTTCTTGCTTTTGTGGTGGAGGCAGTGTTTGACAATGGGAGGAAAGGGAATCATTAGTTTGACTGGAACTCCCAGAATCCCCATAAACCAGCACAGCCAGTGACCATTGTCACAGGAGAATTCTAGAGCTTTGACCTAGTTTTCTAATTCTAGGTCAAAGCTCTCTGGAGAAAAGACACCAATTTCTCTTGCCTCCTTCCAGGGTTGTTGTTTTTTTGGGGGGGAAGGGGGCTAGCTAATAATGTAGTTGCATGAAATAACTGGAATGGGTGACCTAAAGCCTCAATAGGCAGGCAGTTGAATTTGAGCTTCAGAATATGGACATAATTTTCTAGATGTAAACAGAGGAAAGTCATCATGAACTGAATTCTACTCTCAGCACCTTCTCCTGTGAAGCTAGAAAGGTAGAAACTAATCTAAAGGCATTATTTAATTTCCATTTGGAAGAGCTCTTAGATAATTGTTCATGAGCATTCCGTGCGCTAGTCATGTCTGCCACATGACCACAGACGGAAACGTCTGCAGCAGCAGACAGTGCTGGCTCTTCAGCTATGAAACAGAGATGAGCACTGAACCCTAGAGTCAGATACAACTGGCTTTCGAGCAAGGGTGACCTTTACCTTTACTACTTGTAATTTGTGGCCAGGAATGTGATTCTCTATGAATTCTCCTTGAACTAGTGCTCCACCTGAAGCAAACTGAAACAGCTCTTTAAAAGATTAGCCTTCCCAAGAGAATTATATGGAGGAGTGTAGCTTTTATGTGTTTTATGTGTTTTATTTTGATTGGTTCAGATCACTGGTAGGAATTAAATGTCAGTCAGATGCAAGAGTTAAAATACAGGTGTGTGACTGGGGGAAAGGGAAGATGCTTCCACGTACCTGCTTTGAGATATGCAGTTCGGGTAATGATTTTCTTCAGTCCACTATTAAATGTCAAAGGATAGTGCCATTGTACATCATATACACCCTGATATAGGAGATAATTGCTGAATTAATTAGACAAATTCATACTGGTATTCAGCACAATGCCATTCAAATGCACTGGAAGCATTTGTTACTGGCAGTAGTGAATGTATCCAAGCAAGACCCATACCCAAGCTTCTTCTATGTTCAAATGAGCCATGCCTGTTTGTAAACTGTATTTGTTTATTATTCTCTCTGACATGGAGAGTTAACCAGTTGCAATTCTATTAAAAATATAATATTTTTTAAAATAGCCTTTTCTGGTATATGTATTTTAGTCACCTAACAGGATTTAAAGTTTGAGCAGAGGAGCGATACCTAAACAAAATGTTGTAGCAAGAAATGCTCTTGTTGAGGATGCTGTGTTCCATTTCCCACAACTGGTTATCCATCTCTGATCTCTGGTAGAGGGATCACTGTGTGAGAGAGATCACTGTGGCCACTGCGTGCATTCCTTCCTCATTGAGCTGTTTTGGCAGAGGAGTTCCTCACCATGACATTCCTACCTTAGGGGTGCAAGTACACTGGCAAGATGATTTGGAAAAAACTCAGTGTTGCTGTGGCTTGATTTGCAGACTCTTTTATGCATCTAATTTTGGTGATCACGGGAAGATTTCAGATTGTTTCAGTGCTAGTGTCCACCCTGGCCTGCCTTCCAATGCACATCCTCCCTTCCTTTGATACTGTCCACCTTGTGATCCTCAACTCTCTTTTCTTATCTTTGTGTGTATGTGTGTGCATGCTCATGCACATGCAGAGGCAATCTAGTGCAAAGTAGCACTGCAATGATAAGGCAATCTAGCTGTAGTTTCTTTGCAATTTTAAAAAGTACTTTGGGGAGACTAAGGAGAAAGATCATAGGGTGGGTGTTCCCACTGTCCAAAACATCATGCTCCAGCTTAATATGTGTCAGGGATGATATCATACTGCCATGAACTACATGTACCGTAATGCACCGCTCGTGTAACCCTACCCCCTCTGACCTCCTCTGACCTCACCTAACCCTATTAAAGGACCCTCACCTACCCAACGACCCTCTCTCCTATCCTGACCACTGATCCTCACTGACCGCCATGCGGTCAGTGGAAATAAAGAACTATAAAGGCAATGAATGAGTACTGGGGTCTTTGGGCCGAACCTTCGGAAACCCTCTAACAAATGGTAGCAGAGTTTTTGGTTTTTGCCCATAATTAACCCCAGAAAGCAAAAATGACCAAACGGAAGACCCAGACGAACAAGGGGGGGGCCAAGATGCAGGCCAAACCCAAAGGGCTCAAAGATGGATCCAAAACCGGAGATGACCCGCACACGATCCAGGTAACCGAGCTCCAGAAAATAATCGCTGGGAAAGAGACAATCTCCATGGCAGAGCTACTGGCCCTGATAAACGACGGAGGCGAACGCTCCAACGACAGCGCGGTAAGCTCCACCCCGGGGACCTCTGTGGCGGGAACACCAGACACAACGCCGATCCCAAATCTGGCCGACCAATTACAGATGGTGGCCTCAGATTCAAATCATCTGGTGGGGAACCCCATCGGGCCAATGATACCCAGGGACAACCCAAGCGGGCCGGCAATGCATAAAAAGGAAGGGATCCTGGGACCCGGGAGCCTGGATGCACATACCCCAGAAACGTGGGCCATGCCAATCCTCAGCCCCCAGACAATAGAAGGGGAGTGGGAAACTCCAAGAGGAAGACAAGCACCTAAAAGGGACACCACCAGCAGCATGGCTGAGTCTCAAGGGGGGGCAGAGGCCTCCCCCATGACAAAGGGCCAAAGCGGACGCGAGGGGCATGGGGAACTGAGAACACAAGCAAGGGAAATGAGAGAAGCAGAAACCTACCGGGACCTTTTGCCCATCCGACCCGACCGCGGGAGAGGCTCCGAGGATGATGCAGACCCCCACGCCAGGCCACGATCTGAGGAGGCGGAGTCCTGGCGCTACGGAACTCCCCCAGCCCAACAAAGAAGGCGACATCCCTCCTACGACTCCGCATGGCCTCCCAACCAGGAAAGCAGCCCCAGGGACGGAAGATCCGCCCACCTAGGAGACCAACAACGAATGAGCTCTGCGCAGACGCAGATAAGGCAGCAGAGCTCCCCCACTGGCGAAGAAGGAGAAGTACAAGCTCCAACAGACCAGCCAAGCACCGAGAGGAGAACGGGCTCCCCCTACTGGCAACCAAAAGGGGAACAGGCGGGACTTTCAAAACCAACAATATGCGTACCCATACCCTTCTGCCAGTTTAAAGGCAGACCAGGACACCAGAACTATTCAAGCAACCAAGCCCAACAGAGCCAACTGCCAAATAACTTCCCAACCCTCGGCATGACTGGGAAGAACTTTATGGACTGGAACCAACAATTTCAGGTACTGTTAATGAGGGAGGGGGCTTTACACCTAATTCAAGACCCACCAGAGAAGCCATGGTCCATGGAGGTGGACAGACTGCATCACAGGGCATTTTGCCTGCTTTTGGGTACCATAGATGCAACTATGTATGGGTGTATTCCAAGTGAGTCAACTGTCTATGATGTTTGGGGGAAATTGTATAACATGTTTTATTGCAAGAACAGGAGCACAACATGCTTACTGCTGAGGGAGCTGTACGCATACAAGATTAAAGAGGGGGATAGCATGGGTGAGCATCTGATGAGATTAAGCAACATGAGGTCTGATCTCATAAGAAGGGGCGAAACCGTTACTGAACAGCACCTAATCAGCATCATCTACAATTCTTTCGACCCAAGTTGGGATGACTTCCTGACCCAATTAGACAACACCAGCGGTGACAATGTCACACTGGACTATGTCACCAGGAAACTTATAGCCGAAGACAACCTCAGGAGAAACAGGGCCACCATACGCAGGGAGAATAGGCCACACAAAAGGGTAGTTTTCACAGAACCCACAACACGTAGGGAAGACAGGCCACACAGGAGGACAGTACTCACAGAGCAAACCAACCCAACACGGGAATGCTACACATGTGGTTCCAGAAGACATATTAAAAGGGACTGCCCAAGATATGCCAAAGACAGGAGGGATGCGAGATACAGCCCTTCACATGACCGAACACGCCATGATGACACGCCGAGGCCGAGACGCGAGTCACGAGACGAGTACTCAAGCAAACTAAGAGACAACGAGGATAGAGATAATAGACGGTGGAGATCACCCAGTCCAGGCAGGCGCCCTAGGCCCCAAAGAGACCAAGAGAGACACGAGCCTGATTCTATAAATGCAGTGAAACACGGCAAAGGAAGTAGACGCCATGAGACAACCAGGCCCACGGGCACCCGCCCGCAACGCTGGCTGATCGATTCCGGGGCCACTACACACACATCATGCCACAGAGAAATATTTGATTCTTTTGAAGAAGACTCTTTTAGCATCAAGGTTGCCAATCAGGCACACGCTAAGGTAGAAGGCAGAGGCGACATACACATCCCTGAAATTGGACTGGTCCAAAACGTCCTTTATGCCCCACGCATTCCATATAATGTTTTAGCTACTACTAGACTCACAGAGGACCCAGACCTGAGAATAATCTTCGGAAACAAGAAAGCATCCATTGAAAGAAGGGGAAAGGAAATTGGAAGAGTGGAAATCATAGGCGGACTACCATACTTCATTGCAGGGGAAGACGAAGAGGAACAAGTCACCATAGGATCGCTCGACAGTAATGAAGAAGAAGAAGCACAGGAAGGCACATCAGATGAACCCGAGGAACAACAAAATGAAGGACCGGAAGCGGAAGCGGATGACCTCCACAACTCCACCAGGGATGGAGAGGTCAACAGAATGAAGAAAAAAACACCAAGGATAACCATAGGGAAACCAGACCATGATGAGTGTGCACACTTACTACACAGAAAGTTAGGACACATAGGTTTTCCCACCGTCAAGAAAATGTTGGAATGCTCAGAGGGACTGAAGGTCAAAGGCTGCAAGAACTACCTGGACTGTTCTGTATGCAAGAGCTCGAAGTCCAAAACTGAGCCACGACCAAAAACTTCGGCCAGGAAGTCAGATCACCCATTCCAGCTCGTACACCTCGACTTGGTAGGACCTCTCAGAAGATCAATAGGCCAGAAGAGATTTTTCCTAACAATAGTTGACGACTTCAGCAGGTACGGTTACGTATACACGCTTAACAGTAAGGATGAGGCGTTCAGCAAGTTTAAGGAATTCCACACAAGGGTGTGGACTCAACACAACGTGAACGTGAAGCAAATGATGACGGACAGAGGTTCGGAATTCCTGTCAAAAGAGTTTGAAGAATGGATAAAGGAGAAGGGGATGCTGCACTTCAAGACTGCACCATTCTCAGCCTTCCAAAATGGGGTGGCTGAGAGAAGAAACGGGGTACTACAAACCATGATCAGATGTGCAATAGAAGACGCAGGTTTAAGCTTCTCATATTGGGGAGAGGCGTTGCTGTACTCCAACTACACGTTAAACAGGCTGTGGTCTAGTGTTCTCGGTAAGACACCCTATGAGGCAATGTACAACCGAAAACCCAAGCTGGCGCACCTCCACGTCTTCGGCGTACCTGCGGACGTGCACATACCCAAGCAACTTAGAAAGAAAGGGGACAAGATAACCAGAAGGCTAAGGTTCCTAGGCTATGAGCCAGGTTCGAAGGCGTACCGGTTCATAGACCACAACCAGAGGCTGGTAGTTTCAAGATCAGCCACTTTCCACGAGCACGCGAACTGGGGCAAGATACACGCGAATGAAGTATTGATCAGCGACCCAGAGCTTGAAGGGGTCAAGGCAGCACTGCCCGTGGCAAGGCCCGACCAACCAGGAGATACAATATGTGGCAAGTCTGAAACACAAGGAGCACGCACAAGCACCACAGACGCAGGAGACGTCGAATCCCCAAGTCCCACAAAAGAAGCGCCTAGAAGGTCAACCAGGTCGACCAAGAACCAAACCCCGAGAAGACTGGAGGATTATGTTCTGAGCATGGAGACCTACCCCGAAACACCAGCGAGCTACGAAGACATAGCAGAGCTACCACCTGAAGAACAGGACAAGTGGAGGGCGGCCATGGAGAAGGAAATGAAAAGTCTCAAAGACCTCGACGTATATACACCTGCAAGGGTACCTGAAGGACAAAAGACGGTGGGAACAAAGTGGGTATTCAAGGTCAAACAGCTAGAGGACGAACAGATCCTGTACAAGGCCAGACTAGTGGCCCAAGGTTTCACTCAACGATACCCAGATGACTACGAGGACACATATTCTCCAACGGTGAAACCAGAAAGTGTTAAGGCCGCATTAGTAATGGCAACAGTACTTGGAGAACAAGTATATCAATTCGACGTACAGACAGCGTACTTACACGCACAACTGGATAAGGAGATATACGTCAGGGCTCCACCCGGTTTTGGACGCAGTAGTGGAGAAACATGGCTGCTAAACAAGAGCCTTTACGGACTCAAGCAATCTGGGAGAAGATGGTACGAGTGCCTAGCTGAAACCATGAAGAAATTGAACTTCTCTCCAGTTAGAGAAGACAAATGTGTCTTCTTAAGAAAATCTCCAGAAGGGGTAGAAAAGGTTCTGGTTTACGTCGACGACCTGTTGTACTTTGGGAAAAGCAAGTCTAGATGCGATGAGTTCGCCAAAGGCCTACAAAACGAGTTCTCACTGAAGAGTCTAGGAATGGTGAACAAATACCTAGGGGTACATGTGTCAAGGATAACGGACGGCTTTGCCATATCTCAGAAGGAGAAGATAATCGAGCTCCTTAACAAGTGTAACATGTCCGACGCCCACCCATGTGGGACCCCCATGCAGACGGATTTCGTAAAAAACTCCCACGAGGAGGGAGAACCATTCGAGGACATCACACTCTATAGATCCATCATCGGATCACTCTTGCACATCGCCAACTGGACCAGACCGGACATCTCGTTGGCAGTGAACCTTCTCTCACGTCACTCCGGCAACCCAAGGGCCCACCATTGGGTGGCCGTCAAAAGGCTGTTGAGGTACTTGAAGGGTACCATGGACAGAAAGTTACTGCTAACCCCTCAAATAAATGACAGGATAAACATTTCATGCTATGCTGATGCCGACTGGGCCGGATGTACAAAGACCAGAAGGAGTACATCCGGCTACATAGTGATGCTGAATGGCAGCCCCATATATTGGCGCACTGAAAAACAAAAACTGGTCTCCTCCTCCACCGCTGAAGCAGAGTACGTATGCCTGTCTAACGCAGCAGATGACCTGATCTGGATAAACGAGCTAATCTCCCTCATCTGGGAAAAACCCAGCCTTCCCATTATCATTCACGAGGACAACAAAGCAGCCATAGACATGGCAAGGGCCGAATGTTTAGCCAGGCGATCCCGACACATCGATATCAAGTACAAAAAAGTAAGGGAACTCATAGGGGGAGGCTTCATAGACCTGATACATTGTGAAACTCAAGAACAGGTAGCGGATATCCTGACCAAACCACTCCCATTAGCCCAACACAGTTATTTGCTAAATGGCCTACGTCTTAGTGAGTAGGAGAACAACAAATCCAAATCACATCACGTTCTGTCCGTATGATCTCAGAAGGGGTTTTGTCAGGGATGATATCATACTGCCATGAACTACATGTACCGTAATGCACCGCTCGTGTAACCCTACCCCCTCTGACCTCCTCTGACCTCACCTAACCCTATTAAAGGACCCTCACCTACCCAACGACCCTCTCTCCTATCCTGACCACTGATCCTCACTGACCGCCATGCGGTCAGTGGAAATAAAGAACTATAAAGGCAATGAATGAGTACTGGGGTCTTTGGGCCGAACCTTCGGAAACCCTCTAACAATATGTGACTATGACACCATCCAGAATCTCTTTGTAGAACAAAACAATTTTGCGGGAAATAACATCCAGATTGTTATAGGCCAGTGATGGCAAACCTTTTAGAGACCGAGTACCCAAACTCAACAGGCTGCCATTCGCGCCGCAGACGGCCGGGGGCGAACTCTGTGCTGGGGGAGGGAGGAAGTCCTCCCATTGGGCTGATGGGCAGAGGGACGAGGTGAACTCTGTGCTGAAGGAGGGAGGAAGCACTCCCATTGGACAGAGGGGCAGGACGAACAGTGCTGGGGCGACGGCACACGTGTCCACAGAGAGGGCTCTGAGTGCCCCATCTGGCACACGTGCCATAGGTTTGTCACCACTGTTATAAGCTTTGAAATGAAGAATTCCCCAGTGAAAGCAAAAGGACCGGGCTGATTTACATTGGCCTGTGTATCATGTGATCATTGAAAATTTCTCAAAATTCACATATGCAAATTACAGAAGTATTTGTGTATGGGTTTTTCCTCCATAAAGATTTTTTGATCTTTTGCAAACCTTAGGGATTGCAGTGCTACTCTCTTCTAAAAACAAGAACTGGAAGAAGGAAGCTTTGGACAGGGAAGAATGGAGAGAAGGTTATCCATAAGGCAGCATCAAGAAAGAGTGGGAATTTGTGGGTTAGCTCAAAGACCTTAGGCTGTGTTCCCTGTGAGATTTTCATCCCTGGAGTTTGTGTCAGCGTTTTTAGATTTTTTACAATGAACAAGAGTCCTTTTCACTTGTTTAATTTTTTTGTAAATTAAGTATAGTTAAGGGGAGGAACCATAAAAGAATGCAAACATCCAGTGTAGCAAATAAATATGGTATACATTTTATTGTAAAATTTTATTATACTACAGTTTACAGAGATTTCATAACAGTTTACAAGAGAACCAAATTATAGCAATCAACAACCTAATTAACAGTAGAGTACAAACAAACATTAAAATCATATACACAGTAAATCATGAACAAATAAAAATGTCAACACAAAGACAATAGGACTTGGTGAAAAATTAGTACATGGGATCTTAAGCACTTAAGGAAGCCTAATATGTGAAGAGGCAACAGAGTGGAGGCAGAGTGACTCTCTGTCAGAAAAGAACTCTAAAATTTCATCACCTATGTCAAAATTGCCCTAATCTTCACAGTCTATCTTGCTTTATATGCTCCCCTCATGAGCAAGGGTTTGCTCTGTATGACCTGTGGCATTTCTCATAAAATGAAATTATATGAGAGACCAGCTTTGCAATTAGAAGTGCACCTACCCTCAGAGATAAAATATATTTATTTGTTTGTACCCTGAGGTACCACAGTTCTATAATCTGCAAATTAGTCTGCTTTCCTTTAATGACTGGTCATTGGGAAATAAGCATGAATTGTATTTGCACGTCGATCATTCAGACATAGAAGCTTTGAAGGAATAATTTTTCATCACTCTCTGACTGCACGAGTGTCTTGTATAGTTCATCCCTTTTGTTGAAAGGTGTTGAAAAGAAGACGTTGTGTGTGTCTGTTTGCTAGAAAATCTAAGAATTTACAAGATGGGTAAACATAATTTTTAGAACAAATTCACTCCATTCCCTTCCTTCATATGTCTATTCTCTTTGAATCAAAATCCCAGTGATAACAAACATGATGAGGGAAATAGTTAGTGTGGCAATGGGAATTACTTCAAAGAAAGAAAACGCACAGTAGCGCAATCTCTATAGATCATGAGCAGATGTTGAGTCACTACAAATATATCTACTCTTCCCAAAGCTGCGTTCCAGAACTGAGCTGCACCATCGTATCCTCTGGCAGAAGTATGTGTGGACTCTTGATCTTGTCCAAAATAATAAGATCCACACCAACTCTCAATTGTAGCTTATTTATACAGAATGTCTGTCGTCTTTTGCTTCAAGCGAGGGAAACTCGCCAAGAGATAAGTCTCTTGAGACAGTGCACAGGAAAGATCTCTGCAATTCAGAAGAAACAGACTCTAAGGGATATGCAACAGTTCAATAGAAAAAACACTGAAACAAAACATATCCAGCAGCAAATAAAAATTCATTCCAGCCTGGAGCTTAGCAGTCTGCATAGGGACTGGGAGAGCAGACTAGCACCAAAGGTTATATGCATGGCTGTCATGGAAGGAAGGGGACCGCGGTAGCTCAAGTGATTAAGATGCTGATCTTGATGACTGGAAGGTCGGAGTTCAATTCCCAAGTACTGCATGATAGAGTGAGCAACTGTCTCTGTCCCAACTCCTGCCATACCTGTCAAGTATCGGCCGGGATTTCCCATTTTCAGCGCTTATTCCCCCCTTTTCCCACCGCTGTCCCGTATTTGAATGATAGGGAAAGGGTTTACTAAGCATGTGTGGCCACGGTGCGCATGCGCAAACAGGCTACTGCATATGCGCAGCCACCGTGCACATGTGCAAACAGGCTACTGCGCATACGTATCCATTGGGCAAAACAAAGGTGAGCAGGAGTGCCTGACATGCTAGAGGTATGTATATGAAGTTATCCAGGGCGAGGTAAAAGTTGAGGGGACATTCTCATAATCTTATATACCCGTGATGGCGAACCTTGGCAGTCCAGATGTTCTTGGACTTCAGTTCCCAGAAGCCCAAGCCCCCATGAATCCACATGAATGGGTTTCCTCTGATTCATCTGGCCCATGCTGTGCCACCCTCGTCGCTCCTGAAAGCGGAAGTAAAACGTGCCCGGTACGGAAGTGGCAAGTACGGAAGTAAAATGCATATGGGCACGTTTTACTTCTGCTTCCAGGAGCGACGAGGGTGGTGCGGCGTGGGCCAGATGAATCGCAGCAAACCCATTCGTGTGGATTCACGGGGGCTTGGGCTTCTGGGAATTGAAGGCCAAGAACATCTTGAGTGCCAAGGTTCGCCATCACAGCTATATACCCTGGATCCGTCATTGAAACTGAGTGGGATGGGACTTAGAACTGACAAAAGGGAATACTTCTTTGCAAAGGATATAATTAAAATATGGGTCACAACAAGAGTGTATCAAAAGCTGTTGACCTTGATGGTCTGAAATGTACATTGAAGAAAGGCATGGGAACTAGTAGCTACTCAAAAGGATAGCTAGAGGGACTGTGGCGGCTTTTAATAAATGTTTTAATACTATTCCATTTGATTTTAAATCATTTTAAGTATTTTATGTTTTTAAATTGCTTTATACAGTTTTGTAACCCTGCCCTGAGACCCCATGTTATAGGGTGTCAAGAAATCCCAGATTACGACATGTGCACAAAAGTGCCTGCCAGTTTGCTTTCCCAAGCAGATGGTGTTCAGAGTCACACTGCCTCCGATACTGGCAGAGATGACCCCTGTCCTGAGACCCCTTGTTATAGGGTGGACTATTTGGGCATTCCCTGAGTGGAGTTTCTTCTGCAAAAAAATAAATAAATCCTTTCAACCCAGAATAATTCCTGACATGATTTTTTTTAATATACATATTTAAAAGAGATTGTAATGGCTTAGTGGTTAAGATGCTGAGTTTGATGCCTGGAAGGTCAGCAGGTCAGCAGTTTGAGACCCGAGTGCTGCGTGGCAGAGTGAGCTTCCATCTTTGTCCCAGCTCCTGCCAACCTAGCAGTTTGAAAGCAAGAAATTGCAAGTAGATAAATAGGTACAGCTTTAGTGGGAAGGTAACAGCATTCCGTGTGCTCCAGCGTCTAGTCATGCCTGCCACATGACCATGGAAACATCTGCAGACTCAAACAGTGTTGGCTCTTTGGCTGTAAACGGAGGTGAGCATCACCTCCTACAAGAGTCAGACACAACTGGCTTTCGAGCAAGGGCAACCTAAAAGGATGGCTAGTCATCTCTGCCAGTATCAGGGGCAGTGTGTGACTCTGAACACCATCTGCTTGGGAAAGCAAACTGGCAGGCACTTTTGTCACATGTCGTAATTTGGGATTTCTTGTTGGCCTAAGTGGAAACAGCTCTGTTCAATAAGGAGGTAACACAGAGGCATAAAACAACCTGTCACAGATTGGCAGCAGTGCCTTCACGGAGTGATACAGCCAGGTTAATGCCAGATGCTACTGGACTCCAGTCAAAGGATGCTATTCCGCGCAAGTAGGCTGTCTGTGGGCATTTGGTTCATTAATGTGGGGTACAGAATATTGATTAGATAAGGCTTAGTCCTGGCTCAGTAATATGGTGTAATTCTCATGGCATCCTAAAGCAGTAGATTGAACCTGCCTTTATCCTGCCTTCAATCATGAGGCCTTTCTTGCTAGATCAAAAAGTACAGGTTTGTGCAGTTTGACTTGCAGCAGTCACTGAAATGACCCTGGGAGGATCATACACAGAGCATGACAGAGACTGCCTTGCTCCTCTTGTTAGTTCGTGTGTATCTCTGAGTAACAAGCAGTTCATTACCTTTCAACAATGCAGCACATCAATAGCCAACTGAAACAAGAATCAGCTACTACTGTACTAAGAATGTGCTGGTATTGCTATATTTATTTAACAACTTTCAAAATATGCTTTATAAGGTACAGAAATAAAATCAAATGAATTCTGAGATGCCGGTCTACTCTGGAATTCCTTGTATTCCTTTCTTTCACTTGCTGTTGTACAATGGGGTCTCTTCTCTAGTACATTGTGCATTGTCTTCTATGTTACACACAACACAAAGCAGTTTTCTTTTATAGATGTTCTGCAGGTATTATTGCCATCTAGTGGTCAACATTAAAGCAAACGATGCATTCGGTGCTGATTGGAGTGTAGCTCTTTTAACAAACAATGCACAACATGGGTAATTTGTTTTCATACACTCAATATCGCATTTAAAGTTATCCATACCAATGCAAAACATTACTAGAGGTTGTGACCAATTCTATACAGAAGCCTGTTTAGAGAGGCTTTCAGAGAGGCAGCTGTGTTGTAAAAACAAACAAGCAAATGAAAAAGCTTGTAGCACCGTTAAGATTAACACATTTATTTCAATGTGAGCATTTGATGGGTCACCAACCTCATCTCTAAATACAAAAGAAGTGGTAATCCATGAAATCTCATACTGAAATTAATTTATTAGTCTTGAAATTGGCAAAATCTTTTTTGTTTCATTTAAAGATAAATGTGAAGTTGCAAAATCTTTTTGTTTCATTTAAAGATAAATGTGAAGTCGCCTTCCACCTCTTTTAGTGACAGATTTTTTTTTAAAAAATGATGGCAAGCAAATTTAAAAGTCGGTTTAGTAGAAATACCCATACATGTCTGACCAGAATAAGAGAAGATGGGAAGTATAATTCAGATTAGAACACAGTTCATCTCATCTATGGCTCCCATTTTTGAAGAAGAGCTCCTAGTTCTGAATGGCACTTTGGAGGGAACATGTTACATTTACTCAAAATTTACTACGCTAACATGTCATATGACTGCAGTGCTTCCTATTACTGTACCACATTTATCATCTACCCTGAACATTTTTTAGCCTGCTTTTCCATATGGTACAGTGAACTGCATTTTAATGACAAAGCAGATAAATAAATGAAAGGTTGCCTATTTCCCCTTGAAACGCAACCCAAGGAGATCCTATCTTCTTCCTCAAATCCTCTGCACTTTTATCTGTGGGTTACACTTCCCCTCCTCTGGTGGTGACTTCATCTTCTGTTCTGCACATGGAGAAAGATAGGGTTGAAGGAAAGGAAATATTGTAACCTTTGCACCATTTGAATTATTGGTGTCTGCTAAAAAGAAATGCGTAGGCCTGTAAGGATGTGAGTGTGTTTGTACATGCAAGCACAAATGCATGCCAGAATGAAAACTCAAAGAGGAGGGTGGGATGATGTGCAAACAGCGTCTGCATAAACCAGCTTCAGTGGAAAGTTCACTTTGTGCCACATCCTCAGCTGTTTATCAATTCAGACAGGTTCTCATAGACATGAGTGCATAAGAAACATTGCCTCAAACCACAAATCCAAAGCCTTGTCTTCAGGAGTAACTAAAATAGAACACCTGTAGCCCAGAAAAGAAAAGAAAGGAAGATAGGAAGTACCCATTCAAAAACTCAACATCACTTGCACATGCCTGAAATAGAGCACATTGCTGTTACAGTTGCTGATGTACTTTGAGTTTTCCACATTCTGTTTTTTGTTTGTTTCCCTCTTTTATAAACACACACACAGAAAGAGCACAGAAAGAAGAAAATGATTTTGTATACTTGTGTCTTATTACATTGTTCCGCACATCTGTGGAACATGGTCTTACCAATTCTCGGTGCATCACACAAAACAGGTCAATTTTAAAAGATATATTGTAATCATGTTGGCCTGCTACAGCACATTTAAGAGCAAAGCAAGAACAAACATAGAAACAAAAGGATTTTGGTACCTCAAAAATCATCCCATTTGTTTCAATGCATGTTTTCATGGATTATAATATGCTGATGACAGATACATACTGGTAGTAGTTATTAATTGTCTACAAGGTAAGTGTGTCACTATCTTTGAAGTAGAAAAATGTTGATTCTGGTTCTTCTTGAACCAACTAATATGAAAACCACATTTTTGCAAAAGGAAATAGCTTTGTGCGTATGTGTGATTGTTTTTTTTAAAAAAAACCTAGCTCACAAACACACAGTATATCGTACATTTGGTACAGCTCAACATGCAACATGCACCATTCTAATAGCATGTCTAATCACTGTAACCTACCTGCAGTATACTTCAGCTTTTATTACTTCCAAAGAATATATTAGCTATTGGGAGAAAATAACACACCACACACAGAACTGAAAGACTTAAATCAGGTGCTCCCAAAGATTTGGATATGTCCAGCATAATTGTTTAAAAATATATGTTATTCCCCTCTACGAATGACAGGTCACAAACATGTGGCATGGAAGAAATACATTTCTAGTCTTCATCTAATGCACATAATATGGTGTAAGCTTCTGGGGATTTAAGCCTATATATGTTACTCACTTTCACTAAAGAAAAAGAAAAAGTATTATTTCTTGTTTTTTAAAAATGACTCTACAAATGGTAATCTACCTAACATTAGGTAAAGGTAAAAGTCACCCTTGCTCAAAAGCCAGTTGTATCTGACTCTAAAGTTCAGTGCTCATCTCTGTTAATAGCCAAAGAACCAGCGCTGTCTGCATCTGCAGACATTCCCATGGACACGTGGCAGGCATGTCTTGACACCAAACTGCACGGAACACTGTTTACCTTCCCACTAAAGTGATATCTATTTATCTACTTACAATTTCTTGCTTTCGAACTGCTAGGTTGGCAGGAGCTGGGACAGAGATGGGCACTCATTCCATCATGCAGAACTCAGGTCTTGATCTGCTGACCTTCCAGTAATCAAGTTCAGCCTCTTAACCACTAAGCCACCACAGTTCCATCTACCTATCATTAACTCTCACCAACTCCAGGTCTGATTTTTAATATAGCGCTACAAGGGGTGACAGCTGGACAGTAAATAAAGGATTCTGCAAATTGAAGGGGGGAAAACATTAATTCGAAATATGGTACTGGAGGAGAGAGCTTTGCAGATAGCCTGGAATTTCAGAAAAACAAACAAAATAATGAAACTGAGGCTGTTCTACTCTGGGCATATCAGAGACAAATGATGCTGGAAAAGGTGGAAGACAGCAGGAAAAAAAGATGGCCAAACAAAGATGGACCAATATAAACATGCCAAATCACAAGGATTTGCTAGAGGAGGCTTCCTCTGTGTCCCCATCATTGAGAACAGTTTGTTATGTGCGGACACAGATGGGGAGAGCTTCTTCTGCCATAATATCCAAACTGTTGAATGTCCTCCTCTTGGAAGTTTGATTGGTGCCAACTTTGACATCATTTTGGCACCACATCAATTATTATTTGTTAGAGGATTTGAGGATCATGGCCTGTACAGGTTTCAGTTTTTAATATCTAAGTGTTTTAATACTATTTCATTTAATTTTAAATTGTTTTAAGTATGTTATGTTTTTAAATTGTTTCATACAGTTTTGTAACTCTGCCCTGGGACCCCATGTTATAGGGTGAGCTATACCTGTTTAAAAGTGAATGTGGAGGCTTAGTGGTTAAGACGCTGAATGTGATGGATGGAAGGTCGGCAGGTCAGCAGTTCAAGACCTGACTGCTGCACAGCGGAGTCAGCACCTGTCTTTGTCTCAGCTCCTGCCAAACTGGCAGTGTGAAAGCAAGACATTGCAAGTAGATAAACAGATACCGCTTTGGTGGGAAAGGTAACAGCATTCTGTGTGCATTCCGGCATCTACTCATGCCTGCCACATGAGCATGGAAACGTCTGCAGATGCAGACTGCACCGGTTCTTTGGGTGTAAACGGAGATGAGCACTGTACCCTGGAGACAGATAAGACAGGCTTTCAAGCAAGGGAGACCTTTACCCAGTGGTGGGCATCAGCAGGTTTGCACCAATTTGCCAGAACCAGTAGCAGAAATTCCAGCTGGTCCCACCCATTCAAATTCTGAAATAAAGTAGTCCTAATTTGGGTGCAACGCAAGGCTTTGCCCCTAGCCACGGCCACCATACCACACCCACAGTGTAGCTAGTAAAGGAAATTGGAGCCCACCACTGCCTTTACCTATACAATGTTTAAATAAATAAATAAATATAAAATTACTTGAGTTAACACCAGTGTGTGTACATCTGAATAGGATTGAGCTCAGAATCATACCCATCAAACACCACTCCAGAAAATATGGGAACTGCTCCGGCCCGGATGCACAGAAAAAACTCCTTTGTGCATGTGCAGAACCCCTTTGCGCATGCGCAGAACACATTTGTGCATGAGCAGATGAGTTCTGCGCGTGCACGCATGTGCAGTAACCCCTTTCCCCACCATTCTAAATATGGGATGGTGCCGGGAAAGGGGAGGAACACACACCAAAATACAGGATTTCCCAGCCAATCTGGGATACTTGACAGGTATGCTCAGAATGATGGCATGGGAAGACTTGGATTACCAATTCTAAGCATTACCGGTTGCGAATCAGTTTCACTGAGCACAATGCATCTCAGTAAAGAGCACAATAGCACACAGAACACAGTAAGACTCAGTTTTTAAAAATCACATACAGGTCTTGGCTTTGAACCACATTAGTAAATGAAATGTGTGTCTTTCCAAAGGCAACTGCAGCCAGCAGCCAGCCAGCCAGATGTAGGATTGACAGTAGAATTTAAATTTTCCATTTCTTCCATCTATTGCTGCAGTAGAATCTCAATTTTCCATTTTCCCAATTCAGGCTATGGCAGTTGCTAGGAAACAGACATTCTTAGCCCAAGTAAAAGCATTGTACATGTTTCTCTAGGAGGAATGGGATGAGCATTTGAGGTAATGTCACAAAATCTTTCTGAACAGTGCTCGCAACATCACTGCTTTATTGATTCTCAGCCCCCCCGCCCCACCCGGCCTGACTACCTGTGCCATTTTGAGCGATCTGTCAGTTTATAGTTCATTTCCACCCTGTTCTTCGGAGTGGGCTCCCCCCCCCCCGAATATTTCTAGCGCAGCTTTGGGCTCATCATTTCCATACTGAAAGTGGAGAATGGTACAACTAAGCTGTGCACAAACAATGGAATGCTCACAAGGAACAACAGTGATGGAGAACAAATAGTTAGTTTGCTCTAGCTAATGCATATGGCCCCTATCATTCTGTCCTCACAACAACTCTGTGTGTAGATTAGGCTAACAGATACAAAATTCTGAGTGTAGTAAATTGGAGAAAAGAAGGCCCATTAAGTTAATGGGAATTTAGTGAGTCTATTCCTCCGTGTGTGCAATTGACTCAAATGGCCGTACTCTAATTGTGACTTATGTTAGCATAGTAATGCAGAAGCAAGTGATACCTTCATTAGACTACTAATGTGCGCATTATCTGGTGATCCTTTGTCTGAGGGGCTGGGGGAATAATATCAAACTAATAGCTACCTAAGTTGTAGTTTGAAACTACACCACCAATGCAGCCTGTGTTTTGTTTCTAATTCATCTCTAAGAACCAAGTCTTAGCTCAAACAACTGCCATAAATGTTTGGGACACTCATTTATAATTTGTTCTGCACTGTCCACAAGAAATTGGTAGATGCTTTAAAAAGTGACCTTGAATAATGAAAGCTCACATAGTTAGTGTTTATTATTCTTTTAGTGGTCTAATGAAGGTATCGCCTACTCCTACATTTGTATTGCATAAGGACCATAAAGCTGTCTCTGTGGGGTTTTTTTGGCATCGTAAGTTACAGTTAGAGTAAGCCCATTTTAACCAATAGACTTCAAAATGGAAGAGTTATTTCTATTGATTCAGTAGGCCTATGTAATATGATTTATTATGCTAAGCAATAGGATTTTGGGTATTGACACTGGCACAAGGAAAGTAACATCAAGTGGGAACAGAGATTTCTTGCTAACATACCTTCTCGATAAAGATAGCATGCTATTGCTGTACCACGTTAGCTCTATACCATACCTGTCAACCCGAGGCTCCGGAAAAACGGGACTTGCGCACGTCACTTGTGCGCAGGTCACGTTCCATGCATGCGTGGAAAGGTTAAACCCCTTCCACGCATGCACGGAAGCGCTACGCCGCTTGCGCAGCCCTTACGCAAGCGACGTAGCGCTTCCGCGCATGTGTGGAAGGGGTAAAACCCTTCCGCGCATGCACGGAAAGTGTTTCCCCCGCTGCCAAATTACAGGGGTTTGGCAGCGGGGGCCGGGTTATGACATCAATTGACGTCAATTTACGGGGTAATCCCGGCCAAATCGGGAAGGTTGACAGGTATGCTCTATACAAGTGGTATTATAGTACAGTATGCAGCTAGCAGATAGGAGTCTGTAATATGTTAAAGCACCCCTAAATTTGCAAACGCGTATTAAACATACCTGTCAAGTATCCCGGACTGGCCGGGATTTCCTATATTTCCGTGCTCGTTCGACCCCTTTCCTGCTGCCATCCCGTATTTTCAATTGTGGGGAAAGTAGCTACTGCGCATGCGCACCGCTGCCTCTGATGGCCACGCATGCGCAGTAACCCATTTCCTGGCCAAAATGGTTTCTGTGCATGCACAGAGGTTTCTGCACATGTGCACAGAGGTTTCTGCGCATGCGTGCCACTGCCTCTGATGGTCACGCATGCACAGTAACCCATTTCCTGCACCTGGGAACTTACTGTGCATGCGTGCCTGCTCCCGGATTTCCAAAGCCGCAACTTTATGGGGATGATTAAAGTATAATTATGTAAATACACTTTACACTTGAAAATTTTATTTAGGCACAGAGTTTATGTATGTGTCTCATAAACTTAAAAATACACTTTTATTCCTAAACCATTGATTTTAAACAGGGTTCCTGTGATGGAAAAAGTCACAAGTTATTCAATATGGAGTCTCTTTGGTTTTTATACTGTCTTAGAATGTAGCTTTGCTTCTTTCCAAAGGCCTCATAATTCTTTCTGCTGCACTTATCAAGCAGGTGTGCTTAGTAGAAGCGTCTCAGAGCTTCAGGCTCATGTTTTGACTTTTCCTCAAGGCCAGGAATGTTCGCTTGCGTCAACATCCTAAGCCTGGGAACACCAGACATTTGTTATGGGAACCAGGGAGTGTTTATACAATCCCTGGACTATAATTTGTTGTATGCTAATTAGGAGAGCCAAGCTCATGTTCTTTCTTTTAGACACATGGCTTTGGGAATCAATTCAAGTTTGGGGTCTCTGAGAGTTACCCTCAGAAGGGAGAGTGGGACTCAAACACCGAGTCCTGACTCCAACCTAAGCTTAGTCATGATTACCTAGATTAGTCAGGTTTTCCTTTTGTTTCATGGGGGAAGGCCTGAGTGTGGATTTTTCTAACTGTCCTTTTTGATTAGTATTGTTTTGCTGGATTTTCTTGTATCCTGAACTGTTGCAATCTGCCTACTGCAGCGGATAAAATTAACGACACACAGACGTTTGAAGGATTGTCAAAGTGAGATGGCTTGCTCTCCTTTATTTTAGCCTGTTTATATACCTTCAAAATTAAGGCTATTTTTAGAATATGCATTCCTAGTCTAACACAGAAACTGTCTATGTGACTATGTCTAACCGCTGTTATTGACAGATAGGCTTTCCCTAGCTCCAGCAGCTCAGGAAATGCCAAGAGATAGTGTTGGATTGGGGCCGTGAAGCGGCCCTTGAGGTCCCGGAGGAGACTGGTCAAGTACGACACGAGACAGGATGGAGCGAAGACCAGTGGTTTATTGAGGGAAAAACATCATCATATATAGGAATTCAAGGCAGCGTGTGATAGAATCGTCATCTGACAGAAAATCACATCACCCATCTACCCGGGTTAATTGGGAACTTCTCTTGGGGAAGTTAATTAACTAAGGCAAATACTGACAGGGGAAATCCATTGTTCATGGCTTGCTAAAGAGTAAACATGGCCACTGTTTGCACTAAAGCTTGGGCTCATCTGCGAGTGAGTAATTGCCTAATGCCTAACGGGAGTTAGTGATTTAGCTTCCCTCAGCAGAACTGCCGGTCAGGTCAGATGTGGGTGAATCAATCCCATGATTATTAATCCTCTCCCCAATTTCCATACTGGCAAGGGCCAGTGGCCAGGAGCTTTCTCGACTGGTGTAACCTCTGCCAGGGGCCGTATGTGCCAATTGTGCCCGCGGAACCCGCACCCCCCTTTTTCTGTTATTTTTGGACCTGACAGACGGCCCTGCATAGGAGGGGCATCAGCTGGTGTGGGGGGATGACGTTTCGGGGTTCCCTCCATGGGGGACATCTCGATAGCAGTGAGGGAATACATTGCACGAAACAACACACTGTTGTGCCCAGTATTACCACCCCCACAATCACCTTGAGTGTCGTCTGAAGCCATCCCCATGGGAACCACGACCACAACGAATCCCACCACCCCCATGAAGCATCCTCTTTGATGTTCTTAACTAGGTGTGGAGGTCCGTGAGCTGGCTTTGTACCTTGTGGGTATTGTCTGTGAGATTAAAGCAACACATGCCATGGACAGACTTGCAACCCAAATGATGTAACAACAGGGGATAATCGATAGCTGCTTGATTATCCAGTATGGCATGGCGAAGCTCTGTCTGCTCCTGATTGAGCAGCGCTATTGCCGAGGAGGTGTGGTTAATGGCTCTTGCAAGAGTGCAAGCCAATTGACCAATTCATTCTCCGAGCGTTGCCTATGGCTAAGCCTGGCACGCTGAATATACTGGCTGCTGCCTGGTTTTTCAGAGCTGTGGGTCTGAATCCAGACTGCTTTCTGTAGCAAGGCAAGATAATGAGATGTGTAATTGATCTCTTACTGTGACCTAAGGTGATTCTAAGCTATTTCTGCAACTTCTGGTGTTGTGCAAATGTCTGTCTAGCACCTATGGGGAGGTGTGAAAATAAACTGGGGATTACTGGCTACCGGGTGCTCAATCTTTGCAAGCAATGGGCCGGTGCAAACATGGGCCGGTCTGGCTTCCTTTGGTGGAAGCTGGCCGTTATTAACAATATACGACCCTACGTATACAGAAATTCAAGTGTCCCTTGCAAATCCCAACTGGAGCATTGTACAAGGCATGAATAAATAAAGAGCAACTACAGATAATAGCAATAGAAAACATTCAGCAGCTTCTTGAAGATGAGGCTTCCCTTCTTGGTGGGGTTTCATGTGTAACTTGAGTTTGGAAAAGTCTTGTTTTGTAGAAAAGCATGGTCCTTGGAAGTGGCACTGAGTATGCAATATGTTCATAGAAATGTCTTTGGAGATGTAAGTCATAAAGGAAGACGGACAGCTGATGACATCCAAGGCAGGGACTGGTGTCATCCTTTGCAGTAGCTGAACTTGGCATCCGGGCCTGATTCTGGCCTCTGGGACCTGCATGGGGAAGAGACTTGTTTGGGAGATAAAAATTCTGAAAGAGTTAGTTAGTTTTGCACTTATAGGATAGCAATTGCTGTGCAACTAAGGGATGTTGTTCCCCCCTTTCTGTTTGTTTGTCAATGTAGGACTCAAGCGTCCGATTGACCCGTTCCACAATCGCTTGCCCCTGGATTGTATGGAACGCCAAAGGTATGCTTAATATCCCAGGTGGCCCTGAAGGTGGCCAGCTGCCTGGAGCTATAAGCTGGGGTGTCATCGGACTTCGTGTGCCGAGGTTCGCCCATGGCCATGGGAAAGGAGATGCTGCTCCACATGGGGAGCCGTTTCTCCCTTCTGTGCTGTTGCCCAAACAAACTGTGGGAAGGTAGTAATGCAAACGTGCATGTACTGCCATTTGCCAAAATGTGGGGCATGTGTGACGTCCATTTGCCCCACCTGGTTGGCCTCTGTCCCACGTGGGTTGACCCCCCACGAGGGCCCCCCCGATGCCCCTGCACGATGCAGACAGGAACGGACTATGCCTTGGGCTTGGGAAAGTGGCAGGTTGAACTGCCTTGCAAGTGCTTTGGCATTCTGATGAAAGAATGCACGACTCTGAATTGGAGTTGTGAGGAACAAACTCAGCAAGTTTTTGTCTATCGCGGGAGTGATGTATGCTCCCGGTAGACTGTGAGGCAAATTCCTAACAAACTGGCTGTCAGTAATTATGTTGAAGCGTTCTTTGGCAAAGGTGCGCAAAGCGAGGTTCACGGCTGCCAACTCTGCCCGCTTGCGGAAGAGTCAGGAGCGTGCGCCAAGCTTGGTCCTCTTGCCAAGTAAGAACCCAATATGTGCGACCCCCATAAGTGAAAACTGTCCTAGCCCCCCGAAGGGGAACCAGTGACATTAATCCACACAAGGTGACTGTCTGCGTATGAAGCGAGACGAGTCTGGGGTCTTGTGGCAAACCTTGGTGCATGACGCGCCAGGCTTCCCTTGGGTAAATTTCTCATGAAGGCCCCCCGACGCACATCCACCCATGGTGTGCATGCACACTTTTCCTGGAGCTATTCTTGTGCTCCTGTGAGAAGGGTGCCAGATGCTGGCTTAGCCTTTTGCCTGTGCTTAGACTAGCAGCAAAAAAGGAAGGGGTGGCCTGAAAATGCCTGTATCTGATTGAAAGTGTGACCTGACTGCATTCTTAAAATGGTCCTAGGCAGTCCTGGCTAATGAGTGGCACTCTGCACATTCTCAGGAGCTCAGGGACTAATCCTTCCTCTGTGCTCTGGAGTTTGCGAAATGTGTCTGCTCATTAGAGAGGGTGCTGTGGGCCAGGTGCCATACTTAAAATGACTGACTAAGACTTATTAAAGACAAGCCAACTATGACGTGCCAGCTGTAAGGAAATAATACACAAAAATGAAAAGACACACAAGTTAAACATTTCCAGCAGGGAGTTCCACTGGCGAAAGGAGGAAAGACAAGTCAGAAGTTAGCACAATGAGAATGCAGCAACTCTTATCATAACGAAATCAGATTAGGTCAGGTAATTAAGACCACCGGCTGGGATCCTTCTTTTAAGGGATCCCTACCAGTAATTGACTCTGGACCCTGTGAAAGGAAGGAATTTAAGGCTGTAGAAAGAAATAAATTGGTTACTATTAAGGCCTGGAGAGGAGTTTTGTTCCTGTAAAAAGGTAACGATTAAGCATTTTCTGAGTATACAGAGCGCAAGGATGTTTGCGTGCTTTTTCCTGTCAAAGGGGTACAATGAGTGAGTGACTTTACACAGATTAAAGTCAAAATACCAGAACAATATCTTTCTTAAGAGAATGAAGGAGAGTTAGAACGATTCTCAACCCGCGGCCAGATGTGGGCAAGTGGGCCAGATGCGGCCCACGTTGCTCTGCCACTACTTCCACCAAGCCAAGAAGGGCTGTGCGGCGAAGGAAGGGCAGGATGACTGTCCGGACCCCCAGAGCTGCCTGAGGCCCCGGAACTTGGCCCCTGACTTTAAAGGGTTGAGAACCGAGGTTACAGGATGATAACACCGTACACACATGAAGACAATGCAATTCTCTCATTCCTAGTGAGATACGTGACTTAAAGATGTTAAGGGACATTCAGACACCTTAAAACACAGAGATGGGGGTTTGAGGAACACAGACGTAGGGAGGGGCCCCATAGTTTATGATTTAGTGAGGAAAACTCATAGAAGTGATTTTTGTTTTCAGATCGCGCTTCTGAAAAGAAAAATCTGTTTTCCTGAGTGGCATGGATTGCAAAACCGGTTTCCAAGAGTGACTTAATCCCTTGACAAAGAAAAAAGTCTCAAGGGAAGAAGGGGGGTCACCCTGCCCTATTGCAGGTTAGGATTCCCCCCCCTCCACCCTCCTGCCTTCGCTGCCCTTAAGCTGCTAAGCAGGCAAGGCAAAGGGGCTTTGCTCACCATGCTTTCTTAAACCCTAAATAGTTCCTGCCCATGAACAGAGTGCAAACTGTTTAAAACATACTTTACAGTGACATTACCATGCAGTTACACACAAGGAACACTTTTCCAATCATACTGTGGTCATAGAGACAAGGCTTTTGCAATCATACACAGTTCTTGCAGTCATACATTCAGTGGTGCACCACGCATACACACATTTATTTACGCATTCGCACATTCCTCCCCTGATCTGCAGTGTTCTATACTTCACATGAGGAGATGACTTATACACAGCTGGCTATCACAGCCATATGGGTGCTTCTACTTAGGGGTGAGTTTCTCTGGGCTACTCCAAGGCAAGACAAGTAGGTTCTGCCTGTGCCTTGGGAGAGCTCGGGGTACTATTGCTGGGATGGTTCCTCTGGCATAGCCAGGGCGATGGCTGCCTCCTTTCTAGCCTGGGCCAGATTCCCAGATCTCGGTGCTGCCTCACGCTCCAGTGCCAGCGTGGCCATTTGGTATTCGGACAACCTTTTGAAGATCTGCCTGGTCTAGATTGGCATTCTCTTCTAAGGTGTCTCATTTTTCCACACTGGAAGCAGGCGCCTTGAGGTTATGGCACTGCTCTGCGCATGAGTGTGGTAATGGGTCTGCTCTGGAGCCCTGCGTGGCCAGGGGCCGTGCAGATTTCCGTGAGCAGTGGGCGCTGAGCAGCCCTGCCTGAACGTGTGTCTGCCTTCAGATAGGCTGAACACAGCAGTTGGGCAGTGGCTAATTGTGCCACTGACAATTTCCCCGTGAATGGATCTTCCTCACCCATGTGCTGAATGGAGTTCTTAATTGGCAGGGAACTTGTAACTGTCAGAGAAGCGCCAGGGCTTCTCATGCCATGAATTCCTTCAGTGACGTCTGCAGCTGCCACTGAGGGAATGCTCCCTACACTGCCCTGCTTAAGCTGAAATGACGGATAGAGACTCCTTGGGGCTGATGGTTCTGACTGCGCTGGGGGTTTCTGGGTCTCTATCCAGACTGGGTCTACCTCTGCTGAGAGTTTCCTACATTTGCTCCATGTGCGAGTTACGCCATCTGGAGCTCTCGGGGGTTGCTGAATGCAGACTCCTATCTGATCCCAGAGCTGAAGGGATAACGTACCTACTTCTGGGTAAAGCAGGCAGTGTTCCCTCAAGAACACCAAAAGTCGCGCTAGTTCTCCGCTGTGAAAGCTTATCTGATATACCCTGGCCAGGGTTTTGAATTCATCCTCATGAATTCTTTGACTAGTGGACGGACGTTGCTGCTGAGGACAAGTCCCCATATTACCTGCCGGGTCCTTTGAAGTCTCCTTCTCGGGACGATTTGACGCGTCTGAAGTTCAGGAAATAGGTTTTGCGTGACGAATCTCTGGGTAGAGCTCGGAGCGTGGGCTGCTGCCAAGGGCCCTCGGTGGCCTCTGCGCTGTCAGGGGTTCACAGCCGACCCTGAGCGGAACGCGTTTTTCCATGCTGCAAGCCGCCGCGATAGCCGGAGCAAGCTGTAGGATGCCTCTCTGAGATGCCTCGCCGCGTAGCTGTCTTCCCAATCGGATGGCTTTCCGACTGGGGCTGTCGCGTTGTCCTCCGGGATGATTGGACACGGTTCTAGCGTAGAACCGGACCGCGTAGATCACTTACTCACGAGTAGGATCACGTCTCGGGGTCACCAGATGTTGGATTGGGGCCGTGAAGCGGCCCTTGAGGTCCTGGAGGAGACTGGTCAAGTACGACACGAGATAGGATGGAGCGAAGACCAGTGGTTTATTGAGGGAAAAACATCATCATATATAGGAATTCAAGGCAGCGTGTGATAGAATCGTCATCTGACAGAAAATCACATCACCCATCTACCCGGGTTAATTGGGAACTTCTCTTGGGGAAGTTAATTAACTAAGGCAAATACTGACAGGGGAAATCCATTGTTCATGCCTTGCTCAAGAGTAAACATGGCCACTGTTTGCACTAAAGCTTGGGCTCATCTGCGAGTGAGTAATTGCCTAATGCCTAACGGGAGTTAGTGATTTAGCTTCCCTCAGCAGAACTGCCGGTCAGGTCAGATGTGGGTGAATCAATCCCATGATTATTAATCCGCTCCCCAATTTCCGTACTGGCAAGGGCCAGTGGCCAGGAGCTTTCTCGACTGGTGTAACCTCTGCCAGGGGCCGTATGTGCCAATTGTGCCCACGGAACCCACAAGATAGTTAATGTTTAGGGTAGAAGAACCTGGGTGAACAAGATTAGTGAGATTTTTTTTAATTTAATAGTCATATTTATATATGCCGCCCACTCAGGTAGAACCTGACTCAGGGCAGCATTACAACAAGTTCTAAAAACACATAAAAACACTTTAAAAGACCCATATCCCACCCACTTAAAAAAACCCATATCCCACCCACCCATCCAACCCACTATAAAAAAGAAGAGAGAGTTCTTAATTATTTACATAAGCCAGCAGGCAGGGGCCGTGTTCTCATTAAGGCCCCACACCTGCCCTACCAGCCAGGTCTTCAATACTTTCCTGAAGGGCAGGAAGTCTTAGATCTGTTGGCAGGAGGTTCCAGAGGGTTGGTGCGGACACAGAGAAGGCCCTCCTTCGGGTGCTGGATAGATGTACACCGCTAGTTGATGGCACTATTAGAGAGCCCCTCCGGTCCACTCTGGTTGGATGGGCAGACACTCTTGGGACAATGCAGTCTGTAAGGTATCCTGGCCCACTGCCATATAGGGCTTTAAAGGTCAAAACCAGCACCTTGAATTGCACCCGGAGACAAACTGGTAACCAGTGCAGCTCCCAAAGTAGCGGTGAGGCATGGGCATATCGTCCGATCCCATGTCAAAGTTGAAGTACTGGTTTTCCGGAGGCCAAAAGAACTGTTTGTCCACTATAATTAATATCGCGAGTTCAGCCAGGTCGTGTTCCGTAGAATTGTTTGTGAGACATAGTGTGATATGCTCTTCAGTAATGCTGGCCCAACATTACTGCCCCACCCTTTTGGAACTCGCTGTGCTAAATAACAATCTGTATATATTTTTAGGGTGATCATGGGGTCAAACTAATATATCATTACTACACTGAACCAATGAATGAACTGCTATTTCTACATTATGCTTCAAGAACAATAAACAACTTTTACTCCATCAAGACGTGATGTCTGTTTATTGGAAGAGGGGGTAAGAAAAGAGTTAAGCCAAAAACCACATGCTACCACATACATATAAATATGATTTTCCCCATTATTGTCTGGGCTCTGTACAATTCAGGTAAGCCCCAGGTTGCTGCAGGTCTTTGCAGGACGACATTTAGGTGACCTGAACTCGGAGTCACGGATTCCACACAGAGCAGGCCAGTAATAGGAAGCTCTGAAAGGAACAGGGAGATACCAAGGCAAGGGTCAGGCCAAAACCAATCTGTCACAGTTCCTATAAAGGTCTGCCATGATTAATACGGTTGTTTGGGGAAACATTTTTAATTTTAACCTGTAATTCACTTCTCCCCCCCCCCCAGCTTCAGAAACAACAGCCTCCAGCATTTTGTGTATGTGTGTGTGTATGTGTTAATATATCAGCCAGGAGGAACATCCGGAAAAATCAATAAAAAAGCCTGTGACCTAGCAGTAGGCTGTGAATATAGAACATTTGGCTTCTGATTCTCCCTCCTCCCTCCAGCTCTCCCCCCCCCCCCAATTATGAACTGGGGCAAACCAATACATTTACTGAATTGCAGCATAGTCAGACTGGGAGGGTCTGTTAATATGGCTAAGATCCATCTGAATTGAATTGAAAATTAGCCATGAATATTGATTTGACTTTCCAAGGCAGATTTTCCATGCAAATATTTGATCATTGGCTCATAACCTTAAAAAAGAGGGTCTAATGGCTGATGCTCCTTGTAACTCCTTGTAACTCACTTAGCTATTATGTGCCGCATCCATGTGACAGCTAGAATTTATTAACCTTTTATGTCCTGTAATAGCCAAGAGTGCTTGGACTGTAGAATGGAAAGTCATCTCTGCGCTATTATTTTTCTGCTTTTCATTGTATATACAGTATTTTCTAATGCAAGTAGATCTGGAATGCAGCATCTCTAATGCCTACCTAAAAGTATCTTCTTGAGCTTCATTAATCAGCTATGCAGTTCTCACCACCTCCTAGAAATAATGAAAATACAGTGATACCTCATACAATGTCCAAACTTGGTTCCACAAGTTTGGACTTTATACGGATTTGAACTTTGTATGAGGCATTCAAAATCCTAGCCACAATGCCTCATACAACATCCAAATCCTTGCTGCGATGCCTCATACAACATCATTTCCATAGAGATACATTGTACTGTAACAACACAGACTTCAGGGCAAAGTCAAGGAAACAGACAGGAAACTGACAGAACTTTAAGAAATCATTGTCTAAAGGCTAAATACATTACAAAAACATGTCAAACAACCCTGATTGTCCAAGAACCTGAAGAATGCTGCAAAACCCCCAGGAATGCTTCTAAAAATTCTGGCGAAAAAATTCAAAAAAATCCAAAGACGTGCTCAAAACTACTCCTAAACACTCTTCGCCTTGTGCAAAACCCACAAGAGCAATGCATGCATGCGTCCTGCCTTTTATACTGCCCAGCACAATGCAACCTGGGGAAAAACCCAATGCCTCATACAAAGTCGCAGCGACTTTGTATGAGGCAACTTTTTTCAAGGAATTAGGCGATGTATGAATTCAATGTTGTACGAAGCGGACTTTGTATGAGGTATTACTGTAGTAGATTTCACACTCTGCCATGGATGTTGTTTAGGGTGAAGAATGAATAATGCCCTTGGTTTTCAATAAGAACAAAGAAACTGGTTTCAAATTTTGTTGTATTCCACAGGCCAACAGTTATCAGCAGCTAGTATCCATTGGGATTAGTGGGACAGATGTCAAGGCCAGAAGAGGTGGAACATCCTTTTGAACCCTTAGTGGTCCACATCACAGAAAAATAGCAATAAGCTCCCCCAGTGCTTAGTGGTTAAGACACTGAGCTGGAGACTGGAAGGTCAGGTTTCGATACCTGAGAGCTGCACTTGGGGACATGAAAGGAGCCTCATTCGGGTGACCCTAAGTGGAGTTTCTCCAGCAAAAATCATTTCCATCTTTGACATGAAATTATTATATCACAGAAAAAGAAAACTGAGTTAGACAAACGTTAAGTCCATGAGTGCATAATGACACAAAGGTGATCCTCTGTATTTATATTTTCCTGTGCATGAACAACTCTCACTGTATAGAATTTAAAGTCACTAGCAAGTCACTGGAGTTGTTAACAAAAAAAGTCCATATAGAAAGCCAAATTTTTCTCTTTGCATAACTTGCTGGAATCATTCCGCAACAATTGAAACAAAAGTGTTGTGTGATCTCAATTTGTCCTTCATTCATTTGAAGAACCCAAACCAGAGAAAAAAGTTGTTTATGAATTTCAGGGTTAAGTTTATTTTAGCACACACGTTCAGATTATATCAGGTTCCGAGTAGCTATGAGTAGCAGGTACCTATGAAACAGACAACAAGCAAGAATTGTATCCCAGTAAATACCAGTACAGTATAGTTAATACAGTATAGCAAACTGGGGTCAACAACTGCAGTGTAGAAATACAGTACAGTGATTTAACTACAGACAAAACAATAGAAACATATATGAATAGCTGCTTTAGTATATAAATACAACACAATCAACTAAATTTGTTTCAGCCCAGCTTTCCAAACAATGGAGTTCCAAAAGAACCTGGGATTTTCGATTTCATTCCTGTGTCTCGGGTTCCGTTAAGTCAAAGGTGTCACTGGCTAAGCCAAGAGCAAATAAAAAATGTACTAGAAGCCTTCATTTTGTGAATTTCATTAATTACTGAAATAAAAGCTTACTAAGCATACTAAAAAGATTAAGGAACCCAAACAAAAGTTATAAAATAAAACAGCACTGGCAACTGTTACTCACTGTTTTATCTTTTGCAGCACAATTAGCAGATGCTCAAGAAGTATATGTGAAGTATTATATCTTCACATGTGGTTTGCGAAATCTGCAGTTGAGTTTTTTGCTAGTTCAGTACCAGGAACAAGTGCTGAACTGAAAAATGCCCTTCTTTTAAAAATGAAAAATTTTAAAATCTCTCAAGGGAGCAAACGAATAGACAGATCAGAACCTACACTGAGATTTTTCTTTCAATTCCTTTGCAAAAGTGTGCCAGAAGGTGTAAAACTGTTCACAACAGTGTAGTTGCTGAAGAAAGAGAGAAAAATATCCTTATTACTGATGCAACAAGATCTCTATGTGACCACTGAACATTCTTCAACCCAGTTAGGTATACATGTAAGTATACAGTGGTACTTCATACAACAATTTTAATCAGTTCCACGGGGCTCGTTGTACGAAACAATTGCTATACGATACATGCATCATATAGCGAATTTCCCTATGGGATGCATCGTACAATGATTTATTTATTTTTTGCTAAGTAGTTTTTTCCATTTAAAATTTGTTGTATGATTTTTTTCCACAGGGAAAATTGTTATGCGGGATGCCATTCCCCCCCCCCCCCCCCCGCCAAAAAAAACCTAATTGTTATGCGGTTTCGTTGCTATACGGGCCAATTGTTGTATGAGGTTCCACTGTATTGTGTAGTAGACTCCATGTATGTTCCACCCATTTACACAAATGAGATGAAATATAGTTCCAAGCAGAACATGGAAGGAAGTCATTGTAAATAATGACTTAAAATAGGGTGACAGTACTGTGTTGATGAGAAATCATTCACACGTCCCTGCTTTTTAACCCAGAATGTCCAGACTGACAATTGCAAAAAAAAGTTCCTTTGGTGCCCTCAATTCTCTTCCATTAATATTATGAATAACTTGCCTTTCCTTTACACATTCTTTTTACAAACCTTGTTCCCACTCACCTACCTGCTCCCCCAAGGCATAGGTGGATATAAATGATGGCTTTTGGCAACATGGCTTTATTAAAAATGTGTTGTTTGGTTGTGTATTAATACGGTGTAAAACATTTTTACTCCAAACTGGAACCGTTTTCAGACCTGTACCCAAAATTTAACCTTTTCACTTCTTTTAAAGCTCTAGGGATTTGGTAAAGGAGGCATTCAGATTAAAAATTGAGAGAGAGAAATGAGCAGGTATAAAAAATGAGAATGAAATTGGTAAGAAGCAGGTGATGCTGGCAGTAAGGACCACTGTGAATCTGGGAAAATAGGACTTAAGGAAGGAAATGACCTTGAAACCTTCCTGGAACATTAATGATCATTTGAGACACATGTAACTGCCATTCAAATGCATGATCCTTATTCATTTTTCAAGCCAGCGCTTCACACTCAGCAAGCCATTATATTTGGGGCATGTGTGTGCGGAGGTGTCACTTTCCTCTCTGCACTGCGAGAACAAAGGCAACTGCACTACAAGGTTTGTTAGGTAAAGGTCGTTCTCGCTCGAAAGCCAGTCATATCTGACTCTGGGGTTCAGTGCTCATCTCTGTTTATAGCCAAAGAGCCAGCACTGTCTGCATATGCAGATGTTTCCATTGACATGGGGCAGGCATGACTAGACACTGGAGTGCATGGAATGCTATTTACCTTCCCACTGAAGGCAACACCCCGCCAAAGCGGTATCTGTTTATCTACTTGCAATTTCTTGCTTTTGAACTGGTAGTTTGGCAAGAACTAGTACAGAGACAGAAGCTCACTCCGCCATGCATCACTTAGGTCTCAAGCTGCTGACCTGCCAATCTTCCAGTTGTCAAGTTCAGCAGGGAGTGTAAATCAAAGCAAGCACACAGCACACGTATGCTGCTCCAGAAACAACAGTCTTCCTTCCCACAGAAGCTGTGACACTCTTTCTCACTTTGCCTCTAGACAATGTACTCTAGTGAGTGTACATGAAAACAGATCAGTCCCCAAACTCCAACTTTGCTCCATCATAACCCCCTGGCAAAGTTTGTATGTCATGAGCCACTTTCCTCACCAAAAGAGCTGAAGGAATCAATAAAGCACACCAAAGGGTGTAAAACTAATCACATGCCTACAATTTAACAGTGTAGAGAAACTCAATGGGGAGTCATCTGTGTCACAAACACTAATCAGTTATGATGTTGGCTATCTCTGGGCTGATTATCACCTACTGATGGAGGGGGCAGTAGATTAATGTGGTCCTGCCTGCCTCCAAGTGGCAACTAAGTGCATCTCATATGGGAGATTCAGTAATAAATTTTTGGTTTTATTCTTTGACCAGAATTTTCCCAACTTGACAAACATCTTCATACGTCTGATGGGCAGAAAATTAAACTAACACATGGACCAATCTGAGCAGACAGATTTTGAAGACTTAGCTTTTAAAAGTCTGGGCTTGCATCCCCGCACTTGATCTTTGTTTTTGATACTGAATTAAGGTCACCGTAACAGGTACCTCATTATTAACAGCAACATAGAAGCAGGAATACAGTGGTACCTCGGTTAATGTAATTAATGTGTTCTCCGGGATGTTTCTTACAGCAAAAATTACTTTAACCAAATTTTCCATAGGAATGCATTGAATGCAATTTCCCATAAGAATGCACTGAAAACCAAAATACATTAACCAAAACACAGTTTCCCATAGGAATGCATTGAAAACCAATTAATCCATTCTGGGGAAAAATCTGTAAACCAAGCCACTATTTTCTATGAATTTCTTTTTGTTATGCAATTTTTATGTTAACTGAGTCAATTGTTAACTGAGTTTCCACTGTAGTTGTAAACACCCATTAAATGTGATGTGTAACAGTGGTTGAGGATTTCTTGTGTCTTGTTTTTTATCACAACATTCCAAAATTCACAGATATCAGTACATATTTGATGGAAATCTGTTTATAAAATTCCAGTGTGAGGGAACCTGATACAGTGGTACCTTTCTTAAAGAGCATAATGTGTTCCATGGGATTGCTCTTTAAGAGAGTTTGCTCTTTAAGTGAAACACCATTGTAAGTGACCAATTGTGACTTCTGGCGGGGAGGGAATGTTTAGTTGTTAAGCGAGTTTTTGGTTGGTTTTAGTTGTTAAGAATTCTTCTCTTTAAGTGAGTTCGTCTCTAAGCAAGGCACTCTTTATGCAAGGTTTTACTGTACATTTTATCTATCCCTAGCTTTAAGTATGGATGGCTCACTGTGTAAAGCAGGTTTCACAAGGTCTGGACTTAAAGCTGCAGCTCATTACAGTTTGATTGCATTTGACATCCATAGCAGGATTTATCCCGCAATTTGGTGTGCTGATAGGTCATGTTGGTGTACTCTTTTCCCCCAGCATCCACATTAGAAAATCACTGGAGTGGACCAATTTGCCATAACCTGCATCTCAGGGCTTCTACTACAGTATTTTGGTATGGGTTGATGAGGTCTAATTGAATCCGTTCCAGTACGTGTAGTTGCTTGGAATGAGCTAAAAACTCCAGACTTCCCAGCTAGCTTGGCCATTCTCCAAATAACATTCCAAATTCTGATTTTTAGACTTAGGATTTAACTAGCATATTTTGCCCGGTGGTGCCGGGCTTTTTAAAATTGTTTTGGATAGTAAAGGGTTATTTTTTCTTGAACCAATAGTGCTGGGCTGTTTTAAATGGTGTTGTAAGGTTTTGTGATTTTGTGGCTTCAAGGCGCTGCGTCCGCCTGCGGCGGACTTGCGCTCCCAGTGGTTTTTCTTGTTGGTTTTTTTTGTGTGCTGGCTTCCTCAGTGCCGGGCTCTTGTAATTGGTTTTTGAAGGTTTTTGTTTTATGTTTATGCAAATTTTATTTTATTTTAATTTATTTTATTTAATTTAATATTATGTACTTTAAAATTTAATTATGGTTTTTAAAATGTTTATTTTTACGCATTTTTATTTTTTGTTTTGGTTTTTTGGAGTGAAAAGTGATATTTTTTTTGGTAATTTTTGAGATTAGTGTGTTTATTTTTGAATGTTTGTATAACTTATTTGATTAATTTTGGAATTAATCTTATTAATTTTAATATTTTTGAATTTTTTTTTCTTTTGGCCTCTGGGTGGGGATGGTGAGCTTTTCTGTCTCTCTTCAATTGTTGCCTCTCTACAATTGTTCTCTTCTGTCCTCTGGGTGTCGCTTCCGGTAAGTTTTCTCTTCCTTTTCTCATTTGAGTTCCGGTCCTCATAGATGGAAGACGTCTTTTGGTAAGTTCTCTGGTGGTTTTTTTGGGGGGGGGTTGTTTTTTTGGGTGGGGGTGTCTGTGTGTTTTTTCTTGTTTCTTTTTGATTGTTTTTGTGATTCTTTTTTGGATTTTTGTGTGGTTTTGAATGTTTTTGGTTTGTGTTTATTTTTTCAGTGGGGTGGGTGGCTTTCTTTCCTGCGGGCCATGCTGGCTGGCCCGTGGGAAGGAAGGGCATCGGCGGTGGGGGGTTTCCTTTTTCCCCCCACGGGCCATGCTGGCTGGCCTGTGGGAAGGAAGGGCAATGGCGGGGAGGCTTTCTTTCCCACGGGCCATGCTGGCTGGCCCATGGGAAGGAAGGGCATCGGCGGTGGGGGGTTTCCTTTTTTTCCCCATGGGCCATGCTGGCTGGCCCATGGGGAAGAAGGGAAGTTGCGGGCGGGGGGGTTTCTTGTATTTTTTGCGTGCCAGCTGGCCCTTCGAACGGAAGGGCAGTGGCGGTGGGGGGGTTTCTTTTTTTTCCCCACGGGCCATGCTGGCTGGCGTTGTTTTTTAAGTTTTATTTTTCGCGCGCCGGCCGCCTCAGCGTTCTGTGCATTAATGGCACACAGGACGTGGGGCTTGTAGTTTTGCCTGCGCGTGTTTGCATACTTTAGCGGTTTGTTTCCTGCGGCTTTTTTTTGATTGGCCGCGGTGCGTTTTCGAACGTTCCTTTTGCTGCGCTGCTCAGCCTGATTGGCTCTGGCACGGCGCGGCGCAAGGAACGTTGGGAATTGAAGTTCCCTTTTTTTGTTTGCGACTGGGGGGCTCCTGCCCCCAGGTCGAAAATTTCAACCTGACAGTTACCTGTGAACCGGGTTCGGGCGAGTGAACGGAGGCCCATTACGGGCTAGTGGGGCCTGGTGCAACATCCTTTGTCACATTCCAACGGTTAACGCACCATTTTATAGGTATAGATTGTCTTGCCCAGGCAGGTATTTGGTAAGAAAGAAATCAGTGCTAATCCACTGATTTTTAAATATATTAAGCTAGCTCTGTAGGTTTATGGACACTTTTGGTTTTTCTGCTAAGTGAGGGATCTTAATTTTTGTCCCCAAATCCTGCCCTTAGCGCACCACTGCTTACTTTGAAGTGGTGATCATAATTAAGATCTGAAAGAATTCAAGAAGAGATGTTAAGGGAGCAGAAGCTTAACCTGCAAGCTCTCCAGAAGTTTGGCTGCCTAGTTGGGCCATGTCTCTGCCTATTAGATTTTTCCTAGGTTGTTTTGTCATTAAAGTGATTTATAATCAGCCGTTGCCCTGGCAACCTCCCTGGATTTCATTAGAAGCTGGCTGATGCTAAATTTAGATTCAACCAAAGGAAAGAAATTGAAGGTCTAGTTTGAACATGCAGAAATGCTGGAAATAATTTGGTTTTGTTTTATTACTCTATAATGGAATAATTTTTAATCGCACAGAAATAATACAACCACTGAGAAAGATTCCCGCATTCCATAGAACAGAACAAGCAGGAGTGCAATATAAGGTTTTAGAAAATGGATCTGATTCTTTTTTAAAAATAATTTTTATTAAATTTTCAAAAATAATACAAACAATAAAAGAACATCAAAATTACAAATATAAAGAAACTTACGTATATAAAATTAAAATTACATATATATGTAAAATTAAACATCAAAAAATCGAAACCACATTGTTTATAATATATGCTATTTCAAATCAAACCAATAAGGTATGGTTTCTATGCCTCATTTTCCAATAATGTTTTCTAATATAAAGATAAAACAAAGAACAACAACATGATAAACAAAAATAAAAATAAAATACTAATCACCCGGTGTTATTTACAATGGACTGGAGAGCTCGGAGATATTCATTGAAAATTTTCCCAAAAAATCTTGTGATCAGGTACAGGTCTTTGCAAATCATTCCCCCTCAGTGAGTAATCCACAAAAGCTTGCCAAACCTTCCAGAATCTATTCTCTTTAACAAATCCCTTTCTAAAATTTATTTCCCATGTCAACTTATCATTCAATGCTAAGCCCCACATTTCCTTGTACCACTCCTCGATATTCAAATTTGCCTCATTTTTCCATTTTCTAGCGATACACTATCTTCCCGTTGACAACATTATTTCCAATAACTCCTTTTTATTATTACTCAAGTTTATATTTTCCACTTCTGTCAACATAATCGTGCTAAGATCCAATTTAATTTTCTCCCCCATAATTTCGGTTACCTCATATTCAATTTTCTTCCAAAATTTTTTTACCTCAATACATCTCCTCCACATGTGTTCATAAGTTCCCGTTTCCTTCTTACAACGCCAACACATTTTATCTTTTTTCTTATCTATCTGATGTACCCTCATTGGAGTCAAATACCATTTCCACAGCATTTTATAATTATGTTTCTTAACTCTAACCGACATAGTTCTCATGATTCTTTTCCTCCATTTATTTTTCCAATTCTGTTCTTTTATTTTTATATTCAAATCTTGTTCCCAGCTTAATCTTAGTTCTGATTCTAAGTGAGATATAAATATTATGAACAGGGAGGAGTGGGAAACAGGGAGCCAAACAGAAAAAGATACATTTATATTTATCTTTATTTTTATTAAATCACAACCCAGCCTAAACACAACCTCCTGAATGAAAACAGATTAATATTGTTCTTGATTCAAAAGTTTAGGATCCATTTAGCTGTCTATATTGCCAACCTTTTCGGCAGGTAACAATGATTTCTGTGTGACATTAATGTTTCTCCAGGGTCTAGTCCTGCAGCTTTCCTGATACACTAGCCAATTTCTTTCAAACCATCCTGACTAGTTGCCCTTTTTTTCACACACACACCCTTACAACCACAACACACTTAATGACTGCAGAAGGGAATAGAAATAAAGACAGGTAGCTCTGTCTGACCATGTTTTAACCTGCCAGACCTTGTGGGACAACAGCAAAACAATACATGTGTGGTTGTACAAGAGAGTGAGATAGGCAAAATGAATTTCTCGTACTATCTTCTAAACCAGGGTTCCCAACCTTTTCAAGCCGGAGACCGGGGCACGCTCTCTCACTCAGCTTCAAGGGATAGACAGCCATTTTGTTCTGCCTGCACGATGGGAGTGGCCATTTTGTCCAAACAGTTTCAAAGGGGGTGGCCATTTTATTTCTCAAGTGCCCTTGGAGGAGTGGGGGCCACATGAAATGGCACCATAGGCCAGATCTGGCCTACAGGCCTTAGGATGGGAACCCCTGTCCTAAATAAACACTGCATGCAGGAAAGATACACAAACCTCTACACTGGACCATTGAGTCCAGGTACTAGATAGAAGTGGCAGAGACGGGTGTCCAGAATTGAAAGGCACCAGACCCAAGAAAATCACTTCAAAATATGTTGTCCTGAGAGCTGTCTCCCCAGCTGGAGGCCTGAGAAAACGTAGAGATGCCCTGGGTGTTCAGCCATTGCCCTAAAATCTGGTAACCCAAAATACAACCTGGCTAAGAGCAATAGCAATTACAGTACACCTATAGCCTCTCCCTGAGCCCCTGGCATCGGCTCGGGGATGGAAGGCAGGTGAGGCTGACGTCCGAGCCTTCCGAGCCCTGCCTGCTCGGAGGGCTAAAAGAGGAGACACAGATGACGCCGCCACCGGAGGATTGCTGCCTCTCCCCGAGCCCCCACCATCAGCTCGGGAATGGGAGGCAGAAGCTGACATCCCCACCCTCCAAGCCCCGCCTGCTTGGAGGGCTAGAAGAGGAGACGTCGATGCCGCCAATGCCGGAGGATCGCTGCCTCTCCCTGAGCCCCCGCCATCAGCTTGGGGACGGGAGGCAGGTGAGGCTGACATCCCCACCCTCCGAGCCCCGCCTGCTCAGAGGGTTAGAAGAGGAGACGCCGACGCTGATGCTGACGCCGACGCCGGAGGATTGCTGCCTCTCCCCAAGCCCCTGCCATTGGCTCAGGGATGGGAGGCAGGTGAGGCTGAGGTCCCCACCCTCCAAACCCCGCCTGCTCGGAGGGCTAGAAGAGGAGACGCCGACACTGACGCCGGAGGATCGCTGCCTCTTCCCAAGCCCCTGCCATTGGCTCAGGGATGGGAGGCAGGTGAGGCTGACGTCCCCACCCTCCAAACCCCACCTGCTCGGAGGGCTAGGAGAGGAGACGCCGACACCGATGGATCGCTGCCTCTCCCCGAGCCCCTGCCATTGGCTCAGGGATGGGAGGCAGGTGAGGCTGACGTCCCCACCCTCCGAGCCCTGCCTGCTCGGAGGGCTAGAAGAGACGACGACGACAACTATGGAGGCCCGAAGCTCCCTCCCACAGCGCTGCCAGTCGACGGGAAGTGGGAGCAGCTGCGACCATGGCTATAGGACTCAAAAACAGCATTCCGCCATGGACGCCCAAAGCTCCTTCCCTCAGCGTTGTTGGTCGACGGGAAGTGGGGAGCAGCTGGTTCCGTCGGGAAGACGTGGAACACAACATCTTTCCCTCCAGTTGATGCTGCTGAGGATGTTGAGCCCTGGGGTCCGCCAGAGACACTGAGTCCCGGGCTCTGCCGAAGGTGTTGAGCCCAGGATACGTCATGTTACTTTACTGCATTGTATCTTGTATATTATATCTTGCTACGTTCTATTGTATTTTGTCGCTTTGCTTTTGCTATTGTGTATTTTTATATATTGTATTTTTGCTATATTGTATTTGAACTGAGATTTTTTAATTGTAACTATACTTTTGGAGATTGATATTTTGTAACTGTATTATATTTTTGCTGTAAACCGCCTTGAGTCGCACTTGTGCTGAGTAAGGCGGTATATAAATTTAATAAAATAAATAAGTAAATAATAGTGCTTCGTGCTCTCTCTCACAAGGTAATGAGCACTTTGCCACCAACATACTGTGTACTCATTTTATCAACCTTGGAAGGATGGAAGGCTCAGTCAACCTTGGAGCCCAGGACAGGGTTGAAATCACAACCTTTTGGTTGCAGTACAGCAGTTTAAGCACTGTGCCACCAGGGCTCCTAATGTGCTTGAAAACAGGGTGGTATCGTACCAAAGTATAACTATGTATGAACCAACAGAGGCCAGTTGGCACAGTACAGTGTGGGGGGAAAGGATATTGTTTTGAATATTAAATACGAACTCAGAAGCCACATTGCAGTGCTGAGCAAGATAACAGGGTAAATATCAGAATGCCGTGACTTAAAGTTGATTAAACCTTAGGAAATGCATGCAAATTTATGTATTCATTTCTCTGCCATCTTTCTATTGTAAAGGGACACAAGATGGCTCACAATAATGAAACAAGAAGTAGAAGCAAAGGGGCTATAATATACAATTTTAAAAAATGAAACACACAATAATGTTAAGAACTGATTATACAAAACCACTAAAATAATCTTTTAAAGCACACTTAAAAATCATAACCATGATCTCAGGGACAGCGTAGCTTTGATGCCCAAAGTGGTTGTTATAAACAACTGTCTTTGCCTGATGCCAGGAGGATAAGAGAGAAGAAGTCAACCTAGCCTCCAAGGAAGATCATTCCACAATGTGGACACAGCCACAAAGAAGGCCCTCTCTCCAGTCTCCATCAAACATGCTGGTTGAGAAAGGGAGAAAACTGTACAAAAACTGAAAAAGCACCAAATGATATGTCATAGAGACACTGCCATGGACCTCTGCTGAGCATTAGGCTAAGACTGGAAAGGCTTGAGTTAAAATCCATGTTCAGTTGTAAAACTCCCTGGCTGACTCAATGTATCTCATGTCCACACTAGACCACACAGAATTAGGGTGTGTATCGACCACAGTGAGTCCAAATGCCACAATGGATCTGGAAGATTCTACACAGTTGCCAGAGTGCATAGTGGTGACTGTGAAGAAGAAAGTAGTGAAGCATCTTCTGTTAGCTCTCCTTTGAGTCAACTCACAACATTCAACTACGTAGCTGTGGCTCTAATTTATCCATGGGGAAAGTTACCTTCTGGTCGCAGCCTACTTTGCTTTGATAGAGGGAGAGGGCTGGGGGGAGAGGTTTAACTTTCCAGTTGCAACATTCAAATGTGAAATACCTCTCCGGAATCCCACAGAGATGACATTTCCCATCTGCTCAGGCACTACTGGGAGCCAGAGGCAGCTATGAGCATCTGCAGATAGCCACGCACCTTTGCTGACAAACAAACAACAAACCCTCACTTTGTTGCTCCATCTCCATCTGTGACTCATGACCTTCTTGTCTGTTCAGCATGTAAAATATGCAAACCTTACCCAAACAAATTTCCTTTTGTGTCATGGGAAATAATTAAATTATCAATAGTGCAGCCTACTGGAAAGCCCTGTGGGGAGTTACAAGAAGAAAACCAGTCACATCTAACAGAGAAGAGATGACAAAACAGTGGAATCTACCAAACAAGATCAAATCCTATCTGTAAAACAGAGAGCAACTGAATGTCCCTGGACTTTCTAAGTCTTCTGTATCTTTATATAAATGACATTTCTCTAGTACAGTGGTACCTCGTACAACGATTTTAATCTGTTGCACGGGGCTCATTGTTGTACAAAAAAAATTAGTGATTTTCTCTATGGGATGCATTATACAATGATTTTTTTCACTAAGCGGTTTTTCCCACTGAAAAATTGTTGTACGATTTTTTTCCATAGGGAAAATCATTATGCGGGATGCCATTTCCCCCCAAAACCTAATTGTTATGCGATTTCGTTGTTATACAGAGCGATCGTTATATGAGGTTCCATTGTATAGGTATTATTTTCATTTCCCCCATCTCTGACTACTGGGACGTTCAAGGTCACTTTAAGATAGCCAGATTCATTTGGACTAATTGAGAATGATAGCATACTAGATCTGTGTGGTACATTTTAAGTATATCAGCTATTACAGGCACACCACCCAATAACGGACTCAGACACCATTGAAAGTGGATAACGGCATTGGGCCACATTTATTGATTCATGCCCTAGTCCGAATTATAAATTTGTATTGGTAAAACGACCAATCATAATTCTTAAGGCAAGCAGGCCGAAGTAACACTGGTAAGGTACCACCCAAAATTGCCAATGGCAATTGGTTACAATGTATCAATTTGTATCAATTTGTTTGTTGACAACAAACAAATTGTTGACCGTAGTCAATATCTAACTCATGACCCCACCCTCTGACTCGTATCCGTGAAATCACGGGGTGATGCATGCTGGCTAGCTATCGCCATCACCCCATCGCCTGGTTCGTCGTTGACCAGACAACGTTTAACTAATTTATTCCTATCTAGTGTTGTCCAGTCAATTGCGAACCTGCCGGATACCTGTGGGTCATAACTGTTTACCTTACCAGTGCTACCCGCCCATGTGACCAAAGTCAACAGTAGTCGTAGCAGAACCCCTATATCAAACCATAGCAACAGTGTGGGATGGGCAAAAAAGCCAGGACCCGGAAGCCAATGTGGGTCCCAGCCAAAAATTCCCACCCGGCCCCGAAGCGACCAGAATATCACACTGTTAACTAGGGAGGGGGTGGAGGGGAAAAAACTTCTCCGCTCCGTCGCTTAGCTAAAATGGCAGCTCGGCTGCCTCATGGCCACCCCTTTTATGAGGGAGCTGGCCACGCCCTAAACTACCCGGATCGTTCGTCCTGTGGGGGGGCCCGCAAAGAGCGCGGCGGCCATTTTGGCGCCGCGCTTGCATTGCAGGCGCACCCCCCAATAACGGACTCAGACACCATTGAAAGTGGATAACGGCATTGGGCCACATTTATTGATTCATGCCCTAGTCCGAATTATAAATTTGTATTGGTAAAACGACCAATCATAATTCTTAAGGCAAGCAGGCCGAAGTAACACTGGTAAGGTACCACCCAAAATTGCCAACGGCAATTGGTTACAATGTATCAATTTGTATCAATTTGTTTGTTGACAACAAACAAATTGTTGACCGTAGTCAATATCTAACTCATGACCCCACCCTCTGACTCGTATCCGTGAAATCACGGGGTGATGCATGCTGGCTAGCTATCGCCATCACCCCATCGCCTGGTTCGTCGTTGACCGGACAACGTTTAACTAATTTATTCCTATCTAGTGTTGTCCAGTCAATTGCGAACCTGCCGGATACCTGTGGGTCATAACTGTTTACCTTACCAGTGCTACCCGCCACACGGAGGGGCTTCAAAGAAGGCCTGATGCCCCCCCCCCCAGACCGTCAGCTCGGTCAACAGGCCTGCTCGCCAATCACCCAACAGGAGATCCATACCTCCTCGCGACAGATGGACCCCATCCCCTGCATACAAATCATAATTTTCTAGTCCAATAGCGGGGTGACGACTGACCCGTCCCCAAGCCTTGTCGGCAAGGAACCACGCCACCGCCTTATTGACCGCGCGCCTAGCGCGGTCAATGGCCATGAGGTCAACTCCTCCTCTGTAAGAATGGCGCGGGACAATGTCCGACCAAACCAGGGTTGCGGGAGGCCAGACGTAGTGCAAGTAGGCGAGGTCCTCGCAAATCGCATGCTTGAGCGACAAGCCGGTGACCTGACCCAAATCGTTGCCCCCCCAGGTGCATGATGAGAATGTCAGGCGGGGCAGCACTTCTGCCTGAAAACAGAAAAGGCAGCAGCTCCCGCCACAACATCCCAGGCTTACCATGCCATGTGAGACTGGCGTGTTCACCCAGTCCCAGTCGGGGTCCCCACTCTGTCGCCGCAGCGTAACGCGCTGCCCTTTGCACGTAGCTGTGGCCCACCAGCCATACTGTCACCGGTGTAATACGACACCCAGGGTCTGTAAGAAAAATTGAGGGAAATGATGTAAGGTGACTGGGTTGGTACTCACGGCGGGAGCGGGCGCACATAAAACTGAAAACATTGTGAACCCCACCTTCCCATGCTGCGTATGTCAGCCCCGGAGTACCCAAAAGCAGCTGCTGTAGAGGCTGCCCCAATACGGAATGAATGTGTGCCATAACGGGCACCTAGTAGGCCCACCCTGGCGAGGGCTCTGCCTGTCACCTTCCAAAACTGAAATTTAGTGAGGGGAGACCCATCCTGGTGACAGAAAAACGGGCCATGGTGCGTGCCACGCAGTGCAAGAAACTCCTGTAGGGCACCAACCGGACAGATGTCTGCCAAAGAACACCGTAGCAGTCTTACACCACTGCCTACGCCCTGCTGATCAGTCTTAGAGGAGCGTATCCTCAACTGGGCCCAGTCTTTGGCAACATAGACATCTTCGAGTTCCAGTGCCCTACAACTTGCATCCGCCTTAGACAGCATCACAAGTTCGCTGATGCGGAGTGCTCCAAAAAATGCCACCGTTGTGGCTGCATGAAAAAGGGCTGCCTCATAATGATCAAAACAGAGGCCTGGCCAGCCCCGGGCCAACTGGGTAAGAACCCCTGGGGAAATAGGGTGCCGGTCGTCCGGGCAATGCCCGCGCTCGCGCACCCACCCCTCCAAAACATGTCTCACACGGAAGTCAGAGGTGCTGTCCACATGACCCCCCACCTTGGCCATAAAAGCCAACGCTGACAGCTTAGATGCTATGGTGCGAGGTGCGAGGCCCTGGGAATGCAGGTGAACCATGAACCGCAGCACATGGTCCACAGGGATAGGCCAGGTCTCTGGCAGGTGAAACTGGGCAGAAAATGCCCTATAAGAATTAAAAGCTTGTTGATACGCCTTACGCGTGCGGGGCGCCAGTGACAGGCCGATCGCCCGGTTCACCTCTCCCTGCCAATGGTCCATATCTCGTCCGGGAGTGGCGAGGGAAATTCCTCCGCATCCGGGGCCAAGGCACGGAACCGGGAGATCTGCAGGCGGGACAAAGCGTCGGCAATATCATTATTAACCCCTGGGACGTGCCTAGCCCTGAACAAAACGTTGAGGCGCAGGCAGCGCAGCACAAACTGGCGCACTAGGTCCATAACCCTGGGTGATTTGGAAGTCTGTGCATTGACAATGTGGACAACCGCAGCGTTGTCACACCAGAAATGCACGACCGAGTTGGCCCATTCCTCGCCCCACAGCATCAAAGCCCCCAGGATAGGAAAAAATTCAAGGTATGTGAGATCACGCAGGCGACCAGTGCCTGCCCATGCCGGTGGCCACCCACCATAGGCCCACTTCCCATTGAAGTACATCCCATAACCCAGGGATCCTGAGGCATCAGACTGGACCTGAAAATTTGGGGAAGCCAGGAGGTCAGACCTCCAAAATGAGACCCCATTGAACTCCCTCAGGAACTGTAACCAGACGAACATGTCTGCCCTGATACCCCGGGTAATCCTGACTCTATGGTGGGGCCTGGATAACCCTGCCATGGCGTCGCATAAGCGCCGAGCAAAAGCCCTGCCCGGTGCGACCACCCTGCAGGCAAAATTGAGGTGACCATGTAACACTTGGAGTTCCCTCAGCGATGCCTTACGCTTGGCCAGCAAATCCGAGATGAGGGCCACTAACCGGGACACCTTATCCCCCGGTAACCTAGAAGCCTGCGCTACTGTGTCGATCTCCACCCCCAGGAATACTAGCTTGTTAGATGGGCCCTTGGTCTTTTCGGGCGCTAAAGGGACACCGAGTTCCTCCATTAGCGTCTGAAATGTGTTGAGGAGACGTGTGCACGTGTCCCAGCCCCGTTCACCCCCGAATAAAAAGTCATCCAGGTAATGGGCTACAGACCGGGACCCTGACCTACGGACGAAAGCCCACTCCAGGAAGGTACTGAAACGCTCGAATGCAGAGCATGATATGGAACAGCCAAAAGGCATGGCCTTATCAAAATAATATTCACCCCGGAATTTGAAACCCAGCAATTCAAAGTCGCCCGGGTGCACCGGCAAGAGGCGAAAAGCCGACTTAATGTCGCACTTAGCCAGCAGCGCACCCGGGCCACATGAGCGCACCATGCGCAGCGCATGGTCAACAGATGTATACCTGACTGAGCAAAGGTCGTCAGGGATAGCATCATTGACCGATCGGCCGGCTGGGTAGGACAAGTGATGGATAAGGCGAAACTCGCCTGGAGATTTCTTGGGAACCAAGCCCAGGGGCGATACCTTAAGGTTAGTGAACGGGGGCACAGGGAAAGGGCCAGCGACCCTACCCGCAGTGACCTCCTTATTAATGCTGGCGGCCGCCACTTCCTCCCTCCCCCTAAGGGACAAAAGATTGGGGGCATCCTGAGGGGACCTACTACCCATGAAAGGAATACGGAACCCCTGTCGAAAGCCCCGAAGTAGATAATCTGCGTCCTCCCCCTTCGGGTACAATGCGAGCCAACGCTCCAACATGTCCACATTAATTGGGGAGGGAGCCTTTCGGTGAACCAGCTCCATCTGTGGCAGGCTTGCCAGTCCACTGTCCGCCCTTCCCTCTGCCCCGCGTCCCTCCAGGCCTGGGACAGGCAGAGGCTGCGTGGGGGCCCGCACAGGTGGGACACTCATGCCTGTACTTGCAATTTTTCCTATTGCAGGAACCATTGGACGAGAAAGTCCAGCACAGCAGGCGGGCTGGAACCCCCTGCCCCGCCACCTGGCGGGGAACCTGAGCTGGAGCCGCTCGCTGGACCGCATGTCCACAATGGTATCTCTCCCCTGGCGCTGGGCGCGTGGGCGTCATGTACAGAAGCCAAAGCCTCTGGCACGGCTCATCCCACCTCATCTCGGGGTGCAGGGGAATCCGCATGCGAAATTCCTCGTCATAAGCCAACCACGAGGGGCCCGGAAAGTCAACCATCGCCCTATAGATGTTGTCCAAATATTGGACCATCGGAATAGCCAAATCTGGCCGCGCTCTCAAGTACACTGCCATGTAGATTAAATAAGCCGGCAGCCAGTTGGCCCAGGTACGTGGTGGCTTGCGACGACGTGCCTGCTCCTTATCCTTCTCGTCCTGCCCCTCCCTCTCCTCCTTGGTGGGCTCTCTGTTTAAGAGTGAGAAGATATCTACATACTCCCCCCGCCATATCTTTTCTCTGGTGGCTTGCGCTAGGTGGTCACCCAGTGGCAAAGAATATCCCGCCGTTGGCAAGGCCGAAACCGGGACCGCAGCCAACGCGGGCATCTGAAAAGGGGCCTGTGCTGGCCCCGCCACCCCCAATACATTCCCGGCAGGGTAGGGAACACCTGCAACCCCAGCGAGCTGGGTAGCAGTCGTCATCGCCGAGTGGGGCGCCGGCGGCTGGGCCACCGCACCACCCGCGCGAGGCCAAGGCCATTGAAAGCCCCCCCCCCCCGTAGTGGCAATGTGTGTAGGTGTATTGGCTTGTACCGCATACTCACATGTCGCACCCCCGCAGGCCGCCCCCACCGGGGGTTCCGGCCCACCAGGGGCGTCGGAGCTCACGACCGCCATAGAGCTCATCATCGGGGCCTGACCCACACCTGCTTGCTGGCCGGGGAGCTGCGAGGCAGTGGCTGAAGTCGCGCCACGCGCCTGCAGCAGCTCGACCCGTCCCGTCGCCTGCTGCTGCCCGACCGACGGCGCCTCAAAACTAACCCCACAAGTAGCCCCAGCATGGCTGGCCCGAGCCAAGGAGGCCTCGAGGGCCGCCACACGGGCCAGTAAGGCCTCCACACTAACCTGGGGCCAAGGGCCGGCCGGCCCGCCTGTGAGAGGCGCGGGTACAGGGCCCTGTACCCCAGGACCCGAGTAGGGCCATTGTCCCGCACCGAAGCCCGGAAGGGTCGGTGCCGGCACCCGCCAAGGCAGGGGGCCACACCACCCCCCAAGGCTAGAAGGCCCCGGGGGGAGCTGCGCCACTGCTGGTGCAGGAGCAGATCCAGGAGCGGTGTCCACCGCATGTGGGGCGCGGGCCGCAGCCCTCACCGAGCCCATGCTCAGGTCTCCCGCTTCCGGCCAAGGGGTGATCGACCCCATCCCGCCGGTCCCGGCGGGTGCCGGCAAAGGCGGCTGCTGGGGAGGCGCCACCGTGGTCCTCCGACCCGGATTGCGCCTCCTGTTCGTGCGAGTCGCACCCGAAAGCGCCTTCTTCTTCGAAGGCATCTCACTCAAGGCAAAAGGAAGCCGAAAGAGAAAATTCGCCGCCAAAAAAGGCTTCCCAACTAGGTAAGGAGCGACGGAGACACAGGCAGAAAAAACTTCTCCGCTCCGTCGCTTAGCTAAAATGGCAGCTCGGCTGCCTCGTGGCCACCCCTTTTATGAGGGAGCTGGCCACGCCCTAAACTACCCGGATCGTTCGTCCTGTGGGGGGGGGGCCCGCAAAGAGCGTGGCGGCCATTTTGGCGCCGCGCTTGCATTTGTGGTGTTATTAAGTGCCAAAGGCCCTCTCCCATGTACAGGATAATTATAATGTAAAAATTGCTCTGAATTTCTTGCCATTTGGTGGGGGAGTTAAGCAGTTTTTGACAGGGTGCAGAGACAAACACATAGAAGGCAACATCAAATTAACCAACAGAATAAGAAAAAGAAAGCTTTTTCACAAACTTACAGTTTAAACACTTTCTCAACTTTTGCAACTCTGCAAGCAAACACCACCTCAACACAAAGATGCAGCCCAGCAAGAAAGAATTGGTTTAAATCCCAGTGGGGCAAATGGATGCAATGCAGATACTGCACTTGAAACAGCTATGTGAACCCCTTTACTGTATTTGGGAATGAAATATTGCTGTTTAACAATTGAATGGGCAATGCAAAATATATAGGGTGTGTTTTGCATAACAATGCAAGTAAATATGACTTGTTAAATATGTAAAATAAAAATGTACTGCTTATCATGCCTACCCTTCCAAAAGAGATAATGAGGACAATACTACAGATTAACCTGGTTTTCTTTTGTAGAAAGTTACTATGCTAGTTTTGTATTTTATACATTCTAGAAGAGCAGCTAGCAAATGTTTAGTGGTTAAAATATGTCTGCCACAAATGGTACTTCCAGAAGAGGCTTTTAGCATGCAGCTGCTTTGCCATTTTCTTCAAATTTTATGGGCTGGGATGCATTACTGAAAATTTTGTCCTCCACTAATACCTCTTCTTCCAGTTTTCTCACTGCTTTCCTAATAATAATAATAATAATAATAATAATAATAATAATAATAATAATAATAATAATAATAATAATAATAATAATAATAATAATAATAATAATAATAATAATAATAATAATAATAATTCCTCCTCCTCTTCCATGTCTAGGCCAGCCATGAAACTGCCAAAATGAAGGCACCTTTTGGGAAATGCAGCCATAAACTGTTGAATCTGTTGTGAGTTTTATTCTGATGGGCCTAACATCCTTCTGAGGTTGGCAAAATTAGTAACCCAGCATGTTGTGGGCAAAATGCTAATTACTTTGTGAACCACCCAGGGAGAGCAGTAAGCACTATGGGGTGGTATAGAGGTGTAATTGCTATTGCTGCAATCACAAGGCTTTTAGTCTCACTGGCTTTAACCCCAAATGTCAGCCAAGGAAACACCTTGAAGATGGTTCCCAGCAGGTACATTGCAGAACAGCACAGCATTTACATTGTTTTGCCAGATGGATATAGGACTAGGCCCAGCATGTTAAACACGATCTTCAAAGTACACAAAAAAACACCTGCAATCCAGATGTTCCCATGATCCTTCAATGCCAGAGGCTCCCCTGCTTTGAGTAAGGCTTTGGTGAGATAGCTGCTAGGGTCATCATAATTTGGAACTGACTTGATGTCTCATGAACGTTATTATTAAGCAACTTGAAAAGACTGCTGGCAGCCAACGCCCTGCCATTCTTTCAAGAGCTGAGTGGCAACGCCTGCTGAGTTATTATCAAGATTAATCTAACCCAGAGGGTGTGCCTCAGTAGTACAGCCGTGGCCTCAGCACCATAGTGTGGCTTTGAGCTGGTAACAGTTTTGATTTTCTTGCTTACATTTGCAGTCTTAGCCTCCTGGAGGAGAGAGAGAGACTGCTATGCATACGATTAGACTTAAGTCAGCATCGCTGTGCTGTTCGGCTGGAAGGAAAGCTGCTCTGACAAGAGTATTGTCTGCAAATTTCCTGTCAAGCTTGAGCGGAAAACTTTTTATCCTCAAACGGAGACCACAGACACAGATAACACAAGAGTAAATATAGAAGGAACTAAAAACAATGTTCCCTCTTCAAACAAAAGGGGAAAAATGAAAGCAGGCAGGCACAGGAAGTGGTGAGTCTATTTATTGAACCAAAGGCAGTTATTTCTGTCAGGGGGTGAGACCTAGTTTTATGTAACAACTACATTGCAATTATTCCTCAGCCTGGCTGCCTGGAAGCTGTTAAGATGCTGAACTGATGTTAGTAACCATGTATCATAAAGGTTTTTGATCACCAGCACCTACAGGTGGGGAGGCACAATACCCACCGACTCCAGAGTGGTCTCATTTTACATACTGTGAATATCCGCCTTGTATGTTACTAGTACACTATTTCCATCCACCGGTAGGTCAGACTTTCCCAGCATGACACTTCCAAGTGCTTTGTTTAGGAAGTTAATTGTCAGAATATGATTGAGCAGCAACTGGGTTATGACAAAAGTTGTTAAAGAACAAATACTGTTCGTGTAATTGATACCATTACATCTAAATTACTACCATCAGCCAAACTACATATGCATGAAATACATAAATTGGACAATAGATTCTGCAGATTATGCTATTTCTCAGCTCCTTTATAGCTCTCCCTTTTTCCTGCACTGACTTCAAAATTAAGTAGAAAGCATCTGAGGTGTTCAGCTCAATTGGTAGCTTTCTCTTCAGGTAATTTGCCCCTTTACTGTATTTATAGTGAGTGACTTGTCCTTTTTATTCCCAGGCAGTGGTTTGCCCAGGTCACTAATTGGACAGCTACCTTTCCCGATGGGTTCGCCCGGCTAGCACACGGGCTGGGTACCAACCGGACTTTACCGGAAAGGAAATTGGGTACGGGCTTATAGCAGTAGGGAGCATTAGTGACTCCATGTTTTCCTTGGGTGGGGACTTTAACAGCACTAGGACAAATGTCAGGAGGTAAGAGACCCAAGGTCTCATAAACAGCATACAGTATCTGGCTCACGTCCACAAACTGTGTTGAGCAAAAGCAAACCGCAGATAGACCAAACAAGCTATGCATAGGCACACAGTCTTCCAGAACCAAGATAAGGCAGGAACAGTAAGTCTTGCCACTATCTGCTGATTAAGCCTGCTTATGGTTAACCTGGGCACTTGGCTGGTAAGTGTAACCCAACCAGCCAAGTGCCTCATAGCAGCTTTCTGTCACGGGGGTCACACAAAGGGTATACGTGATAGCTCCTGATTGTAGTCAATAAATACAGTCTACCCAAGAAATCAGAGCTGGCTTTTTCCATCATACTTCATTCTCATGTGCCTTCCTTGAGTTCAGCACCTCGACTCCCACGGACCATTACAACATAGGCATCATCTTTCTTTCTCAGGTTTCAGCCATCCATCACCCCAGCATACAGATTTTCAAATGCCATCCTATTCTTATGTTATATGAATGTCTGAATGGAAGTGAGCAGGACCATACCATACTGTCTTTGACAGGACCTTTGCAGTGCCAGATTAACCATATAGCAAGAGTAGCAAATGCTACGGGCCCCGCACCTCTGAGGCCCCCTGCACCACACCGTCAACCCACCCACTCCTCCTTCCCTGCCTCAAGGACAGGCTCTGGACAACACTAAGCCCGGCTCCTCGGGGTGGGTAGGTTTCATTCTGAGGGGATGGAGAGTTTCTTTGCCTTTCCTTGTCTGCCAACCTGCCTCCTCATGCGCCCAGTAGTGAACAGAGAAGGGGGAGGGAAGTAAGAGGCCTCCTCGCTCAAAAGCAAGCCAATGCATTTAAAGGGGGAAAGCCTCCCCCTTTTAGGCATTCTCACCTCTGAACTTCTCTTCCTTCCCCCACTTCTACCACCCTTGTGGAACCACTTCAGTGGGAAGGTAAAGAACATTCGGTGTTGAGGCATGTCTGCTACATGTCCACCTGCTGTCTCTTTGGCTAATAAACCATACCTGTCAAGTATCCCATATTGGCCGGGATTTCCAATTTTTCTGTACTTGTTCCTCCCCTTTCCCGCCACCGTCCCATATTTGAACAGTGGGGAAAGGGCTTACAGCGCATGCGCAGCCACTGTGCGCATGCACAAATGGGTTACTGCGCATGCGTGGCCATGGTGCACACACACAAAATGGGTTACTGAGCATGCACATCCATGCTTGCATAGTAATTTCCCATATTTTGCGGAGCCACGCTTGACGAGTATGTAATAAACAGAGATGAGCACTGACCCCTAGAGTCAGATACTACTGGCTTTCACGCAAGGGCGACCTTTACTTTTATTTTAATGTTAGTGCCCCTTCAAAAAACCTCTTACATGAAAGTAAATGAATGAGAGGCAGGAAAAAGGAACCCTTCTTTTTTGAGCATATCAGAGAGTAACCAAAATAAAACAGTAAACAAAACAGAAAAAAAGACAAACATATTGTGGCCCCTTAAAGACTAACTCCTATATTTAAATGTGGGCTTTATGTTGTTCTGCTTATTATGATTCATATTTTGGATGGTGCTAAATCCAGGATGAAGTGTCCATACACTCTAAACGAAAGCCGGATTTCCACTTGAGCATTCACTGCCAGAGCATCTCCATGAAGTGAATCTATCACTGCCCCTAATATTTGCCTTTCCACTACTATTTAAGAGTGTAGGGTCTGATTATTTAGGATTATTTTGCTGAATAATCTGACTATTTGTCCATCTAATCCAGAATTATCTATACCTATAAAAAGAGGGTTGGGCCGTGCGTGTCCGGCATGCATGTCCGCAACGTCCAGCCCATCCCGTAATGCGCCAGCCACACTTATCTTATTCCTTGACACCGTCGCCACGAGGGTCTGGGAACTGAGAGTGGGGCCAACGCCCCACGAACGCGGAAATAAATAAAAACTATGCTACCCAGCGTCCTCTGTGCCGTGGAATGCCTCAGCCAATCAGGCTGAAGGACGCAAGCACAGAAGAGGCAGGACAGCCAGCGCACACCAAAAAAACAGCCAACGTGCAAGCGCCTACCACGGGGGGCAGGGGGTGAAAGCACGGCTGCCTTCAGCCCCCATCTACTGAGGAAAGCGAGCCACTTCCCCAGGAGACGACGGCAGAGAATGGCGCTCCATTCCGCCTTTACCTCCCGGAGGGAAGCAAGTGCCTTCCACAGGGGCTAAAGCACGGCTGCCTTTGGCCCCCACCAATTGAGGGAAGCGAGCCACTTCCCCGGGAGACGAAGGCAGAGAACAGCGCTCTGTTCCGCCTTAAGCTCCTGGAGGGAAGCGAGTGCCTTCCATGAGGGGCGGGGGCCAAAAGCACGGCTGCCTTCGGCGCTCACCAACCGAGGGAAGCAAGCCAATTCCCTGGGAGGAGAAGGTGAAGGACGACTCTCAGTTCCACCTTCGCAGAGGAGGGCAACCAAAATGATTAGGGGACTGGAACACCTTCCTTACCATCTGAGGCTGCAACCGTTGGGCCTCTTCACTCTTGAACGATAGCGTCTAAGAGGTGACCTGATTGAAGTTTATAAAATCATGCACGGTGTGGACGAAGTAGATAAGGAAAAACTGTTTCCCCTATCGCACAACACAAGAACTAGAGGGCACTCCATGAAACTTTTGAGTACTAGTTCTCAAACAAATAAGAGAAAGTACTTTTTCACCCAGAGGATCACTGGTCTATGGAACTCCCTGCCAGAAGAAGTGGTGACAGCTGTCAGTCTTGAGCGCTTTAAGAAAGGATTAGACAAGTTCATGGAGGACAAGGGTATCAATGGCTATAATTATGGATACCTAAGAACAACCTCCGGGTTGGAGAGATAGGTAGGATATCTTTCAATACTATTTCCAGGGAATCCTTTTTTTAAAATATTTTTTATTAAATTTTAACATAAATACAATATATAAAGACATACATCAAATTCACATCCAGTAATAACACTATATTTCAGTTGTGACTCGATATTATATTACTTCCCCCTTCCATTTCTCTCCTTGGTACAATGTTTTTATCAATGTCGTTTATAATTTTTCCAAATCTAAATTTTTAAATTTTCACCATCTATTCGTGCATTTCATAATCTTTAATATATCATATATTCACCAAGTCACCCTACTACTTCGTAATATCAATACAAAAATGACATAACTAAATTTTAAAACTAATAAATTTAAACCAAAAAAGAAAATAAAACAAAAAGACTAACCACCCTGTGTTATATACATTGCCCTGGAGAGCACGGAGTAACATTATGGAATCATTCCCAAAAACCCTTGTGAACGGGTGCAGGTCTATTAAACTCTTCTCCCTTCAAAGAGTAATCCACAAAAGTTTTCCAAATCTTCCAGAATCTATTTTCTTTAATAATCCCCTTTTTCATATTTATCTCATATGTTAATTTATCATTCAATGCCAGTTCCCACATTTCCTTATACCATTCCTCAATTTTTATAATCACATCATTTTTCCATTTTCTTGCAATGCACAATCTACCCGTTGTCAGCATTATTTCAAGCAATGCTCTTTTTTATCTTTACTTAAATTTATATCTTCCACATCTGTTTCCAGGGAATCCTAAAAAGGGAATACCCTGAAGCAAATGGTGAGCCACTGTGTGTGACAGAATGCTGGACTGGATTGGCTGTGGCCTGTTCCAGCAAGGCTGTTCTTATGTTCTTATGTTTGCCCCCCAGAGGGAAGCGAGCACCTTCCAAGGAGGGCGGGGGGTGAAAGCACAGCTGCCTTCAGCCCCTGTCCAACTGAGGGAAGAGAGCCACTTCTCCAGGAGATGAAGGCAGAGAAAAGCGCTCCGTTCTGTCTTCGCCTCCCGGAGGGAAGTGAGTGCCTTTTACACGGGCGGGGGCCGAAAGCACAGCTGCCTTTGGCCCCCGACTACTGAGGGAAGCGAGCCACTTCCCCAGTAGGAGGCACCAGGCAGGGATCTGCCAGGGTAGGCTCATCCCCTGCCTCTCGCCCTGCAATTACCCCTCCGCTGTTTCAAAAACAGCCCTCGAAACAGCGGAAGGGAAAATGCAAAGACGCCGCGCAGGAATCTGCCATGGTTGGCACATCCCCATATGGATTCCTGCCTCTCGCCCTTGCCATTTCCCCTCCGCTGTTTTGAGGGCTGTCTTTGAAACAGTAGAAAGAGAATGGCAAGGGCGAGAGGCAGAAATTCATCAGGGAAGGTGCCTTCTCTAGCGGATCCCTGCCTCTCACCCTTGCCGTGTCTTTGGCCATCCCCTTCTTCCTTTGCCACACACACACCCAAACTCACCCTAATCTAAAAAAATACCTGCCCGGCAAAGCCAGGCACAATAACTAGTCCATTCTAAATGGCAAGATCTCAAGTAGAAAGACATCTAAGACCTCAAGTGGAAAGTTCTTACACATCACCTTTTATTCCCCAGTTGTTCTATCTGAAGATGACAGGAATTGGTCCTTTAGAATTCTGGCTTGTTGTGATGTCCAGATACATCTTGTGTTTGGGTTTCTGAAGAGTGAGATGTCTTATCCAATGTTTCATACATTTCTTAATTTTTTCCAAAGTATATATTCAACTTGATATGTAATTTGTGACTTGCATTATTTCTGTTCAGAGCATTATCTGTTCCACGTGTATTCTGAAATCTTTTCCATTTGCATTTATTCATTGTCTTTAGTTGGCACTTCTCTCGGCTTCAGTGTTTTTCTTCTGTAAAATGGACATATGCTTTCTAGAATGTCATTTGCATGTTTCATTCCTTAACCATATGCTGTATATACATGATGTGGTTTGTTTATTTATTTTCTCATTTGCAGGGGTTTTTTGACTAATAAGACCATGCAGTATACCCTATATACTGCTTGAGTTTTATTGCAATCTCGCATGCTGCCTGTAGTTGAAGAGATGGGAGAGGCATTTCTGGGCTGGGATAACTGTGCATCTAGCACTAACTGTGCATCTAGCACTAACCAATAATTCCTTCCTACCTCTAAATTCAAAAAGAGCCCTATCTCTTTCTGCTGTGTGTTTTCCCCTCTCTTTGTTGGTTGGTATCTGTTGTTTGTTGCTGTCAACCTGTTCAGTTGGTTGTTCATATGCATACAGTAAAAAAAAGCAACCTGCACTATGATACCACAGCCAGAATATTTTTTTTTCAGTCAGTGGAATGTTTTACTATACAAGTTAGGAACACTAATTCTGACTTACAGTGACAACTGAAATTTATGAGAAGCCTTATTTTTTCCATTGGACTAATTCACTTGGTCACTGTAGATAAAGGATCTATGACATCACCTACTTCCAAAATCTTTGAAATATCTTGTTATATGTTTACTAAAAGCAACAGTGTCTGCAATAATTTTTCTAGAGAGTGGGGAAGCTCCACAGTGATATGTTAGCATGGCTCACATATATACAGTAGAACTCCATATAATGAATGCCTCGTACAGCAATTAAATCGTACAATGAGGATTTGAAAAAATATTGTGCCCTGTATAACAACTAAAATTGTTATACCGTATGATGCAATGCATCTCTATGGGAAAAATCGTACAACAAATTTTTGTTGTTGTATGATTTTTCCTATAGAGATATTCGTTGTATGATGCATCCCATACGAAAAATCGGTATACGATGCATGCATAGTATAGCAATTTTATCGTACAACAATGAGCCCCGTGGAATAGTTTAAAATCGTTGTACGAGGTTCCACTGTATATCACAATACTACAACACATGGCCTCTGTTTGTAGTTCTGCATTGATTAAAATTTTGAATAAAATTTTGTATTCCAGCTGCACACACGCCCACAGCTGATACCCATGACACAAGAACCATACCAGAGAAAAGAAAAATATACAGGTATTATTCCGTTACCTACTTGATGAGATTCCACATGAATCAAGCAGCAAAGAGGATTACTTTTCTTCAGGTCTCAACTACAGTACTTCCTTTTCCAGACCTTTGTTTTCAACACTTCAAAAGCAGAACTTGGAAAGTTGAATGGGAACATTGGGGCTACACAGTATTATCAGCTTGGGGACATAGTACTAAAATACTTATTTTACCATGCTACATTGGAAGTAGGCACTTTTTCAGAGGTGGAACCCTGCAAACTTAAAAGTAATATTTGTCCTTGGAAAAGGAATCAAGCCATCTATCAGAACTTGCCTATGCCAAAGCGGCATTAGTGTTTGACAGGGATGAACATGCCATATAGATTCTCAAATAGGCAGTGATATCTGCTTGCATCAACTACACAAGTGGTCTACATCCAAATAAAGATACACAGATGCTACTACTCCAATTCTTTTTTTTATTTTTTTTATTGAGTTTTTAATAAACATACAAAAAAGAAAAGAAAACATTAACAATACATTAACAATACAATACACTAACAAATCCATAGTATCATACTAACAAACATTACTGTATGCTAGTACATAACAATATCTATACTCATTAATTACTATTTAACCACCAAATATTAAAAGCCATTATTTCAAAGTCCAAAATGATAAAAAGAAAAAAAAATTTTTCCTGTACTACCACAAATCTTTTTAACAAATAATAATCACCCTGTGAATATGTACAATGCCCGGAGAGTTTATTTTCTACTCAACTCCAAAAACTCCTTTGAAATGGTACTGGTCCTGAACTATCACTTGCCATAATAGAGTGATCCACGAACGGTTTCCATATGTTCCAAAATCTGTTCTCTTTTAAATTATCTCTTTTGACTTTAATCTCCCATGTCAATTTATCGTTCAGTGCTAAACTCCACATTTCTTTATACCATTCTCCAATCTGTATATCTACATCTTTTTTCCAATTTCTAGCTATACATTGTCTACCCGTTGTCAGTACAATTTCCAATAATTCTTTTTCCTCCTTGTTTAAGCCCAAACCTTCCACATTCGTTAAAAGAATAGTACCCGACACCAACTTAACACTTTTACCCAATATTTCACCAAACTCATTTTCTATTCTTCCCCAAAAATCCCTCATTTTTTTACAGCTCCACCACATATGTTCGTATGTTCCATCAATTTCTTTACATCTCCAACATAACTTATCTCTTTTATTATCCATCTGGTAAAGTCTTAATGGTGTCAGGTACCATTGCCACAGCATTTTAAAATTATGTTCTTTAATTCTTACAGACATTGTTCTCATAATCCTCTTTTTCCATTTATTTTTCCATTCAATCTCCCCAATTTTTATATTCAAATTTTGTTCCCACTTCCGTTTCAAGTCCTCCTGTGGATCTGCACCTCTATTCAGTATATTATAAAGCTTGCTTACAAGGCCTTTAATACTGCTTTCCCCTTTTCTAATCTTCCTTACCAATTCCTCAAACTCCGTATGTATTCTATCTATCCCTATTTCTCTTTTATATTTTTTATTCCAATTGTCCACCTTTAACTTCTGAAACCAGTTCAAATTTAATATCTCAAACATTTTTTTCCGCTCGGCATCAACATCACACACTTTTAACCAATCCTTCAATAACAGCGTCCCATTTTTATCCAATATTTCCCTTTTTTCTTTGTCTAATTTTATTGGGAAACACATCATATCAGTCAATTCCAAAATTGGAGAGAGATTCGGAACCATATCTTTTTTTACCTTCTTCCACACCTCCATGAGACCTTTCATCATAAAATTATTTGACCTTTTCACCTTATCCTTCATTCCAAAAAAAAATCAAGTTTCCAATATTTCTATACTCTTTCATTTCCAATTGTTCCAAAATTATCTTTTCTCTTGCCAAGATCTTCACAACATTCTTGACTTGAAATGCTCGATAATATAATAACAAATTTGGCATACCCAAACCCCCTTTTTTCTGAGACCAATACCATAATTTTTTTGGAAGCCTAGATTTTTTACCTCCATTACAAAAACCATTAAACATTTTTTGAAACTCATTAATTTCTTTCTCTTTTAAATGGATCGCTAGTGTATCGAATAAAAAGTTAATCTTTGGTAACAATATCATTTTACACATGGCAATCCTTCCGAACCAAGACAGCTTTAACTTCTGAAGTTCTTGTATTTTATTCTTAAATTCAATTCTCAAGCTGTCATAATTCAATCGTTTAAGTTCTTCTAATTTATTTGAAATGATTATTCCCAAATACTTCAGCTTATCTTTGATTTGTATATTAAGTGTCGACACCGTGCTACCCATCTCGCTCGGTTTCAAATTACACAACATCAATTCAGATTTGTCCCAATTTATCTTTAATCCAGTTATAGCTTGAAATACTTGTAGATGATCTTTAATCCTATCCATCACCTGCTCCGGGTGCTTCACCATAAGCAATGTATCGTCTGCGTACATACTCACTTTATTACCCATAATCCCTTCTATATTTGAGTCCTCCCTTATACTTTTGGCTAAAATCTCCATTGCCATTATAAACAAGATAGGAGATAATGGGCAACCCTGCCTAGTACCAGCCTCTAGCTTTACCACATCCGTATGCTCCTCGTTTACTCTAACCCTGGCATTTCCTTTTTGATATAGTAAATCTATAACCCTGTTAAATTTCTCTCCAAACCCATATTTTCTAACTATTTCCTTAATTGAGGACCACTGCAATGAATCAAATGCCTTAAAAATATCCAATGATAGTAATCCCACTTTTTCCTTTGTTTGATTAACATTGTCTATTAAATCTAATGCCCTTCTAGTCAAATCCGCCATGTGTCGTCCTTTTAGAAACCCAACTTGATCAACATTTATATATTCCCCCATAAAACTATTTAAACGGTTAGCCAATATTGCCGTGAAGATCTTCGCATCTTGATTTATAAGCGAAATTGGTCTGTATGAATCCACTCTTTCCAAATTCTTACCAATTTTTGGCAAAAGAACAATTGTAGTGTTATACCATGAAGTCGGGATTGATCCTCCATCTAATATATAATTATATAGCTTCACCAATTTCGGGACCACCACCTCTTTAAATTCTTTGTAAAACTCTGTTGATAATCCATCATCCCCCAGGGCTTTCCCTATCTTCAATCCGCTTATTACCCCCTTAATCTCTTTATCAGTTATCTTTTCCTCCATTTTCTCCCTATGCTCTTGTTTTATCCCATTCCCTAACTGCCTCTCCAATATCCTTTTAAGCTTTTCCATATCTATTTCTTTTTTTGCATATAACACCTGGTAAAATTCCCTAACTATTTTACATTTATCGCTATTCTTATTACACCTTGAACCTTGCCTGTCGACTAACACCCCAATTTCTCTTTTTTCCCTTTTAACCTTAGCTGCTCTTGCTAATAGTTTTGAGTTCTTATTACTAAATTCAAAATATTCTCTGTTTAAATAAATTAAATCTCGTTTAACTTTATCAATATCTTTACCCATTACTTCTGCCTTAAGTCCTTGTAATTTCAAGAGAATTTTTTTATCTTTACTTTTTGCGTGTTCTTCCTGTAATTGTTTTATTTCCCTTTCTTTTTCTATGTGTTCTGCTTTATACTTTTTATATTTGAGGCTTGCCAATTTTATGCTTTCCCCCCTAAAAACTGACTTCATGGTATCCCACACAATGTTAAAATTAACCTCATTATTATCGTTCCATTGCCAACTTTCTTTCCAGCTTTCCATAATTGCCTCTTTGCTTTTCTGATCTTTGAACAAATTAGGATCGTACCTCCAATTTCTAACTCTTTGAATATTTTTTTGTACTTTCAGTTCCAAATATACTTTAGCATGATCCGATTCCTTGATAATCCCAATTTCCGTGCCTTCTATATCCCCAATTAAGTTTTCCGACAGAAAAACATAATCTATTCTCGAGTAGGTCCCATGTACATGCGAAAAAAAGGAATATGCCCTTTCCAAGCCTTTAAACTCTCTCCACGAATCCTTCAAACCCATAACTTTCATCCATTTGTCCATCGCCTTCCCTTTCACACCCATTCCACTTCTAGCTATGTTTGTGCAATCTAATCCTGACCTAATCAAATTAAAATCACCAGCCACAATTGTTTTTGCAACATTTTCCAACTCCACTATTTTCCGAATTTTTTCAAGAAACACTACTTGGTGGTCATTCGGAGCATAAATATTTACCAACAATATTTCCTCATCCTCCAATTTTCCTCTTAACAACAAATACCTACCCTCTTGATCAGCAATCTTTTTTGTGATTTCAAATCCTAATTTTCTAGCAATCATAGTTGCCACCCCTCTTGCTTTGGATGTTCCAAACGCCATCTCATAATGTTGCATCCAACCCAGATAAAGTTTATTCGTATCTTTTGATTTCTGATGTGTTTCCTGTAAAAATAAAATATCTGGTCTATCTTTTTTCAACGCCGATTCCAGCCTCCGTCTCTTAAGAACAGAACCTGTACCTTTCACATTCCATGATATTATTTTAATACTACCCATAACCAAATTCTTCTCCCAACTTTAAACTCTCCATCGGGCGTGCCACCAACAACCCTTCACCATACCAACTACATAAAACACACATTTTCACTCTCCCCACCTTCCAACGAAAAGTCGCCTCTGTCAACCAAAGAGGGGAGAGGGGGGACCTGCAAGATGCGCCCTACTGCCGGCGCTATGCGCTATTTACCCATTCTACCTCTATTAGGTACTTGAGATTACTACTATCTAATGCTCATTATTCCTTACCTATCTCCTCCTCCACCATAATCAAGGATGGCTCCTCCTCCTCCTCCCCTCGCTGTGGTGTTCCACCTGTTGCCCCATCGGGCTCCTCCCTCCCATATTCCCTCCCCAAAGCTCCAGAATCCGTCATTTCCTTCTTAAGATTTTTCCATTCTTCTGAATCTGTTTGTACCAATCCCAACAAACTCAAATATTCCAATGGATTAGTGCCTTCATCAATAACTTGCATTCTTTTATCGTAGAAAAAGCGCAATTGTTGTGGAAATCTCCAATTATACCTTATGTTTTTACTCATCAATAATTTAGTAACAGGCCTCATCTTATACCTCCATGTTCTTTCTTTTAATGAAATATCATTGTAAACTTCAATATCTGAACCATCAAATTTCAACGCATCAGAACCAACTCGTTTCAGATGAGCCATTACTTTTAATTTATCTGCCCAATTTGCGAATTTAACCAACACATTTCTTTGAACCACTCTCCCTCTTCTTGGACCCACCCGGAATACACTTACAAAATCCTCCTGAACAAATTCCTTCCCCATTTTTAAACCATTTAACCACTGAACCACCCTCTCTCTTAACAAATCCGGAGTGCGTTCCGGCACCTGACGGATCAGAATGTTCTGCAGAGGTGGAACCCTGCAAACTTAAAAGTAATATTTGTCCTTGGAAAAGGAATCAAGCCATCTATCAGAACTTGCCTATGCCAAAGCGGCATTAGTGTTTGACAGGGATGAACATGCCATATAGATTCTCAAATAGGCAGTGATATCTGCTTGCATCAACTACACAAGTGGTCTACATCCAAATAAAGATACACAGATGCTACTACTCCAATTCTGACCTAATCACTCAAAGCCCATACAAAAGGAGCACACAAAGTCACCTACAGTAAAAGCATACTCAATCCTCAGAGGACGCTATTTCATAAACTAAACAAGCTAGATAAGAAAAAAAAAGGCTGCCTTGAGTCCCCTCTTCCCAGGAAAAGGGCAACATAAGAGTTCAACCAATCAATCAATATCCATAAATTAATCCTACCACCACTGACATTCCTAGCTACTTTGCCTTATAGCTGCACAAAATGGCTGGCTGAGTAGCTGCAAGAAGATATTACTGCATGGTGACTGATTTCAACCCTCCTTGGTGCCTCAGTCTAAAGTCCAAAATCTCAGGAGAGATCTTGGACTTTATAGTGGATGTTTAGCTGTCATTCATCTACTGGATAGCATGTATTGCTTCAATTTCTCCATTCCTCAGTTCAAATCATTGAGTGTCTCTGATTAAGAACTTTTATCCCACAAGTGGAATCAGTGAAGTATTGCAATCAATGACTACTTCCTCTACCCTTCAATACCCCCAGAACTGCACAAATGCTCCCAATGTACTCTGTTTCCACAGATTTATCTGAAGATCCTGCACATTCCTAATTCTAAGCCCTACAACTTTATTGTAAATGGCTAGTAATTTTTTAACCAACTTCTTCCAGAATGTATTTTAAAGCACGACTCTTTAAAGTTTCCTGCTGAGTAAAGCAGCTCTGCATTTGAGGACAAACAATAAATTTTGTAACACATATTTCACTTCTATCTAGAGGAGAAACTTAACTGCTTAGTGAGCAGACATAAGACCTTGAAGGTTAGAAAATGGAGATTTGTAACACATACTCTGCAACATGATACCCTATAAAAGAAAGTAAGCCACATCAGGAGATGCAAAAGCACACTGGCTTCCTCCCCATGCCCCCCCCCCTTTGCCCACAGGATGTACGGTGCTAGAGTCAGGGCAGGGGCATTTAAAAAAATAACTACCTGTATGATCGGATGAAGACAAACGGACTGATGGGTTTCAGGCATCATCTAGCCTTTATCCCACTGGTGTTAGTGGCGATATCTGGTGAGTACTATTTACAGGCTCTTCTATCCATGCAATGTGTGATCCAAATAACAGCAGAGTGTACATTCAGTGAGTAGCCCCAAAGAAGCCATTTCTTCTCAGCTTCAGTCTCCGCTTCCCTTCCTCTCCCAAATCCAGTACTATATATAGATACTGGCTCTGTTGTTGTCAGAATGGTTGAGCTTGTTTATGTGAGCAGTACTTTGAGTACTTAGGCAAAACCTGATAGAAATGCTGAGTATTAATATGTAGCTTTCATACATTTGGAGTACATTCAGAGATGGCAATTTTTGGAGGGGTGTTTGGTAGCCCCATGTTAACAGAGTTCCATCCGGCAAGAGGCTGGGTGAAGTATTATCTAAAGCCATGGTTCCCAACTTGGGGCACACACACCACGGGGAGTGGCAGATTGATTTTTAAGGGGGTGATTTGAGAATTAGTTAGACCAAGTTATTGGCCTTTTAGGCTTCCTCCCTGTGAACAGGAGTTCACTTTTTGAATAAGAATTATATGTCACTGGGGGTGGGGGGCAGGCATCAGGATTTTAGAGATGCTTAGGTGGGGCATTGCCAAAAAAGATTATTGGGAACCACTGATCTAAATATTTTTTCTTATACACTAAGGTCTTTAGAACAGACTTTATACCTGTTCATTTGATGATAGGAGTATAGATAAATCTTAAACACCCTTCCTAGAAAAATGCAGTTGGAAAAGTGCCTTGTACATTTCTGAAGAAGATTGAAGCTCTCTGTCATTCTGGAATATTTCTGGTAAAATAGAAAACAAAACAAACTTACTGTTAACAAACTTGCTGGTGCTACTATTCTTTGTTACTCTTGATTTGTCAATTTTAAACTCTTTTCTATTGTCAATACCTTATGAGCTGCTTAATGTTTTATGTAAGACATCACTGCAGTAACTTTCATCGTTAACTTTCTATGATGGCAAAATGTAAGTGATAATATTTCTCAGGTGGTATAGACCAACATAATTCACCTATTTGATTGTTTGCTCTTCTAGCTCTAGCCAGTATTGTCAGCAATTACTTCAGTTCCCTTTTTGAGTATGTAGCATCTTTCCAGGCCAGAAGAAGATGCACCCCCTACACATAATTCCAGATTTATTTCTTAACATGAAGGTCACAATTGGCTACTGTATTTGAGATAGATAGATAACTACATTATTATTATTATTATTATTATTATTATTATTATTATTATTATTATTATTATTATTATTATTATTATTATTATTATTATTATTATTATTATTATTATTATTATTATTATTATTATTATTATTATTATTATTATTATTATTATTATTATTATTATAGATAGATAGATAGATAGATAGATAGATAGATAGATAGATAGATAGATAGATAGATAGATAGATGCAGGGTGGCCTGTAAGTCCCTATTGAATCTATCTCTACAATTGCCACTGATTGTATCCAGGGCATCATCAGTATTCTTGTGTTCATGAACCCACATACTTATCACAATACACTCTTCAAGTGTAAATGGGCTTCAATCAGCCATATTTCTCTGGAAAGGGGGGGAAATGACAATACATATGGACAGTAGGGACTTATGGGCCACCCTTTTGATACAAGCACCACTCAGGGCAGCTTAGAATATATAAGAAAATATACAACACACATCATAAAATATATATAAGAGATTAGAATGAAATCATCAAAATATGCTTGAGTGGATACAAATTTCTTGTCTAGGAGAGTAATATACTGTACTGTAGAGTTTCTAAACAAGTTCAGGACTCAAAATAGGAGTCACTTTGGTCCAGCAAAACCATGTGCGAAACCAGTTTAGGCAGGCTCTGTAAATGCTATACTGTAGATGGAACCACATTGGGACCAAGAAGTATAATAATACTGTATCTGAATTAGCAGCTAGGGAATAGGTTTGCAGATGAACACCTTCCACTTATTTGGACTAAGAAGGAGTTTGCTCTGCACTACAGCCCTATTTAATATTCCTCCGTTATCTGGCTTATCCATTGCTCTTGGCTACTGTCCTATTGTGTTCACATTCCCATTTTACTTTCATTTAAGCAAAAGTCTGTGAAGTTTTGTGTGTAAGATACTGGCAGTGCTAGCTGAAGCTCTTTTGTTATTTTAATACGGTGCAATGTCCCTAACAGGATACAGTAATGGTAGAAGGAGTATTACCTGAATGTTGAGGAAAGAGTTTTGATCCTCAGCTGCATCTGGAAAGCCAAGATTAGAAAATGAAAATTAGTTCACCTTGACTTGTTCATAATGTGAACAGAGTATTGCTAGCATGGGGAGGTGGTTGGGGGAGTAGAGGAGTCTAAAATGTGTTCAGCATACCAATACACTGAACTCTAAATTACTGTGTTTATTAATTTACAAGATTTTAACCCCATCTTTCCCTTACAAAATGGAACTCAAGGAAGCATATGACCTAATGTTTATATTAGTTATATGCAATCACGTCATAACTGACTTATAGCAAACCTGATTGTGATTTCCAGGTGAGGTATTTAAGAAGTGGCTTTACCAGTTCCAGTCTCCCAGTGAGTTCCCATGGCTGAACAGGGATTCAAATCCTGGTATCCAGGGCCCTAGGTCCATCACTGTATCCCCTACCCCACACTGCAGATCTGCAATGTTTACTATACTGCATGTTTATTTATTTATATAAATCTGCCATAGCCTAGGGCAAACCTATGGCACACGTGCCAGAGGTGGCATGCAGAGCCCTTTCTGTCAGCATGCATGCCATCACGGGCAAGTCCCAGCCTGTGCTACTGCTGCCAATGGCAGCGCTGCTTCCCGATAAACCCCCCTCCCTCCACCAATGTGGAGGTAAAGGAGAGGATGAAATCCCGCCTTGGAGGTGGTGGCAGGGATGAGGTGAGGCAACCAGAAACCTCACCCCCACCCCACCTAGGAGGTGTGGCGGCAGCATGCACACCCATGTAATGTTGCTGGAGGCTCAATGGCAATGTCAGGTAGGTGCATGGGAACACACGGTGCCTGCCCGCTTGCCTCCTCCTCTTCCTTGGATACTTGGTCTTTAAAAGGTTCACCATCACTGGCTTAGAGTTTCTCAACCTTGGGGCCCCAGGTGTTCTTGGACTTCAATTACCAGAAGCGCAAGTCAGCACTCCTGCTGATCAGGGCTTCTGGGAACTGAAGTTCAAGAACATCTGGAGTGCCAAGGTTCAACATCACTGCACTAGGGTTTATCAACCTTGGGGCCCCAGGTGTTCTTGGACTTCAGTTCCCAGAAACCCAAGTCAGCATTTCTGGTAACTGAAGTCTAAGAACATCTGGAGGCCCAAGGTTGAGAAACCCTATTTTATTTCCCTGTTTTATATGCCTTTTAGATGACTGGCCATGAGGCACTGTCCTATAACATCTTATGAGGTACAGATTTATAAATAGTGTATATCAGAAAATACTATCTGATGCTAACATAGCATTCCTGACAGGACACTAACAGAATAATGAAAGAGAAAAGTCACATATTTTCCTCAATTCCACTTCTTCAGTCAGGCAAAACATGGCTGTGATTAACTGGGAATAAGAATAGCACAGGTTATCCAGTGATTGCTTCCTTTGCATCAAAGACAATGCAAAGACATTTTCAAGCAGTAATTAAGCTCAATGTTAGACACCAGATGGCTTTTAAGAAAATATACAATATAGCTTACCCCCACTCCAGTGACTGTAACTATTTGGAATTAACAGCCACCTCTCCTAATTGTGCAAAGAGAGTATATCCACATGACACCAGTGTCTCTACACAAGCTCTCTTGCTGTCTGAAGAAAAGGACAGCTGCCACATACACCACCGTTCTGATCCCACAACACATATCATGAGAGGAGAGGATGAGAAGGATGGGGTGGTACCTATTCTCCATGTAACACCTTGTTTTGAGGATCTTGGGACTGGACATGGAGTGGCCATGATGTGCAGTGGCCAGTGACGGTGGCAAGGTGAAGAGGTTGGTTGCAGCAGCAGCTGGCTCAATCAGTAGAGCAGAAGTTCTCAACCTTTTAAAGCCAGGGCCCGGATCATGCTCCCTCAGACAGCTTTGGGGGCCAGATGGCCATTTTGCCCTTCCTCCACCACAGAGCACTTCCTGGTGTGGTGGAGGCAGTGGGGGGCCCACTTGAAATGGCACCATGGTCCATATTTGGCCCACGGGCCACAGGTTGAGGATACCTGCAGTAGAGAGTTGAAATGTTTGAAATGGTAGCCGTATTAGTCAGTAGAAAGTGTGGATAATGGAGGTAGTTTTGCCATTGCCTTGGCACTCTGCTGTCTGAGGCAACTGCCTCAATTTAGCTTAATGGCTGGCCCAAACCTGCATAATACACAGTTATTTTTTGGTGTATTCCAATGTCTCTGCATGGGTGGTGAAAACATAATAATTGCAGACCCGGTATCTCAGTCTTCTTTTCTCTGTGTGTCGAATTGTAAGTTGCTACTCAGTTCCCTGATGTGCAGAATAGAAGTAAAATTTGTCAAGCTCACAAGATCGTTTAAGAGCATGATGAATGATATAAGTGCTCCATAAATGATGATTTAAAATGAATGGGAGCCAAACATTGCCAGCTACATCTTGTTTCTTTTCCCAAACAGGTTATTTTTTTAAAAAAACATTGTTCTGTCTACAAATAACCACTTTTTGCTGCTGACAGCTGTTTCTGTTGTGGAAATAGGGCAGATATGCATCACAGCACCAGAGGAAAAGAAGCAAAATAGCTTGTGTTGCCTATGGTAATACCCATTGAAATTAGAATTGAGCAAGAGAAACATGTTGGTGTCTTGTTTAGCATTCCGCTCCATGGTCAAAAATATAAAGGCTAAATCTTAACCGTGTCCTAGAGCAGCTCTCCTGGTCATTACAGTTTTCCTTCCCTTTCATTTGACCCCAGATGGTTCAAAATGTGGACCCCAGGGACAAGATTATTTTACTTAATTTCTTGGTTATGTTAATCTGCCACAAATCAGTTTGGAGATCTAGTAAGGAGCAAATTAGATGTGGTGCAAGCATTTCTAAGGATCTCTAAGAGATGAGTAGCAGCCACAAACATCTCAGCTTGGAACACAGAGATGGTGGGAACCATACCTGTCAAGTATCCCAGATTGGCCGGGATTTCCCCGCATTTTGGCGCCGATTTTCGTCCTTTCCCGCCCGGAGCTGCCGCTATCCCGGATCTTGGCAGCGGGGGGAAAGGAGTTACTGCGCACCCCTTCTGCGCAGATCCTTTCTACGCATGTGTAGAAGGGTTCTGTGCAGAAGGGGATGCGTAGAACCCTTCTACGCATGCATAGAACCGACCAGCACAGAACGGTTTTGTGCAGAACCATTGTACACAGGTCCGTTGTACGCATGCGTAAATGGCTTTTACACATGCATAGAACAGACCTGTGCAGAACCATTCTGCGCAGGTCCCGTATTGTCCGGAGCCGCGCTTGACAGGTATGGTGGGAACAGGTTGGGGTTTTTGTGTGTGTGGTGAAGTCTAAGCCTTTGCCTATAAGGCAAAGCTTCCCTGTTTAAAATTCATGCTCCATATGAATTATACTGTTTTTTCTGTATAGACAATAGAGATCTATAACAACAGGAAAATTAAAAAAACCCTTCAAACTTTTTATGTCTTATATTTACCCATTAACTCCACACCAAGCCATGGTAATCTTAAAAACACATTCATCCTTGTGCTACAAACATTGGATTACTACTGTCACTGCAAGGCTAAAAGCCTTGTAGAACACAATAGCATTGTCCTCAAGAAAGCTCTGGGAATAAAAATGCAGAACCAACGAAACCAGAAGGCTTGCACACGCCAAAATTAATACAACTACATCTGTGTGAAATTCACAGCTATAGTCCTGAGGGGGTCAGATCTGTTCAGTTCACTTTGAATCTTCTCCCCCACCTTCACCTTTACCCATTGTGCCTTTCTCTAACTCTATTTATTTGCATATTTAGTTGATTTACTTAGAAGAATTTTCTATTCTGCCACATATGCTAAAAGATCACTAGGCGGCTTACAAAAAGGAACGCCTCATAAACATATTAACCTTAAAAAAAGAAAAAGCTTGTAGCTAACATGGTAAATTACAGTTAGAGTCGTAGATTTATAAAGTGCTTTGTTAATTAAAAGGGAGTTTGTGTCATTTCTGAAAAATCTCCCTGCGAAGTGCATTCTACACTTAAGATGTGAACATTGTTGTGTCTCACCTCTGATACAAAGTATGTTCCAAGATGGAATTTATCTCTCTATGTAGAGGTACCCACTGGTAGAATTTTGTGTGTGTCCCCTACCCCTGTCCAATTAACAAAATTTATTTTGCTATGGAAATAGATCTTTTCTTGCAACTTTTATCATGTACTGAAATTCTGAATATTTTCATAATTTGAAAGTCAATTGACAACAACACATTTTTACTAAGTTAAGGTATATAAATATAAAAATGTTTTTTTCTATTAGGGTAATATACATTTTGTTTGTTTGTTTAATTTCTATACCATCCATCTAACATAATTACTCTGTTCAGTTTACAAAATAGTGAAATAAGATGAAGTATACATGTCAACCATAAAGCACAACAGACAGTGATGCACTGAAGCAAGTTCTGTCCTGTTCGGGAGAACTGGTAGTGGAAATTCCCCCAGGCCATGCCCACCTGACTGGCCACGCCCACCTCTATACCCTATTGCATTGACCATGCCCACAGATTTGGCCCTGCCCACAGATGTGGTAGTAAATTTTTTTGGAGTGCATCACTGACAACAGACATTACTGGTAAACAGCAACATTAAACGAAAACATAAACTTAGTGATGGTAGCGAAAACATAAATCACTCGGTGGAGGAAGAAAAGGGTTTAACCAAAACAAATAAACCTTAACAGAGAGGAAAGTTGGAACCAAACTTCTCCTTATAGAGCTCTGCCTTTAGAAGCTTACAGAACATTTGGAGGATAGATGTCTGGTAAATGTGCAATTGGAGAGTGTTCCAGAGCGATGGTGCCACCACCAAGAAGGCTCCATTCATTTTAACATTTTGAAGTTAAAAGTTCAGAAATTCTAATGCACAGTAGTGTGTCAGTGATCTAGGCAGAAATAGGCTCTATGGTCTTCTCCCTGTTTCTTATTTACAAACATAACCGCTTATGGCCAGAAATCTAAACTGTGGTTCATTCATAAACTGCCACTGCAGGTTATGGTGTTTCCGTTCTACCAGCATTCACTGTACACTAAGATTTTGGGCAAATATGTTTAACTTTGCCAAATACTGAAGGATGTGTATTCTTCAGCACACATATGTACACTTAAGACAACATTACATTTTTACTAAATTAAGGTATATAAATATGAAAATGAGTTTTCTGTATTAGGGTAACTTACATTTTGTTTGTTTGATTGATTGATTTCTATACCATCCATCCAGTGATGGGCATGAGCTGGATTGCATGAGTATGCTCAAACCGGTAGTAAAAATGGCTGGCCCTGCCCACCACCACCTCCTCCTCCTAGAAGAGGCTTCAGAGGGGGCTGGCTCCATTTCGCCCTTCATCCGAAGGCTTTTCCTGGGCTCTGTGTCACCCCAAAGCGCATCCCCAGTCACTCTAGAGTGGTTGGGGAGGCACTACAGGGTGAAAAAGAGTCCTGGAAAATGAAAGGGGAAATTGCTTCAGAGGTTCACTATAGAGTGATGAAAATAGAAGAGGCTTCTACTTTCATAGATAGCTCTATAGCGAAGAACAGTCACATTTCAACAGGCCATACCCACCCAGTCACATGGCCACACCCACAGTGTGGTACGAAATTTTTTTTGATGCCCACCACTGCATCCATCTTATGTAATAGCTACTCTGGCCAGTTTACAACAGAGTAAAACAAGACAAAGTATACCTGCCAACCACAACAGACATTACCTGTGAACAGCAACATTAAATGAAAACTTAAGTGCATAATATTTTAGGACAATGATGAATACAAATAGTTTAATCATGCAGTTGTGGGATCTTGAATGGCACAGATTGTCATGTGTTCAGAACATTGCTGGAGCCTGTTGGACCATATAGATTTGGTTGAGAGTCAAACTCTACACAGAACCTACTAGCCTGTAGAATAGAATCACTTGCAAATCTGTTAGAATGAGTTTGAACAGATGCAGACTATTTTAATAGCAGTATCACTGTCATTTTCTATTTTTGAAGTGATAGCCATGTTATTCTGTGCAAGCATATCAGAGAGTAAACAGAACAAGACCATTAACTCTTTTGTGAAGTATTCTTGTCATGTTTGTCCTATGTAGAGTGCAGAAGAGCATTTTTGGCAAAAGATGGCATAGATCACATTAGCAGAGGAACAAGTAAAAGGAAGAGATTTGGAGAGTGAAGTATTCTTGTCAAGGATGAGTTGAAGATCTTTTATTATATGTGTTAGAGGCTTTAGTTGTTAGCTGAAAGTGACAACCAGTAGTGTTTGGTTGTTTTTCCTTCTGTGCCTTTCTTGTGGTAGGTTGATTCTGGGTATTTGTCTTGTCCAGTTGATCTGTTCTTGACCATATTGGATGGGTATTGTAGCCTAAGAAATGCATTTTGTAGATTCTTGAGCTAGGAATCTCAGTCTTGTGGGTCTGAGCAGATGTGGTTGTACCTGAGAGCTTAGCTGAAAACAATGGATTTTGTTGTGTGTTCTGGATGAAAGCTGGAGGCATGCAAGTAGATATATAAATGAGTGGGCTTGTGATATAGGGTGGTACTAAGATGTCCATTTTGTCAACCAGACAAGACAAAAAAAGTTTTGATTTGTTTCTTTTATTCTCTGATATGTCATTTACTAGATTTTCTTTGGTACACATGGTGGACATAAATAGCATGCACATAAATTTTATTTATTTATTTATTTATTTATTTATTTAGTCAGTCAGTCAGTCAGTCAGTCCGTACCACATAATAATAACCAATAAAATGAATAACTGAGTGCAATGAGTTAAGGAAGTGGTAGATTATTAATAAACAACTCAACATACAGTTTGGACTTTACCAATCTGTGAAATATTTAGAAGGAGGGGGCATGGCATATATAAGATGATAGGGCAGTGATGGCGAATCTTTTAGAGACTGGGTACCCAAACTGCAACCCAAAACCCACTTATTTATCGCAAAGTGCCAACACAGCATCAGGGGAGGAAGGAAACGCTCCGATTGGGCTGCTGGGCAGTGGGGTGGGGTGACCTCTATGCTGGGGGAGGGAGGAAGTGCTCCCATTGGGCTGGTGTGACTGCACACGTGCCCACAGACAGGGCTCTGAGTGTCACCTCTGGCACACGTGCCATAGGTTCACCACCACTGTGATAGGACATTCCACAGTGATGGGGACACCACTTAGAAAGCCCTTGTTGCAACCTTCTGGGCCTCCCTTGGGTTGGGAGCCTGAAGTCCATCTGTCAGGGCAAACCAGGTGGCCTGAGCCTTGTTTTGGTCAGGAGAGACGTACATGATCCCACACTGTAAAGGGCCATGCACATTATTACTAAATGCTGTATATATTGAAATTTTCCACATTCACACAAATTCTGTCCTATATCCAAGGAGCCCCATTTTACTTGATTATGCTTTGGTTATATTTTTATAAAAAATTATACCTCCATAGAATGGTATAGATCAGTGATGGTGAACCTTGGCACTCCAGGTGTTCTTGGACTTCAATTCCCAGAAGCCTAAGTCAGCACTCCTGCTGATCAGGGCTTCTGAGAATTGAAGTTCAAGAACACCTGGAGTGCCAAGGTTCACCATCATTGGTATAGATTGAGGTCAGATGGCTGAGTAGGTCTGACATAGAATGAGTCTGTACTGAATGTTTGGAATTGGATCGTCTACTCCTAATGCACTGTTGAGCTATAGGCTCATTAAAAAAAATTAGATCTGAATTGAAGCCTTTCTATTAAATGAAGTAGGTAGGTTAGAGTCCTGTATCAGGCACATTGAATGCTATTATGCCCATTTTTATATTGGCTTACTCCCTTTTGTCATCGTTTTGATAGCCCCAAATTCCTATGGCTCTTGAAATCTCCAACTAGAAAGTGTTTTTGTTTTCTATATTAGGCAACTACGTAAAGCAGAATGATATATTAGATGGTTTCTAAAGCAATGTTACTATACATGGAGCCTGTTCAACTGTCAACTATCAAGATTTCTGTGTTATCCTCTTCAGTATAATCCATTGAGAGGAATCTGGTTTTACAATAATGCATTTGCATATTTTGTGGTGCCTCTAAGCAACTAGGTGTATGCCAGGGACCTTTGGTCATTGCTGATCAGTTCTGCTGTGAGTTTTATATATATATGGATATCTACATACATTTTTATTTTGTAAGCTGATGAAAAAGGAAGTCAGCTAAAGGAGGTAAAAGGGTAATTGTCTTGCATGCTTAATTGTCATGTCTGACAAGAAAAGAAAATTCCCTAGGTACAAATCGAGACAGCTTCACTGAAGTGAGCAGGAATCTAACTTAAGACTTTGACCTGTACCATTAATTATTCTTCTCTTTCTTTCTCATCTGAATGCACATCTGATTTCCTCAGGCAAATTACTTGTCAGAGAGCAGTAGTAAGAAAGAACAGCGGTTGACACAATACTAATCAAAAATAATCAAAAATAAGACTATTGATTTCATTTGAATTTTAGAGCAGGAAAGACAAAGCACAGTTTACACCTGCAAGAAATACATCCTGTATGCTTTCCATTGGAATGAATGGAGATTTCCTCCTTTTGCACTTATTAACTTTAGTAGAGCCTTCTCAGTAGGTAATGTATCAAAACACGTGGATGTAGAATAGGGTCCTTTTATAAATGATGATTAAAGTGGTGTTGGATTATTTCAAATATGTAATACCTATTACCTATCCAATATCCAATATCAATTTCTCATCGCTTTTAGCACAAATCAACTGAACTCCAAAATGTTCTATCCTTTGCCTTCTGTTTCCTTCTCTGGCCAAACAGCTTTACCATCAACTCATCCCATCATTTTCGGTGTCTGCCTAGTGGTCTTCTGTTGTTCCTTGGTATCCAGTCTGTTAGCTGGCAGGTCCATCTGTTATCCTTTAGGTGAGTGATATGGCCTGCCCATCTTCTTTTTGCCACATATAGTTCATCAACCACATCATGCAGTCCTGTTCTTTGGCGTAATTCCTTATTGCTGACCTTATCCCTGATTGTTACTCCACACATCCGTCTTTCCATTGCTCTTTGGGTTACTGTCAGGTTTTCTTCCTCTGATTTTGTTATTGCTCACGTTTCGGATGCATACAGCATTGCTGGTAACACTGTCATATTGAATACATTTGCCCTGATATTCATCAGCAGACTGTCATCTGTTAGCACTGTTTGGTTTATATTAAAGGCAATCCAAGCTCCTTTGTGTCTTCTTATCCACTCACCACATGGTACGTTGTCTGGTTGGATTTGCTGACTTAGGTAGACATAATTAACTACTTCTTCAATCTCAGTTCCATTTATAGTGATTGAACCCCAGGCACATTGGCTTTTTCTCATCCATTTTGTTAAATTCATCTCCAACCCAACATGTTTAGAAGAGTTCACTAGTTGCTGGAGGTTATATTGTAAATTATCGGGGCTGTTTGCAGAAAGGACGCAGTCATCAGCAAACAGAAGATGGGTCAGTCTTTTTCCATCAGCCTTAATACTACCTCTAAATTTTATTTTATGAAAGAGACTTTCCAAAGTTATCGCAAAAAGCTTCAGTGATATTGTGTCTCTTTGATGAATACCTTTATTGATTCTAATATGACATATTTCAGATAGCAGTTTTACATCAGTAGTGCATCCCTTTAGTGTAAGGGACCAAAGACAATACAACAGCCGAAGGGTTGGCTTAACACAGGTTTATTGCATGATGATCCGGAGGAACATGTGGTAATGGCGGCTGGGTAGCTCAATATATACAGCTGGCTATACATTTGAATGTGGCTCGTTGGCAGGCTATTGGTTGCTGCCCGCGTGACGTCGTAGGAGGTCACGCCCTTCTTGACCAGGTGAGGAGGTCGCGGGGAATCTTCCCGCACTGCTGATCCAGGTGGCTTTGATCCATTACTCGCTACTGCCCTCTGGTGGTCACTAGCTCGCGTCCCCTTATTAAGCATACATTGATACAGGTGATGGTTATAATGTTGCACACAGAAAGGTTACATTGATAACACATGGTACAGGTACATTGTTAAAGGCACTGCTTTACAGAACACAACATCCCTCCCCCCTAGGATGAGACGAAGTCTCTCAGCCAAGATGGCTTGTTGCGTGTGCATGTGGGCCGTGAAGAAGGCTGCCCCCCCGGGGGCGTTATTGCTTCTTTGTTCCCCGGTCCCTTGTCCTGAAATGGGAGAGGGAGACTCGTTAGTAGCTTGCCGCTGTCTGGCGGTCTTAGGGGAAGGGAAAAACTCCATTGTGGGCAGACCGGGGGGCGTCGGGACTAACGGAAAACCCCTCTTCTCGCTTGGACGGGTGGGGGACCACTCCGAAAACCCCCCCGGGTCTGAAAATCAAAATCTAAGTTGGTCGGGGTACCCGCATTTGTGGGGACTTTCCGCGAGATATGTATGGGGTCGGGTTCCTCTCCCTCGGAAAGATCCCCCAGGGTATCTACGAGGATATCCTCCTCCCCCCTTGGTGGGGGCCCACGGTCCCCTTCTCCTCCCCCTTGGGCTAAACGGGTGGGGGAGAACCCTAACGCTGACTTATTTCCTGCGTGAACCGCGTCGTGCTCGTCGGGGACCCTGCGTCGGAACTGGTCTGCGTGCCGCCTCCATAGGAGCCCTGTGCTGGTTTCCACGCGGTACGACACGGGGCCGGTTTGTTCCACGACTACGCCGGGCACCCAGGCTGGGCCTGTGCTGGCGTAATTCCTGCAATGCACGGGGGCGCCTATGCTGAAACTCTTTGTAACTTCCAGCCCGATGTTCCTTCCTTTGTCCTCTACCCTCGTGGGGTCTAGCCTAGTAAGGATGGTGGTCAGCTTCCTGCGCATTAAGAGCTCTGCGGGGGAGTATCCTGACGCCAACGGGGTCACCCTGTACCCTAGCAGAAACTGACACACTTGTAGGTTCAAGTCCCCTGGGCCCATGCGCCGCAACGTGTCCTTCGTGGTGCGGACGAGGCGCTCTACCTGGCCGTTGGTGGCCGGGTGAAACGGGGCGGAGGTAATATGCCGAACGGCGTTAATCTCCATGAATGCCTTAAACTCGGAGGACGTAAAACAACTAGCGTTATCGCTTATTAACGTGTCGGGTATGCCGAACGTGGAAAAGAGCCTCCACAAGTGCCTAATGGTCTGGGCCGAGGAGGTGCTCGTGACTGGGATAACCTCCAACCATTTGGAGAAAGCGTCCACAACGAGGAGGAATAGGGTGCCTCTGAACGGGCCCGCGAAATCAACGTGCACCCGGGACCACGACCCCTTAGCCGCGTCCCATTCCCTGTGGGGAAGGCGGGCCTCCTCCGGTCTGGAGCATTGGCAACTTTCGCAAGTGCCGACCATGTGCTCGATGTCGGCGTCTAGCTGGGGCCACCAGAAGTAACTCCGGGCCAGCGCCTTGGATCGCACGATGCCGGGGTGGCTGACGTGCAGCAGTTTGAGCACCCGCGGCCGAAGGGAAGTGGGAATCACCACCCGCTGCCCCCACAAAAGACATCCCCTCTCTAGGGACAGTTCTAGCTTTTTTCTGAAAAATGGAGCGAACTCCTCCGCTGGGGAGGATGCGGGCCACCCTTTCTGTAGCCAGGAGCTTACTGTCGCTAACGTTTTGTCTTTCTCTGTCGCTTTGGCGATGTCGGCGGGCACTACCGGGGGCGAATCCAGCACCTCTATCATGAGAACCTGATGGTCCCGCTCCCCCATGCTCACCTGGCTGGGCGTTAGGGGAAGGGGAGACCTAGATAGGGTGTCCGCATGGCTGATCTCTTTCCCGGGCCGGTAGACCAACGCGTGCTGATACGTGTTGAGAAAAATGGCCCACCTGAGCATCCTTGGGGACAGGATTTGAGGGGTGGGCTTATCCGCGGTAAAAATGCCTAGCAGGGGCTTGTGGTCCGTCACGATGGTGAAGGGGCGGCCATATAGAAAATCGTGAAATTTTTTCGTCCCCGAGACTATCGCTAATGCCTCCCTGTCCGTCTGTGCGTAGTTTCTCTCTGTTTGGGACAGGGACCTGGAGTAAAATGCTATTGGGGCCTCCCTTCCATTCGCCAGCACGTGGCACAGCACTGCCCCCACCCCCACTGGCGATGCATCACAGATCAGAACTACTGGGCGTTTGGGGTCGAAGTGGGTCAGTATGGCGTCGGACGCCAGGAGGCTTTTCAGCTCACTAAATGCCCTTTCCTGGTCATCGCCCCACTTCCATGCCTGGTCTTTCTTAAGCAGCCTGTGTAGCGGTTCGGCCACCGCTGCCTTCCGGGGGAGGAAGGAGTGGTAAAAGTTAAGCAGCCCTAGGAACGACTGCAACTCGGGCTTGGAGGTGGGGCGGGTGGCTTTCTTGATGGCTGCCACCTTAGACTTGCATGGTTTTATCCCCTCAGGAGTCACGCAAAACCCTAGGAACTCAACCTCGGTTGCGAAGAAGACGCATTTGTCCTTTCGCAACCTCAGCCCCGCCTTTTCGAATATCGTCAGTACCTTCCCCAACCTCTTGGCCAATTCAGCCCGACTCCCCCCTGTTATTAACACGTCATCAAAATAAGGCAACACCCCCTCCAGTCCCTTCAGGAGGCGTTCCACAAGTGACTGGAAAATTCCTGGCGCCGAGTTCACGCCGAATTGGAGGCGCGTCACCTGGAACGCCCCCTTATGGGTGACTATGGTCTGCGCAGCAGCTGCGGCAGGAGACACCGTAAGCTGCTGGTAGGCCTGTGCTAAGTCGAGCTTAGCGAAACACTTTCCCCCGTGTAACCTGGCCAGCAGATGGCTGACTACCGGCACCGGATACGCATTCAGGCGGATCGCCTTGTTGATGGTGCACTTGTAGTCGGCGCATATGCGGACCTCCCCATTGGACTTTAGAGCAGTTACAATTGGAGTTTCCCACTCCGCAGAATCTACAGGCACAAGAATTCCCTGACCCACCAATTTGTCCAGTTCCGCCTCTATCTTGTCCTTGAGTGCGAACGGCACCCGGCGTGGTTTTAGGCGAACAGGGCGGACCTCCGGGTCCAGGTCGAAAGTCACTGGGGGCCGCTTGAATTTCCCCAGTCCCATTTTGAAGACTTCGGGGTGCGCCTCGCACACCTCCTGAATCGGGTCAGTCCCAACAGCGTGCATCCCCACGGCATGCACCCCCCCCCCCCAATGAACAAACCCAGGGGCTGGAACCATTGAGTCCCGAGGAGGCTGCAGTTTCCTCCCTTGAGCACGACCAGGGGAAGGGACGCGGCGTGCTCCTTGAATTTGACCTGAAATTCTCCAACCCCCAACACTGGAATACTGTTCCCTTGCACGTCCCGTAGTGTGGCCCTCAACGCTTTGAGCTTGGGCCGCCTTTGGGGGGCAATTCCACAAAACTCCCTCTGGGAAATGATTGAATATGAGGACCCCGAGTCAATTTCCATTCTAATGGGCACCCCTTGGACTAGTACCTCAACAAAGTAGCGGGGGTGTCTCGTAGACACGCTGAACACCGAGGCGTCGTCCTCGCTGCCGTCGGCGATGCGGCCCACGCCGTCCTGCTTCCGCGTGGCCTGGGCGCCGTCTTTTGGTTTCGCTGGGCGGTCTCGTCCCGCGGAACGGTCTGGGGAGCTCCTCCGGGACTCGCGCTTCTTCCTGCACACCTTGGCGATGTGCCCGCGGCGGCCGCAGTTGTGGCACTCGGCCTTCCGGAAGGGGCATTTCACGCGGTCGTGGGCCGCGCCACAGCCGTCGCATCGTCGGCCCTCCTTCCGGACCTTCTGTACGTCCTCGTCGTCGCTGCTCTCTGTGGACGACCTCGAAGTTCGCCGGGCCGCCTGTACCGGAGCCTCTGCTTTCCTCGACTTTGGCCGCCAGTCCTGGAGCTCTTGGACCCCTTCGTAGCTTCTGCGGCCTGGGCCGCTCTAACGACCTCCTGCAGCGTGGGAGGCGGCTCTTGGTTCATTAATGTGCGCTGGGTCTCGGCGTCGTTCAGGCCGCACAGCACACAGTCTCGGAGAGTGATTTCGACGTTCTCCCATTTGCACGGGCCGGCCGCCAGCCGCAGGGCCGCCACGAACGCGGCGACCGTCTCCCCGGGCGCTTGGACTCGCCTCCAAAACGCACTCCGAGCGGGAAACATCGCCGTGGCGGGCCGGACGTGCTCACGCAGCAACTGCATGAGTTCCTTGGCCTTGAATTCGCTCACCCTCCTCGGTGCAATCAGGTCCACCAAGGTCCTTTTTGTTTCTTGTCTGAGCATTCTGGTGAAGATGGCTCTTTTCTTCGTCTCTTCCGTAACTTCGGACTCGATCAGTGCGGCCTGGAAGTCCATTTCGAAGATCTCCCAGTCGCCCGGTTTCCTGATTTCGAAACTGGCGCATGTCTTGGTCCCGTGGGCTGCCATCCCATCCTCGTCGCCAATTTAGTGTAAGGGACCAAAGACAATACAACAGCCGAAGGGTTGGCTTAACACAGGTTTATTGCATGATGATCCGGAGGAACATGTGGTAATGGCGGCTGGGTAGCTCAATATATACAGCTGGCTATACATTTGAATGTGGCTCGTTGGCAGGCTATTGGTTGCTGCCCGCGTGACGTCGTAGGAGGTCACGCCCTTCTTGACCAGGTGAGGAGGTCGCGGGGAATCTTCCCGCGCTGCTGATCCAGGTGGCTTTGATCCATTAGAGCTGGACGCTCGCTACTGCCCTCTGGTGGTCACTAGCTCGCGTCCCCTTATTAAGCATACATTGATACAGGTGATGGTTATAATGTTGCACACAGAAAGGTTACATTGATAACACATGGTACAGGTACATTGTTAAAGGCACTGCTTTACAGAACACAACAATCCCGTATTAATGCTTCTCACGACATTGACATAATGCTGGATTTATCCCGACTTCATGTAGCGCATTGAGAGTAGCACTGAGTTGAATGCCTTTTGGTAATCAACAAATGCAAGATATATTGGCACCCTGTATTCTCTACTTTTTTCTAGTACAGCAGTTGTCTGACTGCATGGATGTGGTTGAGAGTGGAATAGCCTCTTCTAAAGTCTGTTTGTTCTTTGCTGAATTCCACGTTTTTGAATATTCTTTGCAGAAAAATTCTAGTAAACAGTTTATAAAGTTGAGAAAGGAGGGTGATTGGACAATAATTTCCCAGATTTTATGTATCTCCTTTCTTCATAAGTAGCACAGTTTCAGATGTCATCCAAGCTCGGGGCAAACTAGCAGTTCACAAGTAATTTGTAAAACATTCAGCAAGTGCCCTATGAAGGGTGTGACCCTCTACCTTTAAATGCTCTGCTGTTATTCTGTCTTTCCTGGGCATTTGTCTGGTTTTGTCTTTCTTTTAGCCACGTCCACTTCACTGCATGTTACTGACAGTATTTCTTCTGATTTGGAGTGTGAGAAAATTTTGCTTACTTGTACTTTGGAAGTCAGGGCCGTAGCCAGAGTCAAGGATGGGGGTGGGGTGAAAACCCTCCTAAGCTAACAGCCCCCACCCCACCCCACCCCACCCCACCCCACCCCGGGATGCTAATGTTATAAATGTGTGTGTGATATTACTTATTTATTTATTTATTTATTTATTTATTTATTTATTTATTTATTTATTTATTTATTTATTTATTTACATTTCTATTGCCACCCAACTTGTTGCCCCTCCTGACCCCCCCCCCAATCTAGAATCCTAGCTATGGCCCTGTTGGAAGCATATAGGTTGTTATAGAAATCTTTACATAACTGCTTCATTTCCAGTCTTTTTGTCACTCGCATCCTGCCAACCTAGCAGTTCGAAAGCAAGAAATTGCAAGTAGATAAATAGGGACCACTTCGGTGGGAAGGTAACAGCGTTCCGTGCGCTCCGGTGTCTAGTCATGCCTGCCACATGACCACGGAAACGTCTGCAGAAGCAGACAGCGCTGGCTCTTCGGCTTAGAAACAGAGATGAGCACTGCACCCTAGAGTCGGATACGACTGGCTTTCGAGCAAGGGAAACCTTTACTTTACCTTATTCTGTCTTCATTTTTAAATGCGATTGGTAGCCATGCCACCCGATATTCATCGTAGTCCTCTTTCAGGCTTTTACGGATCTCTTTGCAGAGTTTCTTGTACTTTTCTGTTGTGTATGTAACTGAATGTATTGTTTAACAGTTTTATGTAATTGTTGGGATTGGGTGATCCTCCATTTTGTGTTCTTCTTGAAAACTAAGCTCTCGCGGGACCTGGGTTCCCGCCCTTTCTAACGAGAAGCGTGAAAGGATTAACAGTCCCTGACACCCCACGATCACCCCACAGTCCTCCCAACCAATCCAGTTGCTTCCTGCCTGAATGTATCTTTCCTGTACAGTATATATAGGCGCTGCTGCAACATTGCTCTCCATGTTCAGTTTCCGAAATAAAGTTGTGTTTGGCCCTGTTATGCTGGCTGCTGCATATCTTTTGCTGAACATCAAATTTTCTCTATCCATCTTGCCTTCTGCTCTTTGCTGCGCTCTGGCTGCCATCATTGTTCTAGTACTGTATGAAACAAGAAATAATTTTTCCCCATACTGTTTACCTTTCCCTTATTCATTTTTCAATAGTCCATCTTGTCCATTTGTCTTGTTTCAGAAATCATTCAGATAGTATTTTGTATTCAGTTATTTTAGCAAGAAGATTTCATGGCAGTGTCATTCGGCTTGTCAGCCCTTGTAACCCTATGGCCGCCTTTACCTTTTTTGACTCATAATGGATTATTGGCCTGCATTAACTGCTCCATTAAAAGCCATTAACTGCTTTTTTAAGCCACTATCTTTAGCTGCACAATTTACCTATGCTGGTCAGAATTTCTTTTTTGCTTTAGAAACATGACTCTTCCACATTTACAATAATCAGATACTTATGCTGCCCTCAAGATAGTTACGTATGGAAATAGTCATACAACTACTGGAATATTAACTTGCATTGTTCATGTTGCACAAATAAAAGAAACAATAAAGAAATCTGTAATGTGAATTATCATTTCCGCCTCTGTGAGTTTTATATCCTCACTAGCTATTTTGCACGGCCTTGCCGGGCAGGTATTGATTTTTTTTGTGTGTTGGGTTTTTTTTGGGAGGGGGTGGCAAAGGAAGAAGGGGACAGCCAAAGACACAGCAAGGGCGAGAGGCAGGGATCCGTCAGGGAAGGCACTTCCTCTGATGGATTCCTGCTTCTCACCCTTGCCATTCTCCCTCCGCTGTTTCGAAGACAGCCCTTGAAACAGCGGAGGGAGAATGGCCAGGGCGAGAGACAGGAATCTGTCAGGGGAGATGCCTGCCCTGGCAGATCCCTGCCTGGTGCCTTTGCATTTTTCCTTCTGCTGTTTCAAGGGCTGTCTTCGAAACAGTAGAGGGGAAATTGCAGGGCGAGAGGCAGGAATCTGCCAGGGTAGGCTCCTCTCCTGACAGATTCCTGTCTCTCACCCTTGACATTCTCCCTCTGCTGTTTTGAGGGCTGTCTTCGAAACAGCAGAGGGGTAATTGCTGGGAGAGAGGCAGGAATCTGTCTGTGGAAGAGCCTACCCTTGCGGATCCCTGCCTGGCACCTTCTCCCGGGGAAGTGGCTCGCTCCCCTCAGTAGGCGGGGGCCGAAGGCAGCCGTGCTTTCACCCCCATGGAAGGTGCTCACTTCCCTCCAGGAACAGAGCGCCATTCTCTGCCTTCGCCTCCCAGGGAAGAGGCTTGCTTGTTGCTTCCCTTGGTAGGCGGGGGCCAAAGGCAGCCGTGCTTTCAGCCTTCACCCCCCCCCCCATGGTAGGTGCTTACTTTCCTCCGGGAGGCGAAGGCAGAATGGAGCGCCGTTCTCTGCTTTCGCCTCCCTTGGTAGGCGGGGTCCAAAGGCAGCATGTTTTCGGCCCCCGGCTCCCGGGGTAGGCGCTCATTTCCCTCTGTGAGGTGATGGTGGAACGGAGCACCGTTCTTTGTCCTCACCTTCTGGGGGAAGTGGCTCGCTTCCCTTGGTAGGTGGGGGCCGAAGGCAGGAGTGCTTTCGGCCCCTGCCGTAGGCACTCACACATCGGCTGTTTTTTTTAACGTGCGCTGGCTGTCCCCCTCCTCCAAGCTTGTGTCCTCATGCCTGATTGGCTGAGGCATGGCACAGCGTGGAGGATGCTAGGAAGCATAGTTTTTTTGTTTTTGCGTGTTCGTGGAGCGTTGGCCCCACTCTCGGCTTCCGGACCCTTGCGGCGATGGTGTCAAGGACAAAAGGTAAGTGTGGCCGGTGCATTATGGGATGGGATGGACGGATGCAGACACGCATTCCGGACACGCATGGCCCAACCCCATTCTTATAGGTATAGATTCATTGAGGCCTTTATGAAAGCAAGACCCACTCTAAGCTGTTCTATGTGTGTTTTGTAGCAAATGACAGTATATTGTGAAGATAATGTTTTTCAATTACCTTTGCTAATAAAGTGCAGTCCAGTGGAGTAGGTAATGATAGAGAAGGCTGAGATGTGATTTCACAACTTGTATCCTTAAGAGCTATGAAATTATTATTGTTTTAGTTACAGTGGTAGTTTTTATAAGAGATTATCATGACTTGCTAGGAATATAATATTATTGGTCAACATATATCTGTGTCTTTGGAACAAAATAGTTCACTTGAGATTTGACTGATTGATACACAACTGTGTAAGGGTGAAATCCAAAGGAATTTGCAGAAGTCATTATATCCCTGGCTTTTCCCAGAGGGTCCTCTCCACATCAGTTTTTCTCTCTTTAAAAATTACACATAAAAATTGGGAGATCCTCCTGAGTGCTATATAATGTAGGATGTGGAGGTGAGACCGATTCCATGTGTATACACTGGCCTGGAGGCGCATGCACAGGGAAAACTTCATTGCGCATGCGCAGAACACGTTTGTACTACATGCGTAGTAACCCCTTTGCCTGACATTCTAAATATGGGATGGCGCTGGCAAAGGTGAGGGATACTTGACAGGTATGCATAAGCTTCCAAAGAGTGTACTGCCTGCCTGGGTTAAACAGAGCAAACATCAATTTGTTTGTATTTTTAAATTATTTTGGATGGGATTGTTTCAGTGTGATTTAGCCTGTGATGCAGTTATTTGAAAAAGAGCACGCACATTTTTAGATAAGAAGGCAAAGCCTGAATCTCATTCTTTTATCAACAAAAGATCAAAACTGGGATTCCTCCAGACAACACTCGAATCATTCAATAACTATGCCTTATTCATATAATATTGCAGGGAGTCCATATGATGGTCATGTCCATTTTGTGTGTTTCCCCCTCTAGTCCTTTTCTTTTCACACACATACAAGGAAGTAGGAGAGGGAAAAATAGAGTATTTGTTGATGCGTAGTTCCAGGAACGGTCCCTCGCCGAGAAGTATCCTTGAATGCATTAAGAGTCAGATAGGCTTCTTTGCTTGAATATTAGTGTCAACCACAAATGGAAAGTTTTATTTTGGTGCTTGTTTAAATACAATAAAGCAATGCTACAAGTGAGCAAGCCCTGGAGTGAGATACGTTGGCTTCTGGTTATGGATTTCTTAATCTGATTTATTTCACTGTTTTGCTTTTTTTTTTTTGCAGTGGTTACTTGTGACAGTGGACAGACAGAGTGGCGTGAAGGTCAGTATGTTTGCTTATTCAACTACGGTAATTCCTATAACTGTTGTAAAGCCAGAGCCAGCCCATTCCTTAGGTAGAGTGAACCTACCACCTCAGAACAGCAGAGAAGAATTCCAGAGGTGATTGTGTGCGTGCGTGCGTGCATGCGCATGCCAGCAGATGTAGTTGTCTTGAGCTTTTCACTTCCATTCTGGCTATTCCCTTCTTTGGGAGTTCAAAGTTGTGTGTGCTAATCTACTGCCTCCGGTGCAACAGAGGATGTTCTTGCTGCCAGTTCGATTTGTTTCTATGTGTGGAATGAGAAGAGGACACCATTTTGCCCTTTGCCTCAAGCACTAAAATGTCCTGTTGAAGCCATCAAGGCTTCAATCCTGAGCATACACTTCTGGGAATGAGGCAGTGAAAGTTGCTTCTGAATAAACATGTATAGGATTGTATCTCACATGGACTAAACATTAATTACTTACACCTAAAAGAAATGGACATTGGCTTAATCATTTTATGCCTCATCCTTTCACATGTCTGAATTAGCATTTTTATCATTGCCTGGACTGTGGAAAGAAGAAGCAGATACATCATTCTTTTTAGGCTAATAGGGCTTTTTGTTTTTAATTCTTTGCGATGCCTACTGTTTTAGCAGTAGCCCACCTGAAAAGGGATAGATAAGTACTTAAATAGATATATAGTATTTTCATTTACATACTTCTTAATAAAAATGGATATGAGCCAGCCCAAATCAAGCATGTTTAAATTTCATTAAATTCAGTAATAGGTAGTCAGGTGGCACTGGGAATTGAAAAGGGGACCAGAGGGTTAAATCCAACTTCCGTCCCACCTGGAGTAGACCCATTGAAATTAGTGATGATCACATTTTTTTTTATTTCAGTGGGTATACTCTAATTGGGACAATGTATGTATGTATGTATGTATGTATGTATGTATGTATGTATGTATGTATGTATGTATGTATGTATGTATGTATGTATGTATGTATGTATGTATGTATGTACAATACTATGCCATCTTTTTATCTGAGGACACACAGCATGGCATACAATACAATTAAAACAATAAAACATGTTAAGATATAGAGCAACATAGCCTTACCATTGAGTAGTGAAAACTAAGATAAAATTAGCATCATCCAGCAGGCAATCAAAACTGTGCCTTCTTCTTTCGTGTCATGGTAAGACTAAACGGCCAAAATGAAGCCACCTTTTGTTGAATTCATTCCGTAGTTCCTTTCGCCTGACCTAGTGTGAGAAAAATTAGCTGGCAAAACAAGGTTGCCATTGCCCAGGGTATGCCCGATTGTGGCTGAAAAATACCACAATCTTCAAGGAGGCTTTAACCCATTCCTTATGCCATCCTCTCCTCAATCCCTGCAAATATATTGTGTGTCAAAAGGGCTCAGAAAGGCAGTTCTAGAGCACAGAAAAAAATGTTAGTGTTGTTTTATACAGTTTGACCTGACAGGTCATTAATATCTTACTTTTCTCCAAACAGGGTGGGATGTGAGGCTTGAAGTTATTGGCACCAGATGTTCTGGGTGGCTGGAGATCCTTCAAGGAGGCAAATGGAAAAGAATTTCAACAGAAACGTGGACACCGGAGAGTGCGGAACTTGCCTGTAAGCAACTTCATTGTGGCTTCCCCATTGGAATTTTGAAACCATACTCCCCAGAACCCAAGAAGCAGGAGATTTGCCAGATTGAATGCATGGGGAAGGAGACAACCCTCAATGACTGCATATGTCATGAACCCAACAACACTTATTGTCCAAGTGTGGCTCTGGTTTGTCAAGGTAGATACAACATGTCTCCATATTTTGTATTGTCTCGATGTTCTTTGCTTCCCCTGCAGTGCTATTTATATCCTTCTCCTCTCGCCCATGTCCTATTCTCCCAAGACACATAATAGTACAACCTTACTGATAAGGTTGATAAATGACCACATGGGAGACCTATGTCTGTTTGCTATTTTGAGTTCCAACAAGGAAAAGAGTGATGCAATTGTAATAAATACTTCCTAGATGCTTGTTATTATAAACTGTATTATATTTTATGTAGTAAAAAATAAATGCAGGTAATATATTTAGATATTTCCTAAATAAACAGGACCACATGTGGTATGACAGATAGTATTGGACTAGGACTCAGGAGACCTGGGCTGAAGTCCACTCACAGAAGAGTGCCAATGTTAAACCAATATTTTATTTTATTTTAATGCCATCTTTCTCCCAATTATGGAATCCAAGGCAGTTCACAGATCATTAAATTACAAAATTGGCTAAAAGACAATAAAATATTACATTAAAAAGAATTAGAAATGTGAAGTGTTAAAATCCATTAATAAATTAAAATAATCAAAAGCATAATTTAAAAGCAAATTTACAAGCACACATAAAATATGCAACACCCAAACTTATCAATACCCAAATAACTGCTAAAAGCCTAAAATATGGTGTTCACCTGTTGCCAGAAAGGCAAGAAGGACGAGGCCAACCGAACACCACACGCACCTCAGAAACTCCATTAGGGTAGCCACAAGTTGAAAACAACATGTATAGGTGTGTGCATGTACAAACACACATACATACAAAGAAATGAATAGAGGCAATGACACTGACTATAGGATTATTGGTATGATTACCTTTTTAAAGGAAGTAGTTTACATGAGGCATAACAAAAGTCTGGCCAGGTTATCCTACTATGGTAATAGAGTAGACCATGCTGCCAGCGACTTAACGCCGAGCATCAGGCAGCAGTTAACTAACCTGACAACCCTGAGGACTAAAGGTCTTGGGTGCCAAAGTCCACAGGGAAGGGTGATGGTTCCCAAGTGGATTAAAACCCACTTGAATCCATCTTGATGGAAGGCAGCAGCTTTATCAATCCTGGCGTGGAGCTGAGGAGGACTTTGTGTGCTAAAAGGGCTCACGACCAGAAAGTGACTCATGGAACTGGATCAGTGGTATGGGGCTCACGTTGTGATGCAGAAGGCAGATGAAAGGCCACTGCATTTTATTGACAGGATAGTCTTCATGGCTGATCGCCATGATGATCGCTAATATTCAGAATTAGATACAGCAGCAGACAAAGCAGAAGCAGCAGCAGAAGAAAAAGAAGAAGACGACGACGACAAAGACGATGACGACATGAGGAAGCATTAGAGGCGGGGCAAGACTGACTGGTGTTCAGCAGTGAAGCAGTGTTCAGATAGTTAAGAAATGGCTAATCTTTCTTGGGTCAAACTCATATCTTCTAAAATGCATTGGGTCTGTGTTTGTCATTTCAGATCCTGTGCAAACATCCACCGTATCCCAACCAACTACAATACCATTGGTGACCTCAAAGCCCACCGGTAAGAAAACTAAATATCCTAAATATTTGTTGCTGCCACTGCTAGTTTCTACACTATTGGTGACAGAAACTACACAGCGGGGGGGGCGGGGAGGGAGAGATAGTCACCTTGGGCTGGCTTGTTTGAGAAGTCAGTTCTTAAAGCTTGGGATGTGCCATTGGAAGGTATTTTTAAAGAAAATTTTAAAACTTTTAACTTTAAGTGATTTTAATTTTTTTATGTTTTTAAAATGTTTGTGTGCTTTTATTGTATGTGTGAGCCACCCAGAGTCGCCTAGGCAAGGGGGCGGCATTAGAAATATGATTAAATAAATAAATAAATAAATAAAAATGTAATAAAATTGTAGACTCTGATTGAAAGTTCCTGTTCTTTACATTTACTCCTGCATAAGGACTGTATCTTAAATAATTTTGTTAAATCACCAAGTTAATAACCAATTTCCGGGCTGGTTCCATAATATTTCTTATTTTCTGCTTGGAAACACACTAATTTTGTTGTCCATAATTGTTTCTTATGAGGAAGCTGAATTATTCATTTTAATTTCCAACAATTTCTAAGGATCTTGCTTCCATAGAACATCCTACCAAAAAGCAGTCAGTGTTTTAAGAGTAACGCCTACCGAGAAGAACAAATAATAACAAGAAAAGCGCATTTAGAAGATGGAAGGCTTGCCCAAATGATGACAGCAGGCAGAAACATAAATTCTGGCAGAACAAATGCAAGGCAACATTCAGGAAAGGAAAGCAAGACTTTGAGGAGTGTATAGCTAAAAACACTCAGAGAAGTAACAAAGACTTCTTTAAGTACATTAGAAGTAAGAACCCAACTAGGAAGGCCATTGGACCATTAGACGACAATGGAAGGAAAGGGGTTATTAAAGAAGAAACAGAGATTGCAGAGAGACTCAATGAATTCTTTGCTTCAGTATTCACTGAAGAAGACAGACCACATGCCCAAAACAGAGTCTATCTTCGTAGGGAGAGAAACCGAAGAATTAAGCCAGATAGAAATAACCAGGGAGGAGGTCCTTGCATGTCTTGTTAAACTAAATGCTAACAAATCACCAGGACCAGACGGCATCCATCCACGAGTTCTCAGGGAACTTAAAGATGAAATTGCTGATCTCCTAGCCAAAATATATAATATTTCCCTCAAATCAGGCTTTGTGCCTGATGACTGGAAGGTAGCGAACGCAACACCAATTTTCAAAAAAGGATCCAGGGGTGATCCAGGAAATTACCGACCTGTCAGTTTGACATGTGTCCCAGGTAAAGTGATGGAAACTATCCTAAAAGATAGAATTAATAGGCACATAGAAGAGAAGGCGCTGCTAAAGGAGAGCCAACATGGCTTTTGCAAGGGCAAATCATGCCTCACTAATCTGTTGGAATTTTTTGAGAGTGTCAACAAGCATGTGGATAAGGGGGATCCAGTTGACATTGTTTATCTGGACTTTCAGAAGGCTTTTGACAAGGTCCCGCACCAAAGGCTCTTGAATAAACTTACCAGTCATGGAATAAAGGGACAGGTCTTATCCTGGATCAGCAACTGGCTAAGGGACAGGAAACAGAGAGTAGCACTGTGACTAAATGGACACTTCTCCAAGTGGAGGGAAGTAAAGAGTAGGGTCTCCCAAGGTTCAGTACTGGGACCCCTGCTTTTCAACCTCTTCATAAATGATCTAGAAGTAGGAGTAAATAGCAAGGTAGCCAAATTTGCTGGCGACACTAAATTATACAGGGTAGTGAAAACTGTGAGAGATTGTGAGGAGCTCCAGAGGGATCTCTTGACAATGAGGGAGTGGGCAAAACAGTGGCAAATGAGCTTCAACATTAGTAAGTACAGAGTGATGCACGTTGGGGCAAAAAAAAACACAATTACATTTATAAACTGATGGGGTCTGGACTCTCTGCAACAAACCAGGAAATGGACTTTGGTGTCCTGGTGGACAGCTCAATGAAGGTGTCAACCCAGTGTGCCTCAGCAGTGAAAAAAGCAAACTCAATGCTAGGGATCATTAGGAAGGGTATAGAAAATAAGTCAGCAAGTGTCATTTTGCCTCTTTATAAATCTACTAGCAAGGGTTGCCCAGCGTTGCCGGGCTTTTCCCCCCGTGTGTTTTAATAAAAAATGAACCAATTTTATTTTTGCAATAGTTTTACATTGTGTTGGAAGGTTAAATTGTGTTAATGTTTTTTTTAAAATTGCTTAGTCTGTAATTTAAATTTTTTAAATGTTTATTTATGTTAAAAAAATTGGCTTGGCTGTTATTAACTGTGATCTGCTTTTTTGGTTTTTTTTGAGGATTAATAAAAGAAGAAAGTATGATATAATTTTTTCAAATTGTTTTATGTAAGCGAATAATGTTTTAGTTTTTTGAATTTTTCTTAATTAGTTGTACCGTAGGTAATAATTTTAATAACGTAAAAGTAAATGTTTTTTACATTCAATATTTTTAAAATGTGTTTAGATGTTTTGAGTTTAAATTTGAGTTATAACTCAGCACAAGATTTTTAAAAGTTTCTATTGTATTTTATTGACATATGTTTGTGATTTGTGTTAAAGTGTGTTTTAGTGTAATTTTTTTACTTGTTTTTATTGGTGTGACCTTTTGTGTAAAATTGTGAATTTGTGTTATGTTTTTGATTTGTTTTTACTCTTGTGGCCTTTTATTTGGAGCTGTTGTGTGTTTTTGAATTGTTTTTACTATTGTGGCCTGCAGGTGGTGCTGGTAGGGGTTATTGTATTTTGACTTTTTTTCTCTCCTGGCCTCTGGGTGGAGCTTCTTCTGGTAAGTAGTCTCTTTCTTTATTCATTTCTTTTCCAGTCCTGGTGGAGGTAGCACATCTTTTGGTAAGTTTGCTTGTTTTCTTTCTTTTGTGTGTGTGTGTGTGTGTGTGTGTGGGCGGGGGGGGTGGAATTTGTATTTTTGTCTGTTTGTTTTGTTTTTGATTGTGTCTTTGTTTACTTCGTATTGTTTTTGGTGTTTTTGTTTTTGTGTATTTTTGGATGTGTTTGACTGTTTTTAGTAATTTTTTAAAAATTATTTATTTATTTGGTGGTGGGGAAGGGACATGGTCATTGGGGGTTAGGAAGGGTGGGCTAGGTGGTGGGGAGGGGGGCATGGTCGTTGGGGGTTAGGAAGGGTGGGCTAGGTGGTGGGGAGGGGGCGTGGTCATTGGAGGTTAGGAAGAGTGGGTTAGGTGGTGGGGAGGGGGGCGTGGTCATTGGGGGTTAGGAAGGGTGGGCTAGGTGGTGGGGAGGGGGGCGTGGTCATTGGGGGTTAGGAAGGGTGGGCTGGGTGGTAGGGAGGGGGGCTTTATTGTGTTATGGTGCTTTGTTTGTGTGGAGTCGTGAAAGTAGATCGGGGTTTCCCCTTTAATATCAGTGGGTGGGGGGTTGCGACCCCCCTCTCCGCTGGCTCCCCTGGGGTTGGGAGGTTTGTGGGGACAAAAGGGGTATATTGCCCCAACACTTCTGGACCCAGGAGACCAGGCAGAGTGGATCGATTTCCCCCCCCCTCCTTAAAACAACTCCGTTTTTAAAGAGAAGAAAAGACGGAGTTGTTTTAAGGAGGGGGGAATCGATCCACTCTGCCTGGTCTCCTGGGTCCAGAAGTGTTGGGGCAATATACCCCTTTTCTCCCCACAAACCTCCCAACCCTAGGGTAGCCAGCGGAGAGGGGGATTGCAACCCCCCACCCACTGATGTTAAAGGGGAAACTCCAGTCGGGACCTTCAGGCGCTGTTGGTGAGGGAAAGAAAGCCAGCTGGTGTTTGCTTGGCTGTGAGGTGGTGAGTTGTTTTTCGTTGGGGGTTAGGAAGGGTGGGCTAGGTGGTGGGGAGGGGGCATGGTCATTGGGGGTTAGGAAGGGTGGGCTAGGTGGTGGGGAGGGGGCATGGTCATTGGGGGTTAGGAAGGGTGGGCTAGGTGGTGGGGAGGGGGGCTTTAGTGTGTTATGGTGCTTTGATTGTGTGAAGTCATGAAAGTAGATCGGGTTTCCCCTTTAATATCAGTGGGTGGGGGTTGTGACCCCCCTCTCTGCTGGCTACCCTAGGGTTGGGAGGTTTGTGGGGACAAAAGGGGTATATTGCCCCAACACTTCTGGACCCAGAGGACCAGGCAGAGTGGATCGATTCCCCCCCTCCTTAAAACAACTCCGTCTTTTCTTCTCTTTAAAAATGGAGTTGTTTTAAGGAGGGGGGGAATCGATCCACTCTGCCTGGTCTCCTGGGTCCAGAAGTGTTGGGGCAATATACCCCTTGTCCCCACAAACCTCCCAACCCTAGGGTAGCCAGCGGAGAGGGGGATCACAACCCCCACCCACTGATATTAAAGGGGAAACTCCAGTCAGGACCTTCAGGCGCCGTGGGTGAGGGAAAGAAAGCCGGCTGGTGTGTGCTTGGCTGTGAGGCGGTGAGTTGTTTTTCTTTTTAATTTTTCGGGCGCCGTTTTCCTCAGCGTTCTGTGCGCTCATGGCGCGCAGGACGCTGGGGCTTGTAGTTATGGGTTGGTGCTTTGTGTTTGTGCTGCGTTTTTTTAAAATGGTTTTCTTTTGATTGGCTGCGGCGCGTTTCCAAACGCTGCGCCGTGCAAGAGCCTCTCAGCCTGATTGGCTCTGGCGCGGCGCGGCGCAAGGAATGTTGGGAAGTGAAGTTGTTTCCCTTTCTTCGCGTTTGTGGGGCTGTTGCCAAACTGCCGGTTTTCTCAATCCTTCGTTGACCTGCGTACCCAGATCGGCCGTGTGCACGAAGGGTGAGTGCAGGCAAGTAGGGCGAGGCATAGCAACCTATAGCCAGTTCCAACGGTTAACCCTTGGATTTATAGGTTAAGATGGTGAGGCCCCATCTGGAATATTCTGTACAGTTCTGGTTACCATACCTCCAGAAGGATATTATGGAGCTGGAAAAAGTGCAGAGGAGGGCAACCAGAATGGTTAGGGGACTGGAACACCTTCCTTACCATCTGAGGCTGCATCAGTTGGGCCTCTTCACTCTTGAACGACGGCGTCTAAGAGGTGACCTGATTGAAGTTTTAAAAAACCATGGACAAAGTAGATAAGGAAAACCTGTTTTCCCAATCGCACAACAGTAGAACTAGGGGACACTCCATGAAACTTTTGGGTACTAGTTCTCAAACAAATAAGAGAAAGTACTTTTTCACCCAGAGGGTCACTGGTCTATGGAACTCCTCAATGGCTATAATTATGGATACCTAAGGACAACCTCCGGGTTGGAGAGATAGGCAGGATATCTCTCAATGCCATTTCCAGGAAATCTTAAGCAGGTGAAGGCATCTGCTTGGGAATATCCTGAAGCAAATGGTGAGCCACTGTATGAGACAGAATGCTGGACTGGATGGGCTGTGGTCTATCTAGCAAGGCTGTTCTTATGTTCTTACTTGACATTTTGAATAATTGTTTGATAGAAAGATTCAGCATCTAAGTTGTCAGTGGGGGATTTATATTCAAGGGAGTAGAGGCTATGGGGGTCCTAAAACCCCCACCAGATTCATTAACATGGTTCAGTGATGATTTCCCACTCTAGTTGAAGTAGCTTTTCAGAATCAGCACTTTGGATGCAACTGAGGATCTCTGATTTTTGTAATGAAGCATGGTCAGACCAGGAGGATACTTAGATGAGAGACTATTCCAGAATTCCAGGGATCTCCAGAGAGAGAGCTAGGAAAGGAATCATGCCTGAAACTCTGGAGAGATGCCTTCACAGTTGGCAATACTGAGGTGGGTCCAGTCCATGATCTAACTCATTGGAAGGAAGGATTTCAGCCTTAGTAAATTGCACAATATTTCTGGATGTGCTCAAAATAATCTTATATTTCACCCTTGAGACTTGGAAACTGTCTCTAAAGCTGTTCAATGTCATTACTGTAAATCATAGATGAAATATATGATGCCAACTAGCCTCTGCTTGTTACTGTTTATTGTTTCTAAAGCGCATACAATGAAGTGCATATAATAAATGGTTGTTTTTGTGTGATCATGGAAAATTTGAATGGGGAACTTGAAGCTCATTGCTCACACTGTTAGCTGCTGTCTTGCTATATTCCCTTGCTGATATCATCCTCACCTCCCTGATGTCTTTCTGTTGCAAATACGTCAATGACAATACTAGTTGAAACCTCACTGTGCTCTGGGACTGTGGAGCTGAACCTTAGCGGGCACTGAGAAGTGGTTTGCCTAGGGTTACAGAAGTGGTTGGTTGTGTGGGCACCCCAGGTTTGCCAAGATACAGGCTGTGAAAAACCCTGGAGGATTTTAGGACCTGGACACCAAGAAATCTTCTCCAGACCATGGGGAGACAGTATAGTGTGAAGGAAGGAACATTATTTATTTATTTGTTTGTTTATTTATTTATTTGACTTATATGCCGCCCCACTTGCGAAGTGCGACTCTGGGCTGCTCACAAACATATCATAACCTATAAAACACATAGGTTTTATAGCCGGGCGGGGAGAGGCCAGCCAGCCGCCCCAACGCGAGCCCTTCCGAGCCGGTCCCCACCATCTCCAGCCGGGCCGGCAAGGGAGGAGGAAGACCAGCCGGGCGGGGAGAGGCCAGCCAACCGCCCCAACGCGACCCTTCCGAGCCGGTCCCCACCATCTCCAGCCGGGCCGGTGAGGGAGGAGGAAGACCAGCCGGGCGGGGAGAGGCCAGCCAGCCGCCCCAACGCGAGCCCTTCCGAGCCGGTCCCCACCATCTCCAGCCGGGCCGGCAAGGGAGGAGGAAGACCAGCCGGGCGGGGAGAGGCCAGCCAGCCGCCCCAACGCGAGCCCTTCCGAGCCGGTCCCCACCATCTCCAGCCGGGCCGGCAAGGGAGGAGGAAGACCATCATCTCCAGCCGGGCCGGCAAGGGAGGAGGAAGACCAGCCGGGCGGGGAGAGGCCAGCCAGCCGCCCCAACGCGAGCCCTTCCGAGCCGGTCCCCACCATCTCCAGCCGGGCCGGCAAGGGAGGAGGAAGACCAGCCGGGCGGGGAGAGGCCAGCCAGCCGCCCCGACGAGAGCCTTTTCCAAGCCCTGAAAACAACCAAGCGCCGAAGGAGAGGTCCAATTGGCAGAAGGGAAGAAGGCAAAGGAGTTAAACCAGGGGGTGAGACTCAGAGCCCCATACAAAGGATAAGTAGTTAAATATGCAAAAATGTTGATGACTTAATATAGTAACTCACATAAAGACTTTAAAATGACTTAATATAGCAACTGACATAGAGACTGTGCTTTAAAGTGTGATAATATGCATGATAATATGTTGTCTTAAATGTTTTTAAACTTTTAAAAACTGTGATAAAATGTATGAGGAGAGAAAAATGGCGCAGACACCGGCAACCACGCCATAAATCTTGCCAAGAGAACCCTATGGACCAAAACAAAAGGCAAAACAAAAGGGCAGGCTAGGTGATACAGGATGCTTAACACCTCAGAGGGGAGAAAGGGGAGGGACAGGAAGGGGGGAGGGGAAATTGTTGTGTCCTAATAGTGTAATCTTCTACATGTGATATCAATGTATCTGAACCAATGTAACCTTGCCAATGAGTAACAATGTAACCTTCAGCTGTATCACATAAACCCTGTAATAGGACGCGAGCTAATGACCACCAGCTGGCAGCAGCGAGCGTCCGAGCTCTCTTGGTTCAAACCCATCAAAGACCGCAGCGCGGGAAGTTTCCCGCCGCTACCTACACCTGGACAAGAAGGGCGTGACCAGCCATGACGTCACGCGGACCAGTAGCCAACGGGCTACCGTGGAGCCACATTCAAATACGTTACTGCCATATATATAGAGCTGTTCGTCCGCCATTACCTCATGTTCCCTCTGTCCACCATGCAATAAACCTGAGTTAACCCGGCCTTTGGCTGTGCCTTGTGTCTTGACTCTCATACACTAAATTGGCGACGAAGGTGGGATAATGGATCCCCACGGAGCCAGGACACAGAGCGGGTTCAACATCACCAAGCCGCAAGACTGGGAGCTTTTTGAGATGGACTTCCAGGCAGCACTGGTGGAGCTCAAAGTCAAAGAAGACGACGAGGAAAGGAAGAGGGCCATCCTCACCCGCATGCTTGGGATGGAAACCAAGCGGACGCTGGTGGGCATCCTTGCACCGAAGAAGATGAGCGATTTCAAAGCCGGTGACATCATGAAAATGCTGCGTGAGCGTTTCCGACCCTCGAGGGCAATGTTTCCCGCTCGGAGTGCGTTTTGGAGGCGAGTTCAAGCGCCGGACGAGTCGGTAGAAGCCTTCGTAACGGCTATGAGGGTAGCCGCCGCCCCCTGCAAATGGGACCACATTCTAGAGATGGCCCTCAGGGACGGAGTGCTGTGTGGCCTGAAGGACAAGGAAGTACAGCGCAGCCTGATGAACAAGGAGCCACCACCCACACTGGAAGAGGTTGTAGAGGCCACGGAAGCCGCGGAATCCACGAATGCTGGAGTAGACGAGATGCACAAGTGGCGTGAGTGGCGTCCGAGGGCCGGCAAGGCGGAAAACTCGTCGCACGGGAAGTCCGGTCAGTCGGTGCATGCAACCCGACCGACCTCGAAATCGTCTTCAGAAAGTAGCGATGGCGAGGAGGTCCAGAAGGTCCGGAGAGGCGGGCGCCGCTGCGATGGTTGCGGAGCGGCCCATGAGCGCGTGAAGTGCCCATTCAGGAAAGCCGAGTGCTTCAACTGCGGACGTCGGGGGCACATCGCCAAGGCGTGCAGGAAATGGAAAGAGGGCCGGAGACAGTCGCAAGACCGTTCAGCCAGACCGGACCGTCCAGCGAGGCCCAAAGATGGCGCCCGGGCCACGAGGAAGCAGGACGGCGTGGGCCGCATCTCGGACGACAGCGAGGGCGACGCTCCTGTGTTCAACGTGTCTGCGGGACAGCCCCATTACTTTGTTGAGGTACTAGTACAAGGGACCCCTATTAGGATGGAAGTTGACTCGGGGTCCTCCTATTCTATAATCCCCCAGAGAGAGTTCTTGAAAATCGACCCCCACGTGCGGCCCAAACTTAAAGCGTTGAGGGCCACACTACGGGACGTTCAGGGGAACAGCATTCCAGTGTTGGGGGTCGGAACGTTCCGGGTTCGCTTTAAGAGACATTCTGCGGAACTTCCCCTAGTGGTGCTAAAAGGGGGGAGTTGTAGCCTCCTCGGAACACAGTGGTTTCAGCCTTTAGGCCTGTTCATAGGGGGGGGTGCATGCCGTAGGCGAGGACCCAATACAAGCAGTGTGTGACGCACACCCCGCCGTTTTTAAAAGTGGACTGGGAAAGTTCAAGGGACCCCCTGTAGCCTTCGACTTAGACCCGGAGGTCCGCCCGATAAGACTTAAACCGCGCAGGGTACCGTTCGCGCTTAAGGACAGAATAGAGGCGGAACTGGACAAACTGGTGGGTCAAGGAATTCTCGTTCCTGTGGATTCCGCGGAGTGGGAGACTCCAATTGTAACAGCACTGAAGGCTAACGGGGAGGTGCGCATTTGCGCTGATTATAAGTGTACCATTAATAAGGCAATCCGCCCTAATGCATACCCGGTGCCAGTGGTCAGCCACCTTCTGGCCAGGCTGAATGGGGGAAAGTGTTTCGCTAAACTCGATTTAGCACAGGCCTACCAGCAACTCCCGGTAACCCCCGCCACAGCGGCGGCACAAACAATAGTCACACATAAGGGGGCGTTCCAGGTGTCGAGGTTACAGTTCGGCGTGAACTCGGCACCTGGCATTTTTCAGTCGCTGGTGGAACGCCTCCTGAAGGGGTTGGAGGGGGTGTTGCCATATTTTGATGACGTGTTGATAACGGGGGGGAGTAAGGCCGAGCTGGCCCACAGATTGGATAAGGTCCTGGCCGTATTCGAGAAAGCGGGGCTGCGACTGAGAAAAGACAAATGTGTATTTTTCGAAACAGAGGTCGAGTTTTTAGGGTTCCGTGTCACACCCGAGGGAATTAGGCCGTCCAAATCTAAGGTAGCCGCCATTAAGAAAGCCCCTCGCCCCACTTCCAAAACCGAGCTTCAGTCATTTCTGGGGCTTCTCAATTTCTACCATACCTTCCTTCCACGGAAGGCGTCTGTTGCCGAGCCGCTCCATCGGCTGCTTAAAAAAGAGGAAAAATGGCTGTGGGGTGACGAGCAAGAAAGAGCGTTCACAGAGTTAAAGCAACTCCTCACATCCGAGGCAATCCTGACCCATTTCGACCCCAAACGGCCCATAGTTTTGGTCTGCGATGCATCCCCGGTGGGGGTGGGGGCGGTGCTTTGCCACGTGTTAGACGACGGAAGGGAGGCACCGATAGCGTTTTACTCAAGGTCCCTGTCCCAAGCAGAGCGGAATTACGCACAGACCGATAGGGAGGCACTAGCGATAGTAGCGGGAACCAAGAAATTTCACGATTTTCTGTATGGTCGGCCGTTCAAGATCGTTACTGATCACAAGCCCCTGTTAGGAATCTTCACTGCAAATAAGCCCACGCCACAGATCCTGTCCCCGAGGATGCTGCGGTGGGCTATTTTTCTTAACGCATATCAACATGAGTTAGAATACCGGCCAGGGAAGGAAATCAGCCATGCAGACGCGCTCTCACGGTCGCCGTTACCATTGTCGGACGACCAGAAATCAGGGGTAAGAAGAGACCGCCAGGTATTGCTAATAGAGGTCTTAGAGTCACCCCCGATAGTACCGGCCGACATTGCCAGGGCGACCGGAAAGGATAGAACACTAGAGAAGGTATGCTCGTGGGTGCAGAAGGGGTGGCCGGCGTCATCCCCAGGCACGGAATTCGACCCATTCTTCCGAAAGCGAGTGGAGTTGTCTTTAGAGAGGGGGTGCCTTTTGTGGGGCCAACGGGTGGTGGTTCCTACGTCCCTGCGGCCGAAGGTGCTAAAGCTGTTGCACGTCAGCCACCCGGGGATCGTCCGTTCCAAGGCGTTGGCCCGGAGTTACTTCTGGTGGCCCCAGCTGGACGCCGACATAGAGCAGATGGTTGGCACTTGTGAGGCATGTCAATGCTCTCGACCGGAGGTGGCCCGCCTACCACATAGGGAATGGGACGCAGCAAGGGGACCGTGGTCCAGGGTGCACGTAGATTTTGCTGGCCCATTCCGGGGAACCATGTTTCTCCTGGTGGTGGATGCATACTCAAAGTGGCTGGAGGTCATTCCGGTAAAGAGCACATCCTCCGCCACTACCATTCGCCAGCTAAGGAGGGTCTTTTCCACGTTCGGTTTACCCGACACTTTGGTCAGCGATAATGCCAGTTGTTTCACGTCCGCTGAGTTCGCGGCATTCATGGAGGCAAATGCAATTCGGCATGTCACATCCGCGCCGTTTCACCCGGCCACGAATGGCCAAGTGGAACGGTTGGTGCGCACCACAAAAGATGCGCTGCGGCGCATGGGCTCGGGAGATCTACATCACCAAGTTTGTCAATTTCTATTAGCGTACAGAGTGACCCCCTTAGCGTCTGGTTACTCACCGGCCGAGCTGCTGATGCGGAGGAAACTGACCACGCTTTTGTCCAGGCTAGACCCGTCGAGGGTCGAGGACAAAGGGAAGAACATAGGGTTAGCGGTCTCGAAAGGTTTCGGCATAGGCGATCCAGTACATTGCAGGAACTATGCCAACGCAGGCCCAGCCTGGGTGCCAGGGACGATAATAGAACAGACGGGGCCAGTGTCCTATCGGGTGGAAACTAGCACCGGCCTCCTCTGGAGGAGGCACGCTGACCAACTGAGGCACCGAGTGAGCGAGGGGCCGACCAGTGGAGCACAGCGACAGGATTCAGCGATAGGGTTCTCCCCCACCCGTTTAGCCCAAGGGGGAGACAGGGGGGAAAGCAGCGAGCCCGACTCATATCCTTTTGATACCCCAGTTCTATCCGAGCCCGGGGGGAGGGAAAAGGAGTGTGCGGCCGCCGCTGCCGCTTCCCCCGAATCCGATTTTGATTTTGATTTTGCGAGCCAGGGGGGGTTTTCGGAGTGTTCCCCCGCCCATCCAAGCGAGAAGAGGGGTTTTTCGTTAGTCCCCAGTGCCCCCGGTTCTTCCCAAACAAAGCACACACCTCCCAACAAAGCCGCAGAGCCGCGGCAAACCACTAACAAGTCATCCTCTCCGATTGCAGGGCAGGAAGCCAGGGAGCAAGGAGGAGGGAGCGGAGCCGGGGCAGGGCAGCCCGCGCCGAGACCCCAGCGTGTTCGAAATAAGCCATCTTGGCTGAGAGACTTCGTCTCATCCTAGGGGGGAGGAGTGTTGTGTCCTAATAGTGTAATCTTCTACATGTGATATCAATGTATCTGAACCAATGTAACCTTGCCAATGAGTAACAATGTAACCTTCAGCTGTATCACATAAACCCTGTAATAGGACGCGAGCTAATGACCACCAGCTGGCAGCAGCGAGCGTCCGAGCTCTCTTGGTTCAAACCCATCAAAGACCGCAGCGCGGGAAGTTTCCCGCCGCTACCTACACCTGGACAAGAAGGGTGTGACCAGCCATGACGTCACGCGGACCAGTAGCCAACGGGCTACCGTGGAGCCACATTCAAATACGTTACTGCCATATATATAGAGCTGTTCGTCCGCCATTACCTCATGTTCCCTCTGTCCACCATGCAATAAACCTGAGTTAACCCGGCCTTTGGCTGTGCCTTGTGTCTTGACTCTCATACACTAAAGAAATGCAATGTTGTAAGGAGCAATACTGCATAGGGACATGGAATGTGAGATCAATGAACCAAGGTAAACTGGAAGTGGTAAAAAATGAGATGGAAAGAATAAGCATTGACATCTTGGGCATCAGTGAGCTAAAATGGACAGGGATGGGTGAATTCAGCTCTGGAAACCATCATATCTACTATTGTGGACAAGAAAACCTTAGAAGGCATGGAGTAGCCATAATTGTCAATAAGAGAGTAAGAAAAGCAGTAATGGGATATAACCTCAAAAATGACAGAATGATGTCAGTCAGAATTCAAGGCAAACCTTTCAATATCACCGTAATCCAAGTCTATGCACCAACCACTAGTGCAGATGAAGCCACAGTGGACCAGTTCTATGAGGACCTAGAACACCTCATAGAACAGACACCAAGAAATGATGTCCAAATTATATTAGGAGACTGGAATGCCAAAGTAGGAAATCAAAAAGTGGAGGGAATAACAGGCAAGTTTGGTCTTGGAGTACAGAACGAAGCAGGGCAAAGATTGATAGAGTTCTGCCAAGAGAACGCACTGGTCATAGCAAACACTCTCTTCCAGCAACACAAGAGGCGACTTTACACATGGACATCACCAGATGGCCAACACCGAAACCAAATTGACTACATACTCTGCAGCCAAAGATGGAGAACCTCCATACAATCAGCAAAAACAAGACCTGGAGCAGACTGTGGATCAGATCACAACCTACTGATCGCAAAATTCAGGTTAAGACTAAAGAAAATAGGGAAAACAAGAAGACCAGACAGATATCACCTAGACAGCATCCCTAAAGAATACACGGTGGAGGTGATGAACAGATATAATGGCCTGGACGCAATAGACAGAGTGCCAGAAGAATTATGGACAGAGATAAAGGAAATCATGCAGGAAGCAGCAAAGAAAACCATACCAAAAGAAAAAAAGCATAAGAAAGCAAAATGGTTGTCTGATGAGGCTCTTAAAATAGCAGAGGAAAGAAGGAAGGCAAAAGTCAAAAGAGAAAGAAAAAAATACAACCTTCTGAACACAGAATTTCAAAGAAAAGCAAGGAGAGATAAGGAAAACTACCTAAAAGAACAGTGCAAAGAAATGGAGGAAAACAACAAAAGAGGCAGGACTAGAGATCTCTTCAGAAAAATCGGGGAAATAAAGGGAACATTTAAAGCAAAAATGACCATGATAAGGGACAAAGACGGAAAAGAGTTAGCTGATGCAGAAGAGATAAAGAAAAGATGGAAAGAGTACACAGAGGAACTCTACAAAAAGGACCTCAACACTCCTGATAACTACAATGATGAAAAAACTGAACTCGAGCCAGACATCCTGGAGAGCGAAGTTATAAAGGCCCTAAAGAGCACTGCAAACAACAAAGCTAGTGGATATGATGGTATCCCAGTCGAATTTTTCAAAGCGCTAAAAGATGATGGCGTCAAATTACTGCACTCAATATGCCAGCAAATCTGGAAAACAAAACAGTGGCCACAGGATTGGAAAAGATCAGTATACGTCCCAATCCCAAAAAAGGGCAACGCCAAAGAATGCTCAAATTACCGAACAATTGCACTCATCCCACACGCCAGCAAGGTGATGCTCAAGATAATACAGGACAGACTTCAGCAACATGTGGAGAGAGAACTACCAGAGGTGCAGGCCGGTTTCAGAAGAGGCAGGGGGACTAGAGACCACATTGCCAACATACGTTGGATCATGGAGAAAACAAAGGAATACCAGAAACAAGTTTACTTTTGTTTCATTGATTACACTAAGGCATTTGACTGTGTGGACCACAACAAGATGTGGCAAGTAATTAAAGAGATGGGAATACCAGAGCACATCATATGCCTCCTGAGAAATCTGTACATGAACCAAGAAGCAACAGTTAGGACAGAACATGGAATGACAGAGTGGTTTGGAATAGGAAAAGGAGTAAGACAAGGCTGCATTTTATCACCCTGCTTATTCAATCTATACACAGAGCACATAATGCGAAATGCAGGGATGGAGGAATCACAATATGGGATTAAAATTGCTGGGAGAAACATAAACAATCTGAGATATGCAGACGATACCACCCTAATGGCAGAAAGTGAGGAAGACCTAAAGAACCTCTTGATTGGGCTGAAGGAGGACAGTGAAAAAGCTGGTTTGAGACTCAATATCAAGAAAACCAAGGTAATGGCAACAGGCACAATCAGTTCCTGGAAAATAGATGGGGAAGAAGTAGAAGCAGTGACAGATTTTACTTTCCTGGGATCAAAGATCACGGCAGATGGGGATTGCAGCCATGAAATAAAAAGGCGACTGATTCTTGGGAGACAAGCCATGAGAAACCTGGGGAACATAGTGAAAAGCAGAGACATCACATTGCAAACAAAAATTAGAATAGTCAAAGCAACGGTATTCCCAGTGGTAATGTACGGATGTGAGAGCTGGACAATTAGGAAAGCTGAACGCAGAAGAATAGATGCCTTTGAAATGTGGTGTTGGAGGAGAGTTTTGAGAGTACCCTGGACAGCGAGGAGAACAAATAGGTCAATCTTAGAAGAAATCAACACTGACTGCTCATTGGAAGGGCTAATAGTAAAGACGAAGCTAAAGTATTTTGGACATCAAATGAGAAGGGAGGACTCACTTGAGAAGGCCCTGATGTTGGGAAAGGTGGAGGGCAAAAGAAGAAGGGGGAGGCCAAAGATGAGATGGCTAGATGGTATTGTAGACACAATGGGCACAGAACTGGGAGTGCTGAGGGGGATGGTGGAGGACAGAGGTGCCTGGAGAACAATGGTCCATAGGGTCGCAAAGGGTCGGAACCGACTGTGCGACTGAACAACAACAACAACAAAAACACATAACCTATAAAACTATAAAACACATTGTCCTCTGTTGGCCCCGCAGCTGGACGTTAGCGAGGCCCAGGGGTCGGAGCCCGGGGCTCAATGTCCTTGGTGGAGCCCAGGCTCAACGTCCTCAATGGAGCCTGGGGCTCAACATCTTTGGCGGAGCCCGGGGCTCGATGTCCTTGATGGAGCCCGGGGCTCAATGGAGGGAGGAGACACAGCGCTTCGGTGGAGCCCAGGGCTCAATGTCCTCAACGGAGCCCGGGGCTCAACGTTTTCGGAGGAGCCCAGGGCTCAATGTCCTTGACAGAGCCCTGGACTCAAGGTACTCAATGAAGTCCAGGCTCAATGACCTTGATGGTGTCTTCAGCTGCCTCAAGACCCCGGAGGCCCTTTATCCTCCTCTTCCAGTGTTGGTGTAGCCGGAGGGGAGTAGACACGTCACTCAGTCTTTAGCTGCATGGAGACCCCGACGGCCCTTTAACCTCCTCCGGCGATGGCATGGCCAGAGGGGAAGAGACACGGCGCTTGGCCTTTGGCTGCCTGGAGACCCCGACAGCCCTTTAACCTCCTTCAGTGATGGCATGGCTGGAGGGAGGAGATGCGGCGTTCGGTCTTCAGCCACCTGGAGATCCCGACGGCCCTTTAACCTCCTCCGGCGATGGCGTGGCAGGAAGGGAGGCAACTCGAACATTAGCTTGGGATGACCAAAACATGCTTGATGAAATACTCAGGTGAGCAAGAGTGACAAGGAAAACCCACCCCAACTTTTGTTTTGATTTTTGTCTGTTATCTGAATTATGCATAACATGGGTCAATGCTCCACGTTCATGTTGCAAGAGGTAAAGAAATGTGTCAAAGCCATTCTATCATATAAACTTGTCTGATTGAACTGGTAGAATTTTGAAGTGTACAACCTTAGACTGCAGGTAAAGAGTCATACAGTTAAACCTTGGATAATAAAATTAATGCGTTCTCTGACTTTTTTCATACAATGAAATTTTTTTGTAAACTGGTTCCCATAGGAATGCATTGAATGCAATTTCCCATAGGAATGCATTGAAAAACGGGGGGGAGTTCTGAAAAAAATTTTTATCTGAGGGCACCGTTTTCATTTAATTTCCTTTTGCTATGCAAGTTTTCCGCTATCCAAACTCTTCGTTATCTGAGGCTTGACTGTATTTTGAAAATCCTCTCTCACTCTTTTTTGTTTTGTTAAAAAGATCAGCTATCAGATCGAGAAATTCCTTTATTATTTGAAATGTCTAGTGAAATCTGCTAAACATGTTTTGTATTTTTACTATTAGGAATGGGGAAAGGGATTTTCTGTCTCCTGTGGTAGAATAGCTGGGTCCTAGACTCCTTGAATTGGTGGGCACTGAGTGCCAGTTGCTGCTTTCTTTCCTCAGACAGAAACATATCCTGAGCCAGCCCTGCTCTTAGGAGCAATATAGGCCTAAATTGTTGCTTCTGTTTCCAGTCCAAGATTGCAAACCCACTATTTCCAACATGGAGGCTGTCCTAAGAAAACTGCTAGGACTTGCCATCACTACAGTCCTTCTGCTGATCTGCGTGCCTCCCATCTATCGAAGAGTAAGGAAGAAATGTAAGTGCCCTTCTTCTGCTATGAGGCTAAAACTAGAAGCATTGCCTTTTCACTCAAACCATGCCTGTTCTACCTACATGTGCTCATACACATGGCCGCTTTTCTGAATAAAGATGAGTAGACTTAATTAAGGGTCTCTATTCGCACAACCATATGACTGCATGACAGCCCTAGAAGACTTTAAGTGGGAAACCATCCAAAGGCATGAGGCGGAGGTTATGAAAGCATAGCCTTGCCTATGACTAGCCACAACTTGACCGAGGGAACAGTTTTATTGAAAAGTTGAAACAGAGCGATTTGGTTCTTCTGTGGTTTTATTCATTCCCTCCGTCATACCTGTCAACCTTCCCGATTTGGCCGGGATTTCCTTTTTTTCGATGCCGATTTGCGCCATTTCCTGACCCACGCTGCCAAAACCCTGTAATTTGGCAGAGGGGGAAAGGAGGTACTGCGCAGCCCTTCTGCGCAAGTCGCCTTCTATGCATGCGTAGAAGGGTTTTACGCTTGCGTAGCCCCCTTCTACGCATGCGCAGAAGGCTATGCTGCGTAGGGGGCTACGCAAGCAGCATAGCCTTCTACGCATGCGTGGAAGGCGACCTGCACAGAACTGTCTGCGCAGGTCCCTTTTTTCCGGAGCCGCGGTTGACAGGTATGCCCTCCGTTAGGACTGAAATTGTAATGAGCACTCACATTGGGCTTGTGGGTTGAATCAAACCTCAGCAGCCAAATCGCTCTGATTCAGCTTTTCAAAAGAAGCCACTGCTAACCCTGGGTTCAGATGGTGTGTGGGGGCTCATTTGAATTAATTTAATTTAATTTAATTTAATAGATTTATATACCACCCTATCCAAAGGACTCTGGGCGATGTACACAAGTTAAAACCAATATATAGGTAAAACAATTAAAAAAACCTTAAAAAACATAACAATATCCCCCCCTCCCACCATGCCATCTATTACCTAAAAACAAATATAAAATCTACAAAAACCTTGCTACTGGAGGCTGCTGGAAATAGTTTGCATCATGTTCACACGCACACACTCTGCCACAGCAACAGTAGCAGAAGCAAGGGGCCATTCATCAATTTTGTGATCCTCAAAGGGGGGAGGGGGTCTGCCATCCGAATTACAGAAAAATTACATGGGGTTGGGGGGGGGGGGTCAGGTCAAAATTACATAATCCATTTGGAGCTGTTTCTAACCGACAGTGGGAAACCAAACCTGTGCATAAACAGAAAGGGTTTTATTTAGTGGTGGGCTCCCAAAAAAATTACTACTATACTGTGGGCGTGGCATGGTGAGCATGGCCAGTGGGAAAGCCCTGTGTTGCATCCGAATTAGGACTACTTTATTTCAAAACTTGGATGGGCGGGGCCAGACAGAATTTCTGCTACCAGTTCTGGCGAACTGGTGCGAACCTGCTGATGCCCACCACTGGTTTTATTTACCTTTGTGCCTTGCTCCATGCAATGAAAATGGAGGAGGGAAGCCATGCTTCCTGGTTGCAGAGAGAACAAGAGCATCGCTTCCTGCTTCAGTGCACGTAATTGTTGAATGGCCCCCAATAGCCAAGGCCACTTCCCTGCTTCTTTCTGGTGGTGCTCCTCTTCTTCTTCCTTGTTGGATTGGGGCCGCGAGGCGGCCGTTGGGTCCTGGAGGAGACTGGTCAAGCAATGAGACACGAGGCAAGATGGAGCAAAGAACAGTGATTTATTGAGGGAAAATCATCAGTATATATTATGTTCAAGGCTGCGTTAGAAAGAGCTGCGATCCACATAACATGTTTACACTGGTTAATTGGGAACCTCTCCCGGGGAAGTTAATTAACTAAATTAAACACTGACAGGGGAACTCCATTGTTCCATGCTTATCCTGGGGTAAACATGGCCGATGTTGGTTTAAGGGCTTTGGGTAATCCGTGGGTGTGATATTACCTATTACATGACTAGTGAGTTAGTCATCCAATTTCCTCTTGCTCGAACTGTTTGCCAGGTCAGCTGTGGGTGAATTAAACTATGGCTATTAATCCGCTCCCCACTTTCTGTCCCCTCGGAACCAAGGCTCGAAGGAGCAATCTCCCAAGCGATGGTTCTGTTAGGGACAGTATACCAATTGCATGCGCGGAACCCGCACTTCCTTAAGTTGTTGACCCAGTAAGGTGATAAAAACACAGCTACCGTGATTATTTCCCCCTCTCCCCCCTCCCCCCACACCATTCTTCTGCTGATTACCCTCTCTCATGCTCCCTCTTTCTTCATGGCAGGCCCTTCTCCTTCTACTCTTCCTCCTTTACAGGCACTCCAATCCCCCATCTTTCTATGTCCACGTGGGTGGAAAGCCATTTTGAATCCTTTTGACAAGAAAAAAAAATAGAATCCCTCCCCAAACAAGAGGGGGAAGTAGAAGCCCCCAAGTGGGTGGGTGGATAGATAGGGGGCATGCTATATTACTGTACACTACACTACCTTTGTGCACTACACTACCTTTGTAATAATTCCAAATAACAATAATTTCTAGAATTCCTCAGACAGCATGGCTACTGTTATTCCTAGGGTTATATTTCTTTAAAACAAACTTTTCCATGCTGTTGAATGTATCTGAGATTTCCTCCACTTGAAAGCAACCCATAATGGCTAGGAATAAGAGATTTTGTAGTCCCTGTTCCCAGACTGTACCAGTTTTGGCAATGCTTATATGTGTACGTCTTGACAACATCACTTTTTGGAACATGCAGTTTGGGAATCAGTGTCTACTTTGTCAATGCTTTGTGTTGCTTTATCACCCAAAGACTTTCCCTTCCTTCTGTCCCACTACAGATTTCAAGAAGGAGCAGCAATGGATTGGTCCACAAGGCACGAACCAAAGTGGTAAGGGACCAGCATTCTGGGTGCGGGATAAAACATAAAATCTCTCTCTCAAACTGATATTCCCCTTGCAAGAATGCAAAATATTATGTGTGAAACTCTAACAATATGTGTGACATGTCAAGTTTATACTTCTAACCTTTTGGTGATGGTGTAAATCTTATGGACTACTAGCATATTTTGCCCGGCGGTGCCGGGCTTTGTAAAATTGTGTTGGATAGTAAAGGGTTTCGTTTTTTTTTTCTTGAACCAATGGTGCTGGGCTGTTTTAAATGGTGTTGAAAGGTTTTGTGATTTTGTGGCTTCGAGGCGCTGCGTCTGCCTGCGGCGGACTTGCGCTCCCAGAATGTGTTTTATTTTTATTTTTTACGCGCTGGCTTCCTCAGTGCCTGGCTCTTTAAATCGTTTTGAAAGGTTTTTGTTTTATGTTTATGCAAATTTTATTTTAATTTATTTAATGTAAATTAATTTTTTTTCATTCAAATTTTAATTTTGGTTTTTTAAATCTTTATTTTTACGCATTTTTATTTTTGGTTTTGGTTTTTTTTGAGTGAAAAGTGATTTCTGGGTTTTTTTGGTATTTTTTTGAGATTATTGTGAATATTTTTGAATGTTTTGATAACTTTTTTGATTAATTTGGGAATTAATCTTATTAGTTTCAATATTTTTGAATGTTTTTTTCTCTTGTGGCCTCTGGGTGGGGGTGGTGAGCTTTTCTTACTCTCTACAATTGTTCTCTAATGTCCTCTGGGTGTCGCTTCCGGTAAGTATTTTCTTTATTTTCTCAGTTGAGTTCCGGTTGTCATGCAGTGAAGACGTCTCCTGGTAAGCTCTCTGGGTTGTTGTTGCTTTTTTTGGGGGGGGGGGGATGTTGGTTTTTTTGGGGGGGTGTCTTTGTGAATTTTTTTGGTTACTTTTTGGATGTTTTTGTGTTTCCTTTTTGTATTTTTGTTTTTGAGTGTTTTTGGTTTGTGTTTTTGTGTTTACTTTTTTAGGGGGGGCTGTCTTTTCCGTGGGCCATGCTGGCTGGCCCGTGGGAAGGAAGGGCGATGGTGGGAGGCTTTCTTTTCCATGGGCCATGCTAGCAGGCCCGTGGGAAGGAAGGGCAGCGGCAACGGGGGTTTTTTTACTTTTATTTTTCGCGCACCAGCTGCCTTAGCGTTCTGCGTGCTAATGGCGCGCAGGATGCTGGGGCTTGTAGTTTTGGCTGTGCGTGTTTGGTTACTGCAGTGTTTTTTTCCTGCGGCTTTTTTTTATTGGCCGCGGCACATTTCCGAACGTTCCTTTTGCCGCACCGCTCAGCCTGATTGGCTCTGGCGCGGCACAAGGAACGTTGGGAATTGAAGTTCCCTTTTTTGTTTGCATCCGGGGGGCTCCTGCCCCCCGGGCAAAAATTTCAACCCGACAGTTACCTGCGAACCCCGTTCGGGCAAATGCATGGAGGCTCGGACGGGGCTAGTGGGGCCTGGTGCAACATCCTTTGTTACATTCCAACGGTTAACGCACCATTTTATAGGTATAGATTTGGACCAGCCAAGGCCTGAGGACCATGCATCTTCATTCTGACCAGTGAGAAGGCTGGTGCTTTCTTGGTGGGCTACTCATAGACCATGAAATTCTCTTCCAAGGGAAACTAAGGTGGCTCCTTCCTAGGACCCATCAAGCAAAATTGTTTTTCTTCAAGTATTTCATTATTCACTGCTTGCTGAGGAACAGGCTTCTAATGGTTGACTATTGTCCTTTCTTGCTGACATGTTTTAGAACTCAATTTTGTTTTTATAGCAAAGCAATCACACTTATATACCACCCAATAGTGCTTAGTGCACTCTCTGGGCAGTTCATAAGTAGCATTTTGTCCCCTATATATTTTTTCCTGGTTTTAATTGTTGTATATTGCCCAGATTGGGAAAATATCCCAGATGGGTGGTATAAAATAGATAGGTAGGTAGGTAGGTAGGTAGGTAACTTTACATATTTATCTGGAGCTCTTTAGTAAGCCACCTTGAGCCTCAATATTGGAGAAAGGGGGGGGACACAAATGAATTGAATAATTTAAGTGGACAACTGAACTTGCCCAGAGAAAATACTCTTGTATTTATTATCCAGCAGCTAATCTTGGCCTTCAAGCCAAAAAAAATTACTACCTACTCTGTGGAAGTGGTATGGTGGATGTGGCCAGGGGGAAAGCCCTGCGTTGCACCCAAATTAGGACTACTTTATCTCAAAATTTGGATGGGCGGGGCCAGACAGAATTTCTGCTACCAGTTCTGCTGAACTGGTACGAACCTGCTGATGCCCACCACTGCCTTCAAAGTGAAATGCAATGTTGTCAAACTTTAAATGTCAGATAAAAAGAAGTTGCTTGAGAATGATAGGAAGTCAGAATGTCATTAAAATTATTACTCCTAAACAGATATGAAGTTTTTAATCTAATGTGTGATCAAGAAATCAATATCCTGTGGTAGCCAAAATGTGAAGCATTGCTTGACCAGGAACATTAATTACCTTTGTTAACTCAGTGGAGGCAGACTTTGGAACCACTGTATTCAGAGCTTCATGCAAAAGATATAAGCCCAAACCCTATTGTTTTTGAGGCCATTGATGAAAGTACAATGGCATAAACCACAAAGTTAATTCTTGCTAGTCAATAAGCCACTGATTGTATTTCTTGTTGTACATTGTGGCATGTAATGAGGAACATAAGCAGCAACATGGATTAGTGGCAATTTACTGCTATGATTTATATCATGACTATTAACGCAGTGAAAGTAACTAATTCAATTCTAGCCGTGCCCTTGAAATTAAAGAATTCTAAGATCAGGAATTTGTTTTGAACACCACCACTACCAACTGACTGGAGCTCACTAACTTTCCTTGCGAAAACTCACCCCTGCTTATTTCCAAAACTTGAAACGGTTCAATAAAATTTAAACGGGGAGTAGCATGATTTTGTTGTCTGTTGTCATTAAACAATTGAGTCAGAAATATTTGCTAATCTATTGAAAATCATCCGGAAAGCTACCAGCAGAACAAGATCTATGTTATACCCACCTTTGCTGATCCATTCAGATCCTGTCCAGTTATCACATTTCTACCACTTTGTGTTTACATCTGAAACAGAGTAAATAGCACAACAAACCTCACACCTGCATGTGTACAGGCATTGCATGTTGTTCTACTCTGGGTATTCCTCAAACATGAGCTTTTGCTCCCTCTAGTCTAGATGCATGGAATAACAAGGCATATTTAGTAGATTATTGCAGCCCTACTCCTGCTTTTGTTCTTCAAACTGAAGCAAGCAACATCCTCTAAGACAGGGATTTGCAACCAACAGCCCATGGGCCAGCCCCGGCCCCTGGCAGCAAATCATCCAGCCCATGGTGACGCTCCCTGAAGAAGGGATGCATTTACGACAGCCATAAATGTGCCCATGCATGTGCAAATGCGCCCGCTGCGTTTTGCGGTCATGTTTACGGCAGCGGGAATCCACGTGTCTGGCCCACTCAGCTGTCTGAGTGGGCGTGGCCTAGCCCATGGTGCGGAAATGTTGAGAACCCCTGTTCTAAGAACTGAAATAGTTGTGATGTTAAATGTTGGGTTTTGCAGTCAATTTTTTAAAATATAAAGAACAGCAGTGGGATACACAAGCTGTGTTAGAGGAACTCCTTCCCACCACTCCTCACAATGACTGGATAAAAATATTTCCTCAGAGCTGCTCTTTACTCTGTAGGGAAGCTAATACCATCCCATTTTTAAAAAAATAATCAAAGACATGGATATGTATAACAGCATTGTTAGCTGTAAACAGACAGATGTTAGATGTAAACAGACAGATGTAACACAGAAAGAGTAAATTAAATGTCTGTTAGTGAGGGCGGTTTCAAAAATTAATCAGGAGAATCTGATGATGTTGTTTTCTTTTGTGGCAAGCAACTGGTTTATGGATAAGTACAAACACTGATGATGTTAAGTGAGAGTGTACATTGTTCCTTCAGGGAAAATCTTATGAATGATGAAGCCTTACAAGACACAATTTGTATTTTTAAAAGTGACAAAGAGGCTTTTGGAAACAGTGTTTCCAATTTTAACTTGAGTGAGAGGAAGAAATATTAATGAAAGATCTTCAAGGGTTCATTTTTAATTAATAATGTATATATATTTTAAAGGTGGATAGATTCACTATCACCTTCTATTAAAGTGATTCCACTCTCTTCTTTTTTCAGTTTCATTCCGTCGCAACAACTCTGTCGCTTTTCAGCCGCATCCTGAAAAACAAGTTATACAGAGAGAGGAAACTAATGCCATCAAGAAAAAGTCTTATCTCTCACCCTACTCAGGTAACAGGGAGTGTATAGCTTATGATATGAATGTATAACTTTTAAAACAAAAAGAATGTTGATTTTCTCAGCTTATGCCAGAGGACTGTGGTCCTGTCACCACGTAAATTGGTAGTACAGTGATACCTCATACAACGTCCAAACTTGGTTCCACAAGTTTGGACTTTATACGGATTTGGACTTTGTATGAGCATGCAAAATCCTAGCCGCGATGCCTCATACAAAGTACAAATCCTAGCCGTGATGCCTCATACAGCGTCCAAATCCTTGCTGTGATGCCTCATACAACGTCGTTTCCATAGAGATACATTGTACTGTAACAGCACAGACTTCAGGGCAAAGTCGAGGAAACAGACAGGAAACTGACAGAACTTTAAGAAATCATTGTCTAAAGGCTAAATCTTAACCTATAAAACCAAGTGTTCACCGTTGGAACTGGCTATAGGCTGCTATGCGTCGCCCTACTGACCCGCACCCACCCTTCGTGTGCACGGCCGAATTCCCTACGCAGGTCAACGAAGGATTTAAAAATCCGGCACGGGGGCCTCAGCCCCACAAACGGCAAGAAAGAGAAAGAACTTCACTTCCCAACATTCCTTGCGCCGCGCCGCGCCAGAGCCAATCACGCTGAGAGGCTCTCGCATGGCGCAGCGTTCCGACACGCGCCGCAGCCAATCAAAAGAAACGCATTTTAAAAAAACCCAGCAAAAACACAAAGCACCAACCCATAACTACAAGCCCCAGCGTCCTGCGCGCCCACGCAGAACGCTGAGGAAAACGGCGCCCGGAAAGTTAAAAAGAAAAACAGCTCACAGGCAAGCAAACAGCAGCCGGCTTTCTTTTAATCTCCCGCGGCGCCTGAAGCTCCCGAATGGAGTTTCCCCTTTAATATCAGTGGGAGGGGGTGGCTATCCCCCTCTCCGCTGCCAACCTACTGTTGGGAGGTTTGTGATGATAAAAGGACTATATTGCCCCAACCCATCTGGAAACAAAACATGAGGCAGAGAGGATCGATCCCCCACCACCCATCCTTAAAAAAACTCCGTCTTTTCTTCTCTTTAAAACCGGAGTTGTTTTAAGGAGGGGGGAGGGGGAACGATCCTCTCTGCCAGTTCCTCTGTGTCCAGAAGTGTAGGGCCAATATACACCTTTTATCCCAAAAAACCACCCAACACTAGGGAAGCCAGCGGGGAGGGGGATCGCAGCCCCCACCCACTGATATTAAAGGGGAAAAACGATCTACTTTAACGATTCCACAAAAACAAAGCACCATAACACACTACAGCTCCCCTCCCCACCACCTAGCCCACCCTTCCTAACCCCCAAAGACCATGCCCCCATCCCCACCACGAGCCGCCAGCGTACATAATGCAACGAGTCCGGCCTGCGGAAAAACCCCCAGCCTAACACCACATGGTATTTCAATGGGCCACCCAGCCACCGAGGCCGGCCCACCGAAATACCCACACCAAAAACACAAACAACAACATTCAAGAAAAAGCAAGAACAATACGAAACATAAAAAGTACAAGGAAAATCTTCCACAAACAATCCAAAAATAACAAGGACAAACACAACCCCCCACCCCCCACAAATCACAACAAAAACCACAATTTACCAAGAAACACGTGCAGCCTCTCCGACAATCAGAATTGAAATGAGAAAAGAACAGGAAGAAAACACAGGCCAGGACAAAGTCAACATTACGCAACAGCACCACCAAGTGGTCACAGGAAATATTACACTCAATGAATTAAAATTGATCTCCAGCCATCTACAAAACACATAAACTTACACATTTTTAAAAAAATCTTATCCAAAGTACACCTATCACCAAAAACCACATAGGAACACATTAGTTTTAAAAATACAATTATTGGGAAAAATATATCAACCTTATCTCTTTTAAAAATCCAAATTGTTTAATAACAGTTTAAAACACTACCTACGTATAAAAAAACAATATATTTAAAAAATAACATAAATGATTTAAATACACATACAACAAAAAACATCCAACACCATTTCTCATAGTTTTTAAAACACAAAACCCCCAAAAAAAGCCCGGCAACGCCGGGCAACCCTTGCTAGTACATTATAAAAACATGTCAAACAACATGTCAAAAAATCCAAAATCACGCTCAAAACCACTCCTAAACACTCTTCGCCTCGTGCAAAACCCACAAAAGCAATGCACGCATGCGTGCTGCCTTTTATACTGCCCAGGCACAATGCAACCTGGGAAAAACCTCAATGCCTCATACAAAGTCACAACGGCTTTGTATGAGGCAATTTTTTTCAAGGAATTAGGCGATGTTGTGTGAATTTAATGTTGTACGAAGCGGACTTTGTATGAGGTATTACTGTAAATCTAATGACTTTAGTACTCAGGCCACTGATATCAGACACATGTGAAAGCTGGACAACACTGTATCATTGTGGCCAATGACAGCTTTCATTTAATGTGTCCAAGATTTGATGCCATGTCACTCTATCTGTTTCTTAGCTCAAACCTTCATCTTAGTTTATTTCATCCACAGTCTACATTCACATGCAACACAAACTGTTAGTTTATATTGCATGAATGAGATGCAGTGGGCGTAAGGCAGGAGTGCCAATACTACAACCCCCTGACGCCAATTCATCTGGCCCACACTGCCCTCGCTGCTCCCGGAAGCGGAAGTAAAATGTGCGTTTCAGTGGGAGGAACCATGTGACTGGCCCGCTGAACCACAGAACCAGCCCGCAGCCCAAAAAGCTTTGGCACCCCTGGCGTAAGGGATGCACCTCTTCTTCTCATCTCCCTTTAAGTTCAGCTACTTCTAGACTTCCCATTTTGTCAGTAAACCATACATTTACCTTTGGAGGCAAATGCAGTAAACTACCTTTTACTCAAAAATGCTTTGCCCATTTTTATTCTAGATCCATAGTTCCCAAAATGGGGCAACATGCCCCCAGGGGGGCAACTTGATTTTTAAGGGGGGGGACAATTTAAGAATGAGTTATTAACAGTGAATGGCCTTTTAGGCTTCCTCCATGTGAAAAGGACTTCACTTTTTGAATAATAAATATATGTCATGACGGGGGTGTGGGGTGTGGCATCAGGATTTTAGAGATGCTTAGGTGGGGCATGGCCAAAAAAAGTTTGGGAACCACTGTTCAAGATCCTCTTCTCTGGCCACCCTATAGCTTGAGTAACCCACAATTTTCTTTGATTTATTGTGTTTTCTCCATAAGAATTCCTGTTAAAATCATACTTTACATGGGGTTCTATATTGTACTTAAGATCTATTCCATTACTGTCTGGAAACATTGATAGTCTAACTTTCCTTAGACCTCCTGGTGGCTAACAATTACCATTCATTACAGTATACCAATACATTATTGTTGTAATAGTTACTGGATAAATATCCTTGGTTATGCTGATTGTTTCCTGTGGCTTGAAATGGGCCACCTGGACTCTAGAACTCTGTTAGGAAGGGGATACTATTAAGGATTTCAAACAAAAAATGACAGAATATAGGTATGAAGCCATTGCCAACTAACATGTGTAATAGTAATGCTTAAGGATATGCTTGAAATATAAAGTGAAATACTGTATACTAATGCAGTGGTGACAAACCTATGGCATGCGTGCCACAGAAGGCACTCACAGCCCTCTCTGTTGATATGCATGCTGTCAACCCCAGCACAGAGTTCGCCCCAATCTTCTGCCCGGCAGCCCAATGGGAGCGCTCCCTCCCCCAGCAGTTTGCCCTGCCCCTCTGTTTGGGCACTCGGTCTCTAAAAGGTTTGCCATCACTGTCCTAATGCATTTGCCCCTGTGATATACATGGCATAAGACCTTCTGAAGTAGAATGTTTTTCTCTCCCTTTTCCCACAGCTCTGGAAGGAACAACCAACAGAATTTCCAGTCCCCTGGACAATTCATCTGATAGCGATTATGACTTAAGCTCTGTACAGCAGTTATAAAATATAACAGGTATGAATGATTATGATTACTTTTTTCATATCTCTAGGACAGTAAACCCCAAGTTTAAGACATATCCATACCACACATTTAATCCTGGTTTTGATAGGAAGCAAAGAGCCTGTCCATTGTATTTATTGTATTCGTCAGTATGAATCTTACAGAGTTCACCTTCTCTTTGGCAGGTAAAAGCAGAACTTGACAAAAGAAAAATGTGAAGGAAGCGAACAGACTAACCTGAAATTCTGTTTATCACTCATTGTAATGAAACATCTCCCACATTCTTAAAACCACATTGTTTATTTCCCAATTCCCTTGTTTCTAAATTTTGTGAAGAATCAGAATTTCTTCAATGGAACAATGCTGTATTAATGAATTCCTGTAAATCTAAATCTCAAGTTATGAAATCCTGTTGAGTACCACTTTTAGGGGAAATAGAAAACTAGGAATCTGAAGAATATTCACTAAATTCCCTACTCTCGTTGGCTGAAGTGTGTCTCAACACAATGAAGCACATCACCCAGAGATTTCCAAGCTTCAAGAGATTTCTCCCTTCCACAGTGACAGCAAGATAGTGATTTTCCCCATCAGGATATTCACTCATTGTTTGCTTTATCTCACCTGGCTTTGCATATTTGCAGTAAATACCAGTTATAACTGCAAATATCTGCACAGAATTAAAACAGACGCAAAGCACATACACACACTAAGGACAAAATGAAAGATTCAAAGTGATAACTCATCTGATTCTTCAAATTCCTAAAAATCTTGACAAACATTTATAATAAACTGTTCTTGTGATTGTGGTCTTTCTTGCTGTGGGAGTACCAGAAAATATCTTGCCCTTTTTGCAAGTTGAGGAGAAAATGTCTGCATTTGAGGATTTACATGCCTATAGAAAATGCCATTTGGTTTGAAGCTTTAGTAGTACCTTTCCAGGGGCAATCCTTTTAAAATTAGGACTGTTGTTCAGTGAGGAATGGGGCACTTGGGAACATCAAAACACGTCCTTAACCAAGTGAGAAATAAGACAATGTTGTTGTTGTTGTTGTTCAGTCGCACAGTCGGTTCCGACCCTTTGCGACCCTATGGACCATTGTTCTCCAGGCACCTCTGTCCTCCACCATCCCCCTCAGCACTCCCAGTTCTGTGCCCATTGTGTCTACAATACCATCTAGCCATCTCATCTTTGGCCTCCCCCTTCTTCTTTTGCCCTCCACCTTTCCCAACATCAGGGCCTTCTCAAGTGAATCCTCCCTTCTCATTTGATGTCCAAAATACTTTAGCTTCGTCTTTACTATTAGCCCTTCCAATGAGCAGTCAGTGTTGATTTCTTCTAAGATTGACCTATTTGTTCTCCTCGCTGTCCAGGGTACTCTCAAAACTCTCCTCCAACACCACATTTCAAAGGCATCTATTCTTCTGCGTTCAGCTTTCCTAATTGTCCAGCTCTCACATCCGTACATTACCACTGGGAATACCATTGCTTTGACTATTCTAATTTTTGTTTGCAATGTGATGTCTCTGCTTTTCACTATGTTCCCCAGGTTTCTCATGGCTTGTCTCCCAAGAATCAGTCGCCTTTTTATTTCATGGCTGCAATCCCCATCTGCCGTAATCTTTGATCCCAGGAGAGTTCAGCACATGGACAGGGTATGGCACAACGTGGGTGGAGTGAGCCATGTGACCTGCCTAGCTTAGAAAGAAAGGAAATTTTAAAATCAGCAAAGATGTCATTATCTGAACACACCAGGGTACTTTTAGGAATATTTCACAAAATGACAGGCTTGTGCTTGTATCCAATGTCCTCTTATTTAAAACTAGTATTTTTTTGCCCGGCCCTGCCAGGCAGGTATAACTTGTGTGTTAGTGGTTGAGGTGGTTTTGGGGGTACACACACAACACAACCACACACACACAACACAACCACACACACACACAACACAACCACACACAACACAACCACACATACAATACACACAGAGAACACAACCACACACACACACAATACACACAGAGCGAGTGCGGGGAGAGCAAGAGAGGGGAGAGGAAGCTGCAGGTGTGGAGGGAGGGAAGGGGGGGAGGTGGAACCGTTTATTTCCCCCTTTCCTTGCCTGGGGTGGGGGGAAGCAGGGAAGGGTGGGAGGCAGAAGTTTTCCCTTTCCCCCTTTCCCTGCCGTGGGGGGGAGACCTTTTTTCCCTCTCAACTGTTTCAATGGGGTGTTTTTTGGTCAACCTTCAAAACAGTTGAGGGGGAAATACAAGGTAGCAGGCAGCTATTCGTGAGGGGAGGTGCTCTCCCTGGCAGATCGCTGGCTGCCATCTTTGTATTACCCCCACCGCTGTTTCATGTCAGTTCTCAAAAGGTGGGGGTAATACAACAGTGGCAGCCAGCAATCCAGCAGGGAGAGCGCCTCCCCTCACGAATCACTGCCTGCTGCCTGTTTTTCCCCTCAACTTACCCTAGGGCAGTGTCCGCCTTTGCTGTCCTTGTGCTCCCGCTGCGTGAGGCATTTTTATTTTGCACACACTGGCTTTCCCGGCCTCCTCTGCGCTCGCGTCCTTCAGCCTGATTGGCTGAGGGGTGGCGCAAAACAGAGGATGCTGGGACATGTAGTTTTTCCTTGTTGTTGTTCATGTTTGTGGGGCGTTTGCTCCAGTCTCTGTTTCGGGACCCTTGCGGCGTTGTGAGTTCAGTTTTAAGGTAAGTGTGGGCGGCTCGGTACAGGATGGTTGGGCCGGGTGTGGGCGCTAATGCCAGACACACACCACCTATCCACTTTCTTATAGGTATAGATGTACTATCGGATGGTTATACATTATAGATAAATATTTATAAATTATTGATGTGTAGTTGCTAAGCAAACAGAGAAAAGTGTTGTATGGGATTTTAAATAACTGGTAGATCTATAGTTCTTGTGCAAAAGTGTAATTTAATTTGAAAGTTGTTTCTACTACTAATAGCTAACAGATAATGAAAGTAAGGGTAGAGAGGTACCATCCATGTATCATTCACAATGGTGTGACGTACCAATAGTTAATATCCAAACAATAGAACAGTAAGATATGTCACAATCAGAAGTCTCAAAACTAGGTAATAAACTGTGCATGTGATGCTTATGATAAGCCTCTCACTACAATGCCCACTGGTACAAATCTTCACATTTCTGTGACAAGTTAACCTATGTAACAATCATTAGCCACTTCCTCCACCAGTAAGAAATGTCAGATCATTAACTGGCATTATACAGGTGAAGAAGAAAGTTTTCAATTTAAATAACTGAACATGTTTGTTTTTGTAATGATACAGAAGTCACTTCATCACTGGAATAAAAAATTGGGGCAAGAGTTATCTTTGCAGGACTTTCATGCATATGGCTCTCTCTGTGATGTACCTTTCCCTTCCAATAAAGCACTTCCGCAGCTTTAAAAATGTTAATAGCAAGAAAAAACAAGTGTATATGCCACCCACTTATCTTTAAAAAGTGGAACAGTACATTGCAGTGGTTGACATATTGCACTAGTATGTGGGAGAAGTTTCTTCATGCCATCAGCCATGAAGCCCACTGGACGAACACGGTCTCTAAGATTAACTATCTCGGACAGTTGTTAAGAAAGCAGAAGGGACTACAGATGCCAACAGAGGCCCAGTGAGGAAATTTGGAATTATTTTTTTAGAATGCAACAAAACCAAAAGTAGTTTCCTTAGCAGTGAAACTGTCCGGTCCAGAAAGTTTGAAATGAATGTTTCCTTCACCAGGTACATCCTAAACAACAAGACTTGTTGCAGTTGGTTAGATTTTATTCTTGTTTGCTTTATCTCACCTGACATTGTCTATTTGCAGTAAATGCCAGTTATAACTGCAAACCCTTACATGTGGCAAAACTTTAATGCAACATGCAAGTGACAAAATAGAGAGGCAACTGTCAAACACCACTGTAGATTAGGATGTTACTGCCATTACTCAAGGTTAGAATTAAACCACCACTGAAAATCATTTTTCCTTCAAGTTCTTTAAAATGTTTTGCTAGAATCCTGTTGAGTCACACAATCTCAGAAGGGCAATTGCACAAGTGGTGCTATCTACTGTGTTGGCTGTTTGTCAAGTGCTTAGCTATATCACAAAAACACTTGTGCAATTCCCCTCCCATTCTCATCAAGATTTAACGAGATTGTTTCTTAAAAATCAAAGCCATGCTCTCCGGTTTTTCTTTGCACTGAATTTATCTCCACTACATTGTTCTTTCTTGAGTTCTTGAACTCTAATATAAAGGGGCGAAGGTCAGACATTAGAGGAGATAAAATTTGGAGAATTGGATCTCAGAAAAGGTTAGGTTACTAGAGACAGGGCAGTGACTTTTAATTATGCTAGCAGTGGATCCCAACCTTGGGTTCCCACATGTTGGGACTACAGCTCCAGAAATCTTGGCCAGCACAACCAAAAGTGGAGATTTCTGGGTGTTTTGGTCCAAAAACATTTGGGGATCCAAGGCTTGAATCATTGTGCTAAAACAATATTACACAAATAAAGGTAAATTTAAAAAAAGATAATACAGTAACTGATGACAATTTTAAAAAGGCAAATGGATAGAGGAAATTACAGTGAAAAGGAGCATGGTGCTAAATGAGGAACGTAATGTCTATTGGTCTGTGGGCAAACTGATGCACAAATAAATCTCTTAATTAGATCTAAGTCGATAAGAGAGGCCAGATAATATGAACCATTTTCTGCGAGTGAGGAATAGTGAAGGGCCTTTTGACATAAATTAGGGCAAGGGAAAATGTATAGGAAGTAAAAAAAAGAATCAATATTTGTGAGTCACAACTTCATTTTTAAAAGTCATAACCTTAAACCTCCATACAATTAGTCAAATTTTATTGCCATAATTAATCACAGGTATGGATTTGTTTCCATCAAATTCCAAGAGCAATCAACCTGGTCAAATCTGTTAATATTCTTTTTCAAAATAAATAAATTATGGGCAAGCAAGAGGATAAAGTGCTTAGCAAAGCTGTTTGATTTCCATTAGGTCCCCTCTGTTCTCTTAACTGGTAGCCAACATTTCTTGTCAACTGAAAGCTGTGAGACAACATCTAAAGGGGGAGGTACTGGTCTTTTATTTTCTAAGTGCTGTGATACACCAAATGATCTTTTTTCCCCAAGGGAGCTAGATACATTGCTATCCACAAATTTCAATAGGTTTTGACACAACACATCAACTGAAACCGGCTGGTATTAGCAACCTGTTAGCACTGCCACTATGGGTACTGCAGTGGCTCAAGTCGCTAAGACGCTGACTGGGAAGCGGAAGGTCAGCAGTTCGATTCCCGAGTACTGCAGGACGGAAATGAGCTCCCGTCTTCATCCTAGCTCCTGCCAACCTAGCAGTTCGAAAGCAAGAAATTGCAAGTAGATAAATAGGGACCACTTCGGTGGGAAGGTAACAGCGTTCCGTGCGCTCCGGTGTCTAGTCATGCCTGCCACATGACCACGGAAACGTCTGCAGAAGCAGACAGCGCTGGCTCTTCGGCTTAGAAACAGAGATGAGCACTGCACCCTAGAGTCGGATACGACTGGCTTTCGAGCAAGGGAAACCTTTACCTTTACCTAGCACTGCCACTCCCAAATATAAAAATGCATAGTGACTGGATTTCCTTTAAGTCAACCCTGCTGAACAACTGCAGCTGTTGAACAATTCTATCTCCAAGAAACTGCAAGACCCTCTAGTTTGTATATTTCACTTAGCCCAGCTTCACCCTAGCTAAAAAAATGTGCAAGATAGCTAACTTCTGTGGCAAGTATCAGGTTCCTACAATCTGCTGGCCCTCTCTTCTTGCTCTCCTGCCAACAGTTAAAATTGGAGGTGAAAGAGGTTATTCTGGCTCTGATCCCTGCCCACTTCTGATACTAGAACTACTGTGGCCTGCTAGCATGTGAAAATTTCCTATGAGCCAATGTGGCCCTCAGAACAGAGGTTCCCTATGTCTAGTCTATACATCAAGGTCTAGTACAAGCACTTGATTCAAATAGGTGGAAGTGATGCAAGCTTGTATCTCTGTTAGCTTACATACCACATCTGAAACATGTCTAACTCAAAGCACTTTCTAGTATTTTCTAAGTACCAAGAGAAACCATGTACCAATTTATTCCTGTAAAATATGTGTTCTGTATCAGAAACTAGGACTGATTTCTCTCTGTCAGGAATCTGTGTAGATACAAGTATCCAGAGCCTTGTATCCCTTATGGCTTGAACTGACTCCTCAGCCAGTACCGCTGGCCATTCAAGACCTGCCATCAAAGCCTATTGATTCTCATGTCCTAGACTTCACAAAGGGAGGAATTCTTCCCACTTTTGACAGCATTAAACCACACATACCATCAGTATAATGCTTGCAGATGTATATCTCAGAATGACATTCTCAAGTTTTCATACAGGACCTCCTTGGCTAACAATCAATTTCTTAGGAGAATAAAGTATGTGGAAGAATACTGACTGGGAACCCTGACTAGTATCCTGACCAAGAAGGGCCTCGAGGGGGGAGAGTTGGGGGAGTAGGATATGCAAAGGATGGGTTTGGACCGGTGGGATATGGAGGGACAGGAAAGCTAGGCACTGAAGGCTGTGTAGGATATGGGCATTGTGGCTTTCCTCCTGGTGTAAAATATGAAGGCTGAGGGAATCCTGGCCCTATAGATGGAGGCCTAAGAGGGGCTTGGGGATATCCTGGTCCAGTTGAAGGTGCTCTAGATGGAGACCAAGAGAATCTACGGGATGAAGATGGATCGCCTTCCTGAGACTGTGGTACTGAGCTACCAGCGGAGACCGATGGGAATCCAGGTTTGTAAGGAAATTGAGATTGGGTACTCGGATGAGATGTGGGATATCCTGCTACAACAGGTGGTGCTGAAAAAGGAGCTGGTTGGAGAGCTCCATAAGCCGAGTGGCCAGGAGACATGCCAGGGGAAAGACCATAAGGCAAAGGATAAGGTGGTCCTCCAGCTGAACTATTCTGTGGCTGCTGAAGCACAGGCTGGGAAGGGATGTTGGCCGGTGGCTGGTGACTGAATGCGTTAGTGCTGGATGGCTCTTGTGAAGACTGTGATTTCCTCAACACCTCCTGAAGCTTCTCCACTTTGACTCGCCGTGAGTGGGACAACTTCCTCATGGAGGAAAATTGTTCAAGGAATGTTTCCAGAGGCACTTCACCTTCCAGGAACTTTTCAGACATTATCTGGAAGGCAAAAGATAATTAAAGCAGGGTTTCTATATGCACACTGTACTCACACTTTCTTGCAATAAGCTCTCTTTATGAAAGGCTGTATAAATTGTGAGAGCTGAAGTCAAGCAGCACATGAGGACCACCCATACTTTGCCCACCTCTGATCTAGGGCATTAATTTAACACTACTAAGGAGATTCTAGGGAAACTACAAATTGTGATAAACTGGTTTTCACCACTACAGGTAAGCCTGTAGATAAAGTATGAAACTTCTCTTATTAGTAAGTTTTTGTTCAAGAAGCTAGCTTATACTGTCCTGTGTTTGCTCCAGCTGTAAAAATATTTCATGAAGAAACATTGGAATTTAGTATGAATAAAATAAGTGGAAAAGAGATTCAGAGAGTAGATACCTCTTTGACATATAGTCCAAAGGAGCTTTCAAACTGGATCTTTACCCATAACAGTGGGAAATAATTATTAGTGCAGTGACTCAACCATACAGAATACTGTCTGAAAACAACAGGGAGGAATCTTAAATGGGTAAAAACATCAAATGTTTCTGATGATGTCAGCTGGAACAAACAAGTAATGAAGAAATAAGACAGCACATAAATCTGACATTTTCTTCATCTCAGGAAATTCCCTCAAGTAAAATAAGACAACGGTCTCCCCACAGCACTGGCAATCAGGAGAAGAAACGATTTTCTGCATTTTACTGATCAGGAGAAAGTGGGATATGAACTCACCATAATTAATTCCCCATGATCAATTAGCAATGGGTGCAGCTGTACCAATACTCCAAGCCACAAACCATGGTTTCTGTAAACATTCACGGTAAACCAGGATTCCTGCAGATGCATTGCCTATAGCAGTGATGGGGAAGCTTAGCACTCAGCTGTTCTTGAACTTCAATTCCCAGAAGCCCAAGTCTCCGTGAATCCACACAAATAGGTTTACATGTGGATTAAATCACAGAGACTTGGAATGCCAAGGTTTGCCATCACCGGCCTATGGTGTTACACAGACTGGGCTAATGAATACACTAGACAAGAGCCAGGACCGTATCAGGCAACCATCTATTTTAGATTGCATTGGTCTAGAACTATAGCGGACAAATATCTTCCAGTTGTTGATATACAGGTAATGTAATACAGTAAAACCCCAACTTACAAATGCCTCAAGTTACATAAAATTTGACTTACAAAATGATTTTATGCTAAAACCATGTCCCGATTTACACGGTTTTGTATGGGTTTGCTTTGATTTACATAAAAATTTCATTTTTCCTACGGGTTTGCTTCGAGTTACATAAAAAAATAATTTTTCCTATGGGTTTGTTTTGAGTTACAAAAAAATTTGACTTAAGCAAAAGCCTACGGAATGGACTTTTTTCGTAAGTAGGGGTTTTATTGTACTACGGTTTCAACCTTCAGTGACAGTTAGCATTTGGTCTACTAACCTGGGGAAAAGGAAGTCAGAGAGAAAGAGGAGTGTAAGAGGAATGCAACAAGCTCTTATTGCTTGCATCACTTACGATGCTCCTGTTGCTAGATGACCACTCATACTTTCACAAATAAAATAGCTCCACCAAAATGAGACATATTAATTAAATCAACGAAAAACAGAGCATATCCCCATGCTGGCTGGCACTCCACCAGACACAGCTATGAATGATAATCTGAAGCTAAAACAAGGAACTTCAGGTTTTTATGTTGTTGTTGTTGTTTTGGCATTAACATATCAAACAAAGATAAATACCAGGCTCACCTCTGATTCTTCTTCAATTTTCTGCCCTTCCACTTGCAGGAGATTCAATAGTGTACTAGGCTGCATTGCTACTGAGAATTTCTCTGGGGAGTGGAATAAAACAATGATTGAAAAAGTCAAAGGAAGCGAGCATTTCTTGTTTCCATGAGATTGGCTCCTGACTCTGCAAAAGTTATGCACATGAAGGTTGCCATCTTCCAGGATAGGAAATCCTGCTTCTTTAATAACTACTATTGTGAAACCTCTAAACATGACTGGGGAGGCTGAAGGTGACTAAGAAACATGGGAAGATCTGTTGCCCTTAAACAAGCCCTGCCCCTGCACAGAGCTTTGGATGGCTATACAGGTGCAAATGTCTTTGACACCCTCTGCTAGAAGTCTCAGAACAGAACCAAACCTGAATCAACCTCTCTCCTTGAACACCATGCAAATATGGACTGAAAGAAAAGTGGGGAATGTGCCAATGCCAGCAACTATTGTGATATTAAAAGAGGCCAATTCTAATGTGTTCTCACTCAAGATACAACGAGGAGGAGGATATCATCAAAGAAACCTATTGCTCTCCTACCACCTCCAGGCAGGGAAGGCAGTTCTGAGACTCTACCTAATTTTGCCTTCTGCTCCTGACATCGCTCCATTAGTTTCTGCAGCTCTTGATATTTGTCTGAGAGCTTTGCACGTTCTCTTTCCAGAGGTTCTTGGAACTTCAGGTTCTGTTCTGCCAAGCTACGATTTGTAGCTAGAGCCATTTCCCTTGCCAGCTGTACGTCCTGGACCTGAAAAAACAACCTACTGTTAGAGATGAGGGGCTCCACTTATGTTCCACCCGAACCCAATGTAACAGTTTTGCTATATCTTAATGGATACCTCATTAGACTCTAGCGTCAACCTCTCAATTTCCTCTGCATTCTCTTGGAGTTTCTTCAGTTCATCTACTGTCATGTCTCTCAATGTCTCCATCTTTTGATAAGCTCATTAATTCCTCTGGAATGAGAGAAAAATAAGCAATGAATAGATTTCATCTATCTACTTCGCATTCTGATCCCATCATGTATTGTTTACAAAACCCACAGTCCTGCCAGAATCTAAGCATTAAATGTTTTGGCTCCAAAGAGGATCAGTCATTTTCACTATCCATTTCATTGTTAGTTTATACTAGTTGTCTTCACACAGCAAAGAAAATATGCAGAAGCTATGCCGAGTGAGACAGATAGATCATATTCACTCATGCATTCCCACTTTTGCAAGTTGAATGTAAAGCTCAATCACCCAGTGTAAATGCTGGCCCACTAACGTGTCGCCTTTGCCTTTCAATTTTGTCAGGTAAAGAAGACCAAACCACCAAAGTTCCAAATTATATCTCACTGGTTAAAGTTGAATCAGAAAACAGAAACACTAGGTCAGTATTATAACCAAAAAAATTAATGAATTAATTGGAGTGCATCAGATCCAATATAAGAACAGTGAAAACAGAAATAATCACTGAAGTTCTCATCTGTTTTATCAGTCAAGATAACACAACCGCAGCTTCTCTGTATAACAAAGATTACAAAAGCTGAACAGTCAGATATTTTCACTGAAGTCAGCTATTGATCCTCAGTTACATTGAATCTAATAGTCCTTAAGATCAAGCACAACTAGATCAATTTCTCTGACTTTTCTCCTGCTTATTCTTCCACCACAGCTGATCTCTCCACACTAGGTCAGGCAAGGGGAACTGCAGAATGAATGGAGGCTTCATTTTACCTGTTTTACATCTGGCCTAGACACAAAAGAAAAAAAATCTAGGACAGCAATGATTCCATCTTCTGCTGTTTTCTTTGAAAGGAAACCTAATTACAGTAATGGAGGGGCGCTCAGGATGCAGCATTCAGGAAAGGTAAATTAATCTTCTGCAAATAATTTTTCAATGTTAATTGTCTCTTTAAAAGGTGCTTTCCCCTTTGAGGTGAAATAAAGCGTTGCCTACACTGTTTACAAATGAAAATAGTTGCTGTGAAGCACAAACTTAAATGGAAAAGTGGCCACTGGAAACATATTCACATACTCCTATCCTCCAGCATTATAACTGTTATGAGGTATACTAATAGCTGGGTTATTAAAAATGTTTTTATTTTTCTACTCAGGATTCCCCAACTATAACATACAGCATAGTCTTTGCTTAATATTTTGTTCAACAGTGTAAGTCAAAGCCCCTTTAAACCTGAATGCATAGACAACCAAATAAAATATCCAGAGATAACTGGTAAATATTATAACCTCTTGCAATCTGTTACAGGCTCTTCTACCTCTGGTTCAAGTGAAGCATCTCATAAGTTTTGCACTGAGGATTCTGCATTAGCACCTGTAAAAGAAATGAAATCAAGTTTATGTTTGCCTACTAGAATACAATAAACCCCTTTTAACTGTAAAAGAAAAAGTAATTTTAATTCCATGGTTTCTGTCTTTACCTGAGTTGTATCAATTGAAGTGCATGCCATACTTCAGTTTTCAAATGTGCACCCAAGATGCTCTAAATGTACATCTGAAAATGTAAAGTGTGCTTGCAATAAGTTATTTGCAAGCAGTACAGATATGATTGTCAAGATTTGCAGACTAGGAAGGTTGTAATAATATTTATTTTAACTAATATGCAGAGTACATGATGTGCAATGCAAGGCTGGAATTAAAATTGCTGGAAGAAACATCAACAACCTGAGATATGCAGATAATGGCAGAAAGTGAAGAATACCTAAAGAACCTCTTGTTTAGGGTGAAAGAAGAGAGTACAAAAGCTGGCCTGAGACTCAACATCAAAAAAACCAAGATCATGGCAACCGGCCTATCACTCCCTGGCAAATAGAAGGGAAAGAGATGTAAGCAGTGACAGACATTACCTTCTTAGGATCCAAGATCACTGCAGACGTTGACTGCAGCCATGCAATAAAAAGGTGATTAATTATTAGGAGGCAAGCTATGAGAAACCTAGGAAACATAATAAAAAGTAGAGATATCACCCTGCCAACAAAAATCCGCACAGTCAAAGCAATGGTATTCCCAGTAGCAACGTATGGTTGTGAGAGCTGGACCACAAGGAAGACTGAGCAAAGAATAGACGCCTTTGAAATGTGGTACTGGAGGAGACTTTTGAGAGTAAGTACTCTGGACAGCAAGGAGATCAAATCAGTTGATCTTGAAAGAAATCAACCCTAACTGCTCCTTGGAAGGACAAATACTGAAGATGAAGCTAAAGTACTTTGGACAACAAATGAGAAAAGAGGACTCACTTGAGAAGGCCTTGGTGCTGGGAAAGATTGAAGGAAAAAGGAGAAAGGGGCGGCAGAGGATGAGATGGCTAGATGGCATTGTTGACGCAATGAGTGTAGAGCTGAGCGGGCTGCGGAGGATCGTGGAGGATACAGTGCAGTAGTCCATGAGGTCGCAAAAGGTCGGACTTGGCTATGCGACTGAACAACAACAAAAATTATATCCACCAAATGTGGCACTAAACTCTATTTTCTTTGTGCAACAAATGAAATTGTTCTTCAAATAGTGCTGTATTTCTTAATAAATGACAAAGGGTAAATAATAATAATAATAATAATAATAATAATAATAATAATAATAATAATAATAATAATAATAATAATAATAATAATAATAATAATAATAATAATAATAATAATAATAATAATAATAATAATAATAATAATAATAATAATAATAATAATAATAATAATAATAATAATAAATTTATATCCCGCACTTTCTCGGCCGAAGAAGATTCAAGGCGGCCATTACAACATGTAAATACCATACAATATAATAATACAATAAGAAAGAAACATGAAAAGTAAATTCAATACAATAATCAATACTCAGTAATAAACATAAATTAATCACAATATAAAGTATAAATTAAAGATATAATGACAATAACTATTAATCAATAGCAATAACAATTAATACACTCTTATTTAGCAAGCCACTTTAGAAACCTTAGCAGCTCCCACAAACAGGGTGGCAGTTAGCAAACAACAGCCATTGAAATGCTCCACCACCAAATTCATTACATGTTAACTGCACATAATCTATTTCTAATTTATCCCACATTTGCTGGCTCTTGGGTCTGAGAGCAAGATTAAACTGTATGAAGAGAAATGTGGCAACTGTGTTTTCCCTAAGTCTTTGCATCCCATCTACATGGCAACAGTTAAAATGTGTTGTCACAATCAGCTTTCCGTGAAAACTGCAAAAATAATCTCTGGTAATCCACAATAAAGAACATGAGTATTTGTTTAGGCAACAACTGGACTGCCAAGATGTGACTTTTTGACTGTATAGAGTGCTAAAATAATTAATGGGGTGTAGAAAAGGTATCTCTGAAAATGTACATTGTATATGTACAATGAATGATGTTTGAACAGCAGCATATTAAAAGTCATAGTAAAAATGTTAGCTAGCTTCAGCCAAGTCTGAAAGCTAGATCATTGTACCATAAAATGGCTGAAAGCTGAACGTGTTTACTAATGAAACTCCATGGATGTGACAAGATGTTTGCAGTTTCCATTGCCTGTTCTACCTGATTTTACTAGATCCAATGACTTGTTCTACTTTATTTACTAGATTTCCTGACCTGAAAGGACTATAGGTACAACTTCTTTTTTCTGTAGCACTTTTTCTTCTTCCATGTCTAGGCCAGATGTGAAACTGCCAAAATGAAGCCACCTTTTACTGCAATAGCAGTATCAACAGCCACAATAATAACACATTACGGCCAAGACAGTTGTGGAAAAGAACTCCATGGTCTGTTAAGGCAACAAGGCGCAAAGCGAATGTGAAATCAATTGCAAATCACAGGCGGCAGCATGAGGTTTTCCAGCAAAATGCTACCATCCCAGAAGTTGCTCTTCATATAGTGCTACAGAAACATCTACTTTGTGGTGCTTCTTGAGGAGACTGAGATGCAAGAACAATAGGTTCCTGGACACCAAAAGTAAGACTAGACAATAGAGGCAGAAGGTAAGTTTAATACTGAGCTTTGTGAGAGTTACATCAGGAGAAGAGGAGAGTTGTCAATCAGCTGAGCATTTCCAGCGTATTACTTTTTCCTTTCTTTAAACTCACTTTCGGTGACAATCAAAGCACATCTCTAAGGGTGCAACTACATTGGAAAGTTAAATCAGAGCAAACCAGCTTTCCTTCATTTGCAGCCCAATTTTGCAGTTGTGAGTCTGTGCTTACTTGCACGTGCACTGCAGATTGATTCCTGAGCTAAGTGCCATTCTAGCCCACAGTCCCTCCTTTTTATTTTCCTTCCTCTATTCCTGCCTCTGGCTTTCCTTTTATGGTGTGTTGTAAAGCAGCTTTGGCTTCAAAAGCACAGATTCTGCATCATCTTTCATTTCATCTTGACTTTTTTCCATTCCATTTTACAACAAACTTTAATATGTCCATGGGTGATCCAGTGCTAGACTAGTAAAGGTTTCCCTTGCTTGAAAGCCAGGCATATCCGACTCTCGGGGTCAGTGCTCATCTCTGTTTCAAAGCAGAACCAGCGCTATCTGCTTCTGCAGATGTTTCCCTGGTCATGTGGCAGGCATGACTAGATTCCAGAGTGCATGGAACGCTGTTTACCTTCCCACCAAAGTGGTTCCTATTTATCTACTTGCAATTTCTGGCTTTCGAACTGCTAGGTTGTCAGGAACTGGGACAAAGATGGGAACTCACTCCGTCCTGCAGTACTCAGGAATCAAACTGCAGACCTTCCGCTTCCCAGTCAGTGTCTTAGCCACTTGAGCCACTGCAGACTAAAAGGGCATAAAATAAAGCTAACAAACAAAAACCAGGGAGAACACAAACATCGTGTCCTCTCCTCTTACTGACTCTTGTTTTTTTGTTTTTCAAATATTACTCCCTTTCAGTATAGTGCTGGATCACTTCTGCACATATTTTTAAAAATTAAAGGGAATGGAAAACAGCAAGGTGAAATGAAAGATAATGTCACAGAATCTGTGCCATTGAAACCCAAGCTGCTTCCAAACAAACCATAAAAGGAAGCCCAGGAGTTGCAACAGAAGGATCAGCGCCTACAGACACTCCTGCTCCTAATAAACATAGCTGGTTGCAAAGTCTGATTGAAATGTTCAAGAATGAAAAAGTAGAAGGCCATCAGGAGCAGAGGGGGGAAATACAGGTTAGGAGGAAAAAACAGTCAGAGAAAGTAAATTCAGCTTTTACATTACACAGATAGAAAAATATACTTTGAATAGACGTTTTATAACCAGAGCAAATCTGAGTGTTTGACCCTGTGGTCAAAGGCTCTGATTACAGCATGAGCGCAAGCATCATCTCTAGTATATCAATTTGAGACAGAGGAGGATTGAGGAGTATTCGACACAGGTTCATGTATTGATCATTACTATCCTGAATAAATGAATTTCTATTTCAACTGATTGCGCTTCTCTTGATTTTCCTCCCACGGGACCCGTGGGGTAGGTGGTTTTCAACTGGGACACCTGTGGGGTCTTTGGTTTCCATGGCTATTTGGCCAAAATAAAATGGTTTTCTGAAACTAATCTATCAAGACTAAAGAGTCCTGGTGGTTCTGTGATTAAATTACTGTCCTGCAGCCAGGACGTTATGATTTCGATCCTGACCAGGACTCCAGGTTGACTCAGGCTCCCAGTCGGTAAAATGAGTACCCAGCATAAGAACAGCCTTGCTGGAACAGGCCACAGAAGCCCATCCAGTCCAGCATTCTGTCTCACACAGTGGCTCACCATTTCCTTCAGGGTATTATTCCCAAGGAGATGCCTTCACCTGCTTAGGATTCCCTGGAAATGGCATTGAGAGAGATCCTGCCTATCTCTCCAACCTGGAGGTTGTCCTTAAGTATCATAATTATAGCCATTGATACCCTTGTCCTCCATGAACTTGTCTAATCCTTTCTTAAAGCTGTCAAGAGTGACAGCTGCCACCTTAGAGGTAAAATGCTAATTATCTGTAAGACCGCTCAGAGAGTGCACTGAGCGCTATGAGAGGATATATAAGTGTAATTGCTATCGTTATTAGTGTGATACACAGAAAACACCATTGCCCGAGCACTCAATCACGATGGGCTGTTCCCTCTCCTCGTGCCATATCCGATTCTGAAGTGAAAGAGGAAAAACCGATTGAGGCTATATTGGGTCACCAACAATATTTTTATACTGATTGCAGTCATATCTTCAGTAAATAATAATATCTGTGTAGACTTCAAAAAGTTTATTCATGAGTTTTTTGTCTTCAAAGAGTTTATTCAAGAGTTAAAAAGTCCTCCGGATTAGAAACTTTTTTCGAGTACATTCTTCATCAGAACAATATTGACTGTAAATACAAAAGTGAAGAAAATGATGTACCAAGTATTTTAAAAAAGACTGCATGAGACAATAATGGTGATGAAACCCATAGAGATACATGACTGAAACATATTAAGGTATATACAAATATGTTATAATGCTTACACATGCAATACATATATTCTTTATTCTAGGCTTCTGGGATATATACATTTATTTTTATTATTATTATTAATATTAATATTAGTTTGAGTGCATTCCTTGCCTCCCTCAACTTATCACAAGTTTCATGCCTCTATATAGCTTTACTCTTATTGTGCTAAGGAACTAATTCAGTTTTCAGGCTAAAGAACTGCACTAACTAATGTTCCTGATAAAGTACCACATAAAGCCCATAAAAATACTACACAAAGACATGTTGAATAATGTTTACAAAGTTTATAGATATATACATTTATTTTATTATATTAATATTTATTATTATTAGTTTGAGTGCATTCCTTCCCTCTCTCAACTTATCTCAAGTTCCATGCCTCTCTATAGCTTTACTCTTATTGTGCTAAGGAACTAATTCAGTTTTCAGGCTAAAGAACTGCACTAACTAATGTTCCTGATAAAGTACCACATAAAGCCCATAAAAATACTACACAAAGACATGTAGAATAATGTTTACAAAGTTTATAGATATATACATTTATTTTATTATATTAATAATTATTATTATTAGTTTGAGTGCATTCCTTCTGAATAATGTTTACAAAGTTTATAGTTTAATAACAAGCCAAGTATCATATGTGAAATACAGCTGCTAACTCCTACTGCTTGTCTAAATTGACAGAATAACATACCTTAGTTATTTTCTAAAATTGTTTACATTCAATTGCTTGTTATTCTGTCAATTTAGACAAGCAGTAGGAGTTAGCAGCTGTAATCATTATTCAGAATGTCTTTGTGTAGTATTTTTATGGGCTTTATGTGGTACTTTATCAGGAACATTAGTTAGTGCAGTTCTTTAGCCTGAAAACTGAATTAGTTCCTTAGCACAATAAGAGTAAAGCTATAGAGAGGCATGGAACTTGAGATAAGTTGAGAGAGGGAAGGAATGCACTCAAACTAATAATAATAAATATTAATATAATAAAATAAATGTATATATCTATAAACTTTGTAAACATTATTCAACATGTCTTTGTGTAGTATTTTTATGGGCTTTATGTGGTACTTTATCAGGAACATTAGTTAGTGCAGTTCTTTAGCCTGAAAACTGAATTAGTTCCTTAGCACAATAAGAGTAAAGCTATATAGAGGCATGAAACTTGTGATAAGTTGAGGGAGGCAAGGAATGCACTCAAACTAATATTAATATTAATAATAATAATAAAAATAAATGTATATATCCCAGAAGCCTAGAATAAAGAATATATGTATTGCATGTGTAAGCATTATAACATATTTGTATATACCTTAATATGTTTCAGTCATGTATCTCTATGGGTTTCATCACCATTATTGTCTCATGCAGTCTTTTTTAAAATACTTGGTACATCATTTTCTTCACTTTTGTATTTACAGTCAATATTGTTCTGATGAAGAATGTACTCGAAAAAAGTTTCTAATCCGGAGGACTTTTTAACTCTTGAATAAACTCTTTGAAGACAAAAAACTCATGAATAAACTTTTTGAAGTCTACACAGATATTATTATTTACTGAAGATATGACTGCAATCAGTATAAAAATATTGTTGGTGACCCAATATAGCCTCAATCGGTTTTTCCTCTTTCACTTGTTACATACCGGTTGGCCACATCCTTATTGACATATCCGATTCTGAATACTGGCTCTCATCATGGAAATCAGCCATGAAGATTATCCTGAGAATATAATGCAGTGGCCGTCCATTTGCCTTCCACATCGCAGCGTGACACCCATGCCACTGATCCAATTCATTGAGTCACTTTCTGGTCCTGAACCCTTTTGGCACACCAAGTCCTCCTCGGTCCCAGGCCAGCATTGATGAAGTTTCTGCCTTCCATCAAAATGGGATTAAAGCGAGACCATTTAATCCACTTGGGGATCCTCACCCTTCCCTGTGGACTTCGCCTCCCAAGGCCACTAGTCCTCAGGGTGGTCAGGTTAGCTCACCGCCGCTGGCAGGGTCTACTCCTCTGATGGCGAACCTTGGCACTCCAGAATGTTCTTGGGCTTCAATTCCCAGAAGCCCAAGCCCCCTGTGAATCCACATGAATGGGTTTTATTGTGATTCATCCATCCCGCGCTGCCCTCGTCACTCCCAGAAGCGGAAGTAAAACACGCCCATTCGTGTGTGTTTTACTTCCGCTTCCGGGAGCGACGAGAGCAGCGCAAGCCGGATGAATCGCAATAAAACCCATTCGTGTGGATTCACAGGGGGCTTAGGCTTCTGGGAATTAACGTCTAAAAACATTCTGGAGTGCCAAGGTTCGCCATCACAGGATTACTCTATTGCCACAGGGCACGAGAGCCTCTCGACCGTTTAGCCCCCGCCCCCCCCCCTCGAGGCGAGGGGGAGCGCGAGGCTAGGGCCACTTTGCCTTCTATCGCGAGAGAGTACGAGAAACGGTTACGAACACCTCGGACGGAAGCCCAATTTACCTGTGAAAGGCCAGCGACGGAGGGAGGTGGGAGAGAAAAAGAACAGCTCAGGGAATCCCCGGCTGCCCGAAGACGCCCCACTTCCGGTGCAGCGCCGGAAGCTGCGTCAGACCAGCCTATTCGCCATAGAACGAGAGGGGTGGTGGTGGGGAGGGTTGTGGACTTGCCTTGTCTCCCGTCCCGAGGAGGATGGTTCATTCCGGCTTAGCTAGGATGAATTCCCCGCGCTTGGCGGCGGCCATTTTGTCGGGCTGTGGAAACTGGGCTGGCTGGGCGTCATTTCTCAATGGCGAGGACTTGGGCTCCTTCGTCTGGGACCAAACAGCCCCGGGAAAGCCGCACGCGGTGGAGTTGTGGCTTTGTTTCTGAAGTGGCTCAATGTGGGTTTAGTTGCCCTGAAGTTTCCCCATCGATGTGTCCTGGAGCTCTCCTTTTGAAAGGCTTCGGAAGTGATTAGGACATGATGAAGCTGGCTTTGTGTGTGTGTGTGTGTGTGTGTGACCTGTCATAATAAAGCTTTAACGAGAGTTTATTTTCCACTGTGTCTGTTCTTTGCAAGGGGAATGTTTATGTCGAAGAAGCAGGTTGAGACCCATGCATAGGTGGCTCAAGTGGGTAAGACGCTGACAGGTCAGCAGTTCGAGACCCAAGAACTGCACGATGGAGTGAGCTCTTGCCTCTGTCTCAGCTCCTGCCGTTCGAAAGCAAGAAATTGCAAGTAAATAAATAGGGAACACTTCGGACTGGGAAGGTAAACAGCGCTTCGTGCATTCCGGTGTCTAGACATGCCTGCCACATGTCTGCAAATGCAGACAGCGCTGGCTCTTCGGCTATAAACATGAGCATTGAACCCTAGAGTCGGATACGACTGTCTTTCGAGCAAAGGGAACCTTTACCTATAGATCTTGCGAAGGGCAATCAGTGCTACCGGGTGATTATTGGGAACTTACGAATGGTGCGCATCTGCGGCTTATGTGGGGTGGAGGATGGCACCAAACTAAGCTGTGTGTAGGATGATGATTATTATTAATAATAATTCGCACCAGGTCAAGCCAAGAGTAAATTGATTCCAGGATTTTAAACTACAGAACCGTGGGGTGGGGGGAGTTGCCTCCGCAGTGCCCGATAATTCCCCTTAAAAGCTCAGTGCAGCCCATTTACAGTTGGATCTCATTGCCCCAAAAGGTCGGGAGGCAGATAGGTTTAAGATCACGACTATACAGTAGGAATGGATGGTAAAGAAAAGCAAACCTCTCTTTAGAGTAGGCCTTTGCATAGAAATAGCAGGTCGAAGCTAAGTTTTAAAAAGAGATCTGCCTTACGGTCACCCTTGCTCTAAAACCACCGGTCATATTTGACTCTAGGGTTCAGTGCTCATTTCCGTTTATAGCCAAAGAGACAGGGCTGTCTTGTATCTGCAGATGTTTTTGTGGCCATGTGGCAGGCATGAGTAGACACGGAACGCTGCCTCCCAACCCTTTTCACCGAAGTGGTACCTATTTTATCTACTTGCAATTTCTTGCTTTCGAACCGCTAGGTTGGGTCTTGAACTGCTGACCCGTCAACCTTCTAGTCAACTTCAGCGTCTTAACCACTAAACCACCCCAGTCAGCTACTAAGTACAGATACTTTCAAAATGGCAGGAGATTCAGAGTCACCAGTATATCAGGTTAGAAATATTTTACAATAGGAAAAAAAATGAAAGGGAAAATAGCTAAGTTATTTCAAGAAACATATGCATGCACCATGTTTATCTTTTTTTAAAAAAAAGTAGTTTGGGGGTGTTGTGTTCTGTAAAGCTGTGCCTTTAACAATGTACCTTTGCCATGTGTTAACAATGTAACCTTTCTGTGTGCAACATAACCATCAGCAGTATCAATGTAAACCTGATAAGGGGACGCGAGCTAGTGACCACTAGATGGCAATAGCGAGCGTCCAGCTCTCATGGCTCAGATTCACCTGGTTCAGCAGCGCGGGAAGATTCCCCGCCACCTCTTCACCTGGTCAAGAAGGGCGTGACCTTCTACGATGTCACGCAGGCAGCAACCAATAGTCTGTCGACGAGCCACATTCAAATGTATAGCCAGCTGTATATATTGAGCTACTCATCCGCCATTACCACATGTTCCCCCGGATCATCATGCAATAAACCTGTGTTAAGCCAACCCTTCGGCTGTTTCATTGTCTTTGGTCCCTTACACTAAATTGGCGACGAGGATGGGATCATGGCAGCCCACGGGACCAAGACATGCGCCGGTTTCGAAATCAGGAAACCGGGCGACTGGGAGATCTTCGAGATGGACTTCCAGGCAGCGCTGATCGAGTCCGAAGTCACGGAAGAGGCAAAGAAAAGGGCCATCTTCACCAGGATGCTCGGACAAGAAACCAAAAGGACCTTGGTGGACCTGATTGCACCAAGGAGGGTGAGCGAATTCAAGGCCAAGGAACTCATGCAGATGCTGCGTGAGCACGTCCGGCCCGCCACGGCGATGTTTCCCGCTCGGAGTGCGTTCTGGAGGCGAGTCCAAGCGCCCGGGGAGACGGTCGCCGCATTCGTGGCGTCCCTGCGGCTGGCGGCCGGCCCGTGCAAATGGGAGAATGCCGAAATCACCCTCCGGGACTGTGTGCTGTGCGGCCTGAACGACGCCGAGACCCAGCGCACATTAATGAACCAAGAGCCGCCTCCCACGTTGCAGGAGGTGTCAGAGCGGCCCAGGCCGCAGAAGCTACGAAGGCCGGGGTCCAAGAACTCCAGGACTGGCGGCCGAAGTCGAGCAAGGCAGAGGCTCCGGTACAGGCGGCCCGGCGAACTTCGAGGTCGTCCACAGAGAGCAGCGACGACGAGGACGTCCGGAGGGTCCGGAAGGAGAGCCGGCGATGCGACGGCTGTGGAGCGGCCCACGACCGCGTAAAGTGCCCGTTCCGGAAGGCCGAGTGCCACAACTGCGGCCGCCGCGGGCACATCGCCAAGGTGTGCAGGAAGAAGCGCGAGACCCGGAGGAGCTCTGCAGACCGTTCCGCGGGACAGGACCACTCAACGAGACCCAAGGACGGCGCCCAGGCCACGCGGAAGCAGGACGGCGTGGGCCGCATCTCCGACGGCAGCGAGGACGACGCCCCAGTGTTCAGCGTGTCTGCAGGACACCCCCGCTATTTTGTTGAGGTACTAGTCCAAGGGGTTCCCATTAGGATGGAAATTGACTCGGGGTCCTCATATTCAATCATTTCCCAGAGGGAGTTTTTGGGAATTGCCCCCCACAAGCGACCCAAGCTCAGAGCTTTGAGGTCCACACTACGGGACGTGCAAGGGAACAGCATTCCAGTGTTGGGGGTTGGAGAATTTCAGGTTAAATTCAAGAAGCACGCCGCGTCCCTTCCCCTAGTCGTGCTCAAAGGGGGAGATTGCAGCCTCCTCGGGACTCAATGGTTCCAGCCCCTGGGTTTGTTTATTGGGGGGGTGCACGCCGTCGGGATGCACGCCATTGGGACTGATCCAATTCTGGAGGTGTGCGAGGCGCACCCCGAAGTTTTCAAAAAAGGACTGGGGAAATTCAAGGGGCCCCCAGTGACATTCGACCTGGACCCGGAGGTCCGCCCAATTCGTCTTAAACCACGCCGGGTGCCGTTTGCACTTAAGGACAAGATAGAGGCGGAACTGGACAAATTGGTGGGCCAGGGAATCCTTGTGCCTGTTGATTCCGCGGAGTGGGAAACTCCAATTGTAACTGCACTAAAGGCCAATGGGGAGGTCCGCATATGCGCCGACTACAAGTGCACCATCAACAAGGCGATCCGCCCGAATGCATATCCGGTGCCGGTAGTCAGCCATCTGCTGGCCAGGTTACACGGGGGAAAGTGTTTCGCTAAGCTCGACTTAGCACAGGCCTACCAGCAGCTTACGGTGTCCCCTGCCGCAGCTGCTGCGCAGACCATAGTCACCCATAAGGGGGCGTTCCAGGTGACGCGCCTCCAGTTCGGCGTGAATTCGGCGCCTGGAATTTTCCAGTCACTCGTGGAACGCCTCCTGAAGGGACTGGAGGGGGTGTTGCCTTATTTTGATGACGTGTTAATAACGGGGGGGAGTCGGGTTGAATTGGCCAAGAGGTTGGGGAAGGTCCTGACAATATTCGAAAAAGCGGGGCTGAGACTGCGAAAGGACAAATGCGTCTTCTTCGCAACCGAGGTTGAGTTCCTAGGGTTTTGTGTGACTCCTGAGGGAATAAAACCATCCAAGTCCAAGGTGGCAGCCATTAAGAAAGCCCCCTGCCCCACCTCCAAGCCCAAGCTGCAATCGTTCCTAGGGCTGCTCAACTTTTACCACTCATTCCTCCACCGGAAGGCAGCGGTGGCTGAACCGCTACACAAACTGCTAAAGAAAGACCAGGCATGGAAGTGGGGCGAGGACCAAGAAAGGGCATTTAGTGAGCTAAAAAGCCTCCTAGCGTCCGATGCCATACTGACCCACTTCAACCCCAAACGCCCAGTAGTTCTGACCTGTGATGCATCTCCAGTGGGGGTGGGGGCGGTGCTGTGCCACGTGTTGAAAAACGGAAGGGAGGCCCCGATAGCATTTTACTCCAGGTCCCTGTCCCAAGCGGAGAGAAACTACGCACAGACAGACAGGGAGGCACTAGCAATAGTCGCGGGGACGAAAAAATTTCACGATTTTCTGTACGGCTGCCCCTTCACCATTGTAACGGACCACAAGCCCCTGCTAGGCATCTTTACCGCAGATAAGCCCACCCCACAGATCCTGTCCCCGAGGATGCTCAGGTGGGCCATTTTTCTCAACGCGTATCAGCATGCGTTGGTCTACCGGCCCGGGAAAGAGATCAGCCATGCGGATGCTCTATCTAGGTCTCCCCTCCCCCTAATGCCCAGCCAGGTGAGCAAGGAGGAGCGGGACCATCAGGTTCTCATGATAGAGGTGCTGGATTCGCCCCCCGTAGTGCCCGCCGACATTGCCAAAGCGACAGAGAAGGACAAGACGTTAGCGGCAGTTAGCTCCTGGGTGCAGAAAGGGTGGCCGGCGTCCTCCCCAGCGGAGGAGTTTGCTCCATTTTTCAGAAAAAAGCTAGAACTGTCCCTAGAGAGGGGGTGCCTCTTGTGGGGGCAGCGGGTGGTGATTCCCACTTCCCTTCGGCCGCGGGTGCTCAAACTGCTGCACGTCAGCCACCCCGGCATCGTGCGATCCAAGGCGCTGGCCCGGAGTTACTTCTGGTGGCCCCAGCTGGACGCCGACATCGAGCACATGGTCGGCACTTGTGAAAGTTGCCAATGCTCCAGACCAGAGGAGGCCCGCCTTCCCCACAGGGAATGGGACGCGGCTAAGGGGCCGTGGTCCCGGGTGCACGTTGATTTCGCGGGCCCGTTCAGAGGCACTCTGTTCCTTCTCGTAGTGGACGCCTTCTCCAAATGGTTGGAGGTTATCCCAGTCACGAGCACCTCCTCGGCCCAGACCATTAGGCATTTGCGGAGGCTCTTTTCCACGTTCGGCATACCCGACACATTAATTAGCGACAACGCTAGTTGTTTCACGTCCTCCGAGTTTAGGGCATTCATGGAGATCAACGCCGTTCGGCACATCACCTCCGCCCCATTTCACCCGGCCACCAATGGCCAAGTAGAGCGCCTCGTCCGCACCACGAAGGACGCGTTGCGGCGCATGGGCCCCGGGGATCTGAACCTGCAAGTGTGCCAGTTTCTGCTAGGGTACAGGGTGACCCCGTTGGCGTCAGGATACTCCCCCGCAGAGCTCTTAATGCGTAGGAAACTGACCACCATCCTTATTAGGCTAGACCCCACGAGGGTAGAGGACAAAGGAAGGAACATCGGGCTGGAGGCCACAAAGAGTTTCAGTGTAGGCGCCCCCGTGCATTGCAGGAATTACGCCAGCACGGGCCCAGCCTGGGTACCGGGCGTAGTTGTGGAGCAAACCGGCCCCGTGTCGTACCGCGTGGAAACCAGTACAGGGCTCCTGTGGAGGCGGCACGCGGACCAGCTCCGACGTAGGGTCTCCGATGAGCAGGGCACAGACCAAACAGAGAAAAAATCAGCGTTAGGGTTCTCCCCCACCCGTTCAGCCCAAGGGGGAGGGAAAGGGGACCGCGGGCCCCCACCAAGGGGGGAGGAGGATGTTCTCGTAGATATCCTAGGGGATCTTTCTGAGGAGGAGGAGGAACCCGACCCCATACATATCTCACGGAATGTCCCCACAAATGCGGATACCCCTACTAAGTTAGATTTTGATTTTCAGAACCGGGGGGGTTTCGGAGTGGTCCCCCACCCGTCCAAGCGAGAAGAGGGGTTTTTCGTTAGCCCCGACTGCCCCCCGTCTGCCCACAATGGAGTTTTTCCCTTCCCCTAAGGCCGCCAGACAGCGGCAAGCCACTAACAAGTCTCCCTCTCCCATTTCAGGACAAGGGACCAGGGAACAAAGAAGCAGTAGCGCCCCCGGGGGGGGCAGCCCTCTTCACAGCCCAAACGCACATGCAACAAGCCATCTTGGCTGAGAGACTTCATCTCATCCTAGGGGGGAGGGATGTTGTGTTCTGTAAAGCTGTGCCTTTAACAATGTACCTTTGCCATGTGTTAACAATGTAACCTTTCTGTGTGCAACATTATAACTGTTGTGTTCTAATAGTGGAACCTTCCACATGTGATATCAATGTATCTGAACCAATGTAACCTTGCCTATGAGTAACAATGTAACCTTCAGCTGTATCACATAAACCCTGTAATAGGACGCGAGCTAATGACCACCAGCTGGCAGCAGCGAGCGTCCAAGCTCTCTTGGTTCAAACCCATCAAAGACCGCAGCGCGGGAAGTTTCCCGCCGCTACCTACACCTGGACAAGAAGGGCGTGACCAGCCATGACGTCACGCGGACCAGTAGCCAACGGGCTACCGTGGAGCCACATTCAAATACGCTACTACCATATATATAGAGCTGTTCGTCCGCCATTACCTCATGTTCCCTCTGTCCACCATGCAATAAACCTGAGTTAACCCAGCCTTTGGCTGTGCCTTGTGTCTTGACTCTCATATACTAAATTGGCGACGAAGGTGGGATAATGGATCCCCATGGAGCCAGGACACAGAGCGGGTTCAACATCACCAAACCGCAAGACTGGGAGCTTTTTGAGATGGACTTCCAGGCGGCACTGGTGGAACTCAAAGTCAAAGAAGACGACGAGGAAAGGAAGAGGGCCATCCTCACCCGCATGCTTGGGATGGAAACCAAGCGGACGCTGGTGGGCATCCTTGCACTGAAGAAGGTGAGCGATTTCAAAGCCGGTGACATCATGAAACTGCTGCGTGAGCGTTTCCGACCCTCGAGGGCAATGTTTCCCGCTCGGAGCGCGTTTTGGAGGCGAGTTCAAGGGCCGGACGAGTCGGTAGAAGCCTTCGTAACGGCTATGAGGGTAGCCGCCGCCCCCTGCAAATGGGACCACATCCTAGAGATGGCCCTCAGGGACGGAGTGCTGTGTGGCCTGAAGGACAAGGAAGTACAGCGCAGCCTGATGAACAAGGAGCCACCGCCCACACTGGAAGAGGTTGTAGAGGCCGCGGAAGCCGCGGAATCCACGAATGCTGGGGTAGATGAGATGCACAAGTGGCGTGAGTGGCGTCCGAGGGCCGGCAAAGCGGAAAACTCGACGCACGGGAAGTCCAGTCAGTCGGTGCATGCAACCCGACCGACTTCGAAATCGTCCTCAGAAAGCAGCGATGGCGAGGAGGTCCAGAAGGTCCGGAGAGGCGGGCGCCGCTGCGATGGTTGCGGAGCGGCCCATGAGCGCGTGAAGTGCCCATTCAGGAAAGCCGAGTGTTTCAACTGTGGACGTCGGGGGCACATCGCCAAGGCGTGCAGGAAATGGAAAGAGGGCCGGAGACAGTCGCAGGACCGTTCAGCCAGACCGGACCGTCCAGCGAGGTCCAATGATGGCGCCTGGGCCACGAGGAAGCAGGACGGCGTGGGCCGCATCTCGGACGACAGCGAGGGCGACGCTCCTGTGTTCAGCGTGTCTGCGGGACAGCCCCATTACTTTGTTGAGGTACTAGTACAAGGGACCCCCATTAGGATGGAAGTTGACTCGGGGTCCTCCTATTCGATAATTCCCCAGAGAGAGTTCTTGAGAATCGACCCCCACGTGCGGCCCAAACTTAAAGCGTTGAGGGCCACACTACGAGACGTACAGGGGAACAGCATTCCAGTGTTGGGGGTCGGGACATTCCGGGTTCGCTTTAAGAGACATTCTGCGGAACTTCCCCTAGTGGTGCTAAAAGGGGGGAGTTGTAGCCTCCTCGGAACACAGTGGTTTCAGCCCTTAGGCCTGTTCATAGGGGGGGTGCATGCCGTAGGCGAGGACCCAATACAAGCGGTGTGTAACGCACACCCCGCTGTTTTTAAAAGTGGACTGGGAAAGTTCAAGGGACCCCCTGTAGCCTTCGACTTAGACCCGGAGATCCGCCCGATAAGACTTAAACCGCGCAGGGTACCGTTCGCATTAAAGGACAAAATAGAGGCGGAACTGGACAAACTGGTGGGTCAAGGAATTCTTGTTCCTGTGGATTCCGCGGAGTGGGAGACTCCAATTGTAACAGCACTGAAGGCTAACGGGGAGGTGCGCATTTGCGCTGATTATAAGTGCACCATTAATAAGGCAATCCGCCCTAATGCATACCCGGTGCCAGTGGTCAGCCACCTTCTGGCCAGGCTAAATGGGGGAAAGTGTTTCGCTAAACTCGATTTAGCACAGGCCTACCAGCAACTCCCGGTAACCCCCGCCACAGCGGCGGCACAAACAATAGTCACACATAAGGGGGCGTTCCAGGTGTCGAGGTTACAGTTCGGCGTGAACTCGGCACCTGGCATTTTTCAGTCGCTAGTGGAACGCCTCCTGAAGGGGCTGGAGGGGGTGTTGCCATATTTTGATGACGTGTTGATAACGGGGGGGAGTAAGGCCGAACTGGCTCACAGATTGGATAAGGTCCTGACCGCGTTCGAGAAAGCGGGGCTGCGACTGAGAAAAGACAAATGTGTATTTTTCGAAACAGAGGTTGAGTTTTTAGGGTTCCGTGTCACGCCCGAGGGAATTCGGCCGTCCAAATCTAAGGTAGCCGCCATTAAGAAAGCCCCTCGCCCCACTTCCAAAACCGAGCTACAGTCGTTTCTGGGGCTTCTCAATTTCTACCATACCTTCCTTCCACGGAAGGCGTCTGTTGCCGAGCCGCTCCATCGGTTACTTAAAAAAGAGGAAAAATGGCTGTGGGGTGACGAGCAAGAAAGAGCGTTCTCAGAGTTAAAGCAACTCCTCACATCCGAGGCAATCCTGACTCATTTCGACCCCAAACGGCCCATAGTTTTAGTCTGCGATGCATCCCCGGTGGGGGTGGGAGCGGTGCTTTGCCACATGTTAAACGACGGAAGGGAGGCCCCGATAGCATTTTATTCAAGGTCCCTGTCCCAAGCAGAGCGGAATTATGCACAGACCGATAGGGAGGCACTAGCGATAGTAGCGGGAACCAAGAAATTTCACGATTTTCTGTATGGTCGGCCGTTCAAGGTCGTTACTGATCACAAGCCCCTGTTAGGAATATTCACTGCAAATAAGCCCACGCCACAGATCCTGTCCCCGAGGATGCTGCGGTGGGCTATTTTTCTTAACGCATATCAACATGAGTTAGAATACCGGCCAGGGAAGGAAATCAGCCATGCAGACGCGCTCTCCCGGTCGCCGTTACCCTTGTCGGACGACCAGAAGGCAGGGATAAGAAGAGACCGCCAGGTATTATTAATAGAGGTCTTGGAGTCACCCCCGATAGTACCGGCCGACGTTGCCAGGGCGACCGGAAAGGATAGAACACTAGAGAAAGTATGCTCGTGGGTGCAGAAGGGGTGGCCGGCGTCATCCCCAGGCGCGGAATTCGACCCATTTTTCCGAAAGCGAGTAGAGTTGTCTTTAGAGAGGGGGTGCCTTTTGTGGGGCCAACGGGTGGTGGTTCCTACGTCCCTGCAGCCGAAGGTGCTAAAGCTGTTGCACGTCAGCCACCCGGGAATCGTCCGTTCCAAGGCGTTGGCCCGGAGTTACTTCTGGTGGCCCCAGCTGGACGCCGACATAGAGCATATGGTGGGCACTTGTGAGGCATGTCAGTGCTCCCGACCGGAGGTGGCCCGCCTCCCGCATAGGGAATGGGACACAGCAAGGGGACCGTGGTCCAGGGTGCACGTAGATTTTGCTGGCCCGTTCCGTGGAACCATGTTTCTCCTGGTGGTGGATGCATATTCAAAGTGGCTGGAGGTCATTCCGGTAAAGAGCACATCCTCCGCCACTACCATTCGCCAGCTAAGGAGGGTCTTTTCCACGTTCGGTTTACCCGACACTTTGGTCAGCGATAACGCTAGTTGTTTCACGTCCGCTGAGTTCGCAGCATTCATGGAGGCAAATGCAATTCGGCATGTCACATCCGCGCCGTTTCACCCGGCCACGAATGGCCAAGTGGAACGGTTGGTGCGCACCACAAATTATGCGCTGCGGCGAATGGGCTCGGGAGATCTAAATCATCAAGTTTGCCAATTTCTATTAGCGTACAGAGTGACCCCCTTAGCGTCTGGATACTCGCCGGCTGAGCTGCTGATGCGGAGGAAACTGACGACGCTTTTGTCCAGGTTGGACCCGTCGAGGGTCGAGGACAAAGGGAAGAACATAGGTTTAGCGGTCTCGAAAGGTTTCGGCGTAGGCGACCCTGTACACTGCAGGAACTATGCCAACGCAGGCCCAGCCTGGGTACCAGGGACGATAATAGAACAAACGGGGCCAGTGTCATATCGGGTGGAAACTAGCACCGGCCTCCTCTGGAGGAGGCACGCTGACCAACTGAGGCACCGAGTGAGTGAGGGGTCAATCAGTGGGGCTCAGCGGCAGGATTCAGCGATAGGGTTCTCCCCCACCCGTTTAGCCCAAGGGGGAGACAGAGAGGGACACCAGTCCGCAGCCGGGAGGGAAAGCAGTGAGCCCGACTCATATCCTTTTGATACCCCAGTTCTATCCGAGCCCGGGGGGAGGGAAAAGGAGTGTGCAGCCGCCGCTGCCGCTTCCCCCGAAGCCGAGTGTGATTTTGATTTTGCTAGCCGGGGGGGTTTTTTGGAGTGTTCCCCCACCCATCCAAGCGAGAAGAGGGGTTTTTCGTTAGCCCCCAGTGCCCCCGGTTCTTCCCAAACAAAGCACACACCTTCCAACAAAGCCGCAGAACCGCGGCAAACCACTAACAAGTCATCCTCTCCCGTTACAGGGCAGGCAGCCAGGGAGCAAGGAGGAGGGAGCGAAGCCAGGGCAGGGCAGCCCGCGCCGAGACCCCAGCGTGTTCGAAATAAGCCACCTTGGCTGAGAGACTTCGTCTCATCCTAGGGGGGAGGAGTGTTGTGTTCTAATAGTGGAACCTTCCACATGTGATATCAATGTATCTGAACCAATGTAACCTTGCCTATGAGTAACAATGTAACCTTCAGCTGTATCACATAAACCCTGTAATAGGACGCGAGCTAATGACCACCAGCTGGCAGCAGCGAGCGTCCAAGCTCTCTTGGTTCAAACCCATCAAAGACCGCAGCGCGGGAAGTTTCCCGCCGCTACCTACACCTGGACAAGAAGGGCGTGACCAGCCATGACGTCACGCGGACCAGTAGCCAACGGGCTACCGTGGAGCCACATTCAAATACGCTACTACCATATATATAGAGCTGTTCGTCCGCCATTACCTCATGTTCCCTCTGTCCACCATGCAATAAACCTGAGTTAACCCAGCCTTTGGCTGTGCCTTGTGTCTTGACTCTCATATACTAAAATAACCTTCAGCTGTATCAATGTAAACCTGATAAGGGGACGCGAGCTAGTGACCACTAGATGGCAATAGCAAGCGTCCAGCTCTCATGGCTCAGATTCACCTGGTTCAGCAGCGCGGGAAGATTCCCCGCCACCTCTTCACCTGGTCAAGAAGGGCGTGACCTTCTACGACGTCACGCAGGCAGCAACCAATAGTCTGTCGACGAGCCACATTCAAATGTATAGCCAGCTGTATATATTGAGCTACTCATCCGCCATTACCACATGTTCCCCCGGATCATCATGCAATAAACCTGTGTTAAGCCAACCCTTCGGCTGTTTCATTGTCTTTGGTCCCTTACACTAAAGGGGGTTCCCAGGGTCATCTCCCAGAGAGTGCACTAAGCACTATGGGGTGGCTTATAGCAGTAAATGCTGTTGCTATGAGTAAAGGGGTGGAGAAACACAGCATTTCTAGGTTGAAAGTACAGTACTGTAAGTGGGGTTACATTGCATGAATGCCATAAGTGGTTCATGCTGTTGAGAAGAGTTCATTGTCCTAAACTGGAAAACCTGTAGAACAAAATCACATGACCTATAACAGTGTTCCGTGCGCTCTGGTGTCTAGTCATGCCTGCCACATGACCACGGAAACATCTGCAGAAGCAGACAACGCTGGCTCTTCGGCTTTGAAACAGAGATGAGCACTCAACCCTAGAGTCGGATACGACTGGCTTTCGAGCAAGGGAAACCTTTACCTTTACTTATAAAGGGAAATACCAAGAACTATAGGTATTATATAGCTTAGCAGAAGCTATACCTTTTCAAATATCCTCAGTAAGCATTTTGCTGCAGGTCATCACATAGGAGCAAAGGCACTCCAAGCATGGCCTGTTTGAATGTGATAAAAAATGGAGCCACTGGCTGCTGCCTTACAAGGCAAGAACAACACAGGCAATCCAGTAAAGTGCTGAGGTAGCCAGGAGGCCATCCATCACTGGCTGCCCGACAACCCTGTCGTTGCCCGAAGGGAGGGAGGGACAGTAGCTCCATTTTCACCAGTAAGCAGAAGATTGTCAAATGAGAACTCCACTATCCTTCCTCTTCCACAGGGCTTGCTTGTCCAGAAGGCAGCTGAAGGGTGGTGGTCAGCAAGGGATAACCAAGCCCTTTCTCACCTTGGCTGACCCTAGTAAAGGTAAAGGCCACCATTGCTCCAGAGCTAGTCTAGGGTTCAGTGCTCATCTCTGTTTATAGCCAAACATTGTCTGTGCTTGCAGACGTTACCATGGACATATGGCAGGCATGACTAGACATCGGAGCGCAAAGAGCGCTGTTTACCTGCCCACCGAAGTGGTACCTATTTATCTATTTGCAATTCCTTGCTTTCGAACTACTAAGTTGGCAGGAGCTAGAACAGAGACAAGAGCTCACTCCGTCATGCAGTACTCAGGTCTCGAACTTCTGACCTGCCAACCTTCCAGTCATCAATGTCAGCATTTTAACCACTAAGCCACCACAGTCCCTAGTGGAAGCCCTACTGTGCTTTAAAATAGTGTGCATTGAGTGTGATTTTAAAGTGCAGCAGGGCTTACCTTGTGTGAAGTAAGGAAAGTCACTTTTCATTCCATCAGGGGTTGGTTTTTTTTTTCTGGCTGTGTAATTGTGGCCTTTGCAAATGTCAGCTGTAGTAAAAGTAATTAGCTTTATATATGAAGGATGCTCACAAGTTGGGCATGTCAGGAAAATGCAGAAGCAAATCCAATGTTTTTTGATGTGAAAGGAGAGTGCGTTGTAGCAGAAAAGTGGCCTTCCCTTGCAGGCATCCACCTCATCTTAAGCACCCAAAACAGGAGAGCCTTAGCTGCTGAGTTGAAGGCATAACAAGATTCATAGTATACACTAGATCACAATGATGGCCAACCTTGGCACTCCAAGTGTTCTTGGACTTTAATTCCCAGAAGCCCAAGTCAACACTCCTGGTGATCAGAGCTTCTGGGAATTGAAGTTCCAGATCACCTGGAGTGCCAAGGTTGGCCATCACTGGACTAGGATGCTCAATACATCATGGAACCAGAAGGAATACAGCAGATACAGCTGCTCCCATAGAAAACATCCAGAGATTGATTGTAGTTTTTAAAACAAATGTTCAACCTACTTGTGTAAAATAAGCCAATTTATCATTTTTTAAAAATTACACAAAAATGCACTTAAAAACACCAGATTATATTGCAAAGCATTGTGCCCATCACTATCTTTGGAACCATTTGTATCAATTCCGTTTCTTTCTCTGCTCTTAATTTTTTTCTTTTCAGCTGCTTTTCTCCATTTCTCTCCAAAAATACATTGTTTCTTCTGCTGATGCCTGATCTTTACCTTTCAATGGGATACATTCTATAAAACCTCCCCATATATCTTTAAAGTGATTCATGTTCACAATCCATTGGGGGAAGGCCCATTCATCTAAAACCAAGTGCTTAGGGAATTTGGTTTTAGATTTAAAAAAACTTTTCCCCTAAAGATTGTAAAAAAAAAAAAACTAATCACTTTAAAGTTATCTGGAGTGATTTTATATATTTAATATATTCTTTCCCTCTGTTGCCTCAACATTTTTTCCTGCAGTCATGAAAAGTGAGTCTGTTAGGACAGAAAATATCTGAGGTTAGCATGTGCTTTTTTAGCATACCACATTAACAGGGTAGATGCAACAGAGTGGGGTGATGGTCCCCAAATGGATTAAATCCCACTTGAATCCATCTTGATGGAGGGCAGCAGCTTCATCAATACTGGCCTGGGGCTGATGAGGACTTTGCATGCCAAAAGGGCTCAGGACCAGAAAGTGACTCGGGGTACTGGATCAGTGGTACGGGTGTCATGCTGCTATGCAGAAGGCACATGAAAGGCCACTGCATTATATTCTCAGGATAATCTTCATGGCCGATCACCATGATGATCACCTATATCCAGATTCAGATATGGCAGAAGAAGATGAAGAAAACCTCTCTTAATGAACATGAAATTATTCTGGGATATTCCAAACCACTTCCTACACTTGTGGTAGTGTGCCAAGGCACCAAACTATAAATATGATGACCTGCCTTAGTCATGTCCATTATGTATTCCTTTGTACAGTTTGTATTTAGCACTGGGGGAAAATTAATTTCTAGAAAGATATACGAGCAGAGGAATGGTGGATACTTTTCCCCTGAGGTTCAAAACTGATTTGCTGTTGGTACTATTAAATAGTGACAGCACTTTCTACTAACAATTTAGTTCAGAGCAAACATCCTGGAGCTATCTGGGAACTGCCACGTATCAGCTATGATTTTAAAAAAAGATGGCAAGACCTTTTCACCACAGCCAAATATTTTCATCATTTGGATCATGAAACACACAAGGTTAAATAAATCAAACCCATTTAGTTTATCAAGCTTAAAGAGAAGGTTAGGAAGTCACTTGATTATAGCCATATGTACATCCCAGTGGAAAAGTACTAAATGGTCTCATTCTTTCTAAACAAAAGGTAATGTCATTGCACGAGTCCATGATTGCTTCCAAATTCCACAAAAAAATAAAATATGTGCTTTAACAGAGGGCATAACTAGTAATTGGTATACAATATCAATTTAATTTGTTGTTGTTGTTCAGTTGCATAGTAGATTTCAACCCTTTGTGACCCCATGGACCATTGCCCACCAGGCACCTCTGTCCTCCACCATCCTCCTCAAGCCGCCCAGCTCTGTGCCCAGGCCAACAATACCATCTAGCCATCTCATTTTCTGCCGCCCCCTTCTTCTTTTGCCTTCCACCTTTCCCAGCATCAAGGCTTTCTCAAGTGATTCCTCTCTTCTCATTTGATGTCCAAAGTACTTTATCTCATACCTGTCAAGTTTCGGGAAATTTCTGTCAAATAAGGGAAATTTCCCATCCAAAGCGGGAAATTGGACAGCTATGCTTATCCTGTGCTGGCCTCCAGTCTAACTCCAGTCTAATTGCAGTCTAACTAATATGGGATGATGGCGGGAAAGAGTGTCAGAAATTTCCCGAAACTTGACAGGTATGCTTTAGCTTCATCTTCACTATTTGACCTTCCAATAAGCAGTCAGGATTTATTTCTTCTAAGATCGACCTATTTGTTTTCCTCACTGTCCAGGGTACCCTCAAAACTCTCCTCCAACACCACATTTCAAAGGCATCTATTCTTCTGCGTTCAGCCTTCCTTATGGTCCAGCTCTCACAACCATACATTACCACCGGGAATACCATTGCTTTGACAATGCAAATTTTTGTTTGCAAGGTGATGTCTCTACTTTGAACTATGTTCCCCAGGTTTCTCATAGCTTGTCTCCCAAGAATCAGTCACCTTTTTATTTCATGGCTGCAATCCCCATCTGCAGTGATCTTAGATTTAATAGTGGATGTTCAATCACTGGGGGCTTCAAGTAAAGCCAAGAATGTTTCTTTCCCAAAATCCTGATGTTATAATGTGGTGTTCATTTATTCATCTCACTGGTAAAGGTAAATTAAAAACTCAGATCTTTGAAACTTTGCACTTTTTTGAAAATTAAGATTTTCTGAAAGAGTATAACTGAAAAGGGCATTTCCAGTCATAATATGTTGTCTTATGATGATGCTAAGGATTTTAAAATCCAACACAGGGTCCACTTTTCAGAAAGGTAGAAGTGTTTCTGCTCCATAACATTGAATAAATAGGATATAAAATGCCATCTGGTCTGTGGTGCTGGTGTAATAAATAAACCAGGGATTTTACTTTGCTTCACCCACCATTAGTAGAGTGAAAATAATTACCATCCAGGTATTCCAAACAATTCTGAGGATGTTTCATTTTCTTAAGATGACTATGGGTGTAATGGAGGAGCTACAAACATCAGTTCTGATGTTAAAGTTTGCATTTCAGCTTTATCACTTCTGCATGCAAGCAGGTGCTCCCTGTGCACGCACACATGCATGCATGCACTCCTTCCTACCTGCCATTTAACTCATATCTTTTATAGCTTTTTATCTTTTAACCTGCTTCTTAATTTTATTTTCTGTGTGTATTGTATTGATTGTTGCTTATTTATATGTTCATTATACATTGTGTTTTAATGTACAGTATTGTACTTATTTATATGGTATTACCAGTTGTTCAATGTCTTGTGTGACCTTCTAACCAAAAAGTCAGTATATAAATTTAATAAAATTTAATAAATTCGTATGTCACACTAAGCCTTGACTCATTCTGAGAAGAAAGGAAATAAATTGGGATTTTAATTATGGTTCCTGCTACTGTACTAGTGTGGGAGAAATGGCTTGAGCTTCTTTATCCATTCAGCATACATCCAGTCTTGATATGACAGCTGCAATAGTATGAGAATGGCAAGAAAAAGTTCAGAATGTTAATGTTTAAAATGTTTTCCATAGAAAATAGTCAGGGCTGCTACTACTATTTTCAAAGCAAGAGATACTACTGATAGACTTCATTCAAAGCTGTTGAGAAAAAACTGACTGAGGCTTTGAATTTAATGACTATACTGTATGTTGTAGGGATAACCAACTGAAGCCAAACTGCCTAAAAACTCAACTCTGTGCTTTTCATCTGAAAAACCACGAGGCATCAAGAAGGTTGCAGGTGAACTGGAATGGCACCAGGCTTGAACACTGTAACACCCCCAAATGCCTGGGAGTTACCCTGGATCAAACTCTCACTTTCAGGACCCACTGCCCAAATACCAAGCAGAAGGTTTTTGCCAGGAACAATATTTTGAGGAAAATAACAGACACAAGTTGGGGTGCCCAAACACACACATTAAGAATTTCTGCGCTAGCTTTATGTTACTCTGCAGGAGAGTATACTAGTCCAGTGTAGAACAGATCCATGCATATTATGTTGGTCCTAGTCACACAATAAAGAATTATTGCTGTATATTATGGCAGCTCTAAAACCTGCTGCATGAACTAGCTTTCAATAAAGAGACATATGAAACTATATTTACAATTTGAAGTGGCATAACACAGGTACAAGATCGCCATTTCATCTGGTAATTGTAAAAATTAGGACAGAGATGTATAGGATTATTTTATTTACTTATTATTTGTCCGTCTGTCTGTCCGTCCGTCCATTCATTCATTCATTCATTCAGAAGTGTTAGGCTGTCATTAAGGGTAAGATATTCTTAAATCAACATTTATAATAAATGAAATTATAAAAAAGAAAACAAATAAAACAAATAAAACCAACATCATAAAAATTGAAATTAAGAAAAATGCAGCAGAACTAGGTGGGAATCATGTGTTTCAAGATTAATGCTTATAAAAACATCCAAACATTTCCTAAAGTCACAGTCTTTAGCATTGTCACATGCTTTGGCATTTGTAACCATTTTCATAAGCCACCGCACACCTCAAAAAAAAAAGAAAGAAAGAAAGAAAGAAAGAAAAGGGACTGCAGTTCATTAACAAATAAATCACTACCAGGAGACTGCTGATAAATGTTATACCATTTTCAAACATAAAGATAAACAGGGAACAGATATACTTTTAGAAGCTATATCAGGCCAGTGCAATTAACAGGACTTTTAACAAAGGCTGCCTCTGGCCTTTGGGCCATTTCAATCCCACCTGCTTGGTGTTTGCTTGTCCTTAGAAGGTTAGAATCCTGATAGTGTTAAATAAAAAATAAATGATGTGACAAACTAATTATGACATGTGACTTGATAGACATAACCCTGTTTTTTAACTTCAGTTTCAGTTGCCCAATTCAGATTGTGTAACATCAAAAATATGATCTTTGTTCCTAACAGGTTAGTGCTGACCAAACAACCCTCCCATGCTCAGCTCAATGACATCCGAAGTATAAACCTCAGGAGTAGCTCAACCTAGAAGCCATGATACCTTCTGGACCAATGGACATGTCTCAGGGCCAGTCTACACTGGCTCCCCTAAGCCGGTGAAGCATGGCTTTTAAAAAGCTGCTTGAGTTTTGTTGTTGTTGGGTTTTTTTTTGGGGGGGACATTGTGATAGCAAAGGAGCAAAATGGGGCTTCAGCAAACCTATTGGTGGCAACAGTGCTTCCCGGGGGGGAGCGTTCCATCGGCTGGGAAGCATCTTCTTCGGCTGCACTATATTTTATCCCATCTCCAGCATGCTCATACCTATACATATGCACATACATAAGAGCAGTGGTGCACTGCAGCAGGTTCTGTCAGGTTCTGCAGAACTGGTAGCGGAAATTTCCCCAGGCCATGCCCACTTCGTTGGCCATGCCCACCTCCATAGCCCATAATACAGGATGTTTGGCCACACCCAAAGATTTGGTTCTGCCCCCAGATTTGGCCCCGGCCACAGAGTAGGTAGACCGTAGTAAAAAAAATTGCAGTGCATCACTGCATAAGAGCCCTCATGGCAGAGTGGTTAAGCTGCTGTACTGCAGCCAAAACTGCTGCTGATGTTGTGAATTCAATCCTTACAGGGATTAAGGTTGAGTCAGTCTTTCATTCTTCTGAAGTTGGTAAAAATAAATAAGTAAGCAAAGCAATCATACTTACACACCACCCCATAGTGCTTATCGCACTCGCTGGGTGGTTCACAAGTTAATTAGCATTTGGCCTCCAACATGCTGAGTACTCATTTTACCTACCTTGGAAAGATGGAAAGATGAGTCAACCTTGAACCCTGGTCAGTATCAAACTCACAACCTTTTGATTGCAGTACATCAGTTTAACCACTACAACACCAGGGCTCATGCTAATTACCTTGTGAATTGGCCAGAGAGTGATATATAATAAAAGCAATATGACTTTTAAAATGTACATTTCATACTAAGTTCAAACAACAATGGTGAGTTCCAATGCCACATGAGCACCGTTTTGGGTCATCGTCTTAATGCTAATGGAAACTTGGAAAGTTCCCCCAAGTTCCTTTAAGGATATTTTTAAAATCTTATCAAAAAAGTTTGCATTTCTTATCTGAACTGGGAAAAAATGATATGAAAGGTTCAGTGTAAGAGGTATATAAGGAGCACTTTGAAGCAGTGTTGCTCTACATTTGGGATCCAAGCTTCATTTATTTTGGTCAACGGCTTGGGAGTAAAGAAAAAACCATGAAGTTGCTTCTGTTGCTGGGCTTGGTAGCCCTCTCCCAGTGCCTGGTCACCAAGTAAGTACAGGGCTTACTTGTTTCAACTTGCTTTGTATGCATATGCAAAAAATGCACACTCTTGTTCGGAACCATCCTTTTTTTCTATACTTTGTTCAATCAGCTATTCCAATCAATTATCTATCTCTAATGGTGGGCTGTAAATGTCAGTGCCTCATGCAGAAGTCATTCTTGATTTGGATCAAGGAGTACTGTGCCAGTGCCAATAATGAAAATCCTAAAGCCAGATTTGCTGTACAGGTTTTGCTAAAACCAGAGGACTTTCTTCAGGCCCCCTGGCTCTCTTTCATCATGTTCCTTCTAAATCTTTCCCATTTAGGGTCCCTCTGCACAAGGTGAAATCTCTAAGGCAAAACCTGAAAGAACATGGACTGCTGCAGAAATTCCTGGAGAAACATCCTTACAACTTGGGCTCAAAGTATTTCCCCCAGGAAGGCTTCGCCGTGGACACTCAGCCTTTAGAAAATTATATGGACGTGAGTATTTTTGTTTTAACTCAGAGGATATGCCTGACATAATATGCTAGCGCTACCTCAGCTTGCTCACGGGCAGACCTTGCCTAGTGCTCATCACTGCCAAAATTATTATTTATTCCACTTACATAGAAAGTGTGCTAGGATCCAATCCTGATGTCTTGGGAACATCAGGTAGCTAATTTGAGGTGCAAAGGGGCAACAAACAGATAACCATTGCCATTGTTACATTTTTACTGTCAGGAAGTAGGACTCTGGGGTTTTTTTTAATCATTTAACATTTACTAAGTTGTTTGTTTTTGAATCAGTGGCATAGCTGTCAAGTGTCCCGTATTGGACAGGAACCTCCTGTATTTTACTCTCTTTCCCAGCGTCCTCCCGTTTTAGGAAGGCTGCAATGCCCTAATGCCGCCACTGGAGGGGTGCACAGGATAAGCATAGCTGTCAAGTTTCCCGTTTTGTCCAGGAAATTTCCCCTATATTCTAATCCAAAACTTGACAGGTATGCTCAGCAGGTACTTTAAGTACCCTGTGCATTCATATGGTAGGAAGATGTTCATGCCATTCTTTGCATGCCATTGGGCAGCAAAATATCTTGAGCTGGCCCATGATGTTCATTGCTGAGATTGGCCAGTTTTTTCATATTGCAATTACCTGCCACTGCCCTTCAGTGAGACACTCCTGCCCAGCATTCCACTTCCCACAGCTTACCCTTAGTTCCAGAATCTAATGGCTTTAGAAACAGGAACATGTGGGAGTCCATGGGATTCTGTGTTTATTCTTTTCCACCAGATTTTTATATCTACTGCCTTGGGTGAGTTTCAGTGCTAGGAAAGGGCAGTGAGCTGGCAGTTGAAATTATTCTAGTAGTTTTTAGATAAAGGATGAAAAAGCAACACTATAGGTTGAACTTAATTTATAGTATGCTATAAGTATTAAACCAGCTAGGGCAGAGGTGGCTCAGTAGTAAAGATACAGAGCCTGATAGCTGGAAGGTTGGCAGGTCAGCAGTTCGAGACCCGAGTACTGTGCAATGGACTGAGCTCCTGTCATCTGTCCCGGCTCTTGCCGACCTAGCAGTTCAAACAGAAGAAGTTGAAAGTGGATAAGTAGGTACTGCTTCGGTGGGAAAGGTAACATTACACACGCTCTGGCGTCTAGTCGTGGCTGCCACATGACCACAGAAATGTCTGCATATGGAGACAGCGCTGGCTTTTTGGTTGTAAATGAGTGTTTCCCAACCATTGGTTTTTGGACTTCAATTCCCAGAAGCCTAAGTCAATTCCCCAGAGCACTGATCAGCCAATGTACTGACTTAGGCTTCTGGGAATTGAAGTCTCCCTGTGGGGCAAGGGCCCCACATTGGGAACCACGGCTGTAAACTGAGATGAGCACTGCCAACTAGAGTCAGACAGGACAAGGCTTTCAGGCAAGGGAGACCTAGGAAACCAGTTATAGAGACTAGAAGATAGATGACTGATGGTGATAGTTTCCCAAACCCCCAAATGTAGAAGATATGAATAAAAAAAGAACTCCAGCCTGCTTTCTCCTTTCATAAACATATTTTGCAGGTTTTAACATTGTCTCAAAACCTTTAAAATGATTATTTCTAGCCTCAGACCTTCTGTGGGGATTGTATGTGGTAACAGTAATGTAATCTTAGTATTATGTCCGATTTTTCTACTCTACAGATTGAGTATATTGGCACTATCTATATTGGTACACCAGCTCAGGAATTTGTGGTCCTCTTTGATACCGGCTCTTCCAACCTGTGGGTCCCTTCCATATATTGCTCCAGCCAAGCCTGCTGTAAGTTGGGGTCCATAATTTTTGGCCTTGAGAAATAGCTGTCTTCTCTTCAGTAAATATAGTAGAGGGGCCTAACACTGCCATTAGGACTTGAGAGGGGAAAGATGCAGGCTTCTCAGATGGCTCATCCTATCAAGCAACTGAAAGATATCAGAGGTTGCCCTTTAGTGCCATGTAGCCTGGCCCAAATCTTCTAAGCTAGTCTGCCACCTTCAGGAGTGGTAGAAGCCATTCACCTGTTGCCAGAATTTAAGGAAGAGTCAACTACCAATTCATTTGCCATTTTAAGAATGGGAGATGCACCATTTTGGGTTATTGCCTCAATCAGCAAACTGCCCTGAAGTAGCTCTGAACAGAGGAAAGGAAATCAGTGTGACTTGTAGAACAGGTATAGGTAGGGATCTGTGAAACTTTCAAATGTGGGGAATCTATAAGTGTGGAAGTATTCCTAGGTGGCCCAGCTCCACATCTCAAGCACTGGCTAGAACAAAGATGTTCTTTTGAGTACTGGCCAAGCATCTCTCTTCTCAGTCACAACTAGTTTCCAAGCAAATGATATTAGTGTAGTGATGGCGAACCTTGGCACTTCAGCTGTTCTTGGACTTCAATTCCCAGAGGTCCAAGTCATGCACTCCTGCTGATCAGGGCTTCTGGGAATTGAAGTCCAAGAACAGCTGGAGTGCCAAGATTCACCACCACTGGGTTAGGGCATAGCAGGGAGCCTGGGGCTGAAGTGGCTTCCACTCCAGAAGCTCTCTTGATGATGTAGAGACCAACAAAAGATCAGAGGCTCACAAACTGGCTCATTTGCATTGCAGCAAACCACAACCGCTTCAACCCTAGTGATTCCTCCACTTACCAGTCTACCGACCAGAGTCTGTCCGTCGCATATGGCACTGGAAGCATGACTGGAATCCTAGGCTATGACACTGTCCAGGTAAATTACTGTAGCAAGTAAATTGATTGGATGTGGAAATGGAGGCTTGGCCTCTATAATGCAAATAGCAGGAGATTTTCATGGGCCATCACACAAGTTTTCTCATGTCCAATATCTTGCACATGCACACTCTTTGTGTTCCGACTAAGGATTCACAAGTAAAACTTTGCTTGCAAGCGTGATTGCTCAGGCATGAGTCTCCAAAGAATTTCTGACAGTTTCTAAAGCAGTGATATCTGTTTTTCTTCTGGATATATGATAAACAACATGCTTCTGTGTAGATTAAAACAAGTTGCACAACTCAGAAGCCTGAGAGATACTGGATTTAAATGGACTGCAGGGAAGACAACACTGGGCTCCCTTTTAAATCTTGTGGCCTGCCTAACTTACAGGCCCACTACCTAGCTGAGATCAGCTGTGCTGTCTAGCTTATCAGGTGCTTAACAAGCCTTTTGCAGTTGCAATATCAGTCAAGCAGTAAAAAAAATAAGGGATTTATAGGAGAAGGAGATTGTGACCAATCATTTCCAGGTTAGGAAACTAACTACAATCTGTTGTCCTAAGTTGTTTCTTTGAATTATGATTGCTGATTCTGGCTTGTTTCTGTAAGGCATACTTTGAACTATCAACTATTACAGATTTGGATATAAACAGTGGTGGGCATCAGCAGGTTCACACCAGTTTGCCAGAACTGGTAGCAGAAATTCTGGCTGGCCCCACCCATCCAAGTTTTGAAATAAAGTAGTCCTAATTTGGGTGCAACACGGGGCTTTCCCCCTGGCCACCCCTATACCTATCTCTCCCTCCCCACCAACTGGAGATTGTATGCATCTGCTTCCTTCTTTAGAGAACAGTTTATCTTATATATAGTTTATATGCATCACCAGTAGGTTATTCTTTTTTAACCTGAAGCAGAAAAAAGTATTAGGTATGATGCAAACGGCTACTAGCAGGACCACTAAAACCCTGTATCAGCAAAGTACTAGAATAATTTTTGTCTTCAGGTTTCATTGCATGCCCAACAATTTCTCTCTTTCCATTCAGGTTGGAAATATTGCAATCTCTAACCAGATCTTTGGTCTGAGTGAGACTGAGCCTGGCAGCTTCCTTTATTACTCCCCCTTTGATGGTATCTTGGGTCTGGCTTTTCCTAGCATCTCTGCCTCTGGTGCTACTCCTGTCTTCGACAACATGATGAGTGAAGGTTTGGTGTCCCAGGATCTCTTCTCTGTCTACCTCAGTTCGTAAGTACATTTTCCTGGGAAGAAACGTGTCTCCATTCATCGCTAGTGGACATGTGAAGTCACTCATATAAGTTCTGGGAACAGAACAGCAAAAACAACAACAACCTGGAATTGTTTCCAAGAGCTGAGATATGGCCCAGATGCCAGAAAGAATGCTAAGCTTTATGTTACAGATACTAGAGCTAAATAAAAATGTCTAAGAAATCAGCTGTGTGATGAAGGCTCCTCTGGCCTGAAGACAAATCCCAAAGCAAACTACCTTGTTAACTTACTAATTCTGGCATGTGAGAAAAGCTCTTCTGCTTTTCTCATCATCATCTGCTGATGATGAGTTATCTGTGACATACATACCACCACCATCTAACAGGATAAGCTACATGTAACAATCTCTTGACATACTGGGGTGCTGATACTGTTCCTCACCAACTTCCACAGGATGCACATGCAATTTGGGTGAAGGATAATTTTGCACAGAATTGAGCGAAACCGTGGACTAGACTTCGTGACTCATCAATTGCATTCCAGTTCTATACAATATCTGTCCAACTAGTTACATCATTTAATGAGTCTCTTGGAAAGCTACAAAATATAGACTGTAGTATTTTTGTTTTTAAGGGGAACTAAGTAAATAAGTGTAGATGTCATAATGGCTTAGGTGTCACCATGATCATTCTTGCCATCTAATTAGTCTCAAGTTTCTGAGATGGAATGAAGATTTATTTATTTAAAACATTTCTATCCTGCTTCCCTCACTCAAGAGTGAGCTGAAGCGGCTCAGCAACATAAAATAAAAAGAAAGACAATAAAAACAATTTAACATACCTATTTAAAATCCCATTTAAAACCATCTTAAAAATCCCCACCCTCCCAACACAGTTAAAAAATAAAAAGGACAAACCCAATATAGGCTAAATAAGCCAGCGGGACTGGGAAGTTGATGCATCCATGCCCCATACTCGCTGGCATAGCCATGTTTTCAGTTGTTTCCTAAATGGGAGCAGCTCCATCTGGAGGCGTAGTTCGAGTGGTAAGAGGTTCATACCTGTCAAGTTTCAGGAAATTCCTGTCAAATAAGGGAAATTTTCTGTCCAAAATGGGAAACTGGACAGCTATGCTTATCCTGTGCTGGCCTCCTGTCTAACTCCAGTCTAATTGCAGTCTAACTAATACGGGATGATGGCGGGAAAGAGTGTAAAATATGAAGTTTTGACAGAAATTTCGCGAAACTTGACAGGTATGAAGAGGTTCCAGAGGGCCAGGGCTGACACGGAGAAGGCCCTCCTCCTAGTCCCTGCAAGATGGGCTTTTTTTGCTGAAGGGACCATAACCGAGCCCCTCCGGTCTGCCCTCGTTGGATGGGTATGACACCTTGCATCATAGAATCTAGTGTACAAATTTCAGAAATCATTCCTTAACTAGGGGATGAACCCTGTTTCACCTTAGAATGAAAGACTTGCATACCAACCAAATCAACCCTAACCTAGCATTTTATCTCTCTACCTTTGACTAGTGAATCAGACAATTTATCCATTTTAATGCCTTGCATAAATATACTAAAGGTGACACTACCCCAATGGCAAACAATTTCTGGCTCTTGTTAACATCATAGAGAACAAAATAATATGGGCCATGGGGAACAAATAGTCTGACACGGCATAGACAGCATCCTATCTTTTCTTTTCACAGTGATGACGAAAATGGAAGCTTTGTAATGTTTGGCGGTGTTGATACCTCCTATTATTCTGGGAGCCTCAACTGGGTGCCTCTCTCTGCAGAGTCCTACTGGGAGATCACTTTGGACAGGTAAACACAATTGATATGCTTTCAACCTTGACCTCCCTGATCCACTCTGATCCCATTAAGAAGAATAAGGTGCAGAATGGGAGATGATGGTGATGATGGTGATGATGGTGATGACGGTGATGACGACGATGACGACGATGAATATGATGGTGGTGGCGGCAATGGTGATGGTTTAGTGAGGGAGCTAGGAATTTTCACAGAATTGGGGAGAATAAATAAGACATTCGTATCACATCTGTATGAAAAACCAAAACTAAAAGGAAGATGTGACCATTGGGAATATGTCTGTCATGAGGCCTTGTGAGCAAATAATTGTGGCTGCTTTCTTTCATAACACTGAATTTGATGCTCTCCTTTCAGCATCACCATGAATGGTCAGGCCATTGCATGTTCCGGGGGCTGCCAAGCTATCGTTGACACTGGCACCTCCCTGCTGGCTGGTCCCCCCAATGGCATTGCTAACATCCAATATTACATTGGTGCCAGTGAGGACTCCAGTGGTGAGGTAAGGAAAGAGTTGACATGGATTCCCAGAAGTACAAGAAACTGAGAGAGTGGAAGATTTGTACATGGAAAGAAAATGTAGTTTTATCCTGATTCTGACTCCTAGCATGTGATGATGGTGACTGACTTTGTAAGAAAAGGTCAGGTTGTGGACAAAGGAAACAACATGTTTGCCTTTGTCCTTCATTCCGTGACCCTTTATTATCTTTCTTCAGTGTATAAAGATGCGCCTGCCGAAGCTAGGAACTGGGTGAAGCATTATACTATAGAGACCTCCGACTCTGAAGGCTCTCTTGATTTTAAAAGCGCTTGTTGAGTGATTTAGAAAAACATATTCACAGTTATTACTTGTTCTGTTATTGGTTGGGGTCTAGACATTTCCCCCAAGAAATAACTTCTGTTAGAAGGGATTGCTTTTCCTTAGTATGCAGCCTAAAACATGTTGTTGCTAGAAAAATGTCCTTTCTGCTCAAGCATGAATTAGCCAGCAGTATCCTGTAATGGCCAGGGTACACAGAAGAAGCCTCCTTGAAGAGTGTGGTATTTTTAAACCACATTTGGGTGTACCCTGATAACAGCAACCTTGTGTTGCCAGCTAATCTTTCTCACACTAGATCAGGCGAAGAGAACTGCAGAATGAACTCACCAAAAGGTGTGGCTTCATTTTGGCAGGTTGACGTCTGACCTAGACACGGAAGACGACGAAATGTAATGGCCATACAAAAAAAAAAGCTGCCCAGATATTTCCAACAGTGCCTGCAAGTCATTTTGCCAGGAAACATGGACTCTCCAACACCTGCCTTTGTGTTTTAGACACTACCCTGTTTGTTTCATATACTGTATTTCTTTGTGAATGACAGCTCCCTGCTCAAAAGGTCCAGCATTTATTCCTAAGAAGAAAACAAAGGGAACCTCAGAAAGAAACAACAAAATGGAGACGTCTTCCACATCCACACATCCCTGTGCCTCTTTGGGGGGCCCTTGTGTGTTAAAAATGCAGCAAAGGGTTTGTGGTAGCAAAGATACAGTCTTCTCTGTATTTTGTGAGAGCATTTGAGAAAGTCTTTCGGTTAGACGGCATCTCTCCAAAGTTGCCAGACAGCATAGCCCTATGATTCTGGGAACTGCTATCCAGTAATGTTCCAAACTCTAATTGGGCTCATCCACACAGTTTACAGTGCATTTGGTTTATGCTGTCACTATCTTAACTAGGAAGCTTTACATCACAACAAGAAAGAACCAGGAAAGGCAAAGATCAGCTGAGTTCAGACTTTATCTGAGAATTAGAATGCCTTAGTCCAAGGGTGCCCAAACTATGACCCATGGGCCGGATCTGGCCCTCAAAGCCTATTGAGGCTTGAAAACCTGGCTGGCAGGGCAGGTGTGGGGTCCAAATGGATATACGGCCCTGGCTGTTGGCTCACACCAAGATAATTTGTAACCAGGAGCCCTTTCTCTGTCTCTTTTTATGCATAGGGTGGGGTGGGCTGTGTGGGTGGAATAACTAGGGTTTTTTATCTGTTTTATATGTTAGCTGCCCTGAGTCGGGTTTGCCTGAGTGGGCGGCATAGAAATTTGAAATAAAAATAAAATAAAAAATTCATCCGGCCCACAAAACCCTTGTCGCTCCCGGAAGCAGAAGTAAAACATGGGCTTCATGGGCCAGATGAGTTGGCATCGAGGGCCAGATATGGCCTGTGGACCACAGTGACCGGGCTCCTGAACCATGTGACCAGCCCACGACCCAAAAGGTTTGAGTACCCCTGCCTTAGTCCATCTGGACCAATTCCTAATTCATAAACACGCAGCTAAATGTTTTTCCTAGCTCATATGTTGTGTCGTGTGGCTAATCCTTGCCTTCTGTCTATTCCACTCCACACCAGTATTTAGTCAGTTGCAGCTCAATGAGCAGCCTGCCAGACATCATCTTCACTATCAACGGCATTGAATTCCCTGTGCCTGCCAGCGCCTACATTCGCGAGGGGGTAAGATGTCTGCTTCCTCTAGCTTAAAAACGATCTCAGAAAATGTTTGTGGAGGATCGGTGGAGGATCGATCTCTGGGAAAGAAAACAATCCAGTTCACAAAGGGAGCAAATTATGTGATTGATTGTATTATGGCATTTTGGTACTTTGTAGCCTAGGGGCAGACTCTTTCTCACATCAGGTGATACAGAATATCTCCTTTAATATTTCACAGTACCCCAAGGCTCCTGTAGTATGTCAAGAAAAAAAGGTTGCATCCTTTTGAAAACGAAGAGATACGAAGAGTTTCACCAAGTTAGGAATAGGATTTATCGAAGTTTCAAGCATTGATCCCAATCAGTATGCTATAGTAGCCTATTATATAAAGAAGAAATATCTTATCACACAGTAATTTATCACCTTAGATTCAGATGTGCACTTGATTTTAACTTAACAGTGTAATAATACAAACAAAATATACAGTACATTGCAGGGAGTGTGTGCAGTGGTGGGCATCAGCAGGTTCGTACCAGTTCGTCAGAATCGATAGCAAAAATTCCGGCTGGCCCCGTCCATCCAAGTTTTGAAATAAAGTAGTCCTAATTCGGGTGCAACACCGGGCTTTCCCCCTGGCCACGCCCACCATACCATGCCCACAGTGTGGTAGTAAAAATTTTGCGAGCCCACAACTGCATGTATCTCAAGGTTAGACTCACCAACAGAGTGCTAACCTCTGGAGGTTCTGTGCCCATAACACTACTCAGGTTATCTGACAGGTACAAAGACTCCACCCTTAATGCCATACTGTTGTTTCATGTTTCAGTCTAATGGTTATTGCACAAGTGGCTTTGAAAGCATCAGCATCCCAACTGAGGCTGGAGAGCTGTGGATCCTTGGAGATGTCTTCATCCGTCAGTACTACGTTGTCTTTGACAGAGCAAACAACCAGGTTGGCCTGGCCTCCATCGCATGAGCATGACACCATCCACTGGCACAATGATTCCTTGAGAATGTCCTTTCCTTCCTTGAGCTATGCCCACTCCCCCCAAGAGCTGTAATATGAATGACAGTAGAATAAAAAATATATAAAAGCAAACATGTTGTTTTTCATTCTCCACAGACTGGAGACACTGCCCTGTGATTTGGCATCACCAACAGAAAAGTGATGCCTTTTTTCTGTTATGTTTTTATCTTCCTAGTTTCTATGAATGTTTATTCTTCTCTGAATATTCTCATTGGCATGAGGTCAGCAACACAAATACAATTTCCATTCACCTATACCAGTGATGGTGAACCTTTTAGAGACTGAGTGCCCAAACTCAACAGGCTACTGTGCATGCAGCAGAGGGGTGCAGTGAACTCTGTGCTGGGAGGAGGGAGGAAGTGCTCTCTTTGAGCTGCTGGGCAGAGCGGCAGGGTGAACTCTGTGCTGGGGTGACAGCACTCGTGCCCACAGAGATGGCTCTGAGTGCCCACTCTGGCATGTGTGACGTAGGTTCACCACCACTGACCTATACCATAAAAGGTTTTACAACTAGTCCCCATGAATTAGACTCAATAGTGTGTAATCTTAACTGGATCACACCACTGGTTTGGACATCTTAAGAGACTCCAGCCATTTTTCATGGAGACCTAGTTCTGTCAATTTTCAGAGGAATGTTGGGCCAGTGGATATCTGAGTTTTATACCACGACACAAACAGAATATCTTTTCAACAATGGGTTTATCAAGATAATTTTTAAAAAAACTTTGTCTGAAATTCCCAGAAAGACAAATGTTCTGTCTCAAACTACACAACATATTGGCCAAAATCCCATTGCAGTGGCTCAAGTGGCTAAGACACTGACTGGGAGGCAGAAGGTCAGCAGTTCGATTCCTGAGTACTGCAGGACGGAATGAGCTCCTGTCTTTGTCCCAGCTCCTGCCAACCTAGCAGTTCAAAAGCAAGAAATTGCAAGTAGATAAATAGGGACCACTTCGGTGGGAAGGTAACAGCATTCTGTGCACTCCGGTGTCTAGTCATGCCTGCTACATGAGCACGGAAACGTCTGCAGAAGCAGACAGTGCTGGTTCTTCGGCTTTGAAACAGAGATGAGCGCTGAAACCTAGAGTCAGATACGACTGGCTTTCGAGCAAGGAAACCTTAGTTAGTTGCAGTTAGAGTAGACCAGTTTGAATCAATTGAGTCCTGGTGGTGCAAAAGTTAAACTGTTGTACTGCAGCCAAAAGTGCTGCTGATGTTGTGATTTCAATCCTGATGGGGATCAAGGTTGACTCATCCTTCCAAGGTCAATAAAATGATTACCCAGCATGTTTGGGGCAAACTTTTAATAAACTTGTGAACCGGCCAGAGAATGCACTAAGCACTATGGGGAACTATATACAGTAAGTGTAATTGTTATTGCTATCAATGGAACTTATAGAAGAGTTGATTCACTAAATCCCCATTTATTCAATGGGCCTGTTCTAGGGACTTCAGCCATTATTCACTGCTGCATTTGTTACAAATGTAAAAGTTCTTCATTTTGAACATTTGATAATTTGTTTCAAGTCTATTTCTAGGTAAATTCACATTAAATTTATTTGAATAAGCTTTCATTTGACAAATAAAACAAAATATTCATTTTTAATTGAAAATGTTCAATGCATCGGAATATCCATGTTTTACAGCAAAATAACCACATACACACACAAAGTATGGGAGCTCAACTTGACACATTGCAGCAAAGCATAGTGATCTGGGGTAAACTCACACATAAGCTCTCCAGTTATTGAGTCAAGTAGAAGTATACATACTGTAAAAGCCATTAGAAATCCAACACCAAGAAAGCCATCGTGTGCTATTTCTGCAGATCATCTTAAAACCCAAAACTGTACCGTACTGTACTTTCCAAGTATTGATATGGAAATATTTTACAATCAATATGGCACAAAAACCATTATGGATTTGTAAACATGTCCTGTCAGGAAGAATGGTTGTGTGACCCATTTTTATATTTTAATGATAATAATATTATATATGTGCTGTCAAGTCAATTCTGGCTTATGATGACCCTTTCTCCTTGGTATAGATTACTCAGACGTGGCTTACCATTCCCTTCTTTTGGGGATGCTTTGGAGCTATGTTGTTTGCCTAAGGCTACGCACAGTGATGCACTGCAAAAAAAATTTACTACCTACTCTGTGGGCTGGCCAAATCTGTGGGTGTGGCCAAACATCCTGCATTATGGGCTATGGAGGTGGGCGTGGCCAACCAAGTGGGCATGGCCTGGGGGAATTTCTGCTACCGGTTCTGCAGAACCTGCTGCAGTGCATCACTGGCTACACAAACAGGCTCTTCCATTGTGAAGAGCAATGAAGAATTGAACTCATCTCTTCTGGCTTTGCAGCATATACCTAACACGGTAGGAAAGAAACAGTTTGAGAATCTTCTCATTGGCCACCAAATAGATCTGTGATAAAACATCCAGACCAGGCTATTAACATGTGGATTTTCCTGCCTGCACAGAAATTAACCTTTTGGACTTCAAGCCTGCATTAAGGCTACTTGCTTTTAATTCAAGGTGGAAATCTGCTCACTATTCAGTACACAACATACTTTGACTGCTAAAGGTATGAGGGTCTGGCCTTGAACATTGCCTAGATGGGTAACTGCCTTGAGAACTCAAAGTTCCTCTGAAGTTTTTGTAGGAGAGTAGAATATGGGTTGCTCCCCACCCCCATATCTGCGAATTCAATATCTGTTATTTCAGTAATCTGTGGGTCTAAAAATATTCAATAAAATCCCTGAAATATTTATGTACAGTAGAACCTTGGATAAAGTCCAAACTCCATTCCACAAGTTTGGACTTTATCCGATTTTGGACTTTATCCGAATCAAATGGGTGATGCATTGGATAACATTCAAAAATGGACTTTATCCGAGGTTCCTATACCAAATACCTCGGATAATGTCCATTTTTAGCGGTTTTGGACTTTATGCAATGCATCACATGTGCATGAAAACTGCGACTTTATCTGAATCAGACTTTATCCGAGGTACCACTGTACTGTATTTCTATGGTGCATTACCAGTGCTAGCCACTAAAGGCCCCTGTCTGTAATGGAATGTTTACAAGGAAAAGAGGCAGACATTTTGGTAGCTCTCATGTAGAACCAAGGAATCATTTGAAACCCCTCTCCCACTTCTATGATTCAGGTATATATATTGAACATAGAGTTTACTGCTACCCACAGAAGCTATTAGAATGTATCCCCTGTGGATACAGGGGGAGACCTGCACATTTAAATGAGTACAGACCCTGATTTTGCATATCACTTGCCTTTAAAATTATTTTCACTGGCTTTCAAAAGTCATGGCTTGTTCTCCTCACCATGAGCAACTTTCTGAGTCCAAACAAAATATGAAGCAACCTCTCCAATGAGCAAAAGGATTGTGGGAAACTGGTCTTCTCATTATCAGCCAAGAGTCTGGAGGGGACTCACCATGACTGGCATAATACCTTTTCAGTAATAAAGAGAGGACCTGCCCATCTTTGCTGTCTGTAGGAATACCAGACTGGAGGATTAGGAAATACCAAAGAAAAAGATTAGAAGGATTATTCTGGAGATGTTCCGTACACTGGAATATCAGAATTCAGCAACGGCAAGCACAGCCTGCTCTGGCCTCCAGCTTCCTAACGGATGGTGGAAGAACCAGCACACATATATGAATCTGGCATGAGATCAGAAACACTGGACAGATCTTTATAACTAAAATCAAGGTGCAGCACTGTATGTTGGCCATACACAGTGCCGGACCTGCACCCCCTGCCCGGACAACGGCAGCCCAGCCTACCTCAACCTTCCGGAGTGGCTGGCATGGGGTACCAGCAGCGCAGTCCAGGGGCCTTCGCTCTGAAAAGGGGCCACAGAGAGGGTGCCCCCAGTACCCGGGGGCATGTCGCAGAGGCCTGGACTGCACATGCCCAGACTGGCAGTGTGCATGCATGGTGCACGCCACCCCACAAGGCACCAGGGACAGCACAGGGCCGGAGATCCGACCTTGCGCCCACCCCCGGAAGCCAGAACTGTCGAGGAGCCAGATGCCACTGCCATGCAGAGGATCCGGGTGCCGGAGGGAGGAGCCACCACCGCCAAGCCTTGGCTGGGGAAGACTCGGGGCAGCAAGGATGCCCAGGGAAGGGAGACCCGGAGCGGCACCAGATAGGCCTTCCCAAACACTTCAGGGGGGGCATGATTGGGACACCAGGGGCATTTGGGGCAGGAGGGTGAGGGTCCCGCATGGGTCCCACACATGGGTCTTGCATGGGGGCGGGGTCCATCATCAGGGGCCGGGGGGGCACCCAGCAAAGTGGGTACCTCTGCTAGTTGTCATGTGAATGTGATCAAGATGTCATGTGAATGTGATCAAAGAGGCATGTGCACATTGTACAGGGTGGCCTGTAAATCCCTACCTGGCCCATAGGTCCCTACCCATCCTCTCCGTGGGCATGCACTCCACCCCTCTGACCAGCAGTCCAATGGGAGCACTTCCTCCCTCCTCCCAGCACTGAGATCACCCTGCCCCGCTTCCTGGTAGTCCAATGGGAGCGCTTCCTCCCTCCCCCAGCAGAGCCCTACTCTCTTTGTGTAGGGACTTATAGGCCACCCTGTATATGCTCATCAGCCCCAAAGCTAATTAAGAGCCATGGATCATAGTCAGGTAATCTTAAGGAAGTTTGACTCGTATAAAGGTCAGAAATGTCTAACAAAGAACATTTAATTTTGTCAGTGGCCTTACAATATTAAAATGCCCAGAGTTTGGAGACAGAGGCATCACACCAGTCAGTCTAGTACAGAGGTATAATATTGATGTAGTGTCTCTGAGGTAGTTAAGAAAAACCTCTCCTTCCCTCAGGTTCAAGAGTGGGCTACAAGTACCATTCATACCAAAAGAAACCTCAGGGGTTATTTTAATATATATATATATATATTATTATTATATACACAGTATTTCCAAAGTGTCATCCAGCTGGCATGCCTCTCCAAAGCAGGGATGGGGTGGGTGGGATATAAATGACATTCAAGTAGAACCCACTTAGTTTCAAAATGAAAATTTACCTCCAACATAAAAAAAAGAACTTGTTTGCCTTTAAATTTCACAAATGGTACATTTTTTGTGTTCTAACTCCATCATATTAGAAATCAAAAGTTTCATAAGTCTGGTTACCAAAGCAAGAAAGGAAAATGTTCCATCACTAGCATCCATTTCAGACACACCAAGGAATCGACACCATACAATCCTTTTACATATGACCGAGCTGGAAGTACACACTTGATTTCAAAGGAAACTGGCCAACTTTCTTTCAAAGTGATTGGCCCTGAAATTTCGATATGAGCCTGCCAGCACCAACAGGACATCTGTATTAAACCTGTTGCAAGGAGACTTACTATGTGACTCTGAGCATACACAAAAATACTTTACTCGTTGGCAGCAAGCTTGAACCACAATAAACAGCAGAGGTAAAATGAGCATTAGTCCATTGTCCTGCCATACCTCTTCTGCTGGCTCTCCATTCCAGAGAATCTCTGCTGGAACTTTTAGGCTGAGGTTACATAGAATAAACCCTATTTTTGTTCTGAAGCCTAGGAAATGGGCTAGGCAAGCATGCTTAGGCCTTATATTCTCGACACCAGCTAGAGCTGAAGTAATGAACTTGCTCAGATCACCTCCTTTCCAAGAAGACAAGAAGTGGAATACGGCCAGGGATAATTTGTGGGCAAGGCAGCGCCAAAAGTGGCAATCTTATTTGCAGAGGGTTTCCCCTCACCTATGAAGTTAAAAGTGGTTACTCTCTTTCTGTTCAAAATAGTCCCGGTTTTCAAATTTAAGGATCAGCCTCAGTGAAATTATTCTCGCCACCAGAGGTCAATGCTGAATTGTTCCCTAGTATCGGATGCTGGTCCTCAGAGCCAAAATTGGTGATGTTGGGCAGGCTCCCAATATGTTCTAGTAAAGACAAAGAGGCTAGATTGGGGCTGGCTGAAGAGGATAGTGTTTCCTCTGGTGGTGGCAAAGGAAGACTGTGGGTATCTGATGGCAGAAGGAGGGAAGTGATGGAATTCCTTAATTTACCGGCATTGAGGAGAGCAGAAGGATAAACAGCTGAGGAGCCCACAGGATTACCAACTGTTCTTGTACTGAGGGAAGGAACACTAGGATGAGTGGACACAGAAGAGGCACTTGCTCCAATGGCAGGAGATCCCATACTTTCTGGCCTGTTTAGAAGCAGCAACGCAGACCCTGATTTTCTCTGAGGAGTCACAGATCGTCCTAACCAAGAAGGAGGAGGTTTGACACTTGGTGGTCTGTTGAAATGCAGCCTGTCATGTCCTCCTGGTCTGTTTTGATGAGGATCAACATTCGCGGATGCAGTTTGGCTCATGAGTGGAGTCTTCCAAGCACTGGTGTTATGTGCTGCAAAGTCAAGCTCTGGATTAGGCGTAGCAACCGTGGGACTCGTGCTGCAGTGGCTACAGGTCCTGTTCAAGATGGAAACCATGGCGTGGAAAGTCTGCAAATCTGTTTTTGATTCTCTTTCTCTGTCTTCGATGTGAGAGTAAGTTAGGCTTTTCTCTAGCGATCTCAGGTCATCTGGTGTGAAACAACAATGCACAAGTTGTGCTCTAATTATTCTGCATTGTTTCAAGTAAACCCTCTGTTTACAGACTGTGTTACAGAATGTACAAATCCCAGCCTGTAATGATCATCATATGTGTATAAACACATATATGTATACACACATTGTCTATTTCTTGTTTATCACACAGTAAGATGCAAAGATTTCCAAACATACATACTTAAACTTGTGGAATATTTCAGGCATTTCTTGCCTTAGGGAGAGGCTGGGTACAGCTTCATGCATTGGAAGAGACAAACTAAGTCCATTAAAGCTTCTGCCATAACAAATGTATTTAAAGTGCCACAAAACTCTCATTTTGTGTACAGCAGAATAACATTATGTTATGATAAATCTTGCAGGTTTCAGCCAATTTAGTTGTAAGAATAGGGAGAATTTACTTGAGAAGGACTACCAACCAGGACAGCAACAGATCCAGCCAAAAGTGAGCTACAGTATTTTGGAAATCAGTTCCTTAGTCTTCTCCATGAGACGTTTTGAAATAAAGAATGGGATTTGAGCTTTGAGCCAATTTGCATGTTAGGACATGCCTGAGTTGTAAGATATAAATAAAATGAATTGTCTTGTTTAGAAATACAGTGAAACCACTGAAAGGTGACCACCCAAGGGACTGAAGGAAAGTGGTCAACATATAAAAGTGGTTCACATACAGAACAACTGTACTGATGATATGCACGCATGCCTCATTTTATTTTATTGCTGTATTAGAGAATGTCATACAGAAACAGAGATAGTGAAAACACAGGAAAATCATTCATGCAGTACTGTATCATACAAAATCAATACATCTGCATATGTGTTGTTTTCTCATGGTTTGATCATTCTTTCTGGAAAAAAGTCAGTTTTTATGAGGATAAGTGGAGAAAGCACTCTGAGCACTGGCTGTACCACTTTCTTTCTTGTTTTTCTTCTTTTCACAATGGTTAGATCTATTGTTAATCGCACGACGCGCATGTGTCTGTGTTGTGTGTTTATTTGTTTCATTTTACCATTGGCAATTTTTTGTTGATCTTGAAAAAAAGGGGGAAATTGAAGTGGGGGAAATTTAAGTCTTTGTGCAATTTGTATTACAAAATTAGAAGATGGGGGAAGGAGCTCACTGGACAAGGAACAACGTTAAAGGAGGATATTGTGGAGGATATCACTATTGGCTCCAGGCTCTGCGGGCAGGTGGGAGCTGCCCCGTTGCAGCTGTTCCTACTCTCCGGGTCTCGCCATCCTGGAGAGCTGAAAAGGGGGAGCCGCCGACGCTGCTGCAGCCCCACACACTCCCTGCCCAGCCCCGGGAGCCCATGCCATTGGCTCCAGGGTCTGCGGGCAGGTGGGAGCCGCCTCGTTGCAGCTGTTCCTGCTCTCCGGGTTTTGCCATCCCGGAGAGCTGAAAAGGGGGAGCCACCAACACCACTGCAGCCTCACACACTCCCTTCCCAGCCCCGGGAGCCCACGCCATTGGCTCCAGGGTCTGCGGGCAGGTGGGAGCCACCTCGTCGCAGCTGTTCCTGCTCTCCGGGTTTTGCCATCACGGAGAGCTGAAAAGGGGGAGCCACCAACACTGCTGCAGCCTCACACACTCCCTGCCCAGCCCTGGGAGCCCACGCCATCGGCTCTGGGGTCTGCAGGCAGGTGGGAGCCGCCTCGTTGCAGCTGTTCCTGCTATCTGGATCTCACCATCCTGGAGAGCTGAAAAGGGGGAGCCGCCAATGCCGCTGCAGCACCGCATGCTCCATGCCCAGCCCCGGGAGCCCACGCCATCAGCTCTGGGGTCTGCAGGCAGGTGGGAGCCGCCACCCCCACAGAGGTTTCCTCTTCTGAACTTTTCTAGGTTCTATGCTCCGTTCAAGGACATTGGACTCTGGGTTTGTTGTTGGACTTTTTGGGGAGATTGCAGTTTGTTATTATATGAATATTGTATTGATTGTATTTCTTTCTCTCTCTTTTTCAATTTTGTATTATATATTTGTATTGTGTACTTATTTGCTCCTTATACTGTATTGTTATTATTGTATTTCTTTCACTTTTTTCTGCTGCTGTCTGCTGTGCAGACAGCATGCATGGGTGTAAACCACTTTGAGTCACCTTTGGGCCGAGTAAAGTGGTATATAAATAAAAAATGAAATGAAAATGAAAGTATCTCAACCACCACTATGTAACTTTGAGGACCCTGAATAGACTTAGGGTTGGAGTGCCTAAATGCAAGACCAACATGCTCAAGTAGGGACTGCTGGCAGACAACAACACATACAGAATCCAGCTCATTTACTGGTTTGCTGATTGCTGCCAGAGGCATGCACCAATGAGGACTCAGGTTTGGGCAATGACAAAGTGAAGAAAGTAGCTTCATTTTGGCAGTCCACGGTTTGATCGGGACATGAAAGACGAAGATTACAAAATGAATCCATAATTATCATTGTTAAACTGCCAAACCAAAGTCAAAAATATTGGATTCTTTGATATTGTTCTTGAAGGACATGCATTGCTATCAATTCTGCATCTCGTTTCTCTTGCGCTTGGTGTGGACTGGACTCATGGTCAAGTTTATAGAGTAAATTAATACCGCGTGTCAAGGTCCAGGTGGTCAAGATACAACTTACAGAGGTAGTCAATATAGAGAGTTGGCTTTCTATTGTGTACATATGGTGTATGTCTGGTTAATGAAAATTAGGGAGGTGGTCAACTATGGAGGTTTTACTGTATTTGCTCTTGTTTCCTGACCATTCATAATGCATGGTTTTAGTAATGTTATATTTTTAAAATATTAAAAGAACTTCCATCTAATTTATCTATACCTATAAAATCAAGCGTTAACCGTTGGAACTTCACATAGGATCCTAAGCCAGGCCCTACTAGCCCGCACCAACCATTCGTGCACATGCCCGAACTAGGTCCGCAGGTCAACAAAGGATTGAGAAATGCGCCAGTGGGGCAAGAGCCCCACAAACGCAAAAAAAGGGAAACAACTTCATTTCCCAATGTTCCTTGCACCGCACCACACCAGAGCCAATCAGGCTGTGAGGCGCAAGCAAAAGGAATGTTCGGAAACGCGCCATGGCCAATCAAAAGGAAACCGCAGGAAAAAAAAGACACACAAGCTGAAAACGCAAACGCCAAACTACAAGCCCCAGCGTCCTGCATGCCATGAGCGTGCAGAACACTGAGGAAGCTGGTGACCAAAAAATAAAAATAAAAAACACACCGGGAGCGCAAGTCCGCCGCAGCCGGACACAGCGCCTCACAGAAAAAAAGGAAAAAAACAGTGGGGGGTCAAGGGGGGGAAAAGGCACTGCCCCCCCTTGAAAGTGAACCCATTCCCAGGTAACTAAAGCCATTGGATGGCGCTCCGTCCTCTGACTTTACTTACCGTAAAAGGGTTTCGCTTTCAGCGAGGCCAAGCCGCAGGAACCAAAGCCCCCCTCCCCAATGGCGCCTGAAGCTCCCGATCGGAGTTTTCCCTTTAATATCACTGGGTGGGGGGGGTTGCGCTCCCCCTCTCTACTGGCTCCCCTGGAGTTGGGAGGGTTGGGGGGACATGAAATGAAAATGAAAGTATCTCAACCACCACTATGTAACTTTGAGGACCCTGAATAGACTTAGGGTTGGAGTGCCTAAATGCAAGACCAACATGCTCAAGTAGGGACTGCTGGCAGACAACAACACATACAGAATCCAGCTCATTTACTGACCCCAGGGGACGCAGCAGAGAGATGATTCCCCTCCACACACACATATACACACACACACACACACACCATATTAAAGAGAAGAAACCAAGGGGTTACTTATCTTAAAAATGGAGGTTTTTTTGGGGGGAATCCCCCTCTCCGATGGCTCTCCTGGGTCCAGAAGGGTTGGGGAGACAGACCCCTTTTGTCCACCCAACCCTCCCAAACCCAAGGAAGCCAGCGGAGAGGGGGATCACAACCCCCCCCCACTGATATTAAAGGGGAAACCCCAATTGAGATTTCCCTTTTAATATCAGAGGGTGGGCTGGATTCGATCCCCTCTCCTGGGTCCCATGAGTCTGGATGTTTTGGGGGACAAAAGGGGTCTGTCCCCCCAACCCTTCCAGAGCCAGGGGACATGGCAGAGAGGGGATCCCCCTGTAGGACACCCCGTTATTAAAGAGAAGAAACCAAGCGGTTACTTCTCTTTAAAAACGGAGTGTTTTTGAGCGAAAACCCCTCTCTGATGGCTCTCCAAGGCCGGCCCATGGAAAGGAACACCCCTCCCCCAACGCCACCTGAAGTTGTGTGGGGAATCCCACAGTCTGGCCAGCAAGGCCGGCCCGCGGAAAGGAAACCCCCCACCAAAGCCACAACAACAAACAAAACTTTTAAAAATAAATAAATTATTTAAATAAAAATTCCTTAAAACACAAAAAAATACAAAAAACACAAAAAACAATCAAAAACATCCAAAAATACACAGAAACAACCAAAAATAACACCAAAAACAATACAAAGTAAAAAAAAAACAAAGAAACCTTCCAACACCATTTAAAACAGCCCGGCAACACCGGGCAACCTCTGCTAGTGATAGAATAAAATGCTGCCTTGTAATTCATTATTTTAGTATTGTGCCTATATAGAGATATGTATGACTTCAGAGGAAAGAGACAAATCACTCAGATAGTCCCTGCTTATTCTGTAGGGTATCACAAACAAATGTAACAAGCATCCTTACCTTTGATTTCATTATCTTGGCAGCTGGGGCAGCAATGTGCAGGAGGGGCAGAGGGCTCGACACAGTTGCCTGGACAAAGCCTCTTCTCACAGCTCACTTCTCCAAACTTAGAAAATATAAGAGAATGCAGGAGAAATGTTGTCGACCCAGATAAATCTTGGCTAGGCAAACAGGATATTTTTTCCCCAGTAACACAGATAAATTGTAGGGAGTCTTCAACTTGCACAATGCTGTGCCCCTTCCACCTGTACGTTTTAAAAAGGAAGGACTGAAAGCCTCTCTTTCCATGTTTAAACTAATCACAGTTCCTCTTGGTATACATGCTTGGAGGTAATAAGAAATAGTGGTTAATTTAAAACTGGATATCGATGCTTTCAATCTCCTTCTCTGACACACAAAAGAGGAGGAAAGGAGGTAGGTAGTGATACCTATTTATCTAGTTGCAATTTCTTGCTTTCGAACTGCTAGGATAGCAGGAGCTGGGACAGAGACGGGTGTTCAAAACCATCATACAGTACCCGGGTCTTGAACTGTTGACTTGCCAGCCTTCCAGCTAACAAGGTGAGCTTCTTAACCACTGAGCCACTGCAGCCCCTACAAATCAGTTAGTCTCCCTAAGGCAGTGATGGCAAACCTTTTAGAGACCGATGTCCATACAGCCATGTAATGTCACCAGTGTGGCAAAGTCACGTGGATGCATGTGTATGCGCACCACTTGAGGTGCAATAGCGACACTATGTGTGTGGAAGCCCCACCCCTAGGATCTTCCCCACCCCCCATGAGTGCTCCCCAACCTCCACAGGGCGTCCCTCCAGAGGTCTCCCTCCCCCAAGAGTGCCCTCCACCTTACCTCACCCAGATGCAGTCTCCCTGCCAGGATTTCAGCCTCCCCTTTTGCCTCCCCTTTGGCAGAAGCAAGTAAGTCAAATGGGGAAGCAGCAACAGCCAGGCTGGGAGAGGCTGGGTAAGGCAGGACTTCCCCTCGATGGCACACGTGCCAGAAGAAAGACCTCTGCAGGTCATTTCTGGCACACATGCCATAGGTTCACTGCCAGGGCCCTAAGGGATTTTAACAGATCAATTTCAAAAAAATTGTATCTAAGCCTGTTAGTCTAGAGCAGGTGTGCCCAAACTTTTCAGGTTGCGGGCCAATCACATGGTTCAGTGGGCTGGTCACTATGGCCTGGGGGCCAGATGCAACCTCCAATGTCAATTCATCCAGCCCGCGAAGCCATCATCGCTCCCGGAAGTGGAAGTAAAACATGCCCATACGGGCGCGTTTTACTTCCGCTTCCAGGAATGATGATGGCTTCGTGGGCCAGATGAATAGGCATTGGGGGCCACATCTGGCCCCCGGGCTGTAGTTTGGGCACCCCTGATCTAGTGTGTGTGTGTGTGTGTGTGTGTGTGCACATGCGTGCGTGTGTGTGCATGTGTGTGAGAAAGAGAAAGAGAGATCACCAGATCACCATTTTGAATATTAATGGCTGACTAGCCCACTTTACAGAGTCTCACAGTTCACCTGGCAGGTGCAATTACTGCAGGGTTCACCTTCTGGTATAAAGTTGTGTCCATTCACCACTTTCCTTCCTTTGTAATTACAGTCTGCAGAACAAAACCGGTACAAGATAAAATTTAATAACAGCACTCATTATACCAAAACTTATTGAAATCCACTAGCAGGGGTCCCCGGCATTGCCCGGGTGTGGGACCCAACCTGGTGTGCAGGCTGCCAAGAGGGCCCCTAGCCCCTCCTTGGGAAGGGGGTGTGGAGCACGGCTGCTGAGTGTGGGAAGAGTGGGGAATCTGGGGGCCTGTGCCACGGGGCAGCAGTGGAGGGCGTGCAAGACAGGCGGGGTGGGGGAGCATCAGGCTGACTGGCAAGGGGGGTCACCGAGTGCACAGGAGCCGACACGGGTGGGCAGAGAGCGTCTGGCCAGGAGGGAGAGCATTGGGCCAACTGGCTAGAGTTGCGTGCGCTCGGTGCCAGTCCATGTGCACTCGGTGGGGGCCCCCACCCTTACCCTGGACCCTTGTCAGTCAGCCTGATGTCCCCCTGCCCGCACACCTCCCGGCTTGTGGGCCATCACGGGTGGGCTGCTGCCTTGCCGCGATGGGTGCTCTTCTGGCATTGGGAGTCTCCGGCCACCCTGCCGCCGCCATGGTTGCCAACGCTGGATGACGGCCCAGCCAGGTGACCTTGCCGTCATTGGCATAGCTGTCAAGTATCCCGTTTTGGAAACTCCTGTATTTTACCCTCTTTCCCGCCGTCCTCCCGTATTAGTTAGACTGCAATGCCCTAATGCCACCACTAGAGGTCAGCACAGGATAAGCATAGCTGTCATATTTCCTGTTTTGGCAGGGAAATTTCCCTTATTTTCAAATCCAAAACTTGACAGGTATGGTCATTGGGGGGGGCTGCCTGCCCACGGGGGGAAGGGGCAGAAAACAGAGCCAGTGGGTGGTCAGCGCCACATCTGGATTGTGCACTGTCCACTGCCCCTTACTGGCGGCCCGCATGGGCCCACCAAGAGGGCCCTGAGCCCCTCCTTGGGCTGGGCGCATGGAGCATGCCTGCTGAGCATCGGGGGGCCATGAGGGATCTCGGGGTGTGTCCCATGGGGTAGCATTGGAGGGGTCTGGGCATCGGGGGGTGTAAGGGATCTGGGGGGGTGTCCCATGGGGCAGCGGTGGAGGGTGTGCATGCCAGGAGGGGTGTGGGGGAGCATCGGGCTGACTGGCAAGGGTCCGTGGCAAGGGTCCATGATAAGAGCGGTGGGGCCCACCAAACGAAAGGGTCATATGCACCCGGGGCCGGCCCGTCTGCGCTTGGTGGGCCCCCCTGGCCTGACCACGGACCCTTGCCAGTCGGCCCAATGCTCCCCCCGTACCCCTCCTGGCATGTGCACCCTCCACCACTGCCCCATGGGACACACCCCCAGACCTCTCACGGCCCCTCTGATGCTCAGCAGGCATGCTCCACGCACCCTGCCCAAGGAGGGACTCGGGGCCCTCTTGACGGGCCCATGCAGGCTGCCAGTAAGGGGCAATGGGCGGTGGGTGATCCAGATGCAACGCTGACCACCCACTGGCTCTGTTTTCCGCCGCCCCCTCCCCTGCAGGTAGGCACTCCCCAATAACGGCAGGCACACCTGGCTGGGCCGTCGTCCTGCGGTGGCAACCGTGGCAGGAGCAGGGTGGCCGGAGATGACGAAGGCCGGCAGCGCCCGTCAGGACAAGGCATTGACAGCAGAGGCCGGAGGCTCAGAAGTTGGTGCCGCTGCCACTGAAGTTCGGAGCACCTCCCCCAAAGGCCAATGGAGCATGTGTTGTGGCTGGTGGGGAGTCGCCCATCCTGGGCTGCCCCTGGCCATGGAAGGCGCATTCCCCATGGCTTGCTGCTGGTGCGCCTGGCGGCGTCGACTCCGAACAAAGCCTCCAGAGTGTGTGGTGCCTCAGAAGGCGCGTGCCCCATGGCTGCCTGCTGGCATGCTCAGCCGCAGAATGGCCCGGCACGCCTCATGGGCTGTAACCTCAACCCCAGATTTCTGGGTTGAGGCGGAGCCCTCTATTGGGGCATGCACAGTGTAGGCCGACCTGGCCTGCTGCGCATGCCCAGTCGGTGCTGACTCACCCTCCGTCGGTGGACTTCTGAGCGGGTGGGGGTGCCCCTCACACAACCCCTTTTTTTGGCGAAGGACCATGGGGGTGCTGCCGGTACCCTTCACCGGACCAGCCAAGCACCACAGGTAGGCGGGTGCGCGGTTTCTGGGGCGGTGAGGGCCAAGGTGTCGTGGCGTTTCAGTAACAAATGCGACGACACTTTGGTTTTAGGTATATAGATATGATATAATAGATATGACAAGATAGATTAGAAGGACATTTTTCTAGCATTGAAATACAACTGTAATTCATAGCTGGAAAACTGTAGGTGTTGAATGCTGCACATAGTGTAAACCAAATTGAAATCTTTTACAGGCACATGAAAAGGGGACCTAAGCCATCAGCTGTAACACTTGGAATGTTAGTTCAAAAGGCCTAGTTAGTTACAATTTCAATTACAGGATCCAAACACATAATTTAATTTAGATTAACAATAATAGACAAATGTTTCTAATTAATGAAGCTACTTTGAACATGAGAGCCATAATCCTGTTGCTTTGCATGGCTGTGGCTAATTGAGGAGGTGCTGTTCCCAGGTTGATTGTGTAGCTAGTTGTATGACTTGCACCTTGTCAATTAGTCACTAGAGCTTCCCCAACTTCTGTCCTACATGCAGTTAAAACAACAGGATTCTTACCTAAATTATTAACTAGTTCAAATGAAACCTGATGGGGACAAATAGCATGTGCTAATGTGGTTAACTCTGTTCTCTCGGTAGCACTTCATTGTTTACTACTTCAGACTGGCTTTTTAAGCAGTTCTTATGGGCTTCCTCAAAGTGCCACTTTAGAGATGTCTTGGACTACAAACCCTATAATTCAACTGCTAGTGGGAATGCTGGGATTTGTAATCCATAATATCTGGAAAGAGGTAAATTGGTGAATGCTGCCCTAAAAAAGCATGGAGCTAATGAGCTGCTTAATGAAACTTTCTCATTGATATGAGTCTTTCCTTCTTCCTTCCCTCCATAGGACAACAATTCAGTTGTTGGCTTAGACTTCAAAAAGAATGGCCTATTTGTCTGGATTTTAAAAGATCAATAAAAATAATGTCTTTTTGGGTGTATGAGGAGCCACTAATCCCAGATATAATACAGACGTGGTTCTAGAAATTAGTCGGAAAAACAAGGATCAAGAATTCCTCAGAGTTCTTCAGAATTCTTCTACGGAAATATTTTGATTGCTTGTGAGCTCATATGCAGAAAACTTATATATGGTATTCAACAGATCATGTCTCTGCCTCTCTATATACATAAAACTGAAAAACATGGTTAAAAATGGAAATCCAGAGTACATACATAATTTTTCTGCAGCACAACCAGGTTTGCAGCAGCAGCACACCCATTCTGCTCTGATATGTGGCCATACTATATAGTGTATAATTTAATAATAACAATTATGTGCTATCAAGTTGATTCCCTCCGACATTGCACAAAAAGCCTTTACTATTTTTTAAATAAATCCATTTGTACTTGTCATCTGGAAAAGTCCAAAGACTATGATATTTACCATAACAAACTGGACAGCACTCTCCTTCTGGGTGGAAAGGATATGTACAAAAGACTAGGCAATCTACAGGAGAACAGGCCACGGAACCCAACTGTAAGGCAGAGAGAAAGAGACGATGACACAGTGGTGTAGACAGCTTTGCCGACAGTTTAAACCTGGTCCTAGCTTACCTCTCTGGAGATACACAATATATGTCACCCATTCTAGGCAGGTATTACTATTACTACTTGAACAGTAATGAGAAACATCAGAGTTAAGGCTTCATTCTGAAGGAAAAATCACTGCAAGCATGAGGCCTTTTTGGTAGCGTTTGATCAATTTACAGAAATCAAAGTAGAAGCTCCTGGCAGATGGTACAAATAGGACCACTTTACTAAGTGACTTTAGGGGCAGGATCAGTGGTGGGATTCAAAAAATTTTACTACCTACTCTGTGGGTGTGATATGGTGGGTGTGACCAGGGGGAAAGCCCTGCATTATTTCAAAACTTGGATGGGCAGGGCCAGCCAGAATTTCTGCTACCAACAATAGCGAACTGGGGCAAACCTGCTGAATCCCACCACTGGGCAGGATGGTTCCTTCCAGCAAAGACACCATCTAATTGCCATCTTTAGTAGCAAATCAGTTGTTCAATCTCGTTGTTCTGTGCAGGACAATGACAATAAAGATTTATCTTTATCTATATCTATAGTCCATCCTTGCAGCATACCAAACAGGAGAATACCCATGTCGTCAGCCTCTAGCATAGTTAATCTCTCTGAAAACAATCAAGAAGGAAGCAGCTAATGAAAATGTAGCTAAAGATCCAAACACAAAGGAACTTCTTCTTCTTTTGTGTCCAGATCAAACTTTGGACTGCCAAAATGAAGCAGGTTTCTTGATTTTGTCATTGGCCAAAATTAAATTTTCATTGGTACATGTTTCTGGTAGTCATCAGCAGACCAGTAAACGGGCGTTCACACAGCATGTTGTCATCTGCCAGCATGTTGTCATACTCCCACTTGAGTATGTTGGTCTTATATTTAGGCACTCCAACCCTCAGCCTATTCAGGGTCCTCCAAGTGATGTAGGGGAGGTTGAGTTCCTCAGCTATATCATCTTTTAATGTTATTCCTTGTTCAGTGAGCTCCTTCCTCCATCTTCTAATTTGGTTTTGTTCTTCCGTATGCTTAAGCATGTTTGTTCTTGCCATAAAGCTCTTACTGGATCTGAGCCGGTGGACTTGAGGCTTATATCCATTCAGAGAATGTCGAGGGTCATTCTCTTGCTAGTTCTCTCGGCATCTACTGCTACTTCTCTCCTTATCTTAGGTGGAATGATACCAACAAGAAGGTATATTTTCTCAAGTGGTGTAAGTTTGAGGCATCCTGTCACTATATATGCATTGCCTCACTAATAGCAATGTCAACTTGTTTTAGTGAGGAACTGAAGAGCCTCTGACTCTGCAGACAGGACCTTACTAATAGAAGGGATACTAAAGGACTGTGGGAGTTGCAGCTGAAAAATATATAGGGCTAGAGGTTCCCTGCCTCTCCATTAAAGGGACACATGCTAATCACTATGAAATATTAACCAATCATTGTATCTCAATGGCATTTTAATCCAAAACCCAGATTTATTGTCAGCATCTTCACATGGCAAACTCATGGTGATATCAATTCCTCCTCCTTTGTTTAGTAAGTATTTCCATATAGCAACACAAGACACGTATGTCTTCAACTCTTACCGAGGAACATGCTTTTCTCTTTTTGGGAAATGATACAGGCCCAAGCAACATGCTGTTGATATCTCACTTCACAGGATCTGTTATTAGGCTGGAACACTGCTTGTAGGCTGATAGCACAGAAACAGAATACTTACCAAGCAGATGCAACTTAAACAGAGGTCCAAAACAGAGGGAAAGGTCTCATTGTTGTAGTAGATCTTTCCTGCATAAGTGCACCCTGCAGTTAGGAATAAAAATAATGTATTATTTTGTCAGCTTGGGTCACATTAACTACCTGTTTATAAAGCAAAGAAAATGCCTGACTGCCTCCTAAGCAGCATGATGTGACAATCATGGCCAAGTCATGATCTTTAATTCCCCGTAGGTGGCATAGTCGTTCCTTTATAACCTAATTATAACACACCACAAATAAAAAGCAGGAGCTTAATTTAACATATTGGAGTTACTTATAGGCACTTACAGTATATCAGAAATAGTATTGTAGCACCTATAAGACTAACTAGTGTTTATATTTCACAAGCTTTGGTATGACTAGGCATACTTCTTCAGATGAATGGAGTGGCTCTGTCACATATGCATTACATAGGATTTGCACATTTGCAGTCTTCATGTGCTTCCTGGTGTTATTTCAGTCATGTTTCTTTCAACAGAAAGTCTGTTTGTTTCTCTGCCTATTATTATTATTATTATTATTATTATTATTATTATTATTATTATTATTATTATTATTATTATTATTATTATTATTATTATTATTATATTTCGACTTGTATGCTGCCCCACTTGCAACGCGACTCTGGGCGGCTAACAAAGAAATAGAGTATCACAAAATTCAGTTACAAAATATCACATTAACACAATATAAAAAACATTTCAAGAACAAGGCACTCTTAGCTTGACACTTCATACATTTTTCAAAAGACATGGTTTTGTTGTGGGCAGTGAGTGCCAGATACCTGAAGAGTGTCATGGATTTGTATTGCTTAAAAATATATTTTGTGTTACGAGCAGCCATAATCTTGTGCTAGAAGTGCAGGCTTGTGTTTTTTTGAATCTGTAATGGAGATTTCTGTGTGTTGTTCACTAAAGGAGAGGTGGCTGTGATGCATTCTGGGTTGTTACTAGGCAGAGAATGAGTTTGAGACTAAACATTCCAACCTCGTGTCTGGGGGAAATGAAACCTAATTTGTGATAGACATGTAGTACTGTGTATAGTCATTGGCTGGACTCCTTCAGAGGAAGGGCAGAGGGTGGAACTTGTGAAGGAGATAAAAAGGGAGGGAGGAAAAGAGATGCTCCTTTTTGCTCTTCACTCTTTCCACGCTATGTAAGTGTATGGGATTGTGTGATGGAATGGGTCAATATGGAGTCTCTTTGATTTTTAAACTGCCTTAGAATGTAGCTTTGCTTCTTTGCAAAGGCCTCATAATTATTTCTGCTGCACTTATCAAGCTTAGTAGAAGCGTCTCAGAGCTTCAGGCCTATGTTTTGTCTTCTTCCCCAGGTCTGGAATGTTTGTTTGCATCAACATCCCGAGCCTGTGAACACCAGACATTTGTTAGGGGAACCAGGGTATGTTTATACCATCCCTGGGCCCTAATTGGCTGTATGCTAATTAGGAGAGCCAAGCTCATGTTCTTTCTTTTAGACACATGGGTTTTTGGAATAGATTCGAGTTGGGGTTTTCTGAGAGTTACACCTCAGAAGGGAGAGAGGGGCTCTACCACCGAGTCCTGACTCCAACCCAAGATTAGTCAGGATTACCTAGATTAGTCAGGTTTTCCTCTTATTTCTGGGGGAAGGCCTAAGTGTGGATTTTTCTACTTGTACTTTTTGATTAGTATTTTTTTCTGCTGTATTCGTGTATCCTGAACCAGCGAATGAACTGCTATTTCTACAATATGCTTCAAGAACAATAAACATCTTTAATTCATCAACAACGTCTGTTCATTGGAAGAGGGGGTAAGACAAGAGTTAAGACATAAGCCACATGCTACCACACATACCACATACTACTCTCCACAATACTTGCTGGGCTCTGTTAATACAGGTATGCCCCAGGTTGCTGCAGGGTTTGCAGGACAACATTTAGGCCTCCTGTACTTAGAGTCTTGGGGAGTCCCACAATGCTGGCCAGTCTTGGAGGCTCGGAAGGAACGTGGAGAGCCCCAGGGCAAGGGTCAGGTCAAAGCCTATCTGTCACAAGTGTTTAGAACTTAGCAAACATGTAGTCGCTTTTAAGCAAAGAGGGGGCCCTCAGGGCTTCCACACTTACTTTATTATTGGTGTGTGATGTTTTAAAAGTTGAAGATTGATGTTTGAAATGTTATTGCATGATTTACCATGTCCCTGCACAGAATTTATGCAGTTAAAGTGCATTTTATAAAGAATTCTGAACATTTAAAAAATGGTTTTTGGGCTTTTTCCTGGAGTCCAGAATGGAATATTTGGTTTTCAATGCATTCCTATGGGAAAATGCATTTTGCTTAAAGAGCAACTCACTTAAAGAGTGATCCCATGGAATGCATTATACTCATTAAGTGAGGGTTTACTGTACTTGTAGACCCAACGATCTACTCAGGAGCAACAGGTCCATTATAAAGAGCAGGTAAGAATCTCGGAGCTCAGCAAGCATGCTATATAACTGTGGGGTAGATACCATTTTTATTACCTGAGAACCTGTTTTTTTTTTAAAAAAATCATATATTAAGAATTGTACATAATGAATAGAGAAAGAAAGCTGAAGTGTAAGAGGTTCAGTGGCAAATTAGCTCAGCCTTTCAGAAAAGATCAGAAAATAATACTAAAAGCACTGGTGTGGAAGAAACACAATGGGGTGTATGCAAACTAAACACAAAACAGTTAAATCTAGTGCTATGTTACAACTAGGTAAAGGTAAAGGTTTCCCTTGCTCGAAGGCCAGTCATATCCGACTCTAGGGTGCAGTGCTCATCTCAGCCAGCGCTGTCTGCTTCTGCAGATATTTCTGTGGTCATGTGGCAGGCATGACTAGACACCGGAGTGCACGGAACGCTGTTACCTTCCCACCAAAGTGGTCCCTATTTATCTACTTGCAATTTCTTGCTTTCAAACTGCTAGGTTGGCAGGAGCTGGGACAAAGACGGGAGCTCATTCCATCCTGCAGTACCTGGAAATCGAACTGCTGACCTTCCGCTTCCCAGTCAGCGTCTTAGCTACTTGAGCCACTGCAGTCCCTACAACTAGAGTAAGCCCCTTTGAATCAGTGAGGATTTGGTCAGTCAGCTCTTCTGCAAGTTGCATTGATTATCAAGAAAACCAAGATAATGGCAACAGCCCCAATCAGTCCCTGGGAAATAGATGGGGAAGAAGTAGAAGCAGTGGCAGATGTTACTTTCTTAGGATCAAATATCACTGCAGATGGGGATTGCAGCCATGAAATAAAAAGATGACTGATTCTGGGGAGACAAGCTATGAGAAACCTGTGGAATATAGTTAAAAGTAGAGACATCACCTTGCAAACAAAAATCCGCATAGCCAAAGCAATGGTTTTCCCAGTGGAAATGTATGGGTGTGAGAGCTGGACCATTAGGAAAGCTGAGCGCAGAAGAATAGATGCCTTTGAAATGTGGTGTTGGAGGAGAGTTTTGAGAGTACCCTAGATAGCGAGGAGAACAAATAGGTTGATCTTAGAAGAAATCAACCCTGACTGCTCCTTAGAAGGTCAACTAGTAAAGATGAAGCTAAAGTACTTTGGACATCAAATGAGAAGAGAGGATTCACTTGAGAAGGCCTTGATGCTGGGAAAGGTGGAGGGCAAAAGAAAAAGAGGGCGACCAAAAATTAGATGGCATCGTGGACGCAGTGGGCACAGAGCTGGGCGGGCTGAGGAGGATGGTGCAGGACAGAGGTGCCTGGTGGGCAATGGTCTATAGGGTCACAAAGGGTCAGAATCGACTATGCGACTGAACAACAATAAAATTGAAACTTCCTGATGGATTTCAGCCAATATCTGTAAAAGTGGTACCACACTACCACGTAGCATAGTTGACTGCAAGCTAGTTGTGTTAAGTTACATCTTCAACCACCTTTTTTGACAATGTAGATATTTCCAGGCCATATGCCTTGAATTACCACAGCACTACGTGTTGTGACTCTCTTCTCTAACAACAAGAGAGAACAAATTTCATTGATACCATGCATTAGCAGGGAGTCTGTCTGTGGGAACATCTAGAGCAGTGATGGCGAACCTTTTAGAGACCGAGTACCCAAACAGAGGGGGTGGGGCAAACTGTGCTGGGGGAAGGGAGGAAGAGCTGCTAGGCAGAGGAGCCGGCCGAATTCTGTGCTGGGGTGACAGCGCGCATGCTAACAGAAAGGGATGTGAGTGCCTTCTGTGGCACGTGTGCCATAAGTTTGCCACCACTGATCTAGAAGGTTAGTCATGTAAGTTTTCTGCAACAAAGCCAAGAGGGTCTTGTGGCACCTTAAAAGCCCACTGCTTCATTATAACATACACTCTACGTATCATGTGCAGAAAGTTTCATACTCGGGTTGAAGCCAGGAAGAGTGAAGAACGAGGACATGGACACACAAACAAAGGAAGAAATATATTTCAGTTTTTGTTGTTTCCATTTTTACACCACCACATAGTGCTAAGCAGTTCACAAGGTAATTATGCAAACTACCGTTTCCCCCCACCCCAAGCAAGCTGGGTACTCATTTTACCGAGCTTAGAAGGACGGAAGACTGAGTCAACCTTGAGCTCATCAGGATCAAACTCAGAACATAAACAGAGTTTTGGCTCAAAATCACTGTGCCACTAATAACAAGAACTGAGTTGGCTGACGAATTTGACATCCTGTCATTAGGAAAGTAGTTTGCTCCCAATAGAAAGAAAACAAAACCATTCTCAGAAGAGAAGATTTTTTTTACCTGCTGAGCAATCTGGACAGCATTGTCCTGGGATCTGGATTGGGTGAGGACATGTTTCCAAACAGTCGGTCCTCTTACAGCTCACGGAGCCATCTGCCTGCAACAGAAAAGAACTTCACAGAAACCCACAGCACAGATTTCTGGACAGTTGCCAGCATCAATATTCTTCACACATCAGGCATATAATCGTCACTGATACTTTATCTCCTATGCAGCAGCTATCATCTGCTCATAAGTCAGTTTTCATCCAATGAGTCCAGAACTGTTTGACTGCTCTTTGCTTATATAAGTGTGCTTTCAAAGCCCCTGGCACATAGGAAATAGTTATACAGTTTCATTTTACTAAAGATGGTTTTTTTAAACCTTAGAATTCAAATTCTAACATCTCCAAGGTCCTCTGAGAACTCAACAACCAGCCCCAGCCCAAAGCTGTCCAACTTCTCTGACATTACAGTAGCTACCAGAAGGCTTGTAACATCAGATCTACCTTCTTAGTTCTACTGTGGCTTCCAAGCACATTTTTAAAAGTTGCATTGAAGAAACCTGTGAGAGGACACAAGTTGGAGACGAAATTGCTAGACCAAATAACAAGCAGGAAAGTGTGGGATTGGCAAAGGAAAGGTCCTTGTATGTTTAAAAGTCTGTGCTACGTTTCCCTCCAAGACAAATGATTCAGTGATATCCACTGAAGATTTTAAAAGTGATGAAGTTTAGCCTTCCTTAGTGGTTATGTCAGAAATCTGTCACTCACAACCAATAAGACAACTATAATTAGTTAACCAGGGCCGTAGCTAGGGAAGGGCAGGGGGGCGAAAACCCTCCTGAGCTAATAGCCCGCCTGCCCCACCCCACCCCGGGATGCCAATGTGTGTGTGACGTTGTTGCCCCTCCTGAAAAGCCCCCCTCCCCAATCTAGATTTCCTGGCGACTGCCGCAGGATACTCCAGTGTCCACACACGGGCAAACACAGACAGAGGCTAGGGCTCTGTTGCTCACGTTTGTGGAATGAAATATTTCAGTCCTAGCTAGGATGTGGTGGCATAAGGACAACACAGTTTGCCCAACAGGAAATTGAAAGGTTAAAATTGAGTGAAGTTAGAGCAGGTTATCAGTCACCTGGCAGATGCATAACTCACAGGGATCACCCGGTGACCAGATTTGTCCAACTGGAAATTCAACTCCATTGTCATCCACAAAGCAACCTGGCCAAGAGGGAAAATGCTCTTAAACAGATGAAGTCTGAACCTCAGAACCTCATGAGAATGGGGGAATGGAGGGTGCAGTGCATGGGGTCCATAACGTAGCCCACCAGTGGACCTGTGTCTTGCTGAACTATCATATAACCCACTGAACTAGATCATACCTGTCAAGTTTTGGATTTAGAAATAAGGGAAATTTCCTGGCAAATACGGGATACTTGACCGCTCTGCTTATCCTGTGCTGCCCTCCAATGGTGGCAATAGGGCATTGCAGACTAATTAATAAGGGATGACAGCAGGAAAGAGGGTAAAATAAGGGGTTTTCCCAGGCAATAAGGGATACTTGACAGCTATGAACTAGATGTAACCTAATACCACAATGGCACATGCACCCAGGTGATGGGCACTGACATCTTACCTGTCGTAGGTGCAGTCTTTCGGCATGTGAAGCAGCACTGCCCTGAGGCCAGCACCCACTCATTTTGGGGACACTCCAGAGTGGGACAGGGAGTGAAGGAGCATTCAACTTCACCTTGCTGATGGAGGATGCAGAAGCACATTTTACACATAGTCATCACACAGATTTGAGGCTTCAAAAGATCTCTTTTTCTAGATTGTGTATAAAATGGGGGATAGATTCAGTAAATAACAAACACCCTTATTCTAATGGAGAAGGCCAGCAAACCGTCTGAACGATGGGACACAAGGGGCCTAGATAGACACTTACCCTGCACACACAGTTGGTACAATCATCACCATCCAGGTTGAATTCTGTCCCCTCTGCATAGGTCTGACCATGGAAATGGCACTCCACTATGGAAGAGGATTAGAGAAGGTCATTGCTGGACACCTGAGAACCTCTTACTGGGCAGGAATGTTAGTGGTGGCAGAAGGAAGAGCCATCTGCAAAAATGACAGCCCACCGGTCCAGATAATCCGCTTCATCCAGGACCCCCTGCAACTGCCGCATCACCACCTTCTCCAGTACCTTCCCTAAGAAAGGGAGGTTGGAGACCGGCCTGTAATTAGCTGGAACTGCTGGGTCGAGAGATTGTTTCTTCAGAAGGGGGCACACCAAAGCATGTTTTAATGGTGCAGGAAACACCCCCTCCCATAGTGAAGCATTTATTATAGCCCTGACCCAGCCTCCCGTCACCCCCTTGGAGGCTTTCACCAACCAAGTGGGACAGGGATCCAAAGGTCAGGAGGTGGTGCAAACAGCTGCAAGAAGCCTATCCACTTCCTCAGGGACAACTGGATCAAACTGATCCCAGACAACACAGCCAGACTGAGCTCTGATCCCCTCCGGACCCTCCCCATCCACGCCGGGATTAAACCCCGAGCGAATCCGAGCGATTTTCTCAACCAGATAGTCTGCAAAAACCTCAGCCGAACCCTGCCAACCGGGCACCGGCCCCTCCCGGCCAAGGTGAGACCTGGTAACCCGGAACAGAGAGGCTGGGTGATTATCCACGGAGGCAATGAGGGCGGTGAAGTATTGTTGCTTCACCACCCCCATCGCCACCAGGTAGGTCTTAATAGCAGCCCTAGCCAGTGTCCAGTCGGAATCACTCTGGGTCTTCACCTAGCGGCGCTCTTGGCGTCTCTTTGCCTGTTTAAGCTCCCGCAGATCTTCTGTGAACCACGGGGAAGATCGAACCCCACGGGCTCGGAGAGGCCGTAGTGGAGCGATTTCATCCAAGGCAGCCATAGTCAACCTGTGCCATAGGTCAACAAGCGCCTCGGAAGAATCGTATAACCGATCCAGAGGGAAAAAACCCAGTTCCCTCTGGAATCCATCAGGATCCATCAGTCACCGGGAGTGGGCCATTTTCATAGGCCCTGCCTCCCTGCGATGAACCACCGCCCCCTGGAAGTCCAAAGTCACCAGATAGTGATCTGACCATGGCACAGGTATAGTGTCTAATTTCTGTAATTTCAGATCACTCTGCCACCGACCTGACAAAAAAACTAGGTCCGGCGTGTGGCCACTGCCCCTGGTTGGGCCCTGAATTACCTGAGTCAGGTCCATGGCTGCCATGGAAGCCATGAACTCCTGAGCAACCTCAGACCCCACCCCCAGTGAAGGCAAGTTGAAGTCCCCCAGTACCATCAGCCTAGGGAACTCCAACGCCAACCCGGAGATGGCCTCAAGGAGCTCAGGCAGGGAGTCCCTTACCCTGCAAGGAGGCAGGTACAGGAGTAAGACTCCCAGCTGACCCCTAGGACCCAACCACAGAATCAGGGCCTCACAACCCGGAATTTATGGAGCAGTGGCTCTGGCGACTCCCAATGACTCCCTAGCAATAATGGCGATGCCACCGCCCCTTCCCTCATCCCTTGGCTGGTGCCAGATACCGAACCCGGCTGGACACATTTCCGATAGAGGTACATCATCCTCCGGTCTCAGCCAGGTTTCGGTGATGCATGCCAGGTCAGCCCGTGCTTCCAAGATAGCATCTTGAATCAAAGGAGCCTTATTACAGACCGACCTGGCATTCAACAGCAGCAGCCCAAGGGCAGGGTCACCCTGGATCAGTTGCTCAGGGCCTAGAGGTGAAACCAAGGGGCTAGAACGCTGAACAGATACCACACATCAGATCCGCATCCTCCGAGTGCGGCCCGCCCCTTGGTACCCGCCATATCGTCCCCTGCCCATCACTACCTCAATCCGAACCCCAGAAACCTCCTCACCTCCCGACGGAGCGCCACCCCTCTGTCCTGGCTGGCAGGATGACATTTCCATCCCCTTATTAAAAACCCGCTGTTGAGAAAACTGACCCAAACCTCTCGCCGGCCACTCGGGACAAGAAGTTGTAAAGGCTCCTCCATAGTGCCTCCTTTGGCGCCCCTGCAAGGGGCAGAGGGAGGCAGAGGAAGTTGGGCACCAAGACGCCAATGTCAAGGGTAAACCCAATTCCACTAAAGCTCATGCCAGCCACCAGTGCAGGTGTTGCTCGTGGCGCTGGTGGCGGCGGCGACCCCGCAGAAGCCCTCCACCCCCTCCAAATCAAGGGAGAAGGAAGCTGAGGGTAACAGGCAGGGGCCGCAGGTCCTTTTAAACCTGCCGCCAGCGCAGGTGTTACTCATGGCGCTGGCAGCGGCGGCGGTCCCGCAGAAGCCCTCCACCCCCTCCAAATCCAGGGAGGAGGACGCTGAGGGTAACAGGCAGGGGCCGCAGGTCCTTTTAAGTCTGCCGCCAGTGCAGGTGTTGCTCGTGGCACTGGCGGCGGCGGCGGCGGTCCCACAGAAGCCCTCCACCCCCTCCGAATCCAGGGAGGAGGACGCTGAAGGTGACAGGCAGGGGCCGCATGAAATAACATTCAATGTTATAAGAAATCTACCTGGCTCTGGCTGGCAGGGGCAACAGTCAGTTTGAGTAGAGATGGGGCACGGACTGGGTACACATTTTGGAGAAATACAGGATATGTTTCCTGCCTAGAAGGAGAACCAACAAAGATTTCAGGACAGGTGCTTGATCACTTTTTTAAAAAAAAATCTTGCTCATCTTATCTGACGTCTTCATCTTCATCAGAGGGGACAGCTTCATAATCATGGGCCCCATTTGTAAACTGTCCAGGGCTGAGTCAGGACAGCTTGCGGCAAATGCTACATTTCTCCCTAGGCACCCATCAAGGTATTTAGGACCAAAATCCAGCCAGGTTATTTTGGAACCAAAGGCACCACAAATCTTACAAATGCTTTCCCCAGACAATAAAAAGGCAATAATAACATTTTTTTAAAAAAAATAACAATTGTTCTTTTATAACAACTGGGGCTGCAGTGGCTTAGTGGTTAAAAAGTTTGCCTTGTTAGCTGGAAGGCTGGCAAGTCAGCAGTTCAGGACCTGGGTTCTGCATGACGGATTGAGTGCCTGTCTCTGTCCCAGCTCCTGTCAACCTAGCAGATCGGAAGCAAGAAATTGCAAGTAGATAAATAGGAAGCACTTCAGTATGGAAAAGATCTTGGGACATGAAAGGAGCTTCATTTGGGCGTCCCCTGAGCAGAGTTCCTCCAGCAAAAATCAGTTTCTGGATGGATTAACATTCTTGTTAAGATATGAACAGCTTCTCTAATTTTGAAACTATATGTATAAATTAAGATAGGCAATTTTATGAAAGCTAGTGTTATCTTTTGTCCTCATTTTTGATAATGCATCTCCTCAGTGGCCTTCCTCCTGAGACACCCTCTGTGAACAGCAACATGGGGAACCTCAGTCTCTACCAGAGTAGGGCAGCAAAACTACTAAATCAAATAATTACTCATTTTCAAAGCATGAAACCACACTTCCCTCAATTTCCTTGATTCCTTAAGACTCACCAAGCAAACACAAATGGTGCAGTTATCCTCAGAGAGAGAGAAAACTTCCCCCTCGGCTCTGGAAATTCCATAATAGAAGCAGCCTGCGGGAAACAGGAATGCAAAGGTTGTCTTCAGAAGGGTGGAAGCGCATGGTGGCTGATGTTCCACCTCAGCTTTCTACTCTCAGCCAAGAAGAGCTGGTCTTTACATAACAATCATTTTAAGAGTCTTTGGGCAGATGACACATATTGTCCAGCACTTCATATATGGAAGTAAGAGCAGGCTTGTCATAATATCTTGTTTTTCATATCAAGCGTAACTATCACCACCCCAAACCCCCATTACATGTCACTGAAAGCTCCAGCATATCTGCTGTATTTCTACAACAGGATTTCCTGTAAAGTTTTAAATACCAAGGAGGTTTTTTATTTACTGTACACTGAAAATAGGGTGGGTGAAACAATCTTGCTTTGCAATCTGTCAACAGGAATTCAGAAGAAGCCTTCCTGTATATGAAATGGCTGACACTGAATGGGATGGCACTTTTGATGTTCACACATGTGCATTGACAACCAGCAGTGCACAAGAGATAAGGCACATCCATCTCCCATCAAGGGATCCAATGTTGAAACAACCTTGGGAAATTAGGATAACTCCAAAGAAGGACTATTCTAGGTGAGAAGATTTTAATCAGGCACTCCCAAGATTGGTGGGTGGGTAAATGGGGCAAAGCAGGGGCAGAGACCTATCAAAGAAATCTTCAGAATAGGGACCATGTCTGGTAATCAGGGACACTTGGAGTTATAGAGCAGAGTATAGGGAGATCCACTGTTCGGGGTCAGGGAGGTCCACAAACTCAGACTTGATTTTGGAGGGTCCACCTCTTACCTTTGCAACTGGGACAACAATCCCCCTCAAGTGGTGGAACTGGATGGGAACAGACAACCTCACACTTCACTGCTTGACACAGAACTTGCCTGCTCTGCAATTAGACAAAATAGGCTCTTGTGACGATGGCAATAGAGTAGAGCAGGGGTTCCCAACATAAGGCCCATGGGCTGGATCTGGCTCCTGGGACCATTTAATGTGCCCCCCTCCCCTCTAAGGGCATCACCTTGAAGCTGTTGGGATACAATGGCCACCCCATCGTGCAAGTAGGGCAAAATGGCTGTCCATCCCTCAAAGCTGACTGGGAGAGCATGATCCAGCCCCCAGCTTGAAAAGGTTGGGAACCCCTGGTGTAGAGAAATGCAGATGGAGAAGAACACAGAAACCCAGACCACCTACCTCACAGGAACAATCCAGGCACCCTGTCTCTATCCAGTGGCTGCCGTTCTCACGAAGAACCCCACCATGCCAGCAAGCAGAAGGCAGGGCTGCAGAGGAAGTTGGTAGAGCTGTGGGACTTGGGAGAGGGGGTGTCATAATTTCCTCTTGCAGCAATGAGGGTGGCTGTGGGCTCATCTGCACTGATGGCTTGGCAGTCCTTGGCATGAAAGGGGTACCAAGGGAGGAACTGGAGGAAGGAAAGGAAGGGGTGGGAAAGGTAGCATGTTGAAGCACAGGAACAGTGGGAAGGGCTTGGGATGGAGATGGAGTTCTGGGCATACTGGGGGGAGCAGGAGCTCGGGAAGGGGGAGGGCCCCTGGGAGGCAAGACAGGTACCACAGAGTCAGGAGGAGAAAGGTGCATCAAAGTTGGTGGGTGTTGGAGAGATTGCAGGATGGGAGATGGAGCTAGGCCTGTCTTTGAAAAACCTGTGGAGCAGAGAAAGCAAGGTTAGATTAAGTTCAAAAGTCCTAAAAAGACACCCAAATAGGGTGCCTTCCAGAAGCCACAGGAGGTTCCTGTGTAAGTCTCTCATTGCATATTCACAATCACTGTTGTGAAGAATTTTTGCAGTCAGGGAAAATATGAGACTAGTTTCTACATTGGCTTCCTATCATCTAGACCATGGGGGAGAGAAAAATGGAGAAAGCAAAAGGATTTGACTTATTTAAAAAAAACACAGATGGATCTCTGGTGGGAAGGAAAACTATGGATCGGGGATATGGTAATCTAGATTGATTCCCCCCCCCCTACTATGCCAAAGTGATCTAACACTTGAGTAAGTATATCAGTGGAATGACTCAGTGTTAAACTCATTTATTCAAAATATTAAAAACTTTCTGGGACACTCAGGAGATTAATCTCTGGGGCAGGTGTTCCTGCAGTCCCTAAGCATCATGCCCCTATGTCTAAATAACACCAACAACAGACATCGCCCACCCCCATAATTTTGCAGAGTGAAACAAGAGCTCACACAGGAAAAAGGCCTATTGATTAGTTCTGGTTTGAAAAGTAGAAGCTCTCACCAGCAAAGAGTAAAAACCCTCATTAGGAGCAAAGAGAGAAAGAGATTGAGTCAAATTGCCCTTCATGTCAAGTAAAAAACAACAACATGAATTCGTCCTTTTTATATCCACAGCAAATCCTGTGGTATTTGACCATGTAGTTGCACCCACTATCTGAAAATCTCTGCTAATAGTCCACAGCCTTCCTTCCAATCCCTGCTGAATAAGTGTACCCCCCAGAGGTCTCCATGTACATTAAAACCTGGAAGAGAAACAACCCATACCTTCACAGGACACTCGATCAACACCAAGCTGATAGCCTGGCCGACAGCTGCACGTAAAACTCCCCAGTGTGTTGTGGCAGGAGTGCTGGCAGGCTCGCTTCTCACCAGGCCGGCGACATTCATTCACATCTGTCGCAAGCACGTAACATATCACAAGTTTATATCAAGCCAAGGCTGACTCACGTTTCTGACTATGCACACATGCCTGCTTCTGCATCATGAAAGTAGTTTCACCAAAAGCTGGCAGAGACACCAGTTTGGAATAGATCCACTATTTAGTGAAAGAGTGCATACTTGGCATGCAAATGGCCCCAAATTCCATTCAAAGCATCCCTTGTCCAAAGGTTCAAGGAACAAAGACGTAGAAGATCACCATTTAAGGCTTTAGAGCAGGGGTTCTCAACCTTTTTAAGCCACAAGCCGGACCACTGTCACCCACCTAAAGGTTTGACCTAAGGAAAGCTATTTACCCATTACATACCATCCTGTCAAGCAGTGAAAGTAATACCATTTTGGAAAACACTTCAGAAACTGAATAAATACATAAATAAATATTTTTTCTGCTTCCAAAGTCTAGGTAACTGTGGTTGTCACTGCCACAAAAGCTGACAGGATGCTATGAATTCTTATAAAATAAATCCATATAATTCATCCATATAAATCCATCCATATAAAATAAAATGGACTCTTAAGAAGGGAGTTTTCCTTGGATGACAACACGGTTAGACCAGTATGTCTTGATATTGTGAGGTAACTCATTTCTATTTAAAGGTAAAGATTTCCCTTGCTCGAAAGCCAGTCATATCCGACTCTAGGGTTCAGTGCTCATCTCTGTTTCAAAGCCAAAGAGCTTTGTCTGCTTGTGCAGACATTTTCGTGGCCATGTGGCAGGCATGACTAGACACCGGAGCACACGGCACACTGTTTACCTTCCCACCGAAGTGGTCCCTATTTATCTACTTGCAATTTCTTGCTTTCAAACTGCTAGGTTGGCAGGAGCTGGGACAAAGACGGGAGCTCATTCCATCCTGCAGTACTCGGGAATCAAACTGCTGACCTTCCGCCTCCCGGTCAGCATCTTAGCCACTTGAGCCACTGCAGTGAAGCTAAACATTTCTGTTTAGCTTCCCACTTAAAAGGAAGGACACTCACCTACACAGGAGTGATGGTTGCCATGCAGATAGAAGCCAGGATGGCAGGAACATCGATAGCTGCCAATGCTGTTTCTGCAGTGATGCTGGCAGGGTGTGGCTAGGCACTCATCGGTATCTGAGGTTCAAAATGGAGAACAGCATCATCAACATAATTTGTCCATCATCACTAATAATCCTATGAAAGCTGCTTTTACCAGCCTCCTGAATATTTTAAATATTCCCAATATTTCCCTCCTTCCATTTCCAGCCAGACTCACCTTGGCAGGTGTGTCGGTCAGCAGAAAGTTGCATTCCCGAGCCACATTCACACACAAAACCACCTTCTGTGTTCACACAGAGCCCCTCGCAGGAGGCACTCAAGCATTCATCAATATCTAGGAGAAAGATACTGAATATGAAACTAAGAAGGGGAAGAGATGGGTTGGGCTTTAGAGTAAACACAAAGAGGAACTGTCAAAAGTGATGGCCTTAGTGGCCATCTCTGATAGAGAAGAGTGTGTTTGTTAGGCCACAACCAGCTACATCTCTAAGAAATTTTTCTCTTTCTCCCAGTACAATACTGTCAAAGAACATGCCAGTTTCAGTAAAATCCGTACTTACGGGAAAAAAGTCTGCTCCGTAGGCTTTTGCTTAAATAGGTTTTTTATGTAACTCGAAGCAAACCCATAGGAAAAAATATATATTTTTACGTAACTCGAAGCAAACCCATAGGAAAATGATACTTTTGTGTAAATTGAAGCAAACCCATAGGGAAATGAATTTTTCTGTAACTCAAAGCAAACCCATAGGATATTGTGAAAATCGGGACATGGTTTTAGCACAAAATCATTATGTAAGTCGAATTTCATGTAAATCGGAGCATTTGTAAGTCAGTACTTCACAACCTCATATCAAAACTTGACAAATCAAAATAGGCAACTTTCATTCCTCCTGAGGTCTGCAACGCCACTGAGAATCATTAGATAAAAGGTTAGCAACAGCAGCAGCAGCAACTCATATCCGAGTATACGGTTTTTTTCTTCCTGGAAATCATTTTCAAACAGAAAAAATGCCATTGGCATAAATTTGAGTGTTGGGCGGTGGTAAATAATCTGACTCCCTAGAGGGGTCAACAACTACAGGTGGATGAGCCCCTTTAGGTGGCCATGGCAGTGGAGGAAATGCCAGTGGGCCCAATGGCAAAATGACCATAGGAGGAAACACTTCACTATTCTGATTCCCAACAGTCATGGAGGCGGAAGAGGCCAGATGGACTGGCCATGAAGGTGCACCTTGTCAATATCCTCAAGGCTGTGGCAGTCCATTGCAGTCCTGGTGTTAAATCCTGCATATCACATTTCATACATGCCGCAGGAGATGGCTCCATGATCACAGTGTGTGGGTCACTTCATAGGAAGCTGGGATCCACCTTAAACAAATTCAAATCAATGGCATTTTTCCTGTTTGCTATTCTTCTTTCAAAGTGCAACAGCAATGGGATAAAGATAGTGGAGGCAGGTTTCAGGTGAAACTGAAGCCTCTAGTCTGGACCTGCACATTGGCAGCAGTGAAAATGACTAGTAGATCTTGTATAAAGTCTGCGTGTTATGTTTGGAAACCTTTTTGAAGATGGATCATGGTGAGGAAAAGATGCCCAGTCTTTTGGGGTGGGGGCTAGGGCCATAGCCAGGATTCTAGATGTGGGTGGGCGAATATTTTTTCAGGATGGGCAACAAGCTTCATTCAGGTGTCCCCTGAAAAAATCATTTCAGCCCAGAGTAACCTCTGACACGAACACACACACCACAGGGTCATAGCCAGAGGGTGGGCAGAATGGGCTTTATATAAAGCCCACCCTGCCCACCCTCTGGCTATGGCCCTGTGGTGTGGGTGTGTGTCAGAGGTTACTCTGGGTTGAAAGGATTTTTGCAGGGGACACCCGAACGAAGCTCATTTCAGGAAAAGATGTCCAGTCTTTTAGGCTGTGTGTGTTCATGTCAGAGATTAATCTGGGTTGAAAGGATTTTTGCAGGGGACACCTGAATAAGGCTTCTTTCATGTCCTCCATCATGCAGCTCTCTGGGAATCAAACCCGGTCATTTCCAGTCACCATGCACAGTGTTTTTACCCACTGAGCCACCGGAGAGTTATTTTGGTTTACCTGCACAACGCACACCATTGGCGGTCTCAGTCATAGAGAATCCCAGAGGGCACACACGCGCCATCTCCTGGCAGCCCCCATGATTGCAAGCAAGGTCACAGCCGTACTCTCCGCAGGCACCCGGAGGATCTGAAGAAAGGCAAGAAAGGCAGGATCCAACCAAGGTACTTGTGTAATGCAGAGAAAGGGGAATTCATTGAAAGTGGACGAATCAGTGAGGTGAGGGAGATGGTGTTTAGCTATCCCTACAGCTTGTCCTTCCTTTTCTGCATTGCCCACCTAAGCCGAAATGATGGATCCATTTTGGGGAAAATAGAAACCGCAGAAGCAGAGGGGAAAACTATAGATTTGGTGGATGGTGGACTCCAGGCTGCATTTCCTTTTGTGTCATGTGGTTAATAGAATAGGAAGAAATGCAAATCAGTCCCCTCCAAATCCATAGTATTTCTCATGTTTTTCCACTGGACTCTCAGTGTAAGATTGCCCAATCCAGGGGTGTGCTGGGCACCTTGGGAGGGCAGTGGACAGGAAGTGATGGGGCGCCTATTGGGGGGGGTTGGGGGAGAAATCCTATACATTCCCATTACCTCTGCCTGCCTCTGGGTGGCACCAGTCACTGGGGTGCACCAGGATGAGTCCTTGTATCCCTGTGGGCCAGCACACCACTGGCCCAATCAGCAGCATCTCAAGACCTGACAGCAGATAGTGGAGTATTGAGATACTACATGCGTGGCCTTTGAGATGTCAGGCCCTGCACTGCTTGTACCAGAAAAAATGTAACAAATATGGTCACCAATTGTGCTGTCCTACAAAAGGCTGAGATTTGTAATTTGGCGAGGAGCTTCAGATTTTCTGCTACAGATTTTCTAATTTACAGCACAGATTTCTAAGTCTATACCTATAAAATGGTGCGTTAACCATTGGAATGTGACAAAGGATGTTGCACCAGGCCCCACTAGCCCTGTCCGAGCCTCGTGCACTTGCCCGAACGGGGTTCGCAGGTAACTGTCGGGTTGAAATTTTCGGCCCGGGGCAGGAGCCCACCGGACTCAAACAAAAAATGGGAACTTCAATTCCCAACATTCCTTGCGCCGCACTGCACCAGAGCCAATCAGGCTGAGCGGCGCAGCAAAAGGAACGTTCGGAAACGTGCCGCGGCCAATCAAAAAAAAGCCGCAGAAAAAACCGCTGCAGTAACCAAACACGCGCAGCCAAAACTACAAGCCCCAGCGTCCTGCGCGCCATGAGCGTGCAGAACGCTGAGGCAGCCAGCGCGCAAAAAGTAAAAGAATAAAAAATCCGCTGCTGCTGCGCTTCATTCCCATGGGCCACCCAGCATGGCCCATGGAAATGAAAGGCACCCCCGCCACCGCTGCGCTTCGTTCCCATGGGCCACCCAGCATGGCCCATGGAAACGAAAGGCACCCCCGCCGCCACTACGCTTCGTTCCCACGGGCCACCCAGCATGGCCCATGGAAACGAAAGGCACCCCCGCCGCCACTGCACTTCGTTCCCACGGGCCACCCAGCATGGCCCGTGAAAACGAAAGGCACCCCCGCCGCTGCTGCGCTTCGTTCCCACGGGCCACCCAGAATGGCCCATGGAAATGAAAGGTGCCCCCGCCGCCGCTGCGCTTCATTCTCATGGCCCACCCAGCATGGCCCGTGAAAACGAAAGGTATCCCCCTAAAAAAGTAAGCACAAAAACACAAACCAAAAACACTCAAAAACACAAATCAAAAATAGAAAAAGCAAACACAAAAACAGCCAAAAACAAACAAGAAAAAACACACAGACATCCAAAAAAAAACCTCAACCCCCCCCCCAAAAAAAAACCAACAACAACAACAACAGAGAGCCTACCACGAGACGTCTTGACTTCATGACAACCGGTACTCAAATGAGCAAAGAAAGGAAACACTTACCGGAAGCAACACCCAGAGGACAGAAGAGAAGAATTGTAGAGAGGAAGCAAAGCTCACCACCCCCACCCAGAGGCCACAAGAGAAAAAACATTCAAAATATTTAAAATAAAAAGATTAATTCCCAAACAAATCAAATAAGTTAGCAAAACATTCAAAAATATTCACACTAATCTCAAAAAATATCAAAAAACAAACAAACCAGAAATCACTTTTCACTCAAAAAACCCAAAACACCAAAGCAAAAAATAAAAAATGCGTAAAAATAAAGATTTTTTTAAAAAATAAATTTTAAATTAAATAAATTTAAATTAAATAAATTACAATAAAATTTGCATAAACCAAAATTAAATTTTAAATTAAAAAATTTAATTTAAAATAAAAAATTAAAATAAAATTTGCATAAACAAAAAACAAAAACCTTCAAAAACCAATTTAAAGAGCCCGGCACTGAGGAAGCCGGCACACAAAAAATAAAAATAAAACACACACTGGGAGTGCAAGTCTGCCGCAGGCGGACGCAGCGCCTCGAAGCCACAAAATCACAAAACCTTTCAACACCATTTAAAACAGCCCAGCACCATTTGTACAAGAAAAAAACCGAAACCCTTTACTGTCCAACACAATTTAAAACAGCCCGGCACCGCTGGGCAAAATATGCTAGTATATTATAAAACTACAAATATCACAGTTTCATAGGATGAAGCCAGAGGTCCCCCTCCCCTTACTCAAAACCCAGTCATATCCATCTCTAGGGCTTGGTGCTCATCTTCATTTAGAGCCAAAAAGCCAGCGTTGTCTGCATCTGCAGACATTTCCATGAACATGGCAGGCATGTTTTAGAATAGGGATGGGGAACCTGTGGATTTCTAGATATTGTTTGATTAGCTATGATTGGACTACAACACATTCCATCGTCCCTACCAATACTGACCGCATTGGACAGGGGGTGAAGTTCAACATGGGGAGGGGGCACAGATTTTCCACTGTAGCTTTTGATTTTCAGAGATTCCACATCAGCTAAACTAAATGTTGCATAGAGTGGAGAATGTTAGACATTAGCCTCTCCCATTCTGGTACCTTTAAGATGAATTAATTAAAATATTCACCATTCCCAACTGCAGATAATGGAACTTTGTAGTTCAGCACAACTACAATGGACTGACTGGGAGAGGCTGCTGTAGATAGCACCGGTGTGTGTGTGCTATATTCTCCTATGCGCACACACTGATCAGAACAGTATTACACTGTCAACTGACAAAGCAGGTTATTTCCCCCTAAACCAGGGGTTCCCAAACTTTTCACACTGTGGGCCAGACCATGCCCCCAGACAGCTGATCGGGCCACTCATGTGGTTCCTCCCACCATAAACGCTGCCATAAAATGTGTCCGCAGCTGTCGTAATCATGTTTATGCCAGCTGTAGGTGCATTTACGGCAGCATTTACGGCAGGCGCAGGTGTGTTTACACATGAGTGGGCATGTTTTACAGCTGCTGTAAACACGTCCGCTTCTTCTTCCAGGAGTGGTGGACCACATGAAATGGTGCTGTGGGCCGGGGTTGGCCCATGGGCAGTAGTTTGGCCACCCCTGCCCTAAACTATGTTTCTTCCCTATTTTTTTTCTAGTGATGCTATTTGAAAAAGTCACAAGTTTTTTTAAAAAAAAAATAAGTAATGCAACAGTGTTGGAAAAAACAACATCAGCAGATTTCTACTTACCTATTAAGAGAAGTGCAGAAATTATTACTATTTACCTATTGATTAAAGTGCAGCAGCCATTGATGTTATAGTAGTTTTTAAACCGATTACTTGGTCACCTTTGCCCTCCAACCACCAAAGTTTACACCTCCCCAAGCCCAGAAATAGAAGGCTGATTTGCAAACCAATTCAATGGCAGCATTCCACATAAGTCTCCTTACCTTGGCAGGTGATTCCCTGTCCTCCATCCCTACATGAGCAGACATTGGGAGCAATGCAGAAACCACTGCCACAGCCAAATGAACAAAGTGCTGCAAAAGAAGACAAGTAAGGTGTTGATCTGGCCAAGCATGAATGATAAGCTCCCCTCAACCAGGTAGAGGATGACATCTCCAACCCCAAGAGCCAAAGAGCCCAGGGAAGGGGACAACCTGGTATGCTCAAAGCACATCTACACTCACAGCAGCTACAGCTTCTCTTGAAAGAAGGAGGACACTGTTTCTGGGAACAATTTGAAAAGCACATTCCCTAGGCAATGTGACTCTGGGCTGTCTTATGGTGATGTATTAAGTTGGGATGTAATGTTTGGGACCATGGAAACACCCACTCCCATAATCTCTCATTCATTAATTCATTAATTCAAATACAATTGGGATGGTTAGATGGGATCTAAATTAAAAAAACCTAATCTAGTCACAATAGACTGTAATTGCTCAAGACTGAGACCCTTGGAGATCTCTTGCTGCTCAATACTGTATACTACGTAGCATGGGATGATCTAAGTAAGTAAGTTACAATAGAAGTTAGGAATGTTTTGTCAGGAGGCTGGGCATTAATGATGCTGTCTGCCTGTAAAACAGGGCTAGGTAGTTTTGATGTTTCTGGGAGCCTCCTCCAAGGTCTGCACAGACCAATGAAAATAGCACGCACACACGCACACACGCACACATGCATGCACACAATAAAACGGGAAGCTAGAAATCCATCTCCAGCTTTGAAAAGGGATATTTTTATATCTGTTAACAATGCTGGATCCCCCTGCAACTTATTTCAAAGCTAACGTGTACTTTCTGTGAATCAGCCCTGCCCATTTTGCTTCTGTTTCGGAGTCCCCCACTGCTGGAGGCTTTTATTGTTTTAAAGCAAAAACCATTTGAAAAGCACTTTCCCTGTGTGAGTGTTTGTTTCATCCTACAAAAGGATGGGCAATGTGACTGGGGTGTGTTATTAAGTTGGGGTGTAATGTTTTGGGACCATGGGAACACCCACTCCTGTAATCTTTCTCCTTAGCAACCCTTCCCCTCCAAAAAAGAGAAGAAAAACAGTTAAGAAAGGAGAGCCCTGAATCGACACGGTGGTATTAAAGGAAGAGGGGCTGTAGGCTATGGATGCTTATCAAATCGCATTGGATAGAGGGCCAGTGTGGACACTGTGGTTTTAGTTAATCTCTTCAGAGTCACCTCAGAATCTCTCCTGAAAGTTCCCACAATCTCTTCAGATTCACCTCAGAATCTCTTCAGATTCTCTCTCTCAGAAAGTTTTTCTCAGCCTCTCTGAAAGTTTACCTCAGACTCTCTCTTCTCTTTAGAAAGTCTTTTTTCTCCAGTTCTTTAGAATCTCCCTAAAGTTCTTTTCAAGTTCTCCTCAGAAAAAAAAACCTCTTTCCTTTTTATACCTCACCATCCCCCTCCTGCTTTATCTCATTTACATAACCCAATCAGATACAGTGGTCCCTCGATTAACGATGCATTCGAATAATGTCATTTTTGATTAACAACGCTACTGACGCACCCACGTGAGCATTTGAATAATGACAAAAAAGTCGTTGTTCGAATAACGATGGTAAAAATACCATCGTTATTTGAATAATGACGTTTTGTCATCATTCAAATAATGTTGTTATTTGAATAACAATGGTATTTTTACCATTGTTATTTGAATAATGACATTTTTGTGGTTATTCAAATAACGACGCTACTTGGGGAACCAAATAACGTCATTAATCAAGGGTCCACTGTACATCCCTGTATCCTTAATGTCTTCTGCCCAGCAACAGGGTGTTAGAATCCAGCACCTTCCCTCTCTGTTATATATACAGAGAGATATAACAAAGTTTAACTAACGTATGAACTTTTAACTACTTTTGGTGTAACTTGTGAACCCATGGTAGACTCTACCATGACACCCTTCCCCTCCAAAAAAGAAGAAAAATAGATAAGAAAGGAGAGTCATGAATCACCACAGTGGTATTAAAGGAAGAGGAGATGTAGGCTATAGGCGCTTATCAAATCGCATTGGATAGAGGGCCAGTGTGGACACTGACATCCAAACAATCTGGGGTCTTAGTGTGATCACCTAAAATAAATAGCCATAAAAGTGACTGTAAGTCAAAACACCCTAAAAACTTGGGGCATGGTTTTTAAAAGATAATTCATTGTTTTTATTGTTCCTACTACTTAGGAAATTAATTTGTCAATGTTACTTCTCATTGAAGGATGATATTAATTTTTAAAATATGCCCCACATCTCCCCAAATGACTTCTTCAGCACTGTTTTAGGAATAATGAGGAAGTGTTACTTGGCAACTCCCCAAAGGAAAAATGGCACAACCACTACATTATGTCACAAAAGGACCATTGTTACATCATTATTGTTCCTCCAACTCATGTTTCATATTTAACATTGTTACTTGTTATAGATGACTTCTATGCTATCAGAGGTATCCCATTGTATGCACTGGTATTTATTCTGAAGAAAGTAGCCGTAAGTATCCTATTTTGTGCATAAATACAAGCTTAGTTTGATTCTGTAGGCCCATTATCATCATAAATAAAGGCTAAGAGCACACTAAGAATTCTTCAATATTGGTCTCTTGTTCCATTACAGAACTACAACCCTCATGCCATGGTCTGGATGCCAGAATTTATTGCAAGATGAAAATCACAGCTGCCTTTTTTCCTTTGTAAATAGCAAGTCAGCACTATCTGGAAGTATCCTCAGAACATAAGTGCAGACTATAAGTCAATTCAGTGACTCCTATCAATCTTTCTCCCACAAAATTATCTCCATCTTCCATAGTTTTCACATGGGCATTTTGGGACATCTGTCACCACACAGAAGGCCCATCTTCAGGTCTGGGCAGAGCAACCATGCCTATAGTCATGTCTAGCAAAAACAGTTGCTGTACTGACTGTCGCTATCTTCAAGGACCAGATTCTCGAAATGAACAAGAGCAGATGAAGCAGCCACTAAAGATTCAGCAGCTGGGTCTTATATGTCATTGTGCAGACAAATGAACAACTCAACTGGAGAGCACCACAACCGAAAACAGATGCGCTACTAGAGCTTCATATTAGCACAGCAATGTGTTCCAGCAAAGCTGCAGTGGGAAAATTCTGTTTTGACAGGTGTGATGGCACAGCATTATGCAGTATTTTTGTAGCCATATGCTACAGAAGTGTGCAATAATGTATGTCATCATCATGAAGTTTCCAACGAATAATTTTTTTTTTGAAAATAGTTTACCATTGCCTTCTGTGTAGTGCCAACAGAAATGGATTGGAATGTGGCTGCCACCATTTATGAAAGATCCTGTCTTGACTTCCACAACTGTTCTTGCTCTTCTTCTTCTTCAGGTGCCGTATCCATTCTGGATATTGGGCTATCATCATGGCAATAGTCTTCCATACCTGTCAAGCACTGTTCCAGAAAATATAGGAACTGCTCCAGCCTGGGTGCGCTTGACCAGAAAAAATTCCTTTGTGCATGTGCAGAACACACCCTTTCCCCGCCGTTCTAAATACGGGACGGCATCGGAAAGGGGAGGAATGCATGCCAAAATACGGGATTTCCCGGCCAATCCAGGATACTTGACAGGTATGTAGTCTTCCTGTTCTTAACTCCTCTTGTCCCAGTAACCACATTTCTAGAATTTGTCTTTCCCTATTCTCATTGAAATGATCTAGTCTCCTCTGCTGATGCAGTTGATATTCCTGTCAGATGTCTCAACATTGACCATTCTACCTTGAATAGCTCCAGTAGTAATGAGTCAACCATATTTGGGGGATATTGCTCTCAGCTTACATGACACACTCAAACCCCTTCATCATGTTAGGATATGCATATATAACAACAATAGCACTGTATATGATGAGGGACAAGTTATCTCTTATTTTGCCCTCACAGTGCCAGCTGCCAAGGATCACCTACACTGCAAACTTAAATTAGTTGTATATGATGCAGTGTCTCTCATAGCTTTCCTTCCCCAATGATCTTGGGAACTGTAGTTCATCAAAGGGCTGAAAATCCAGAGACACCTCATTTACCTACATTGGATAGCTCAATGAGCTGTGTTGGATGTTCTGCACTGTGCCATGTAGGACATGAACTAGCCTGTCTTGGGCAAGCTATATAATCTCAGAGCAACCCAGGAGAGAGGAATGAAGAAGCACTTCTAAATATTCTATACCTAGAAAATACTGGAGCCTGCAGCCATGAAATAAAAAGACGATTAATTCTTGGGAGGTGAGAAACCTCGGGCACATAATAAAAAGTAGAGACATCACCCTGCCAACAAAAGTCCACATAGTCAAAGCAATGATATTTCCAGTAGTATTGTATGGTTGTGAGAGCTGGACCATAAGGAAGGCTGAGCACAGAAGACTAGCCTTTGAAATGTGGTGTTGGAGGAGAATTTTGAGAGTCCCCTGGATAGCAAAGAGATCAAATAAGTTGATCCTGAAGGAAATCAACCCTGTCCTTGGAAGGACAAATATTGAAGATGAAGCTCAAATACTTTGGACACCAAATGAGAAGAGAGAACTCACTTGAGAAGGCCTTGATGCTGGGAAAGATCAAGGGCAAAAGGAAAAGGGGGTGGCAGAGACTGAGATGGCTAGATGGGCATAGAGCTGAGCAGGCTGCAGAGGATGGTGGAGGATAGAGGTGCCTGGCGTGCAGTGGTCCGTCGGGTCACAAAGGGTTGGACTCAACTATGCGACTGAACAACAACAACAATAAAGAAAAACCTGCAAAGGATTACCATAAATTGCAATAGATTTGACAACATGCAATTAAACTAAATATTCCCAAAATTTACATTTCTTAGGGTTCCTTCATTAATTACAAGGTGTCCACCTAATCTTTTACTAGCTTGGTGCAATAGTAGGATAGACTGGCCTATTGGCTTCCTGGCAACTGGTTGCTCTAGCTACCATAGTCACTTGTGGCCCTGTCTAATGCTGCATTCATGTAGACCATGAACAAGCTGTTGTTTTCTATAAAACACTTACGTAGGAGGCACTGTCCGCTGCCTGGAGATGGTATCCACCCAGGACAGCAGCCACTTCCAAAACCTGACAAACAAACATGTGGACCGATGCGACGCCTAGGAAGAAAAGAGAGACAGAATTAGAACTGGGAAGACTGAAAGAGAACTCCCCCATTTCTGCTCTGCCTTTAGGTTCACCATGCAGTGATGGGCTCAAAAAAAAAATACTACCACACTGTGGGCGTGGTATGGTGGGCGTGGCCAGGGGGAAAGCCCTGCTTGCACCTGAATTAGGACTACTTTATTTTAAAACTTGGATGTGCGGGGCCAGCCAGAATTTCTGCTACCGGTTCTGGCGAACTGGTGCGAACCTGCTGATGCCCACCACTAGGTTCATGCAGCTGACCATTCTCCCCATACCAGATTGGAAATACAGTGATACCTCATACAATGTCCAAACTTGGTTCCACAAGTTTGGACTTTATATGGATTTGGACTTTGTATGAAGCATGCAAAATCCTAGCCATGATGCCTCATACAACATCCAAATCCTTGCCGCAATGCCTTGTACGTCGTTTCCATAGAGATACACAGTACTGTAACAGCACAGACTTCAGGGCAAAGTCAAGGAAACAGACAGGAAACAGACAGAACTTTAAGAAATCATTGTCTAAAGGCTAAAAACATTACAAAAACATGTCAAACAACCCTGATTGTCCAAGAACCTTAAGAATGCTGCAAAAATCCCAGGAATGCTTTTAAAATTCTGACGAAAAAATTCAAAACAATCAAAATCACACTCAAAACCACTCCTAAACAGTCTTCGCCTCATGCAAAACCCACAAGAGCAATGCACGCATGTGTCCTGCCTTTTATACTGTCCAGGCACAACACAACCTGGGAAAACCCCCAATGCCTCATACAAAGACTTTGTATGAGGCAACTTTTTTCAAGGAATTAGGCGATGTTGTATGATTCCGATGTTGTATGAAGCGGACTTTGTATGAGGTATTACTGTAAGTATTGTATAGCATTCCCCAAACTATGTTCTTTAGAACACTGGTGGACTTCAGTTCTCAGAAGCCTAAGTCAGTACATTGACTGAGCAGTGCTTTGGGGAATTGACTTAGGCTCCTGGGAACTGAAGTTCAAAAACCAAAGATTGGGAAACACTGGTATAGACACAGGGTTGTTTGAACTAGATGCAGGCTACAACTTTTTAACCCAAGGCATGGAGCAAATCAGACTGGCCGCACATCAACTTGCTTAGTCATGACCCCAAGTTGCAACTAAATGGCAAACAAACACTGTCCTAAAGTGGCCAGAAAAGCCGTGAGGTGGTTTGAATGGCATGACACAGTTCAGTTATTCCTCTGTGCCTCTGGCGAGCACATGGAGACAAAAGGACCAGCAACGATGGCTGGCTCGTGTCCTACACAATCTAACAGAGTATCTAGAGAGTCAAAAGCCATTCACAAATAGTCCCCTGAGCAGTGTTGTTTAGACAGCTTGGTGTTTAAACAAAAAGTGTGGTCAAAGGTTCGGTACAGAAGATTTTGTTTATTTATATGACAGAGAATGTAGTGACTGTCTTAGGTTTATGTCACAAGGCAGAAGAACTGACAGCATGCTGACGGAACCGATGCATTGGAATGAAAGGGAGAGTGAACAAGACGGTGGTGCCCAGAGGCAAAACTGCACACCCAGGACACACACAGAGAAGAACAGGTGCAGAAAGCGCCATCACAACCATGGAAAACACTGCATGGAGCCATTCTGCCCACTGACGGGGGTGTGTGCTGTCCCATCTTCTTTGTACTGAACGACACTTGTACAAATAGGCTTCTCAAAAACTTTTGCCACAACTGCAAGCTACAGTTGCACACTCTATCCAAAGCTTTCCAGATGTACAATATTGTAGCCCTGGAAAGCAATCATCAACGAAGGTGTGGAGAATACATCAGCTTGCATCAGAAAAACTCGGGCTTCAGATACTAACCTACCATCGCTCTATTCCAAGAGTGTCCATAGAAATCGTTTTGGGAGTGGGGGGAGGCAAGGAGCCTGTTATTCACTCTCTCATCTTAGCGACAGCTCTGCCTACACTTCTTTCTGCCAAGTGAAGTGTGTGTGTTTGTTTGTTTGTACACCTGCGTACGTGTAAAGAAACTCTAAATTTATGATTCTGCATGGTGAGTTCCCTCCCATGCGTCCCCCAAGACACCCACACTTCATTCACAAGATCCTAAAACTTTCTACCACAGTTACACAGCCAACTTTTCCACTTCATTTCTGAGCCTGAGCAAGTGGAGCCAGTCTCATCACCCTAAAGCCGCTTCGGATCTGTGGCTGGGCAGTTTCACCATTGATAGAAAAGGTGGGCAGAAGATCAAATAAGGGCAGACCAACAGCCCCATAGCTTTAGGACCATGATGGCGAAGAACCTTGGCACTCCAGATGTTCTTGGACTTCAATTCCCAGAAGCCCCCATGAGTCCACACAAATGGGTTTACTGCGATTCATCCGGCCCACGCCGCCCTCATCGCTCCTGGAAGCGGAAGTAAAATGCGCCCGTTCGGGCGCATTTTACTTCCGCTTCCAGGAGCGATGAGGGTGGCATGGGCCGGATGAATCGCAGTAAACCCATTTGTGTGGACTCACGGGGGCTTCTGGGAATTGAAGTCCAAGAACATCTGGAGTACCAAGGTTCGCCATCACGGCTTTAGGATCATAAAGAAGTGGCCACCACGTGACGGATGGAAGCCAAAGGCTTCTCCAGCCTGGCATGTCTTGTTCCAAGCCATGCACAAAAGAGGCCCAGAAGAAGAAAGCCACCAAAGGCCACCAAGTCGCCCTTGTCCTCCACCTCACTCTGGTGTAACCTGGAAGCCCTTAGAGAAGCCTAAGAGACTTGGGATACCACCGGGAGGGAGAGATGGATATGGGAGGGGGGTGGATATGGGGGGGGGTACCTCTCCACGGCGAAGTTGCCCAGCTTCTTCCTTCCTGTGTAGACTCTCCCGGGGGCCCCTGGAAGGAGCACTGATGCACAGGCAGCCTGGAAGAGCAGCTCGGCCAACATGACAGGCGTCTCCCAGTCCGCAGAGATGGATGCTCTCTCTCTCCAGTGCTCCTCTCTCTCTCTCTCTCTCTCTCTCTCTCTCTCTCTCTCTCTCTCTCTCCCCTCCTCTCCCCTCCCTCCTTCCCCGCACTGGCCCCTCTCTAAAGCATGGCTTCTAACGATTGGGACTCTCCTTCCCACCAAGCATGGGGGTGGGGGCGCCTTGGGGGGGGGGGGAAGCGAGGATCAATGAGCTAAGGCTGGCTGGTTGGCTGTGTTGGGGGGGGGCGCACGGGGTATGGGAGGCTCCTCCCCCTCCCTCCCCCCCCCCCAGGCTCAGATTGCGCCCCCGGGTCCATGTGCTGGCGGGGAAGGGGAAAAACCTTTTATGTCTGCCCCTATCTATGGGTTTATGTGTGTGTGTGCGCACGCGCGCGTGCCTGTGTGCAAGCATGTGGAAAGGCTTCACGTCGATTTATGGAAATATATGGATCTATGAGAATTAATTAATTTTTTTGACTATGCATCGATTTATGAGAATTAATTTTTTGACTACTAGTGATTTACCCGTGACGTAACGGATTTAGGACACAGTATACAGAAATTGAACCATTGGTTTTATGCTCTGTGATCTGTCCGGCATTAATTTATAGATAGATAGATAGATAGATAGATAGATAGATAGATAGATAGATAGATAGATAGATAGATAGATAGATAGATAGATAGATAGATAGATAGATAGATAGATAGTTTGGAATTGTCGCTTATTCTGCTATTTGCCACTGCGTTTACAGCATAGAAGAACTTACCCGTGAAGAATTGATTATCTGTATGACTACTTATTAGAATAAACAACAATGTTGCACATTCTTTTTTTGGGGGGGTGGATTTTTGTGAGTTTGCCACAAACGGTTTTTTTCTTCTCATTATCACAAGCATGTGGTCTGCCTCCTCCTCCACCACCCCCACCCCCACCACCACCACCCCACGTATAGGACAGAGAGAGAGAGAGAGAGAGAGAGGCACCGGGAGAGGAGGAGGAGGAGGAGGAGGAGGAGACGTGGTGGGAGGAGGATCCCCTCCGCATTCCAACCCCAGCGGATCTGTTGTTTTGAGGCGAGAGACTCGCTCGCTCGCCCCCAACCCCAGCTCTCCCGTCCTCGCTGGAGTCTCCTTTCGCACATCTGGCAAGGCTCAAGACCCCCCCTCCCTCCCGCCCTCCCTCCCCTTGTCTGGGCTCCTTTCCCGGCTATACCAAAGAGGAGCTGAAGGAGATAAAGTGTTCCAAGCCCGAACCAAGGGGAGGCACGCGTCAAATGCGAATAACAGGGGTGCCACTCGTGACCAGTCGTGGCCCTGATCCAGACAGGAGTTGCACAGAGAGCGAGAGACGAAGGGGCGACAGACGAAAAGACGTGAACTTTCCTTAGCTGCCACTTAGCATTTTCACTCCCATGCCCCGAAAGAAAGAAAAACAGGTGCCTTCAAATTTGACTCAGCCTCTATGCTGACCGGACAGTCTACGACAGGGGTGCCCAAACTATGGCCCTGGGGACTGGATCCGGCGCCAATTCATCTGGCCCGCGGAGCCCTTGTTGCTCCCGGAAGCCCGTATGGGTGCATTTTACTTCCACTTCCGGGAGCAACGAGGGCTTCATGGGCCAGATGAATTGGTGTCGGGCTCCGGATCCAGCCCCCAGGCCGTAGTTTGGGCACCCCAATCTACAAGAACGTTACACATCTGTGTGTGTTTACAGACACACATACCCTATTCTAATTTATTTATTTTTATTTAAAATTTTATGGCACCCACTCAGGTAAAAACCCGACTCAGGGTGGCGTACAACCATAAAAAAATGCATAAAAACAAGTTAAAACCCCAACCACCCATCATCCACCCACCCTCCTTCCACTTCCCCTTTAAAAGCTAAAAAAGCTAAAAAGGGGGACAAGGGGGAATACACAAATACAAAAAGAGGGGCATTGACTGAACTCAGTTTAGCTAGGGATGAGCCAGCAGGCTGGGGCCACATTCCCATCAGGGCCACACACCTGCCCTGCCAGCCAGGTCTTCAAACCTTTTCTGAAAGGCAGCAGCTCCATCTGAAGCCTAAGCTCTATTGGCAGGAGGTTCCAGAGGGCTGGTGCGGACACTGAGAAGGCCCTTTTCCTCGTGCCAGAGAGGTGAGCCCCTCTGGCTGATGGCACAACTAGAGAACCCCTTCGGTCTGCTCTGGTCGGACAGGCAGACACTCTTGGGATGATGCGATCTATTAGTAAAAACTTTCCCTAACAAAAGTGGGATCCCAATCCCGGGGCAGGAGTAGTGGGAGCTGCTTAAGACCAGCTCCTGCAATCAGTCTCAGAAAGAATGAACCTGTCGGTCAGCAGGCTTTCTCTTGAGGAAATAAAGGTTTTTTTAAAAAAAAGACTGACCTTTGCCAAGTGAAGGGTAGAGGGTTAAAAAAACAATGTGGAGTCTCTGAAGAGCCAATGTACTTTCCAAAAAGCAGAGATACTTAGAGCTAGCAATCGCTGCATGTATTCACTGTACAGTATGTACAGAGCGATTAACATGCTCTACCTGTTGAGCTGCACCATCTTCCATTTTTATCTATACAGTTGAAATCTTTTCTCTTTAGAGGCTTTTAAAGAGATCCTACCAATTGCCAAACAATAGGCTTAATTTACTTGATACTTTACTGTCGCCAATGTGTGTTGTCTTTCAAGTATTGTTACTTATTGGTTTTGCCCATAATTAATTGTTTGGTTTATCGTTTATGTTTAATTTTATATTGTTACTTGTAAACATCTTTTAATTTGTTGTAAACTGCCCAAAGTGGGAGAATATCCCAGACGGGTGGGATATAATAATGTGCTTATTTTGCAAGCAGATGTTTTATAAAACTGCTTATAAATAGGTGCTAGGACTATGATCTGGTTGGCCTTTTCTCAAGTTTGCTCTCTAGGGAGCTTGTAGAAGAGGCTTTTACTGTGTATCCACACTTCATCCTTAAATGAAGTTTATGGGAGGTCCAGATGTAATCATCTTCAGTTGGCAACACTCCTATATTCCCATTGTTTCTTCCTTATTTTGTCTTACCAGAGAAAATTCATTAAAGAGACAGGATAAATATAGCTGCTCCATACTTTCAACAGATAAACAAAAAATGGTGTCCCTTTATATTTTGACCACATTGGTCTTCATGCATTCTGCCAAGTCACATTCCCCTGAGGCAAACAAGCAAACAAATAGAAAAGCTGCTCTTCCAAAAGCTGTAGCCAGCTGTTCTCTTCTGACTGTGCTGCTTTCTGGGTGAAGAGCAATTCCAAAAGGAAAGAAGGCAGCTAAGGGTTTACAGTCCAACAGTTCATCCCCATTCTCCACTCCACTTTACTTTCTGCATCTATGAGAAATAAGTACATTGCTTATCAGAACTGGTCACATAAGGCCATAGGGAGAAAGTGCAGGATGCTTGTTGGTTTGGACCAAAAACATACCTAGTCCGACATTTTGTTTTGTTATGGCTGGGCAGCTGCTTGTAAGAAACCTCCTAGCAAGCAAATAATGTGTTATCATTGGTTTTATTTGTAGTAGGACCTGGTATTCAGAGGCACTCTGCTTCTAAATATGGTGGGTCCATATTCAACAGATTTAACCACTTTGCACTTGTCTAGTTTCCCATCCAAACAATCCTATTCAAGATTGGAATCATTCCTTGTCAAACACGTGGCAGGAAATATCTCACTCTTCAAATAATTATATCTGGACTTTATCACACTCTGAGGAGTTGCTGGATGGACCGTGTCCTCCCCAGCCCAGGAGTTGTGGAATTCAACACAATCAGCTCTTCAGTGGACTTGTGATAGACATGGCACCAGACAGCCCACCTGAAGGACCAACCCACCAGTATCTGGAAGCCCTAGAGGAGGACCAGAAGAGGTGCTCTATGGAAGCATAGAGGGAGCAGGACTATAAACATTGGGAGATATAAAATAAGCCCTTAAGGGAAGGGAGGAAAACATTTAGGGACACCAGATAATTGGGAAGAGAAAGAAGCAGAGAAGTAGGACAATGTCCTTGAGGAAGCACGAGCCATGGTTGGGTCAACATTGAGGAGCTGGAGGAACTCCACCCTGGGGTAACTTGACATAATTGCAATGAAGATACATGGACCTGGTCCCAGCACAGTTCTGCATCCACATGGCAGAGGCTGAGAAACACCAGAACCCCCAAAGCCCTCCCACTGGTGGAAGAGGAGCATTAGGAGCAGAGACATCATCATCAGAAATAGCTGGCTAAGGGCAGGGAGACCAGAGATGTGTTGTTGGAGGACTGCGGTCAATGCCAATGAACCCTGGGGTGACAAGGGGTCCCAAAGGAGGAAAGGCCCTCACCAGGGAAAAGTGTCTCCACTGCAAAAGGCCTGTCAGAATTGTTCGAGAAACTGGTGGCCAATTACCCAGTGAAGTTAATTAGGGTTAACACAGGAAAGACTAAGAGGGAGGGCTGTGAAAGGAAGTCACCCCCAGGGTTGATTTGTTCTCACCATGTCCTGTCTGGTTTATAACAACATTTCTTGGAACACAGCTAATGGTTTAGTGTCATTCCTGTTCTCATCACAGAGGAAGCAGGACTATTGAACCCCAGCTGCATTCAAGTGGCCTCTCACACAACTAAAAAACTATAATACTTTCAAAATTCAAAAGAAACTCAGTTCAGATCTCACAATTCACTTTCCCATTCAAATTCTACTTTCTGTCTATACACAGCCAATTTAAGGATTGTGCTGATGCCGAGCTTATCTAGACATTTAAAAAGTCAGGTCTCCCATACTAAAGCTGGTTAGACTAGATTTACCTTCACTGCGAACTAGAGGTATTGAAGAGTTTTGCATGTTAAAGTCAAAAAACCTGCCTATAGGAAATAAGACTCTTTTGCCTAATACGTCTATTTTCCACAAACTGAGAAATATTATATGCAATCCTACACTACACAAATCTCTTCACAGACAAACTCCATTCCATTTTATGAGATTTACTATTGGACAAATGATTATAGGGTGGCAGTCTTTGTTTTGATGGAACATACAGTCATTAAACACCTATTTAGTTTTCAAGTAGTGTAGTCAGACAATTAGTACTATTGTCCATTTCTCTTCACATGCTGTATATATAGCATGATCTAAGTATCCCTGTTACAGGCACGTTTTACTTTCGCTTCCAGGAGCAACGAGGGTGGTGCGGGCCGGACAAGTCACAGTAAACCCATTCGTGTGGATTCATGGGAGCTTGGGCTTCTGGGAATTGAAGTCCAAGAACATCTGGAGTGCCAAAGTTCACCATCATGGCCCTACCTGCTTCTGACATTTTCAGATGTTTGCATTCATCACTGATCTTTGTGGGTGTGAGTTCAAATACACTGGTCACCTTTCCCCTTTTATGCAAAGCTCTTCTTCTTTGACAAAAATATTAAACTTGTGGATGTAGGTACGCAAAGGAAGAGGTCAAATATTCCTCTAAGTACATATCATTTGGGTGGTAGTCAGGACAAGCATCTTTAAGGCAGGGAAGGGATGGGCCAGGGCTCTTCCATAATTTGTTTTCAAGCCAACTGTGGATGATGATAATTCTTGTACAATATATCTAAGTAGGCAGTGGCTGAAGTGTGTGTGTGAGAGAGAGACTTAAACAAAACAAGGCCATTAGTATGGGGGGGGGGACAAACATCTTCATTCCATGGACACAACCATTAAATCAGCCTTTAGCTCCCTGTCTTTGAACTTTATATGCATCACCCAATTTGTACAGGATTGCTGTAATTGCAAGCAAACATACGTTTGTCCTTCCTCTGCCTTACAATCCCTTTTTTTCTCATATTGTATCATCTGGACTGAAAGTCTGAAAGGATTGTCTTATATTACCTTTGATAGCCACCCCATTACTGAGGTGTAAAGGTAAACAGTGAGGTAAAAATAAAAACCTTTCAGGTCAAACATTTTTCCATCATAGAATTTCTATGAGGAGTAAAATTGCCTTTATTGGGCTTGTACTTGGTACATACCTGTTAAAAGGCACAGGGACTGTTTTGATGGATGGATGGATACTGACAGTGGTAGGCTCAAAACATTTTTACTAACACACTGTGGCCATGGCTGGGGGAAAGCCCGGTGTTGCATCTGAATTAGGACTACTTTGTTTCAAAACTTGGATGGGCAGGGCCAGCCAGAATTTCTGCTACCGGAATCTGCTGATGCCCACCATTGGATACAGACGTTTATGTGTGCTCATGTCACTTCTTTTCCTGACAGACTTGTTCTAGTTGTGGATTACTCCTTTTCATAGCATGTGCCACTTTTCTTTACTTGAAAGTGGTAAGACAATGACATTTGACTCAAGGTGACAGAAGTTGTAGCCAAGACAAGCTTAGGGAAGGCTGCACTAGAAGATTGTTGTAATGACTGCTTGATTGCACTCTTACCTGTACTAAAAGTACAGCTGACTCAATCTTTGCAATGTTCAGATGGACTAGACTTGTGTTTAGGAGCAGCAGAAACAGCTTTGTGGGAATATGAGCACTGGTCCATCTAAGCTTGGTATACATTTGAGAGCCAGCAGCTCTTTCAGTTATTCTGAGGGTTTTCTCAGCCCTATTTCAAGATGTTTGGATTGAATGTGGGACCTCATATCTACTTTAACACTGAGCTACCATCTGTTTATAAAACAATTCAAAGATGTCACGCTGCACATAACTGGCATGCATCCAACTCAAGGAAATTCTCTCACCCACCCCATTGGCAAAACACATGGTATATGAAAGAGGGGCCATAGTTTGTAGTGATTACATACTGTATGTATAAGTCTAAATAATTTTGAAAGTATATTTAATAGGATCTGTGCCTACTGCTCTCACTGAGAAAGATCAACAAACATACTTTGATTTGATGCCTCCATCCTATCCTGTCCCCCATTCCAGAAGGAACATCTCCCCCTTTATTTCAACAACCTTCTGATCGGACCAGAAAATAAAAGCAGGAACTGGAAATGCTTGAGATTCTACACAGCTCACCCCAAGGATACTGATGAACCTGCTCACTTGTCTGTGTTCATATATGCATAATATAGTCCTTTGCAGGACTTGTGCAAAGTGGCCATCCTAAGGAAAGCAATGAGATGCTGTTCTTCTTTTGTGTCTAGGTCAAACTTTAAGCTGACAAAATGAAGCTACCTTTATGGCTTTGGAACTTCTGGGACTAGGAACCATTGGTCTTCCCATTCTTGAAGTCAGGATCTCTGAGAATGCTCTTACTATAACTTGGGCACTAACTGCACAGGAAGGTTTACAGCCCTATGTTAGATTACACAGCTTGCACTTCTTATAAAACAAGTATTTCCAAGATACCCTGCTCCAAGAGAAAACCTTTTGAAGCACTGAATGTTTTACGGGAAGCCTGCTGCCTTTGGCATAAGCAGCCTCAACACCTCATCTTTGTAACTGCACTGTAAAATGCAACATAATGAATCTAAATGGCTGCCAGCAACAGTCTTGGCATCTTTGTAGAAGGGATGGGAGGCCAAAGTCATCTGGTGTGTGAAAAGGATTTATACATTACATGGCATCATACTACAAACGCTCCAGGTACTGGGAGCTAAAAAAGATGAGACATTTTATGTAACAAGCACTCTTCCCTCTGTTGAACATTAGTGAAAACTCTGCATTGTTTCCCCACTTATAGTCATGACAGACTCAAACCTTATCCAAACATGGAAGGCCTTCGGAATCAAACACAGGAGTCTCTCTGCTGAAAACTATTGGCTTGCTGATGGATGACCAACATCTGACTTCAATTACTGTGCTAATAATGGTTGAGTTCAAGGGCCAAATCCTCATTTGATAAATTAAATGGTAATTTAGTGATGGACTTGATAATGAAATCAAGGGGCCAAAAGAATGCCTCCAAGTGGCAGACATCACCTGACTGGGTGGCAAGGTTCAGGATCATACAACAAAGGCTAAGGTCCACTAAATGCCCAGGCTTCCCCACCCGTTTAAATTAATTGTTTCCACACACATGGCTGGGATGTGTGGAGAAACTATCTTCATGAGGGTACATTAAAAAAAAACCTCAGAATGACCCAACATGGTCTAAGAGTTTCCCAACCTTGGGCCCCCAGCTTTTCTTGGACTTCATTTACCAGAAGTCCAAGTCAGCACACCTGCTGACCAGGGCCTACTTGGAATTGAAGTCCAAGAACATCTGGGGGCCCAAAGTTGGGAAACTCTGGCCTAGGAGGATGGCGAGACACCCACTTCTATCTATTTTGCTCTTAGGAGAATGAGCAGCACTTTCTCTTTTTGTTGTAATATACATGCTAGAAAGGCATTAGAAAAGGAGTGAAAAGGGAGCAAATGTCAAGTGCCAAGAGCCTTTTCTGATCCTAACACACTCAAACCCAGCGTATGCTAGGCAGTTCACCAAATCTGGTGAAACTCTCTCTCTTCAAGATAGACTGATGGCTAGTTCATAGCGTTTCCCACAGAGATACAGTAATACCTCAAAGTCCGCTTCGTACATCGCCTAATTCCTTGAAAAAAGTTGCCTCATACAAAGTTGCTGCGACTTTGTATGAGGCATTGGGGTTTTTCCCAGGTTGCATTGTGCCTGGGCAGTATAAAAGGCAGGACACATGTGTGCATTGCTCTTGTGGGTTTTGCCCAAGGCGAAGAGTGGTTTTGAGCACGATTTTGGATTTTTTTGATTTTTGTCAGAATTTCTGGGGTTTTTGAAGCATTCTTCAGGTTCTTGGACCATTCTTTGGCACAGTGGAAAGGTAGGTAAATGAGGTTTTCTGTTTCCCATTGGCTTGGGGTGGGGAGGTGGATGGGGAGGGCAATTGTTTGGTGGGGTGGGCAATTGTTTGGTGTTTGCTGCTGTTTGGATGATTAACACTGTGCTGCAAGATGGGACATGTTGGCATCCATTTTGTCCTTGCTTCCATCCAGTAATTGTTTACAGTAGCTTGTACAAAATGATCAGCCGCATGGATGCAGATTAACACTGTGCTGCATGATGGGACATGTTAACTTTTAAACCTGCACTTCATAGTTTTTAAAGTTAAAAACCTGTATGGTTTGTCCCCTAAAATCAGGGCTGTTTGATATGCTTTTGTAATGTATTTAGCCTTTAGAGAATGATTTCTTAAAGTTCTGTCAGTTTCCTGTCTGTTTCCTTGACTTTGCCCTGAAGTCTGTACTGTTAAATTACAATGTATCTCTATGGAAACGACGTTGTAGGAGGCATCACAGCAAGAATTTGGATGTTGTATGAGGCATCGCGGCTAGGATTTTGCATTCCTCATACAAAGTCCAAATCCATATAAAGTCCAAACTTGTGGAACCAAGTTTGGACGTTGTATGAGGTATCACTGTACCTTCTTTTCTTGGAAGTCTATGTTGCATTATGAGCCACCAAATTACACATGACTTAAAATAATTCTAAAAGGGTTTTCAAGATGACATATTTAAGGGATGGTTTTATCAGTTTCAGTCACAGCAAGTTTCCATGGTTGAATGTGGATTTGAAACAAGGTCTCTTGAGTTCTAGAGTCTACATCTCTATTCACTACATTACACTGGGTATCTTTGGAAATCTGCCTATTAAAATGTTTCTGAATACCATGAACAAAGGTGATGGTCGGACCAGTGTCATAGGTTTGGGTAGCTAGGCCATCACAGCTAGAGAGACCACTAGTATCTCACCCTGTGATGGTGAAGTAAACGGTTGTTGTGGGCACTATCCCATAACCAAGCCGATACCAGTGCAAGATTCAGCAGATGACAAGAACTACAAATAGGTCAATACTGGAGGCAATCAATCCTGACTGTTCATTGGAGGGACAAATAGTGAAGATGAAGCTAAAGTACTTTGGACATCAAATGAGAAGGGAGGACTCACTTGAGAAGGCCTTGATGCTGGGAAAGGTGGAGGGCAAGAGAAGAAGGGGGCGTCCAAAGATGAGATGGATAGATGGTATTGTGGACACAATGGGCACAGAGCTTGGCGGGCTGAGGAGAATGGTGGAGGACAGAGATGCCTGGAGGAAAATGGTCCATGGTGTCGCAAAGGGTCGGAATCGACTGTGCAACTGAACAAAAGCTCTACCTCTGAAGAGGGGAAAAGTCATAATGGCAGAAGGCTTGGGGGCCTTATCCTTCTTTCTCTTCTTTTTCTTGGACTCCTCCTGAGATGGAGAGGAGTGACATTCTGCCTTGGAAGGGTGGTGCTTTGGAATGCCTGTGTTTAGTTGACAGCGCTGGTATCAAAGGAATCCAATAATGGAGGTGGTGGAATCACTGCAGCTTGCTCAGTTGGTACTGAAGTTGGTATCATGGTTGAAGGTTTCTTCAACAGTGAGGCAATGGAGAAAGGTCAAATCCATTTTGCTGTTGGGAGTAGATAGAAGCTATTGCTCTTGTGAACAGGGAGAAAAACTGCCTTCTCCTAGATCAGTGATGGTGAACCTTGACACTCCAGATGTTCTTGAACTTCAATTCCCAGAAGCCCTGATCAGCAGGAGTGCTGACCCCCTGGGCTTCTGGGAATTGAAGTCCAAGAACACCTGGAGTGCCAAAGTTCACCATCTGTCCTAGGTTAAAGTTTACTTGTTTTTATGGATCTGGGCCATAAAGATTCAACAGTGTTTATACTTTTGAGCACAGTGCTGCTCCTCAAGACAAAGACACAAGGTTGACTAGCAAGAGGAGTGCAAACACTGCAGATGGAATACTCTTTGAAAAAGGGAGTACCAGAAAGAAAAAAAGGAGGAGAAGGAACAAGTTGGGGGAAAAGAACGAAAATATTTTTTCCAAAACAAAGAAAAGGGAAAAAGGGGGAAAGAGAAGATGAAAAATTCCAATGTTACTAGCATCTAATTGAAGAGACTCCAAAATGTGGCTTGCTTGTAAGGTGGACAAAAGAAACTGAAAACAAAGGAGAGAAAATCCTGGCCATGTACAGAACAGAGTTTGGAGCCCCCACCAAAACACAACCCTTTCAGCTACTGGAGACTCTGAAGCAAAGATGTATAGATACAGAAAATTCCATCAGTGTGAGTCACGGAGACCGTGAAGAAAAAACAGTTACAGAAGATAAGGCAGTTAGACATTGACAGGATAATTGGAATGCTGCAACTCAGAGACTTCCCCATTCTTCTAGAAAGGAATATTAGGGGGGGGGCGTGGTTAGGATGAGCATGGAGTAACACGTATTCACCTCGGCTCGCGCTGAAATGGGGTATAAAAGTGGAATATTTGGAAGAATTTGATGGGCTTGCTGTCCCATGAAGAACTTTTCAGATCCTAGGATCATTGCTGGTTAATTTGACGGCGGTACGGGCTCGAAGTTCGGAAATTGGGCGGTCAGTGAAGCGTGGCGCAGGTCGCACTGAACAAACCGCTCCAATCCCGGATGGGAGCCCAGGGCTGGGATAGCAGCGGATCTGGAGTGCCAAGGTTTGTCATCACAGGAATTTTAAGCTTTAAAAACGCCAGGACAGTGGCGGAGGAAACGAGGGGTCCTAGCTTTGTTAGCGATCTACGCCAGGAGACGTAAGTGACGAGGGAAAGTTGGGGAAGAAGGAGTAATGGTGGCGGGTTGCTTTAAAAACGAAACTTAAGAGAAGGGGAGGAAAGTCGCGCCGCGAGGCAGAGAAAGGGGGAAATGGAGCTGAGGCTCTGGAAAGTCACTGGAAAGGTTTAGAAGTGGCAGATATATGAAGGCAAATAAGAAGGCAAATAAGGAGAACCCCAGGAGGCTTGGATTTGATGGGACTGGTTGTAAAAGTGGAAGGGTTCCCTCGGATACCGCTGCCGCAGTTTTGATGGTAAAAGCGGAACTTATACTCATGGATTGGGAACAGTATAGCCTGATTTGTAAACTTCCTCTGGAAAGCTGATAATTTTGGGTTTTTGATATTCTCTCTTTTCCATCACTCCTTTTCTGGGATTGGATTTGGAGTCGCTCCTGCCTTTGGTTACTAAGTTTGGATACTACGGTAAGTTGTGTCGCTTACTGTGGATCTGCTTTGCATTATATTTCCTCTTTTTTGGAGCCCAACTGACTGATCTTCCTTCCTGCATTGCTGTGGATTATAAATATATTTTCCCCTACTTCACTGTGGATTACAAAATTTTTATACATTGTGGTTGGAGTTTTCACTTTAGCGCAAGACTTTTGGACATATTTTTGCATTTTTAATACGCAGCTTGGCAACTGATTGGGGCACATTGAGTGTGAAGAAATTAGGAGTTTTCATTTGGGTTTTTAATAAAAGAAGGGAGTTTTGCTGTGTTGGAGTACTGGAACAGTTCCAAGGAAGGTGGTTTACTTGAGATAAGAGAGTTCTGGGTTTGAAAAATTTTATTTGACGCCATAATGGATAGGAGTACAAGGGGAAAAGGAAAGGAGGAGGAGCCGGTGGTGAAACCTAAGAAGAAAGACAAAACTGCAGCTGCAGATGCTCCCCCATCATCATCACCATCACCTGAACCATTTGATCAGACCCAAATAATGGTGGAACTTGGTAAATTGTTCCAGAAATTTGAAAGGATGAAAGAAGCAAGGGTGAAAGATAAAAATGAAATTTTGAAAAAACAGGACAAATTGGCTTCAATGTTTATGGATTTTTCTAAAAAAGTTGATTTAACCTTTCAAAAAATAGAGGGTAATGTCAAGCTGATGCAAAATGAGGTGAAAAGGATGCAAGGGGAAATAAAAGGGATGCAGGAAGAGGTGAAGGAGAATAAGGTGAAAGTGGAGGACCATGAAAAGAGGATAGATGTAATGGAAGAATTGATGAGAAAACAGAGCATTGTGATTCGCCATATGATGGAAAGATCGCCAGACCAGCTTAGACATAGAATAGTTGATTGGTTAAACAATTTGAAAATGGGGAAATATTTTGTTAATGAGGACATTGTAAGTGCCTATAGAGTGGGGTCGAGAAGGGGGAAAACTGTCCAAAGAAATGTTTTGGTTAAATTTGCAAAATGGGGAGATAAGTTGAAGGTAATGGCTTTTTAAAAAAACAAGCTGGTTCTGGTGCTCTGAAAATCGATGGGATTGATGTGGAGGTATATAATGACATTTCCATCAAGGAACGTAGTTGGAGGTATAAGATGAAACTGGTAACAAAATTTCTGTTGAAAAAAGGAATAAAATATAATTGGCGATTTCCACAAGTTAAGATTTTTTTATGATAGAAAAATGCAGGTGATTGATGCAAGAACGGACACATTGGAGTATGTGAGTCCACTTGATTTGGTTAAGGTGGGCTCAAATGAGTGGTTGGCTTTAAGGAAAGATCTGTTGGACTCGGGAGCTATAAGAAGAGATTATGAGGGAGCAGATGAAGGTGGGGCGGCAGGAGGAGGGCAACCAGACGCAACAGGGGACGATTTGATTGTGATGGAGGAAGAGCTGAGTAAAGGTTAGAAGGTTAAAGGATGGAAATTAAGAATTTTTATAGAAGAGGATGTTTTACAAGATTGTGTTCTACAAAGTGGAGGGAGCGCTAGAGCGTTAATTACCACGCACATCCTACATGTTCCTCCTCTCCCCTCTTTGGAAGACGAAGGCGACTTTTTTGAAGAAGAAAGTGGGGAGGTTGTCAATGAGTGTTTTTTGTTTTATTTTTTGTTTTAGTTATTGTGGGTTGGTAGCACGCCTAATGGAGAACACAGAAATGGTAGAAGAGGGGGATAATTTTGAATATGAGGGGCATTAAAGTGGTATCGTGGAATGTGAAAGATCAGTGGTTAGGAGGAGGAGGAGGATTGTATCCGCTTTGAGGAAATGTAGACCAGACATAGTCTTTCTACAAGAAACTCATCAAAAATCCCAAGATACAAACAATTTTTTTTAGGAGGTATGCAATATTATGAAAAGTCGTTTGGTACATCAAAAGCAAGAGGAGTCGCAATCTTGATTTCAATTAGATTGGGGTTTGAGATATTAAATACTAATTCGGATTCAGAGGGTAGGTATTTGATAGTAAAAGGAAAAATAGACGATGATGAAGTAATTTTGGTGAATGTATACGCCCCAAATGATCACCAAGCTGAATTTTTAGAAAAAATGTGCAAAAGTTTGATAAAAGAAAAAATAACAAAAATGATTGTGGCTGGAGATTTCAATTTAGTAAGATCAAATTTGGACTGTACGAACGTATTAAGATGTGGAAAAGGTATTAGAGGACGGATTTTGGACAATTGGATGGCAGCCTTAGGTCTGAGAGATTCTTGGAGAGAGATTAAGGAGTCAGAAAGGGCATATTCTTATTTTTCACAGGTCCATAATTCATAATCTAGAATAGACTATATATTTGTAACTGAAAGTATGGTTAAAAGTATGGAGGATACTGAGATTGGAATCTTTAAGGATTCAGATCACACTAAGGTGGTTTTAGAGCTGAAAGTAGAGAATGAAAGTAGACTGAGAAGGAGTTGGAGATATGATGCTAATTTGTTTAAAGACTAAAAGTGTAAAGAACAAATTATGGAGAGTTGGAAGGAAAATTGGCAATGGAATGATAACAATGAGGTAAATTTTAATATGGCATGGGATGCCATGAAGTTGGTTTTTAGAGGGGAATGTATTAAGTTGGCAAATAATAAATATAAAAACAATAAGTTAGCACAGGATAAAATTGAAAATGAGATAAAACAGTTACAAGAGGAAAACTCAAAGACGAAGGATAAGAACGTTTTTGCTAATTTACAAAGATTGAAGGCTGAATTGGTAGGTAAAGATATAGAAAAGGTGAAAAGAGATCTGGTTTATTTAAAAAGAGAATATTTTGAATATAGTAATAAAAATTCAAAACTATTAGCAAAAGCAGCAAAGGATAAAAGGGAAAAAAGAGAAATTGGAGTTTTGATTAATAAACAAGGAATAAGATGCAACAAGATTAAGGACAAATGCAAAATTGTGAAAGAATTTTATCAGCCCTTATATGCATGAAAAGATATAATTTGCAAAAGCTTAAAATGCAATAAGAGAAGCAAATAGTGGAATTAAACAGAAGCATAGAGACAGGATGGAAGAACAAGTGTCAGAAAAGGAAGTAAAAGAGGGAATTGCAGGTTTGAAACTGGGGAAAGCCCCTGGAGAAGATGGATTACCTGCCAATTTTTATAAGGAATTTAAAGATATAGTGGTACCAAAGTTGGTAAGATTATATAATTATATTTTGGAAGGGGTGGGTGGGCAAATTCCGACTTCATGGTATAGGACTACAATCGTACTGTTGCCAAAACCTGGGAAAAATTTAGAAAAATTTGAATCCTGTATAGACCAATATCACTGATAAACCAAGATGCCAAGATCTTCACAGCATTATTGGCCAACTGTTTAAATAATTTTATGGGGAATTATATAAATGTAGATCAAGTCGGCTTTTTGAAAGGGAGGCATATGGCTGACTTGACTAGAAGAGTGGTAGATTTAATTGATATTGTGAGTCAAACAAAAGAAAAAGTGGGATTAATATCTTTGGATTTTTTAAGGCATTTGACTCTTTACAATAGATTTCAATTAAGGAAATTAAAAGTTATGGATTTGGTGAGAAATTTAGAAGAGTAATAGATCAATTATATCAGCAAGGAATAGCTACTGTTAAGAGTAAATGATGAGGTTACTGATGAGGTGAAATTAGAGGCAGGTACGAGACAGGGCTATCCTTTATCCCCGATATTGTTTATTATGGCAATGGAGATATTAGCTAAAGCTATAAGAGAGGATGGGAAAATAGAGGGTGTTATGGAAAATAAAATAAGTATGTATGCAGATGACACATTGATAATTGTAAAACACCCCGAGAAGGCTATGGATAGAATCAGAGCACAATTAAAGGATTTTGAGGATGTTACTGGTTTGAGGATAAATTGGGACAAATCTGAAATGATGCTTTGTAATATGGGAGAAGAAGACCAGAAAAAGTTTAAAGGAATGGGGAGTATCCAAATTAAAGATAAGTTGAAATATTTGGGTATAATTATATCAAATAGACTGGAACAGTTGAAAAGATTAAATTATGACAGTTTGAAAATTGAAATTAAATCTAAAATAAATAGCTTTCAGAAGTTGAAATTGTCCTGGTTTGGGAGAATAGCACTTACTAAAATGATGTTGCTACCTAGAATTAACTTTTTGTTTGACGCATTAGCAATCCAATTGAAGGATAAAGAAACCAAGGAGTTTCAAAAAAAAAAATGATCAATGGCTTTTGTAATGGAGGAAAGAAGTCTAGGTTATCAAAAAAATTATGGTACTTATCACAGAAGGAAGGAGGACTGGGAAGGCCGAATTTAGCGTCATATTATCGAGCATTTCAAATTAAGAATGTTGTGAAGGTCTTGGCAAAGGAAAAAGTGATCTGGGAGGAAATTGAGATGAAGCACTACAAGCACATAGGTAAAATGGTCTTTTTGGGAGCTAATCTGGGTAAGGTGGTAAATAAAAATACCATGATGAAAGGATTAATGAGTGTATGGAAGAAAGTGAAGAAGGATCTAGCCCTGGGTATCTCTCCAATTTTGGAACTCTCAGACATGGCGAGCTTCCCGATTAAGATGGATGATGAATTAAAGGAAGTATTGGATAAGAATGGAATTTTCTTGTTGAAGGACTGGTTACGGTTTTCTAGAGATGATATTAGTAGGATAAATTTGTTTGAACAATTAAAATTGAATTGGTTTCAGATAATGAGGATTAGTAAATGGAATACTAAATATATGAGAGAATATGAATTGGAAAAAGAAAAGACGGAATTTGAAGAATTGATTCTAAAAATTAGAAAGGGTGATAAAAACATTAAGGGATTAGTTAGTAAATTGTATACATTATTAAATACGGAAGGTGATCCACAGGAGGATTTAAAATTGAAGTGGGAACAAGATCTGAATATAAAGATAGAAAACGGTACATGGAGAAATAAATTGAAAAAGAGGATAATGAGGACTATGTCGGTTAGAATAAAGGAACATAATTATAAAATGTTATAGAGGTGGTACTTAACCCCAGTGAGGTTACATCAAATTGATAATAAAAAAGATAAAATGTGTTGGAGATGTAAAGACACAATTGGAACGTATGAACACATGTGGTGGAGCTGCACTGTGGTAAAAGATTTTTGGAAAAGAATTGAAAAAGAGATTTGCGAAATATTGGGAAAGACAATCAAACTGGGGTCGGGTACCACCATGCTAACAAACGTGGAAGGTATTAATTTAAACAAGGATGGGAAAGAGTTATTAGAGATAATGCTTACAACGGGGAGACAATGTATTGCTAGAAATTGGAAAAATGATGTAATTATACAAACTGAAGAATGGTATAAAGAAATGTGGAACTTAGCATTGAATAATAAATTGACCTGGGAGATAAAAGAAAAAAGGGTAATGTGAAAGAAAATAGATTTTGGAACATTTGGAAGCCTTTTGTGGATCACTCTCTTAGGGGAGTTGAAAGAAATAGACCTGTACCTGATCAAAGTGGCTTTTGGAAGTAACACAATGTGACTCTCTGAGCTCTCCAGGGCAATGTAAATAAACACTGGATGTAATGTTAAGTGTAGTTTTGTTATTGGTGTGGCTTCCCATCCAAAAGAATAATGAATGGTATAATTAGTACAAGATTAAGCGAAATTACTATTCAAGGTGATTTTAACTATTAGGATATGTATAAATTGGTAAACAGGACGGGCAGTTGTTATTATTTTTTGTTGCTTACTTTTTTTCTTTTCTTTTATATATTTTTTATTGTGAGCTAATACTGTATTAGTTATTTTTCTTTATTATGTATTGTATTGTAATGATTTGAAAAATTTAATAAAAATTAATAAATAAATAAAAATAGAAAGGAATACAGTAAAGCAAGGGGTGCCCAGACGATGGCCCGTGTGCCAGATCTGTCCCCCAACACCAAATCATCTGGCCCATGAAGACCTTGCGGCTACCAGAAGCAGAAGTAAAACGTGCCCATATGGGCGCGTTTTACTTCTGCTTCCAGGAGCAACGAGTGCTTTGCGGGCCAGATGAATTGGCGCCGGGGCAGATCCGGCCCACAGACCATAGTGACCGGCCCCCAGAACCAAATGACTGGCCCACATCCCGAAAAGTTTGGGAAGGTTATGACAACAGCAATGAAACCTTTTCTCTTGGACTACCTTTATTTGGTAAAATTTCAAAATCATTAACAGAAAATTAATTTTACAGCCCCTTCTCCTTGAAAGAGCAGCAAGACCTGCAGGTAGAGAGGTCTTCGACCCACCCAAGCAGGCATCTTCATAAGCAAGAGGAGGCAACGTTTCAACCACCCCAAGACCACACGGCCGTCTAGCCACATCTCATTCAAACCAATGAAGAGGAAAAGAAAAGAGGGAGAAGATTCTCACTTCAAACACAAGGAACAAAAAAAAATCCAAAAAAGTACTAAAAGACGACAGTGAATGAGTTGTGGGAAGAGTCTAGATAAGTACACAGTGCTGCCAACTGTTAGATGTTACTCATTGGGAACTACTGGCTGGAACCAGTTACTGGGTTGGCAGGCAAGGGCCACAGGATTGGTAAATCCAAGCAGAAGATGTTTTCATCAACAGCCAACATGGCATCTGCAAGTTTCAGCGAGATGGCTTCAGTTCACAGATTTCCCCACTTTCACCCAGGCCCACTGCTACTGCCTCTAGTGTTACAGTGCAACTGGCTAGGGAGTCTCAGCTGCGGGAGGGAAGACTCCATTGGCTGGCAATGAGGAAGGTGCCAGGAAATCTTTTTTCATCCAGCTAGTGGATACGGGTGAGCTCCTCCACAATCTTGATCAGGTCATCCACTGTGGCCTCCCTCTTCATTCCACTGCCATCATCAATCTGAAAGAAAGAAACGCATCAGAAAGAAACACAGCTGTTCTGCTTATACTGTGTCAAGGAGATACACTTTTTCTTAAGCTACCCTTAAATGCAATCCTAGGTTTACTCAGAAATGTGAATTTAATAACACTTGCTGCCACATCTGTGTACAAAGAATGGCAGTGTCTCTCAATAATAGGAGTGGCTGCCTCAAGGACCACTTATCACATGGTTAGGCTTTTTAACTCACCTGTAGGTTAGCTACCACCTCCTGCATCTTGGGTCGGCTGATGTCTAGAAAACTTTCAATTAAATCTCCATCAATGAACCCAGTAGCTGGCTCTGTTTTGCGTTCTGTGTGAAATGATCTCCAGGTGCAATAAAGAATCAAGGAAGCAAAACTTTCAGTTACTCCTACTACACATACAAATCTAACAGATATGTTAGTCTAATTGTTAACCATACACTGAAATGTTAACCTGTAGAGAGACGCGCCATGACACCAGGCACTGACTTTCCTACGAGACTAGATAGATTTTAGGGCAAGTGCTACACCTTTGCAGTGCCAAACATTTAAATGTAAGCTTCCAAAGATATACCCATACTAATCTGTTGCAGCAAACAATATCTTGTGGCTTTTTAAATACCAACCAATTAATTTCGACACAAACTTTTATGCTACTGCATGCTTCACCTCTTGCGAGATGTCCAGCCCCCAAACTGGGGTACCATTCCTATTGGACTGAACATTTTTAAAAAATCCATATCACACATGAACTTAGGTGAGAAAAAGTTCCACTCTCCAAAATGCTACTTAACTATTTGATCAGCATCCTTTATACTTCCCTTATTTAAATTCATTTTGATCCCTGTTTAAATCCCACCATTCAGGTCCCAGCATTTGTATATAATTCTGCCAACTAAAGATCAACACTTCATACATCTAAGGAAGTTGGACAGTGTAAGGGTGTATCTCTGGAAATCGAGATCATCCATACAACTGCATTTCTGATTACTTTGTACAGTTGTGAAAGTTGGACAGAAAAGAAAGCCAACAGGGGAAAAATTATTTTGTTTGAAACATGATGCTGGAGACCTTTGTGGGTACCCTGGACTGCCAGAAAATCAAACAAGTGAGTCCTAAAGCAAATCAAGCCTGAGAAACCTTTGAAGGAAAAGACAGTGACACTGAGGCTGTCCTACTTTGAATACATTGTAAAAATGTCTGCCCGTCCAACTAAAGCAGACCAGAGGGGCTCTCTAACTGTACCATCGGCTAGAGGTGCTCACCTCTCTAGCACAAGGAGGAGGGTCTTCTCCGTGTCTGCTCCGGCCCTATGGAACCTCCTGCCAAGAGAGTTACGGTTGCAGACGGAATTGCTGCCCTTTAGGAAAGAACTCAAAACCTGGCTGGCTGGGCAGGTGTGGGTTGCTGCTGGAGAGGTGGCACCTGGCCGCTGGCTTATTTGAACTTTCCTTCTTTGCAGATGGGGTGGGTGGGTGGTTTTTTAACGTGTTTTTAATGGGGTTTTAAAACGGATTTTTTAGTATGAATGTTTTTGTTTTATATCCGGTTGCGAGCCGCCCAGTCGCCCCAGGCGAGGGGGCAGCAATACAAAGTTAATAAATAAATAAATAAATAAATAAATAAATAAAAAGGCAAGATTCTATGAAAAGACAATAATGCTGGGAAAGGTTGAAGTCAACAGATAAAAAGGGAGACCAAGTACAAGATGGAGTGGTTCCCTAAAGAAAGCCATACAGGCTTGGGGTTATGAAAGTTGAGCAGAGCTGTTGAGACAGAATATTTTGGAGATCTCTTATTCACAGGACTACTACATATCAGAAGGAACCTAACAGCACATAACCAACAAAACTATACTGAGACTGATGTAGAGCATTTATTACTGCCTTCAAACTGGTGAGACATGTTTCCTTACCGTCAAAACAGAATTGGTAGCCATGCTTGTATTCTAATTTGATATGAAAAAAAGCAAATAACACAATGTCTGACAAAACACAGCTACTTGTGATGTCCTGTTTTAAACATTCCTACTGTCCAGTTTTCTTCTTCTTCAGTTTCCCTTACCCATTTACAAAGGCTCAATCTAAGTTAGTAGAATTCATGGAGAGGAAAGCATTAACTTTATTAATCTATGTATTTGTATGAAGCCTACACTAACCAGAAAACTAGCATTTATATTCATGGCATGTAATGAACAAACTTTATAAAGGGTGAGGATGCATCAAAATAAATACTTGGTCTAACAGATCACCACATGACTATTTTAATCAAATGCCTAAACAATATTCTCTGCTTTGTTGACAACAGAGTTCAACAGAGTTTAATTCTAGGTTAAGTGGGCACCGGATTGTATCTTCAGTGTATCATTTTTACAACTAAGTCAACTGTTCAGAGCTCAGACTTTAGAATAGGCAACAATGAGAATAAATAAAATTCCTTTCATCCTTCTTCCCCCACCTTCCCTTTGCAAAAACTCCTTTATATAAAAAAAGCAAATGCTTTCTGTTTACTTTAAGTACCGAGCTTAGGAATGTTCATCACCCAGTTTTCATAAGCAGCTTCTGCCTTGTTCCAGTTAAATTATATAAATACAATTTAAGTACAGTATAGAAATTTAAGATCCAAGTAATGCACTGGTTCACTGACCCACATTTCTCCTGATCTCTCTGCTGCCTTTGACACAATTTAAGCATTCCAATTTTGGACACCCATGAGTTTCAAGAATTTGTCTTTTTCAAGTTTTAATGCATGTCCTTAGCTTATCTGTGCCAGTGAAGTTCCTTAGAGCTCTGTTACTGGCCCTTTTTTCCCCTTATGTAGTCACTGAAGAATCACACTAAGCTTAAAAATCCATGCCAGCTGTGTAATTCTATTCTATTCTCACTCTCTTAGCAAAGGTAAACTTGAATTCTTCTAGATTTAACAGAATCTGAATAACTCTATGGTAAGTATTCTTTTGACTTCAACATTTTTCATCCTGTTTAATTCTTATTGTATGTATAATACAGCAAGAATGTGCCAAACACTTCCTTTGATTTAGGTAGGACAGTAATGAGTGTTCTTCCCTACCTTTAAAAAATGGTCAGAATTCTGCTGGTGATATTACATTTGCATAAGAGAAATCATGTAAGTCAAACTGTTTCTCATTAAGAAAGATCTTATAATACTCCTGGGTGTATGCCAAATCAGGCAAGCACTCAGGAATGCAACTAGCACCTTGTTAATGAGCACTAATTTGGTATGATCACTCACGTGATACAGCTCACAAGAGTATAAATCATCAATGGGATGCTGGCTCCTATTTTGCAGCACCTCACCTCTTATCACATGCCATTCCAATTCTCTGGCTATCAGGCTGGGAGTGGGTGTCACAAGGCTGGGAAAATTAGAGCTAGGAACATCTTCGGCCCCAACATGCTATATGTAACCCAGCCTTTTCATCATCTAAACCTCCATGATATTCACTCTGTTCTTGTTCATTTACCTTAAGCAACTTTTAAACATCTATCTTTTAGAAATGTATTTTTTATTATTTCCTCCTTTCAGGTCATGATCTCTGTTTTGGTCATGCTGGACTCTGACTACATATACATCATCCTCTTCTTCCCCATCTGTACTGATTTTGAAGGGTTTAATTATAAGTCTACACTTTGAAATATATCTATCAGAGTGGTTAATACTGTAAAGCTCCCTAAACATTAAACAGAACAATGAATCAACAAAAAGGATATAAGGAGTGTTCAATCTTCCCTACGCTCTTAATGACTTTATTGAGCCTGTTCTGCACATCCAAGAGGAGGTTATACCAGCTTTCTGACAATGACGTCACCAAACCTATGAAGGAAAAAGATCAATTGTTAGTGAAAATATTTTTAATCCACTTGTTACCATTAAAGTATTTATTTCAGCCTACACAGATGTGAAAGATGCTGCCTTTATCTAAAGCTGAAAAGCAATATTCAAGGTTCTCTATTACTCTAATTTCTTTGAAGTCTTAATTCCATTTTTTTAAAACAAAGTCATGTCAGAAGTACACAAAGGTGCTTTCTGGGTTGAAAGGATTTTTGCTGGAGGAACTCCACTCAGGGGATGCCTGAATGAGGCTACTTTCATGTCCCCAAGATCTTTTCCTACAGAAGTGGTCCCTATTTATCTATTGGCAATTTCTTGCTTTCAAACTGCTAGGTTTGCAGGAGCTGGGACAGAGACAGGTGCTCATTCCGTCATGCAGTACTCGGGTGTTGAACTGCCAACTTGCTGACCTTCCAGCTAACAAGGCAAGCTTCTTAACCACTGAGCCACCGTAGTCCCCAATTCCAATATAGCAATCCCTTATCCTGTCACACACCAACATTAAACTATGACTCTCCACATTCCAACACCCACCAACAGTGACAGAGCTCTCTTCTCAACATGACATAGGGATAGATACGGCAGAAGTGTAACCTTACCAATCATGCCATTGACTGTGCCAAAGAGCACCGAACCCTGGGTTGGGGTGGACGTTTCGCCCAGATTCTGCATGACCAGAGAACCATGGCAGAAGACGTTGACAAACTCGCCCAGATGAAAGAGGCCAAACTCCTGCAAATGCTGCCGCTCCTCATCCGTCGTGGCAGCACTGCAAAGCAGAGAATCTATTAGGAGAAATAATACAGCAACAACTCTCCCACACTCTTTGGAGTGGATTGCCACTGCCTTGCTTCTGTCATTTGAGGGAGTAACTTACCTGTCTTTCTGGCACACAAACAGGTTAAAAGCATTCTCAGCCCCTAGGAAGTTATCATCATCCAAAATCTCCACAGCACTCATCCAATTTGGATTAAAGTCGCGAGCAATCTAAAAGGAGAAATATATCACTCGCTTGCATGTTTACATTTTCAGTGCCAAAAGAGAGAGAAAATCATATACAGGGTGCCAACATGTATACACATTTTAAGAGATGTTATATCTTACTTTTCGAAGTTGAATTGAATTACAGCAGTAATGTGTAGTATGTGTAATATGACGTTTGTTCAAAAGAATTGATGCTAGTGTCACCATGTGACAGGCAGGACAGTCAAAGAAAATCACAGTTGTGATTCGAGGAGCTCAAGAACATTTTGAAGAGGTATTTGAAAGTTGAAAATCTTGTGGAAGTACAACAATGGAGGTGTGAGGATGCAACTGAACCTCCAACATGCCTAATAATTGCATGCTGAATATCATGCTGAATATGCATGTTGTAATGTTTGAAACGTATGGTACTGTGTGTGATGTGCACAAGGGGAAGATCCGGGACACTTTGATCGTTGCTCAAGCAATAGTTTATAGTGTCTGGAAGCTGACAGTAACCACTTTGAGCACCTCTCGTAATTGCAGAAACCAAACATGACTTGTACTCATCTTTTATCAGTATATATTGAGCATTACAATTTTAATAGTTTTTTGTTTCTTAAAATGTGTATCCAGTTTTGTCACCCTCTGTATAGTATATTTGATTTCTATATTGGTCATCTGTTTGGATGCTTCAAGCATTGCAGATTGCAGGTTTCACAGAATTCCATGAGTTGTCCTGCTTCATTTCTAATCCTAAACCAAATTTTCCAAAGACATTTGGCTTTGCTTTGTTTCCTACTTTTGCTTTTCAATCTCCTGTGTTTATAAGCACATTCCGTTTTGGTATGTGATCAGTTTTCTCCTGGATGCTTACATAAAAGCTTTCAGTTTTATCTTCTTCAGCATCTGTAGTTGCAGTATAGACTTGAATGATGGTGCTGATGGGTCTTCCCAGAGGTCAGATGAATATTATTTAGTCACACCTTGCATTATAACCCCTTTATTTCTAGAGTACCTGTAGAACACTTTGTAGTTGCCTGACTGAAAAATCCCATTTCAATCCACTTTAGTACACTGATTCCAAGCACTGCAGTGTTGATTAAGTTCCATTTCTTCTGTACTGTTTCCAGTTGCCTTGACTCATTCTCCTCACTTTTCATGTTCCAATTCTATGTGTGGTGCATCATTGGCACTCTCTTTCATCTCTGTGAATGTCAGCAGCTAGATATCATTTCAATTCTAATACAGTTGTGTCATTAGATATTTATAATTGTCATTTGCTTTTTCCCAGTAGCTGATGAACATTTCCCAACTTGGGAGTCTCATCTTCCAGCACTATCTCGTTTCATTTTGGAGTGTCTCATCACAAATTTTTTCAAGGTAAGAAAGATTCAACAGTTGTTTACCATTAGTTTCTTCTGTGGAGTACTAAAAAAAGTTAGCTTGTGTTGTTGTCTGTAAAGAATCCTTCATTGGGATCACCTACAGATACCGTTGCTGCCCAAATGTGTCTCTACCCCATCACCATCTGACTTATGTAGCCATTAATCCTGAAGAGAATCAATGCACTTAAATATTGTCAACTTTTAATGGCTGCAACACAAAATGTGCAATTTGGGACCATTACCCCACTCTGTCTAGTGGTAAGAACAACACTAGGAGGAGACTTAAATCAAGTTTAAGGTCTCACCCTTACTATGCTTGTGATGAGAATCTAATGGCCAAAGGTACAGAAAAACAGGTTCCTCCTGTCATTAACCCTTTTTGTTTTCTAAAGCCCCTTTCTAAGGACGCCTCACCACTACATCCATTAAAGCAATCACAGAATCAATACCTCTTCAAAGTTTCCTTCCATGGGCTTGTAGGCAAGTAAAAGCACGGAGCGCATTAGATCTCCAACTAAGATGAAGTCACCTTTCGTCTTTACGTAGAGCGCCATGATATTGTTGTAATGATTGCATTCTGTGCGCAGCTCTTTCTCTGCTGTCCATTCATACAGACGTACCTAGTAGAAGATGACATGTTTGTAATGTTTAAGCCAAAACAAAATCAGCAAAAAAAAAACCTCATCAAGATCAGAAACACTCCCATGCTCACCGTGCTATTTATGCTGGCTAAGAGTTTTCCATTGAATTCCACCATTGAATAGACAGCCCCTTTAACTTCTTTCTCAGCCACCGTCTGCAATTTACCTACGACACACAATAATACAACACGATGTGAAAAATGTACAGCCTCCCCCACAACTCATGGAATAGCTAAAAACGATTACAGGTATAGCTGAAAGCTCAGAATAACAGACTGGCTGCAGTAATGCCACACCCTGCATGGGCCAAACATTTGATGGCATGTAAAAACCCAGCAAGAAAATTAATTTAGATCTATGTCACAAGACATAGCTTTTTCTGTGTTTTACACAAAAGCATTTCCATATTATGCAACACACAAACATTTTATTATATAAGACTGATAAAGACTAGTGGTACTGAAACAGTTTATATTCAGAGACACCTTTTTCATGTTTCAGTGGTAACCTCTCCTTCTCAGGTGTTGTAGCAACACATCACACAGTAGTAACACAGTTTGCTACAACTATTAAATGTGTCTTTCCCTCCCTGAAAAATATGCTGCTTTCTGCAACACTGAAAAACCAAACTACAGTCAAGGCTGGCTGTTAGACAACATTATTTTCATTTTCAGATAATTCCACTGAACAGAATTACATAGGATTCAATAATTCCACTGAACATTTATATTTTCTTGATGAAAAGAAAGCCAAAAAGATAGGACTGTCTTTTAAAAAATTAATTCATAAACCATTCTGCAAGTCTTTGTACCTGAAGAGTGGATTAAAAATGCTTTTATAAACATCACTAAAATTAGGAAGGACAGGAACAAGAGATAAATAATCTTGTGAATGGGGATATATTAACAGGTCCTCTTTCATTAATCTGGCCAGTTCCCGAGATCAGCCTGAGATCTATTGACAGTGTAGTGCTTCACTAAACAAAAATAATAATCATCTACTACCTACTTTATGATCTTTAGGAGTTAAACACTTATTCATTTTTTAGATACAAAACCTGCCTATTTTCTTAGTATTATGTTACATTTAATACTAATTTTATTTTTTGATATCTCAGGTCTTTTTTGATGTTTCACTATACAGTAATGCCATTTAATGCTCAAACTATGCTTCACAAAATGGAGTGCTAACCAAATCAGCTCTTAATGGCGGTGTTTTAATATTATGCCTTATAAAAAGAGCAGTGTAGAGTGGATAAATTAAAACATTAATGTCTCCCAGAATTTCTGGTTTACCAGAAATATATTAACATATATTTTGGAAAGATATAGAAAAATGGATTTTCTTGATATAATTTCTCCTACACCCAAAGCAAAACAACCCTTTAAACGTTAACCCACTCTGTCTTTTTCAATACCTTATACAGTTGTGTCCTTTTTTTAAAAAAAACTAACAACATGTAAGGCTTCTTAAAAGGATGAATCCAAAAATTGATTTCCCATACAATCAGAGGACAAGTTTTTTAGCAACATAACAGCATGCAGTCACACACGATTACAACAAATGAAAATGTGGACTCTGACTCTAACCCTGTGGTTCCCAATGCGGGGTACATGCCCAACAGGGGCAATTTAATTTTTAGTGAACCTTTTGCATTTCTTATGGTTCTAGGGGCCTCATATAGAGCATATAAATATATATTAATTAAAATCAGAATGTATAGAAGCTTGTTTAGATCAAGATAATGGCCTTTTAGGTTTCCTCCCCATGAGTTCACTTTTTGAATAATAAGAATTATATGTCACGGGGAGGGGGAGCATCAGGATTTTAGAGGTGCGTAGGTGGGGCAAGGCCAAAAAAAGGTTGGGAACAACTAATCTAACCTCTAGTACTTACCGTCAGAATAGTGAAACACCACAATGCGACCTTGCTTGGGCTCAGCCTCATCAGGATACACCATGGCTGTGCCCACAATGAAGTACGTGTTGGGATCTTTGCCCAATTTGCAAGAGACCAGACTCAGCGCGTACTCATTCTGCAGGAACTGGTGCGCGTGAAGCACTGAAGATACAAAGTGAGAAAACAAGTTAGAGCACAATAAAAAGACTCCACAACATATTGCTTTGTACTTCCTTCATGAACTGCACAACTATGAGCATCTCCAGAAACTAAAAGAATCCGAAACTGCCTACTGTAAAAACATTGGGATGTCCATGATGTGCCCCTAAATATACCCATTCCCAGGGAATTCTCTCCTTATGTCTTGAAGTGCCTCTCAAAGAGCAGGTCTCTTGTGTGCAGTGTCAGAATATGGTACCTTCAAATGTGTGTTGATCAATGATGAGCAGATTGTGGACCTCTACCTCCTCACCAAAGGAGGTTTCGTGTGGGGCTGTGCTGCTAGAGAACAACTTGCTGGAACTCACACTGCTGGAGAGGGCCTGAAAGAAAGACAAGAGGGGAAAATAAAGCTAAGGGCCACAGAAACAGGGATGAGGCAGAAAATAGGAATTTATAGCCAGAAGGAGCAAACCACCCACTATCAATGAATGAGGACATTCTTGTTGAGTATACAGTGGAACCTCATACAACAATCGCCCCGTATAGCAATGAAATCCTATAACAATTAGGTTTTTTGGGAGAAATTTGTTGTGGACACCCTGAATTATTTTTCTCATAGAACCACAGCCTTAATGTAAGAACCCCACAATTCTCCAGCCAGGAGATGGGAAATAGAACTCTCCAACCAATGTTCAACCACAGGAGAGCAAGAAGAATCAGGAAGCAATGCAACACATATGTCCTGATATAATTCCAACAGCCAGATTATTGAGGCCAATAGCTTGCACTAAGAAGGAACGTGGTTCTTTTTTACCTGGGTGCTTGCACTTGGCCTTAGTGCAGTGGTACCACCACTAGCATCCTGAACCTCTATGCGACTGGAAAGCACACCAAAACACTGAGATACTTCCTGATAGCAGATCTTCCTGCATGATACACCAAAAAAAGAAAGGAACAAAGTGACACTCTGCAAAAATTAAATACACACAGAGGTTCTGATGAAGGATATCCAGGAAATGACAGTTCCCTTTGGTTAACCTCATCACAGTAGTAGGCAGGGAAGTCAACTTGTCCATCACACCCCAACTGCCTGTTAGGAGATGTCAAGACCTACAAGTGGCATGCATCATTGTGTTGGCTCATCAACTCATACCCATCTTCCACTAGAAAGAGTAAAAGATAGTGAGTGCTTACTTAAATCTAAGGAAGGTGCCGTACAACTTTCCAAGCACAATAGTCCAAATGAAATCCTAGCAACAGCGTCTTAATCTGCTTACCTTGGCGACTCATAAAGGGGAACAGTGCGGATATGCAGCTTTTGAATTTCATCAATGGTGCCAATTGTCAAAGTGCTGTTGTTTGCCAATGCCAGGCTGCAAAATAAAAACAAATAAAGGCATTTCTCTTTTAATAACAGCCTTCTTGCCCATATTTTATTATATGTTCCATTTTGACCACTGGGTTTGTAACACTACATAGGTAAAGCAACAAAATGCAAAGTTTAAGAAATGTATCGCATGGAACTGCAGTGGCTCAAGTGGCTAAGACGCTGACTGGAAGGCGGGAGGTCAGCAGTTCAATTCCCGAGTACTGCAGGACGGAATTAGCTCCTGTCTTTGTTCCAGCTCCTGCCAACCTAGCAGTTTGAAAGCAAGAAATTGCAAGTAGATAAATAAGAACCAATTCTTATTTATTCGGTGGGTGCCACATGACCACGGAAACATCTGCAGAAGCAGACAACGCTGGCTCTTCAGCTTTGAAACAGGGATGAGCACTGAACCCTAGAGTCGGATATGACTGGCTTTCGAGCAAGGGAAACCTTTACCTTTACCTAAGAAACTTATCAGTATGAATTATCAACACTTGCAGCTAATAGAAAATGCAAATATTGCAGCTGAAGTAGAAATGTGTGCCTAACAAGCACAATTTTCTGGAATACAGTGGTACCTCATACAACGATTTTAATCCATTCCATGGGGCTCGTTGTTGCACGAAACAATTACTACGGTATATAATACCTGCATCGTATAGCGATTTTCCCTATGGGATGCATCGTACAACGATATATATTTTTTGCTAAGTGGTTTTCCCCAATGAAAAATTATTGTACGATTTTTTCCATAGGGAAAATTATTATGTGGAACGCCATTTCCCCCCAAAACCTAATTGTTATGTGATTTCGTTGCTATACGGGCCGATTGTTGTATGAGATTCCACTGTACTAGCTTCAGAGAGCTGCATGCAGATATTAAGGGACTGGGGAATGGAGAGTATGTGTGTAATGGTGGAGAACAACCCCAGCATGGAGAATAAGGCTCAACTAGCTTGCTATGGAGAGAATTCTTCATGTGAAATGGCAAAATAACTGTGAGATAGGTGCTGTCGCACTGCCATGTTTATTTGTTCCTAAAAGCCTCAGTGTCAAGGAACAGTATTTTTATCTTCCTGTTTTATCGCTTCTTCTTAGAACCTCTCTCTTTCATCTTAACAAACTTTGGGATCACCATGGGAACCTTAACTTTTCTTCAGGACATTCTCCCCATCATGACAATGTTGCAGTACTTTCTTTTTCTCCATATTCTATTAATTTAGTGTTCTCTTTATTTAACAGGCTATTCTCCTCTGCAGGTGAAGAAAAATCAGCTTTTAGACTATTATCAGCCCCATTCCAGAGAGATCAGTGAAAGAATACAGTCTTTGAATAATTAGGTATCTGACTGTGGAGCCAGAGGTTGGGAGTTTGATTCCATCCTGGGAAAAGAGTCAGCCTATGTAGCCATGGACAAACTACACAGTCCCAGGGTGTGCACGCATGCTCACGCGCGTGCGCAACCCCCCCCCCCCCAGTAAACCACTCCTCTACCGGGAAAATCCTGGGAAGGGTTGCCATAAATCAGAATTAATTTGATGGCCCATAATTGTTATTAGTAGGTAAAAAATAATTACAGGTTAGACAGATAATAGAATATGCATCACAGAAATACAAATATTTACTCAAGTATCAGGCAGATTAACTGGAAACCAAGTTTCCCCATAAGAAGGAGTTGATGTTGACTGTTTCCAACATTAGTCCTACCTAGAACAGATTCACTGAATTCAATCAAATCACATTTCTTCAAGTGATCTTATTTTTATCATCCTTTTTTTTGCAGGTGAGCAAAAGGTAGCTTTCCTCCCCAATTTTATACTGAAAATAACCGTTCCAGATAGGTTGTAATAGGAAAGTGTCTGCCCAAAGTAACCCAGTGAACTTCATGGCTAAGCATGAGTTGGACCTCCAGAGCCACAGTCTCATGCTCTACTGAATTACAGAATTCTAGGTAGAATTTATCACTGAATATTGCCCAAGACTGAAAGAACATGTCCTGTGAAGAAAGGGAATGAGGGAATGACTTATGCTTTTCCCCCTTGTAGTTTTACACTGGCTTGGGAAGGGAGAGAGCACAGCAAGCATTAACCTTGAAGCAAAGACAAAGTTGTCAGGTGTTTACAAAGACAAAGACCACCACACACTTTGCCCTGCCCCTTCCACCCTCCTCCTTGTGCTTTTCCTGCACCCTTAGATGATGAGCCAGAGATGTCTGTTGTGAAAATCAAAGGTATGAAGAGGGGGAAGACCCATCTTGTAAAGGCCAATGGCTTATTTTAGCCTTGGAATTATTTTCCTACTGAGTTTTGAAAGTAAGCAAACTCTCTTGAGTGACTGGTACTTTGTTTGAACAGGTGCCTTAACTTAAAACTTAGCTCCTCGAAGGAAGTAATGCACATTTTATTAAATACCCATCCTAGAAAAGCCACAAAATAATTGTGGCACCCACACACCAATTAAGAATGAGCAGGAGTGAGCGAGCTGTGGTCTGTAGGCATTGAGAGAGAAGTAAGCAAACACATTTACCTGTCAGGGTACCCATCTGAATTGAGAGGACACATGTAGTTCACTTCTTTAAGATTGACATTAGAGAAGACAAGTTTGTGGTTGCTGCTGTAAATCACTGTTGGGCGGTCAGAGCAGGCAAAGACGTTGGTAGTGGAGAGGGAGCGAAAGGTCCTTAAAACCGTGGGCTGAGTTCCCAAAGTTACCTTCTTCCGATCACTCAGCAAACCTGTCATAGGAAAGCATGGCATTAAATGCTACCTTTGAGACACAGAAAACAAGAAACTGAGCTAGACAGCAATTGCTGTTGATCTACCACATGAAAAATGATTAAATCACTACTCTTCTAGTGATCCCTGTGGGTGCTCAGTTTCCACAGAAATCCATTCAGATAAGGAGCAGAAAATGTGGTTAAGAAGGGAACAGCTGTCCCTTGGTACAGAAATCCTGCAGTATCTTTATTTAAAATATTCTGCTCTGTTCTGGAAATCTGGATCTTTCAAAAACAGCAAAATAGTTCTTTCACCTTGGGCCAAATCAGACATAATGATAGTAGATGTTTTACAATTTACAATGAGTATGCTGGAGATGGGGACAAGAGGGAGAACTAGATAAGTACCACAGCATTCATTAACAATCTCCCAACATACATTTTCCCAGTTTCAATCCCGTCCCCATAGTAAAGGTGTGGGAACATGTGACTTTGAAAATATTGTAGCCTGCCAGTGCTTCTCAACCTTTGGCTTTCGGACTTCAATTTCCAGAAGCCTCAGCCAATATACTGATTTAGGCTTCTGGGAATTGAAGTTCTCCTGTGGGGCGTTGGCCCCTTGTTGAGAACCACTGCACTATAGCTTCCAGCAGCCCTAACCTGCAGCAGCAATGAAGAGGGGCATGGTGGTCCCAATCCAATAATATATTTGCTATTCCACACCATACCTCCATGGGGAAAAGATATATAGCTAGCATATGGTATTGATTTGTTTTCCACTACAGAGTAAGTTCGGTTTCACTTACCAGTGATAACTTTCGTTCTTCGAGTATATAGTTTGTGAATACACACTCATGGGTTATGCGCCTGCGCAGAACAGCCGATCGGAGGCTTGAAAAGCTATTGGTCAAAAGTTTTGGCGGTAAGACCGCCCACCGTACCGCCCACCCTGAGGCGCCCGCGCGCCATTTTACCTCAGTTCCATACTTAAGCCAAGCACAGGATAAACCAACTGATCTCATCCGTGCAGCTCAAGAGGGGAGGTAGGGTGGGTAGTGTGTATTCACAAACTATATACTCGAAGAACGAAAGTTATCACTGGTAAGTGAAACCGAACTTTCTCCTTCGTATAGTTTGTGAATCCACACTCATGGGAGATTAGCAAGCTCACACTTACTTGGTCGGTGGGCAGTCGGATGAGATGATCCCACGATGAGCTGAAGAACCCGTAGGTGGACCCGTCAGGGGCGTTGAGTCCGGAGCCCTCTGGTGAGGACGACACGGCCAAGCCTGGCGTCCGCAGTGGCTCTGGTGTCCACCCTGTAGTGCTGGACAAATGTGGAAGGTCTGGACCAGGTGGCAGCCTTACATATGTCCTCAAGCGGTGTGCCCTCCAGAAAGGCAGTGGATGTGGCAACCGCCCTGGTGGAATGCGCCCTGACATGCGGTGGAGGTGGCAGTGAAGCTGACTCGTAGGCCAGGTAGATGGTAGAGGTGATCCATTTGGAGAACCTTTGAGCAGAGATGGGTTCACCCTTGGACTTTCCCCCATAAGCCACAAAGAGGCGTTGTGACTTCCTGAACTCTCTAGTCCTGCTGGTGTAAAACAATAAAGCTCGTTTCACATCCAGCGTGTGCCAAGTCCTTTCTTGGCGTTAGTGGGGTTCTGGAAGAAGGTTGGCAAGGAGATAGTTTGTGCCATGTGAAATTTGGAGACCACCTTGGGTAGAAAGGTGATGTCCGCTTGGAGGACGACGCGGTCGTTGAAGAACTGGAGAAAAGGTGCGTCTGCTCGCAGGGCAACCAGCTCACCAGCTCGTCGTGCAGACGTGATGGCCACCAGGAATGCTGTCTTCCATGTGAGGAGACGAACATCGGCGGTAGCCAAGGGCTCGAAGGGGGTCCTGGTGAGCGCGTTGAGAACGGTGGACAGTGACCATTGAGCCGTCGGTGTCCGGGCCGGCGGAAAAGCGTTCTTTAGTCCCTTGAGGAAGCGCTTTACCGTTTGGTCGCGGAAGGCCCCGGAAGCGGGCGAGCCAGCAGGAGAGTGTGCTACCACTGCTGCGAGATGCACTCGGATGGAGGTGATGCTGAGGCCAGACTCCGCCAGCTGGAGGAGGTAGGTTAAAATGTCCTGCAGTCCCACCTGGGTGGGGGGCGTTTGCCGGGCGGCCAGGAAAGCACAAAAACGCCTGTATTTGGAAGCGTAGGACTTCCTTGTGGAAGGGCGCCGCGCTAGTTCAAGGATCCTGGCCAGTCTGGGGTTATCCTCCACGCGGTGAGGTGGAGGCTGGGCAGGTCCGAATGGTGCAGCTGGCCCTGCTCCATTTGGAGGAGTGTCGGTGATTCCGGCAGTGTGCGATACTGTGACGACATGCGCAACAGTAGCGGAAACCAGGGTTGGCGCGGCCACGCCGGTGCCACCAGAATTGCATTGGCTCTGTGTTGGTGCATCCTGGTGAGTACCTTCTGGACCAGAGGAAACGGAGGAAAGGCATAGAGATAGTCCTGATCCCACCGTTTCATGAAGGCATCGCCCTCGGAGTTCGGTCCGATGCCTGCTCTGGAGCAGTACCTGCTGAGTTTCTTGTTGGACTCCGATGCAAAGAGGTCGATGCTCGGCGTCCCCCAGACCTGGCACAGGGACTGGAACACTCCGTCGTCCAGCTCCCATTCGTGGGTCGTCGAGGTGAGACGGCTCAGGTGGTCTGCCAAGACATTCAGTGTGCCCTGAATGTGCACTCCAATTGGGAAAATGTGCCTCTCCAGGCACCATTCCCACAACTGCACTGCAAGGTACAAGAGGGTGGTGGACCGTGTTCCTCCCTGCTTGTTGAGGTACGCCACCGCCGTGGTATTGTCCGAGGCCACTTGAACCGCCTTGCCGGTGAGCAGAGTCTCGAAGGAGCGCAGGGCCTTCCAAATGGCCAGCAGCTCCAAGTAATTTATGTGGTGCACCGTTTCGTGCGGTGCCCAGGTGTCGTTGACCGTGAGAGTCCCGCAAGCAGCGCCCCAGCCGAGGTTGCTCGCGTCGGTCAGTATCTGCAGTGAAGGTTGCGGGGGGTAGAAACTCTTCCCCGTGGCCACGTTGAGTGGTGTAGACCACCACAGCAGTTGGTCCCTCAGTTCTGGAGATGGGGTCAACCGTTTGCATTGGCTCTCCCGAAGTGCGTCGAACTCGTGAAGGAGCCACGATTGCAGGGACCTGAATTTCAATTTGGCATGGGGGATCACTGCCGTCGTTGAGGCCATCAGGCCTAGAAGTCTCTGAGCCTTCTTCGCCCGGATGCACGGTTTCGTGCGCAGTTCGCTCACCCCCTGCGCAATGTCCCGTAAGCGTTTCGGGGGGGCGTAGGCTCTCGTAATGAGCGAGTCGAGTACCGCTCCAATGTACTCGACGCGCTGGGAGGGAGTCAACTTCGACTTGGTGAAGTTGATCCTGAGGCCGAGACTCTCCATGAGGTGAACCGTGTATTGTGTGTCCCGAACGGCCGACGATTTGGTGGGGGAGACGATCAACCAATCGTCGATGTATGGGAAGACCCTGATGCCCCGTTGGCGGAGGAATGCAGCCACCGGAGCCATGCATTTGGTGAAGACCCGCGGTGCCGTGGCCAGACCGAACGGTAGGCATCGGTACTGGTACACGGAATGGTCGATACGGAAGCGGAGAAACCGTCTGTGTTCCTCGAGGATGGAAACGTGGAAGTAGGCATCCTTGAGGTCTATGACTGTGAACCAGTCCCCTTTGTTGATGAGGGGGAGGACGGTCTGTAGGGTCACCATCCGGAACTTCCTGGTGTGGATGCATTTGTTCAGGCGGCGTAGGTCCAGGATAGGGCGAAGGCCTCCGTCCTTCTTCTGGACCACGAAGTACCTCGAGTAGAAGCCGTTGTCCCAGTCGGACGGTGCTACCCGCTCGATGGCTCCCTTGGAGAGAAGGGTTGCTATTTCTTCCTCCAAATGGGGGGACGAGGTGGTGAGACGATGTCTTCCTACTCGAGGCACCCGCACGAACTCGATGGCGTAGCCAGAGGACAAGATCTTTAAGACCCACTGGTCGTCCGTGATGCCCGACCATGCCTGGAGGAAGTTCCGGAGGGGGAGGTACGGGATGTGGAGCGAGAGAGACTCGGCCGTCGCAGCTTCAAACGCGGGGCTTGGGCCTCGCGGTCGAACGCTTGTCCTGTCCGTAGGGCCGGTAGCGGGGTTTGTGTTGTCGCCGCTGTTTATAGGAGCTGGATCTAGGCTGCTCCGCCGGTCCCTGCTGCTGTGGGTTGCCCTGGAACCGCCGTGTGAAGGGCTGGAACCTCGGCCTGGTGGAAGTTGCCGGCGTGGTGAGCCCCAGGAACTTCGCCGTGGAACTGGTCTGGCGCATCTCATTCAGGACCTTATCGGTGTCCTGACCGAAGAGGCCCTGCCCGTCGAAGGGAAACTCCTCGATGAGCTTTTTCATAGCGTCATCGAGGGAGGTGTCCCTGAGCCAAGCATGGCGACGGAGGTAGATTGCGGAGGCCATGTCTTTTGCCGCATAATCGTTGATATGCCGGGCAGTGCGCATCAACTGCTCGGCGACGAAGTCCCCCTCGGCGGCCAGCGCGTCAATCCTCTTCTGGGCATCTGCGGGCAGTTTAGCCGTCTCAACCTTCACCTGCTCCCAGAGGTGAGATTGGTACAGGCCCATGGCGGCCGAATAGTTTGCGGCCCGAAAGAATAGGGAACCGGTGGCGTAAAACTTACGCCCCACCGCGTCCAATTTCTTTCCCTCCGGCGTCGACGGGACCGGGAATCCGCTGGTGGCCGTCCTATGCTGGAAGGCCTTGACCACCAGGGAATTCGGCAGGGGGTGCGCCTGCAAGAACTCGACGTTCTCGTCCAGGACCCGGTACATGCTGTCGAGCCTGGACGAAACGGAGTGTGCCGCCAAAGGTTTCTTCCACGTCGCCCTCGCCGTGGTCATCATGGAGGGGAGCATGGTTATGTGGACCGGTCGCACGGCACGCCTGTCGAGCTTCGCGGTCATCTGATCCTCACCCTCCAACGGCGGCTGGTCGACCTTCAGGTTGAGGGCGGTGCCGAGCCTCGTGAGCATGGCGGTCAGTGAGCGCTGGTCCTCACCACGCGGTGGGTCCACCGAGCCGATGGCTTGTTCCGGCGTGCGCTCGGCGTCGACGTCTCCCTCGTCCTCCTCCGACGACGAGCTGGACTCATCGGAGGACGAGGGAGGCAGTCTTTCGTCCACGTCCGGACCGCGCCAGTACGGCCTGGGCGGGCCGGCGGGATGGGCGTCCACCGCATCAACGTCCGGACCACACCATGACGGGTTGGGTGGGCCGGCGGAGCGGGTACTCGACCCACGGGAGGTCGGTGGGGCCGCGGCAGAGCCGGGATGCCCGGGGCTTGCGGTGGTCGGAACCGGAGCCGCAGAGGCCGCAGGCGTGGAGGTCTGGAACCTGGTCGCAAACGACGCCATGACCTGAAACATCTCTCGGACGAGGGCCATCTGAGACGCGTCCGAGTCCGCTGGCGGTGGAGCTCCGGTGGCCGGCGGGATGGTGGCCCACGAAACGGTGGGAGCCGAAACGGTGGCCGGCGTCGGTGTCGGCGAAACGGTCGTCGAAACGGTGACGACCGCCTCGTCCGTCGGTGTTCTGGGCCGTGGAGAGACGGAGGCCTGCCTCGGCGAGGAGTTTCTGCCCCGAGGAGGAGAGGAGAGCACCTGAGGTGGGCGAGCTGGAGCCCCAGCCCTGCGTCCTTTCTCAGGTGACCCGGAAGACGACCGTCCTCCCCAGATGGAGGATCCCGGAGAAGGACATCGGGCAGTCGAGAACGGCGGAGAAGGCCCGGGAGAGGCGGGTGTGCGCGGAGTGGGGGGAAGCGACCGTCTCTTCTCCGACCCACGCTTGCGCTTCTTCTCACCGTTCTTGTCCTTCTTCTTCTTCTTCCTCATCGGAAGCACGGAGGAAGAGGCCGGCGGTGGTTGAGCGGCAGCGGCGGCCGTGGAGGCGGACGCGGCGGGAGCCAGAGCGAGCTCCATCAGGTGAGCCTTGAGGCGATTGCTTCGGTTCTGCACCGCGAGGCGCGTAAACTTTTTGCAATGCGGGCAAGACTGGCTCTGATGCGACTCTCCCAAACAAAAGAGGCACAGGCTGTGTCCGTCGGAAGCCGGAAACTTCTTAAGGCAAGCCGTGCACTGTTTAAACGCTGCAGCCATCAACCGCGGAAAAAATTCTTCCAGTGGAAGTTTCTGGAGACGAGTACCCCGAAGGGCCGACCAGCCGCCACCCCCTTGAGGGGGGAGACGGTGATCGATGCGAAAAATTGGCTACTGAATCCACTGAAGAGAAGAGACAGAGCCGGGGTGGCGATCCTGCCCGGAGGACAAGATCACCGAGAAAAATTGAGATTTGCCAAAAAGACTTTCCCTCAGAAGGGCGAAAAAATTGAGGAAGCTCTCAACGATCGTCCTGCTGCTACGGCGGAAAGAAGAGAACTGAGGTAAAATGGCGCGCGGGCGCCTCAGGGTGGGCGGTACGGTGGGCGGTCTTACCGCCAAAACTTTTGACCAATAGCTTTTCAAGCCTCCGATCGGCTGTTCTGCGCAGGCGCATAACCCATGAGTGTGGATTCACAAACTATACGAAGGAGAAAGTCAATAGTTTTAAGATTCTGTGCAGACAATTTGCACTAGGAGGCTATTGCAAGAGAAAGGGTTTAAGACCCCAATTACCAAGGAAACAACTTTAACTTACAGAAAAATACTTCCGGTAAATCTAATCACAAACCTCTTGATGTTACTAACACATAGAAACAGCACAAAGTCATGAGTTTACACTTTACCTGTCTCAATGTTCAAGCCAAAGTAGAAGAGAGCCCCATCCCCAAGAGCACAAAGCAGATAATGGCTACTCTCAAATGTGGTCATCAGAATGGAACGCGGGATAATCTCTGTAGAGAGAGGAAAGGCACTTTTGTCAGCATCACATTTCCCCACATTTATCCTTCCCAACACAAAACATACCAGGCAGCTCCTACCTCCTCCTAGCATCTCCTTGTGTAACAGTTCAAATGAGGGTAGCTTCAGAATGCGGGCTGAGATGTCTGTCCAAAGGCCAATAGCACACAGAGGCGACTTGCCACTGGTATCTCCCAGGGGAGTGATGTCTAGGCAGGCCACTTCATGCTCCATTTCTGTGGAACTGACAAGAAAGGAACATATCAACCTTACAGCAAGACTAACCTGCAGCTCAAGATGTCAAATGGTTTAAGAACTCACACTGACCTTATCTGCTTGAGTTCCTTGGGATGGATTTCTAGATAGTATAATACTCTTCCTACAGCCACCACAACTTGACAGCTGTTGCAGGAAGCCACACTAATGTTCTTTCCATTGGGCTCTTTCCATTCACTTACAAGGGCTTTAGGCTCCTGACTGACCAGTCGTACCGAAGCTGATGTTATCTAAAGGGGAAAACAAAAACAGTTATTTCTTTCCACCTTACATGCAGTCATTCTTCACACCTCTATCCATAAATATCATTTTGACAAGATGTCATATTCCATGGATTATCTAAAGTTTGGTTGTTACCTGGATTAATTGCTGATGTGCAACATTGCCACAGAAGAAAGTTTGCTGATCATCAACAAATCCTGTTAATTCTGTTTCCTCCACTTCCTCTCCATTCAACATCAAGACCCTGCAAGAAGAACAACCAATTAAACTTAGTAGAAGCAGAGAACACAATACTGTACCAGTCATCAAGACCACACTCAACTCTACAAGAGATCATCAATTTCCTACCTGGTTTGTCCCACAAAGGACAACACTAAAGTGTTATCAGTTTCATGTTGGGGGTCTGATCTCAGAGGCCACAATCCTGCAGTACAGAGACAAAAAATGTTTAAAGGAAATTTAATACTAGTCTCATATTTAATTGATAAAATTAATTCATTCAGTTGTTTGATTGATTGTTAAGCTTTATACGGCCCATCTAGCATGATAGTTACTCTGGTTGGTTTGCACAGGTTATAACATGAAACATCTAATATCTATCAAAAAATAAATAAATAGGAGTAAGAATAAACAGTATAAAATAACAACAAAATGGCAGGCAATATCTAACTGAAGAAACATTAGGCTGGTTCTTCTTGAATACAATCTGTAAATGACAACATTTTAACTTGCTGTCTAAAAGCAAGGGATCAAGCTTCACAGACTTCATGAGGGAGCTTGTTCCATAGCGAGGGTGCTACTGCCAAAAAAGCCTGATTTCTTGTCACAGATTTATGGGCCTCTCTTAGAGTAGGAGGATGTGGTGTGATGCACCTGGATGGAAGCGCTCCATTATGTAGCAAGGTCCCAAACCATTGAAGCTTTTATATGTTTATATGTTATCTCCCATCTCACTTCCTCAGAAACAACAGAAAGTATTTATGCTTTGATGATAAATTCTGGCTTGGTATATTTTTCTAACAATACCTATTAATATGCATAATTTGTCCTGTTTTTAAGAATTATGCTTTCACAAAACTGAGAAGAGGAAAATGAACATGATACAGAAAACAAATACAGACACGAGTCAGGGAGATGTAAGTATTTAAAAGACAGAAAAAATACAAAACAGTGCAATTTTAGGATCTTTCTGAAAAAATGCCAAGCCATCTTTAAGCACTCAAGCACTGTCTTTGTTTTTCCATATAACAATGCAGACTAAAATTCTGCATTTAAGTAAAGTTAAGAAATGCTTGTTCATAAAATTTTGTATATGACAATCCTGCTAGGAGACCAAAACTAAAATGGTTTGGAATATCACTACCATGACTGAAGTTGCCATAAATCATCAATTTGTATTATGATGACAAACCTTTAATTCCAGGCAGATCAATGCTGGCATGTTCATGAATCCCAATACCATTCCGAATGATCCTCAGAGAACCTTCCTTAAAGGCACCTGAGCATGTAACCAGCTGTGGAAAGTGCAAACAGCCATTATGGACATCAACAATGGATAGTAACAACTGTTGATAACAAGAAACTTAACCATGCAAATAATCACTTGTTTTAACTACTAATGACAGGAAAGCTTTCTTTACAACCTTGTAGAGGAATAATCAATTTTGCAATCTAACATCAGGTTAACTAGTATGTAAACAATGGGCAGACCTGGGTTCATAACTCTGCCTTTGCCCATGATAGTCACTGCTCGATGACCATGGAGCAGTCAACACTTCTCAGCCTAACCTAGGGATACACAGAAACCTCCCTGAAGATTGTGGTATTTCTGAAACACAATCGGGAGAACCCTAAGCAAAGGCAACCTTGTGCCGGCTAATTTTTTTCATACTAAGTCATGCATAAAGAACTACTAAATGAATTCACCAAAGGGGGGCTTCATTTTGGCAGTTTCACATCTGGCCTAGACAAACAAGAAGAAGCAAGGCCTCACAAGATTGTTGTGAGGATTGCATCTATGTTTCAAAAGAATCATATATACTGATTACAACGACTTGAAGGCAAGGTACTATTATAATGCAGTATTATGGCAGAAAACATACAAAAGTAAATCATAAAATTAGCCCCTTAAGAGTCAGATTTACCTGCCCTTGACCTTGTCTCTCGAGATCTACCACACACATGTCCACAATGGGACCAAGATTGGTGAAGGTTTCCATGGCGACAACATACGAACCTTGCTCATTACTGTCCACATTGAGCTAGAATTGAAAATAGGGTTACTGTATTATGCTTCTCAAAAATAGAAAAGGAAAACAGGAGAAAGACATTCATAGTACAAGAGCAGTGACCAGTGTGATCTGCAAAGCCCCATGCAACCCTCAAGAGCAGATGATTGGGAAAAAGAAATAGGTTGACAAAAATACTGCCTTCTGCCCCTTTATTTATTTCATTTTTATACTGCCCATTTGGGTGGTATCCCACTCTGGGTGATGCACAAGCAAATATCAAATAACATGCCCCTTGTAGCTTCTAGTGATTTTGCTAGAAAGGGTAGACAGGGACCCCAAAACACCACCCTAAGTCATCCAAATAAACCAAAGCTCAAAGCAAAACTCTGGAAATTAGCTGTTACTATTCTCCTCTTACTCCACAGCATGCACTGGGTGATAAGAGTGCAATATTGGCCCCAGAATCTCCAAAGCTGCCCATCCTGGTACTATTTATTTCTTACTTACTCACATTTATATATTGCACACTAGCAATTTACTTTGGGTGGTGTACATACTATAATTAAAAATCCAAACAACAAAACAAACAAAAAACAGATAAAAGAATAAATCCAAAAGGCAATGCATATAAAAATACTTACAGAAAGAATGACAAATATACTGTATCATTATTCTTAACCAGTGAAACAATAATGGCTCAGAGCAAAGATTACTCAGAAAACAACTCCCCGAAAACTCCCCTGAAGAGAGCTGTCTTCAGCTGCCTTTTAAAGCATTATGATGGGCCTAAGGGGCCATTCAACAATTACGTGATCTTTGAAAGGGGGGGTCTGCCATCTGAATTACGAAAAAATTACGTGGGGGGTGGGGGTGGGGGGACAGGTCAAAGATTGCATAATCCATTTGGAGCTGTTGTGCATTAGGCACCAATAGTGAAAAGCTCTAAAAATTAGAGTTTCAATACAAAAGCTCGGGATTACGTAATTTTAAGGGAGGGAGGGGGTCAAAGCTAAAATTATGGTCAGATTACATATGGGGGAGGGGGTCAATTTTCTCCAAAAAAACGGATCGCATAATTGTTGAATGGCCCCTAATCAAATATCTCTGAGGAGGGCATTCCATTAAGAGGGACCCACCACAAAGAAATCCCTATTTTTTGTCCTCAATCTCTTGGCTTCCCAAGGGGTGGGAAACCCTCAGACCATGCACTGATGCAGCACAAGTTTGACAGCGGGACACATAGAGAAAGTAAAATCCCAAAACTGTATAGGGCTTTATAGGTCAAGCGTAACACCTTGTACTTAACATGGTAAAACAGGTAGACTGGGAGCCAGTGCGGAATGGCCAGGATTGAAGAGGTGTGGGCAAACCTACCCACATCCAAGATCAATCTGGCCACCGCAAATTAAGAACTCTAATAGATAGTGAAAATGTATCTAGAGTTCTAACACCTATGCCATTTATCTAATCGACAAAGCAGAGACAAGCTCTCTCTCTCTCTCTCTCTCTCTCGGGTGCAAAGTTAATAGTTTACCAAAAGCTACTTTTTACCTTTACAAGCTGGGAGTCCCCAAGCCGAGAGCCAACAAACACAACCCCATTGTCCAGGTAAGTCAGGCATTCTGCAATGGATGTCTAAACATGGGCATGGCACAAGAGGAAACATGTCAAACTTTTTATGAAGACAATATTTTGAAGAACATATCATCTATTCATCAAGCAGAAGATATAATTACCAATCACCAAGACAGAATACCAAATGTAATCTAATAAATCTGTAACAAGAAATTAAAACTGTGCTTTTCACAAAGACTCCTAAACAAAGCAGGATTTGATTATCTTAATGAAGACCAGGCTCAAACAACTTCTAGATGAGTAATGAAAAGTTACAATTCAGGAAAGGACATAACTTTTCCAGCTTCTGCTGGAGGCTCTTTTACACAACTTCTTCCTTTCCTCCCACAACTGACTGTTTCCTACATGCCACCGAGCATCCCAGAAAAGAGGCAGATGAATGAAAAGTTACCTCTCCCAGCAGTTCCACACGCAAATCTTTCAGAGTGACTCCACCGTCCATTTGCTCCTCCTTCTCCAACAGAAGCATAAAAAGGCGACCCTCCATGTCACCCAGTAGATAACGGGACCCATTTGGATCCACACGATTGTGACATACGATTGTACTTTGCTGTTTCATGAAAAAGAATTCAGAACTCTTCTCAGAAACAAGATGGCATTTGCATTAAACTGAGTTTTCCAAGTACAGTACTCCACATTTTCTCTAACAAAAATGACTCAGGATTAAAAAATACAACATTCTACGGAACTAACTTAAAAATATGAAAGAACAGCAAAATATTCTATATTTTCTCACTGCCATCTGTGACAGGTATTTCTAGTAAGGAGTATTTTAACTATAGCAGCGCTGAATCTGCCTCACTGAAAGCCTGTCACATTTTATCTCCTAAATATTTTACCAAGAAATATATGTTGTGCAGTACAGTAATACCTCGGATAATGCTAAAACTTGGTTCCACAAATCTTAGCGTTATCCGATTTTTAGCGTTATCCGATACATGCATTGGATAACGCTTTAAAAAAGCCCGGAGAAGGGGCCGTGGGTGAGCATAGCCGCTTCCCTTCCCGGAGAGCCTCCGGCCCTCTGGGAAGGGAACTGGCCAAGCTAAAGGCAGCTGGAGCACCCTTACGCCGGCTGCCTTTCACCCGCTGGCACTCCGGGAAGGGAAGCGGCCAGGCACTTGGCCGGTTCCTTTTCCAGAGGGCCAAACATTGCTATCCGATTTTAGAGTTATCCAGCACATTCGTTATCCAAGGTATTACTGTATTTACAAATCAGTTGTATCTTCTAGCAATAACTTGAATACTACAATTTAACAGAATTAGCCCATTCACTGCTTGAGGGCGAGATGTTTTTCCATTATTTCTTTTCCACTTTCTCCAAATATGATTTTAAATACTCATGTCAACACCTTACGAACCACAACTATATCAGATGTTCTCTCATGCCCTAAAACTGTCACCAAGGAAAGTTCCATACAGCTACACACTTTAGCTTTCCAGTCTATACATCCTACAGGCATGTAATAGAAGTTAACTTTTAAAATATTCTGGATGTCAACACAACAGTGCAGCATGGGCTATTGTCAGATATTATGTTACGTGGACGGCCCCAAATACCTAGTAATTTACTTTCTGCCCATCTCAAACTAGAGTGCAAACATATTTGGCTTTCAAAGAGAAAACAGTTGCTTTACTTTGAAGGAACAGGAATATTGGGGAAATAGTTGCTTTTCTTTGAGGAAACAGGAATATGGGCCTCAAAAGTTCACCTTTGCCAAATACGCCTGCTGACTTTCTCTCCTTCTTTCGGCTGCTTAGCTTAATCGTTGTTTTCTTTCCTCCAATGAACTCAAAAATCACACAATGTTTGTGGTGACACCACATTATTACTTAGATTCAATTAGATTCAGCTATTTGTAGATATCATGGCATATAAACAAAACTGATTTAGAATGAATGCACTCTTTCTGAGCTGGTCACATGGCTGCACGTGGCTGATCCTTAACTATCAGGGGTAACAGGACACAGAGGAGGGCAAATATTCATGAATAAGCACAAATTTCTGCAGGATCCACCCACGAAGAAAAAATCATGGAGAAGAAAATGGTTTCAAAAAAACCCAACCCTTTAATTATAGTTTAGTCTTAATTCACTCCTCAAATATTACCACTTTCAAGACCCCACATATGCACAATAATAGATAATCACTCAATGGGAAACATAAACTCACCTTGATTATGGGTGGGGCTATAGCTAGGTATTTATCGCCATTGTGGTAGGTGATGGATTCTTGTCCAATAATGATAGCACCTCCAAATGGCTCAGGCACTGTAAGAAAAATGTTAGGAGCATGCAATGAGAAGCATAAAGAATCAATGACAAAGGAAATATACAAAGGAAATATGAAAATAGTTGAAAAAGAATGAACTCTCTTTTCCCTTTCTGTGTGTTCTGTATGGAATCATCCCATCTCTGATTATTGTATATTTATGTTCTTACCTAATGGCTATTGAGACACACAGAACCTCCTGTTCACCATCGAAACACAGGCATCAGTGTTTCAAGCAAACTAGTTTGAAAGTAGAGTGAACATCATCAATGACTAAGAGAGAAGTAAACATACCAGAAATAGAAACATAGAGAAGCCATTATCTTGCTGTATGTTTGGCTATATAATATTAGTGATATCACTTATCAATTAATAGATGCAAACAGAGCTCTGAATTCACATCTAGATGCTCCTTTTTTAGCTGGACATGCTCTTGAGTATCTATCATTTGGCCTCCTGAAATAAAGGTCAGTAGGAAACCCAATATATTAATACATTTCACAGATTTTCTTTAGACGAGACCTTAAACAAAACTACTAGGCATTTGCCTACTAGGCATTTGCCTTAAGCTTCTATTTCTCAGTTCTTTGTTTTCTTCTCATTGACTCACAGAAGACAGTCAACAGTAACATGAATAGCTGACAACACAAAGTGACTACAGAAAAACACACACCTGGCATTTCAGAATGAAGACAGGAGCTAGTTCATTAGAGAAGAGAAAGTGTGCACCTTATTGTCATGAACTTGGAAAAGTTACTTTGTTTTAAGTTACTTGACACCAATTCTCAAGGTTAAGAAACAGAGCTTTTAAAAAGTGTAGTGATTCAAAGTGGAATTCTGGATGCATGACGTCATCAGGATTAGTGCCTCTAGTGGACAGAGAGACACCTGAGATAGAGATAGGGATTCTCAAAGTTCAATGAACGGGAGTAAACTTTCTAACCCAAGTTCATTGCACTTTTGAACCATCGGTCACTGATCCTGCCAAGACATGGGAGGGGGGGGGGCAAAATGAGAGCTGGGCACTTTGCCAACAAGCCTTGACCTTGAAAGATTTTGAGGTGGTAAGTGTTATCTTGAAATCTGGTCCCAAGGTCACAAAAAAATTCCTTAGGAGGGAGTAAGAGGGGGAAATTGAGTATAAAACCCCCTGATTTTGTTAGCTTAGAGAGTGCTTCTTCAAAGGAGGCAAAGCCCTCACCGAAATGAGAAAGATCGGGAAACATCAGAAGATGGGACTTTGAAAATCTGAGGCCATCAAATAAGAAATTTAATTTGGGTAAAAGCTTCATTTTACATAGCGAAATGCGTCCAAACCACGACAAATTTAGCTTCTTATACCGTAAAATCATTTCTTTTAATTCTTTTTCCAATTTATCATAATTTAACCTTTTTAAATCATCATATTTATTTGAAATGTTTATCCCCAGGTATTTTATATTATCTCTAATTTGTATTTTAAATTTAGCTTTTAAACTTTCTTGTATGTCCAAATCCACATTAAAAAGAATTGCTTCTGACTTATCCCAGTTTACCTTAAGTCCCGTCACCCTTTGAAATTCCTCTAAATGCCCATATATCTTCCCTAGTGTATTCTGTGGATTTTTTATTGTTATTAGGGTGTCATCAGCATATTGGCTAATTTTTATACCTTCAATTCCAATTAATTCCTTATCTTCCCTTATTACATTAGCTAACAATTCCATGGCCATTATAAATAAAGATGCCGACAATGGATCTCCTTGCCTTGTGCCCGCTTCCAATTTAATCTCCCCTGTTAATTCCTCATTTAATTTAACCCTAGCCGAGCCTTGCTGATACAACTGCTCAATTACCCCACAAAATTTTTGTCCGAATCCATATTTCTTTATAATTTCCTTTATAGTTATCCATTGGATCGAGTCAAAAGCTTTGAATATATCCAGGGAGAAGAAACCCACATGCTCCTCTTGTTCCTGAGCAATAATTGTCAAGTCAACCATCCTTCTTGTCAAATCCGACATATACCGATCTCTCATAAATCCCACTTGATCCTTATTAATGTATTTACCACTAAAATTATTCAATCTATTAGCTAAAATGGCCGTAAAATTTTTTGCGTCCTGATTCATCAGGGAAATCGGTCTATAGGATTCAATTTTTTCCAGATTTTTCCCTACCTTTGGAATTAAAATTATAATTGTACTATACCACGATTTAGGAACTCTCCCTCCCTCCAAAATATAATTAAAAATCCTTTCCATTTTTGGTAACAGCATCTCTTTAAAATCTTTATAAAACTCCACCGATAAACCATCCTCGCCTGGAGCCTTGCCTATCCTTAACCTTTTTATGACCTCCTTTATTTCCTTTTGTGTTATCTTTTCATCCATGTAACTCCTATGCTCCAAGCTTAAATTTATTCTTGACCACTTATCTAAATATCGCTCTATTCATCCGTATTTACGTCCTTCCTCGAATACAATTCCTGATAAAAAGCCTTGACAATTTGAATTTTATCTACTAACTTATTACACCTTCTGCCATACTTATCTATCAAAACTGAAATTCCTCTTTTATCTTTCTTTTCTTCAGCGGTTCTAGCTAATAGCTTAGAATTTTTATTACTGTACTCGAAGTAATCTCTTTTCAAATAAATTAAATTCTTCTTTACCTTTTCAATATCTTTTTCAATAAATTCTCTTTTTAATTTTTGCATTTTATCGAATATGTCCCTATCTCCCGTTCTTGCATGAATATCCTGCAACTTCTTTATTTCGTCCTCTAACTCTTTTTCCTTTTCCTTATTTTGCCTATTATTAATACAAGAGAGCCTAATGCTTTCTCCCCTGAATATTGCCTTCATGGTATCCCATAATATTCCATCATTTACATCCTTTGTATCATTAATTTCCCAGCACTCTTCCCATCTTTTTATTATCGTTTCCTTACTCTTTTGATCTCTATATAACCTTGTATCATAGCTCCATGTACCCCTTTTTTGTTTGTCATCACTTAGTTTAAATTCTGTAATTATTTTAGCGTGATCAGATTCCTTAATCATACCAATTTCAATATTTTCAACCTTATCTATCATACTTTCTGAAGCCAAAACATAGTCAATTCGTGAATAAGAATTGTGCACGTGCGAAAAAAATGTATATCCCCGTTCTGAGCCTCTAATTTTCCTCCAAACATCCTGTAATCCCGTTATTTTTAACCACCTATCCATCACCCTATTAGTACATGTACGCTTAGCCACATTTGTAGTATCCAAACCTGATCTGATCAAATTAAAATCTCCAACCATTATTAACTTGGACACCCTTTCTGATTCTATACTTTGATACACCTTATCTAAAAATTCCTCCTGTTTTTCGTTTGGCGCGTATACATTAACAAAGGTTATATCCTCATTATTAATAAATCCCCTTGTTATAAGAAATCTCCCTTCTGGATCTACAACTGTCTTTACTTTTGTAAATCCTAACTTTTTTGATATTAATATGGCAACCCCTCTTGCCTTAGACGTACCCAATGCCTTCTCATAATATTCTATCCCCTTTATATACAATTTATTTACATCCTCACTTTTTTGATGCGTTTCTTGTAAGCATATCACATCTGGCCTATCTTTCCTAATTACCGCTTCCAAACGTTTCCTCTTAATAATACTGCCCGTGCCTTTCACATTCCATGATAACACCCTAATCGATTTCATAATTCTTTATTATTTTTCGCTTGCTACAATTCCATCTCCTACAAGCATGTGCTAATCCAACCCACAAAACATAAGCAAACAGCTGAACACAAAACATAAAACAATAAATCATCACCCTCCCCGCCATTTCGAAACGAAAAAGAAAAACACCCCTGCCAAACAAGGGGGGGAGGGGGGAGGGGAGACAACACTCACAAACCAAACCACCACTTCTTCTGCCTAATTACCCATTCTAAATACTATTTAATTTTTCATGCCACCATTTCCACATGAGGATTCTATCATCGCTTTATATTGTGCCTTACAGTTACTTCAATTACAATTTTTACACCGTTATATCATTCCACACTACCTAGTTCATCCTGGCTAGACAACGCAACCCTCATATCCTTCATCCGCTCTTCCTCTTCCCTGTCATATGTTGTATAAACCCCTGCTATTATCAGCTCCTCTTTAAGATCTTCCCATTCCTTGGAGTTTTGGTCGATTATCTTTGCCTCTGCAAGTATGTCTAAGACATATGACCCATCCCTCAACACGTATGATTTTCCAGATACTATGAATTTTAGCTTTTTTAAGGCAAGCCAAAAATAAACAATTCCTTTTTCCCTCAACTTTCTGGTTACTGGTTTGATTTGTGTTCTCCATGTTCTCTCGCCAATAGAAATATCATTATAGATCTCTATACTACTCCCTTCCATTTTCAATATACTTGACCCAGATTTCCTGATATGTCACATTAACATCACCTTCAAACCTTCACTAGCAAACCTCAATAGCACATTTCTGTCTGCTGTATTATGTTTCTTAGACCCTAATCTATGCACACTTAATACATCCTCAGCCTTGAACTTCCTATCCATACCTAAATCATTTAACCAACTCATTATTCTGGCCTTCAGCTGATCAGGGCGGGCCTCAGAAACATGCCTAATTATAATATTTCTTTTTCTAGATTGGTCTTCAAGTAACTCCAGTCTCACTTCATGATCATCCACTTTTACTTCTCTCCCTTTAGCTTTTTCCTGCACCTCTTGGACATGTCTCTTTACATTTTCAACCTCCTTTGAAATTGAACCCATTCCTTCTTTTACATCATTCACCTCTTCCATTATCTTGGCAATTTCAACTTTAGCTGATTCCATCAAACCTGTCACCACTGACAGCATTTTTTGCTGAAAAGCCTCAAAACTCTCTTGCTGCAGTTTAATAAATTCTTGATTATCCCTCGCTCGCTGCTCTTCTAAATTTTGAAACTTGGTCTGAAGATACTTCTCAAGACTATCTAATCTCATTTCGATAGAGCCTCTACATTCATTCACATCAGGGCTATCCCCTTCCACACTTTCCTCTACATCTCCTTCTATTACTTTCTTTTTTATAGCTCCCCGAGCATTGGCCTCTTTAAATTCAATTTGCTGATCTTCTTGATTTATATCTAACCGTTGTAATTGCTGTTTCTCTTGTACTTTCTTCTTTGCTGCCATGCCTGCTCTAAGCCTATCCAGCTGCTCAGCTTCCAAAATTTCTTCCTTTAAGGACTTCCTTCGTTCCTCACCGCCTGCTCTTACTAATCTACCTGTTCTTAGCCAAATTGGATCTATTTCTATCTCTTCTCTCAGCTGCTTTCTTTTTTCTTTTCGACTCATTCACTCTATTCTAAAATAGTCTAACCAGGTCTATACAACTTTATCCACGCTTTTAGCCAATACCCTATACAATTATCTCCTTATGCCCCAATACATAAACAACCATAGCTTACAATCCCTTTTATAATTAACTTCAACCACTATGGACTTTCAAGTTAATCCAGCTCATTACTCTACACAAGGCATATATACAAAACACAGATCTTGAAGAAGAAGAAAATAATTGTTCCTATAGTCCAACCAGTTGAGCAGTACACAGCTGCACTTGATGATAAAGCAACTCCAGGGCTAGCCTTGATTTTATCACTGTCCTTGGCACAGCAGCTGTGAAAACTAATTTTCTTTTTTTTTCTTCACTTTCTCTCTTCTTTCTGCCGCAGTCAAAATCACAGTCACAAATTGCCCTCCACCACCTAAGCACCAGCTCTATTTTACACCCCCACAATGGTCCAATGATCAGGGCTCATGGAAGGACCCTGCCCGACAATCAATCAAACAGAATATCCTCTGCCCTTCCAGCACACCACTTGTAAAACAAGTTCAACACAATCCAAGTCCAAGTTCCAAGGGTAGAAGAAATAACAGCTCCTTAAAGACTTCCACACTTTCAGCCAACGTTCAGTAGTATTTCAGGGGACGCACATCCAACCAATGCACTGGTCAACACGGGCTGCCCAGACTCCTGCTCCGGATTAGGGCCCTTTGGGATCAATTGGGACTCACTTCCGCACCCCCCAATTGACTCCCCTCAGACCCCTATCCCCACAGAGTAACGACTCCTTCTCCGCCCGACACAACCAGAGCACTCTCCTGACCACTTTGCGTTCCAGCGTCCCCAAACTCCAAGTGGCGCCGAGACTTCAGCCGCCCACAAAAGCGCTTCTCCTTGCCGAGACCTCCCTCCTAAACTCCGTCCTCTGTCCTCCGGCAGCGCCACTCCAGCCGAGACCAAAATCGCCACTTCCTTCCACCCTGGAACTCTGCACGCGAGATCGTGCTCGACTCTCCTCCTTTCTCCTCTGCTCCACTCCGCCACTCGAGTCTCCTCCAAGCACTGCCGAACCCCAGACTTTGCCAAAATTCACTTCTCTCGAACACAGCTATTGCCAGCTCCCAAGGAAGCGCTTCTCTTTGCTGTCACCTCTGCTCATAAACTCCATTCTCCAACAGCACCACTAACTCAGCTCTCGGCACTTGAGAAACAGCTGCAACAGTTTTACTCCTTTCCGTTGTCCTCCAGGCTCCAAATACCTCCAATTACAATCCATCAACTTCACATTCCTTCCAGAAACATTTTTCTTCAAAAACGTAACAGTTTAGCATTATATATCCACATTTGTGGCTCCCCTTTCCAGGCAGTGGTGAGAGAAACGATGTGCTCAGTCTGCCATGATACTCCTCCTTATTTTTCAGTATAAATTGCGTGTTAGAGTAGAATTAGATTAGGAACCCAGGAATGGGGAATTTAATTTCTAGAGTGTATTTTAAGATTATTAGCTTAAGTTTAGTTATGCTTTTTGTTTGGATTTTACAATGGATTATTCTGTTTTGCATCTCATCGCTTCTACAAAAGGGAGTACGGAGCCAGGATTGGTTTTGCTTGCATGAAAAACAAGTGGACGTCTTTGTTTTGTGAACTGGACTGTTGGTTCAAAGCGTAGAAATAAACAATGCTACTGGATTGCTAGATCTTGCAAGACTCTCATTGCAAGACCTTGGGAAACAAGCCAGGAGAAGGGGAGATCAAAGGAGCAGCCCAGATTGTACATATTTTCACAGGCCTACCATGGGAGTAATATTCTGTTGCCTGACAATCTGAGAGAGGGCCTTGATTTACTGCCTGACCGTCCCACAAAATAGGCGGATCTTGGTTCCTTGCCCTTTTCACCTGCGTGCACCCCATTAGGACCCCAGAGAAGGGGGTGTCCTGAGCGGCGGGGTGCGCATCATGAGACTTATTGCATGCAGATAGCTGCAAACCTATCACTGAGACTTGCTGACAGAGATTTTTTCTGAACTTGAACCAACCTGCAATCACCATGGAGGCTTCAGCCTCCACATTTTCCTGTTTCCAGGGCCCCTTGTTAAACTCCTTCTCTCGTAAAGACACTTCATATGTCTTCACATGACGGCCCTGTGGATCCTAGAGAGAAAAACAACAGTTATTGTCATTGCTGGAATATGCATGCCGTTACACTTGTTTAAAAAGACGACAAAAGAGAATCACAGGCTGCACCTATCGGAAAGGTGTTTTCTTATTTAAAGATAATTGATACTTTTATGACAAACTATTACTCACACTCTATAACCTATTAGCTAAAATTCTGTCAGTTGGCCCACTGAACCAGTGGGAATTTAATGAGTCATCTCCTCCACTGATTTAACAGGCCCACTTTAGTTGCAACTTATCACACTAAGCAACAACATTTCAGCTATTTTTTTTCTACTGCCTTGACAAAGTCAACAAAAAGCAAAGGATAACCTCTGCTTAACTAGTTATTTTAAAATTTTAAAGGAGTAACTTTGTCAGTCCAAATAAAGGAGGCCATCTTTTTAATCCTGAAATGTGCTATTCTGGTAGTAATTCAAAGGATAGGAGGGAAATTATATAACTTAAAATTAAATTTTCAAATCTAAGAGACAAGCTTTTAAAGAAGCCTTTTAAGTATCCATAAACATGGAACTTGGGGGAAATGTACATTATGGAGTAATTTAAAAAGCATGGGTGAAGTTACAAGCCTGAAATGCAAAAAGGACTGGCGGAGAATGGACAGAGCACTCTGTTCCTCTTTGATGGCCCCTCTTAAAAGTAAAAAACAAACAAATAAATTAAATAATTTTACTGGTTAGAAATGACTTGCTCATGTCTCCTTTGCACCTACATGGTTTCAGGGAATAGTTTTACCTCCTATACAGAACCTTAGTAAGCTGGTAGCAAATGTGTAGATTGCTCTGCCTCTTTCCCAACTGCCTGCCAAGTTGCTATCAGAGATGAAGAAGCAGCAACAAACCCTTTTGCAGCAAGTCCAGTTTCAAAGGCCAGAACCTGAGGCCAGGTCACTACTATGTCAGTGGTGGCAGCTTGCTGTGACTCGTCGCTGAACGGACAAAAAGGGGCTCCATCTCTTGGGCATCCAACAGTAAAAGCAAGTAGATAGGTGGCAGGAGCATGTCACATCGTGTGCCATAAGCTTATATTCTATACACTGGGACAAACACTTGTGGCCAAAAGAGGAAAAACTTTGTGGAGCAACTGTTTCACCCCGCCCAGAGTGGGATGCCACCCAAATGGGTGGTATAGAAATGCAACAAATAAATAAATAAATCTGAGCTCCACATTTAAGAACATAACATAAGAACATAAGAACAGCCTTGCTGGAACAGGCCACAGCCCATCCAGTCCAGCATTCTGTCTCACACAGTGGCTCACCATTTCCTTCAGGGTATTCCCAAGGAGGTGCCTTCACCTTCTTAGGATTCCCTGGAATGGCATTGAGAGATATTCTGCCTATCTCTCCAACCCGGAGGTTGTCCTTAAGTATCCATAATTATAGCCATTGATACCCTTGTCCTCCATGAACTTGTCTAATCCTTTCTTAAAGCTGTCAAGACTGACAGCTGTCACCACTTCTTCTGGCAGGGAGTTCCATAGACCAGTAATCCTCTGGGTGAAAAAGTACTTTCTCTTATTTGTTTGAGAACTAGTACCCAAAAGTTTCATCGAGTGTCCCCTAGTTCTAGTGTTGTGCGATAGGGAAAACAGTTTTTCCTTATCTACTTTGTCCAAACCGTGCATGATTTTATAAACTTCAATCAGGTCACCTCTTAGACGCCGTCGTTCAAGAGTGAAAAGGCCCAACCGTTGCAGCCTCAGATGGTAAGGAAGGTGTTCCAGTCCCCTAATCATTCTGGTTGCCCTCCTCTGTACTTTCTCCAACTCCATAATATCCTTCTGGAGGTATGGCGACCAGAACTGTACACAGTATTCCAGATGGGGCCTCACCATAGATTTATAAAGAGGCAAAATAACACTTGCTGACTTATTTTCTATACCCTTCCTAATGATCCCTAACATTGAGTTTGCTTTTTTCACTGCTGAGGCACACTGGGTTGACACCTTCATTGAGCTGTCCACCAGGACACCAAGGTCCCTTTCCTGGTTTGTCGCAGAGAGTTCAGACCCCATCAGTTTATAAATGTAATTGGGGTTCTTTGCCCCAACATGCATCACTCTGCACTTACTAATGTTGAAGCTCATTTGCCACTGTTTTGCCCACTCCCCCAGTGTCAAGAGATCCCTCTGGAGCTCCTCACAATCTCTCACAGTTTTCACTACCCTGTATAATTTAGTGTCGTCAGCAAATTTGGCTACCTTGCTTTTTACTCCTACCTCTAGATCATTTATGAAGAGGTTGAAAAGCAGGGGTCCCAGTACTGAACCTTGGGGGACCCCACTCTTTACTTCCCTCCACTTGGAGAAGTGTCCATTTAGTGCTACCCTCTGTTTCCTGTCCCTTAGCCAGTTGCTGATCCAGGACAAGACCTGTCCCTTTATTCCATGACTGGTAAGTTTATTCAAGAGCCTTTTGTGTGGGACCTTGTCAAAAGCCTTCTGAAAGTCCAGATAAACAATGTCAACTGGATCCCCCTTATCCACATGCTTGTTGACACTCTCAAAAAATTCCAACAGATTAGTGAGGCATGATTTGCCCTTGCAAAAGCCATGTTGGCTCTCCTTTAGCAGCGCCTTCTCTTCTATGTGCCTATTAATTCTATCTTTTAGGATGGTTTCCATCACTTTACCTGGGACACATGTCAAACTGACAGGTCGGTAATTTCCTGGATCACCCCTGGATCCTTTTTTGAAAATTGGTGTTACATTCGCTACCTTCCAGTCATCAGGCACAAAGCCTGATTTGAGGGAAAGATTATATATTTTGGCTAGGATATCAGCAATTTCATCTTTAAGTTCCCTGAGAACTCGTGGATGGATGCCATCTGGTCCTGGGGATTTGTTAGTGTTTAGCTTAACAAGACATGCAAGGACCTCCTCCCTGGTTATTTCTATCTTGCTTAATTCTTCGGTTTCCCTCCCTACGAAGATAGGTTCTGTTTTGGGCATGTGGTCTCTATCTTCTTCAGTGAATACTGAAGCAAAGAATTCATTGAGTCTCTCTGCAATCTGTTTCCTCTTTAATAACCCCTTGCCTTCCATTGTCATCTAATGGTCCAATGGCCTTCCTAGTTGGGTTCTTACTTCTAATGTACTTAAAGAAGTCTTTGTTATTCCTCTGAGTATTTTTAGCTATACGCTCCTCAAAGTCTTGCTTTGCTTTCCTGATTGTTGCCTTGCATTTGTTCTGCCAGAATTTATGTTTCTGCCTGCTGTCCTCATTTGGACAAGCCTTCCATCTTCTAAATGAGCTTTTCTTGCTCTTGATCACCTCCCGAACAGCTCCTGTAAGAAACATTGGAGTCCTCTTGGACCTGGCAGTGCCCTTTTTCCTTTTGGGTATGCATTCCAATTGGGCCTCTGTTATTGTTTTTATAAACAACCTCCATGCCTCTTGGAGTGTTTGGACTCTCTCAATTTTCCCTTTCAGTTTCTTTTTTACTAGTTTCCTCATCTTTGGGAAATTTCCTTTTTGAAAATTTAAGGTCTCTGTGTTAGATTTTATCAGTGACTTGCGGTCTATGATCAAGTTAAACATAATTGAGTTGTGGTCACTGTTCCCTATTGGATCAGTCACATTAACATCTTGCACCAGATCCTGAGTATTACTCAGGATCAAGTCAAGGATTCTTGTACCTCTAGTTGGGTCTTCAACCATCTGTCCCAGGGAACAATCATTTAGCATATCTAGGAACTTTATCTCTTTATCATGTGCTGAACAACAGTTCACCCAGTCTATGTGAGGGTAATTGAAGTCCCCCATTATAACCAGGCTTCCCTTCTTGGATGCCTCCTTTACAACATTCTCCAACTGCCAGTCTCCCTCAAGAGTTTGGGTCGGAGGCCGATAGTACATGCCTACTGTTAGACCATCCTTGTGGCCTGGTACTCTTACCCACAGAGCTTCTAATGGTGACTCTAAATCACCTAGATATTCCAATTCATAAGATTTTATCACTTCTTTGACATACAAGGCTACACCACCTCCTGTTTGCCCCTTCCTATCCTTCCTGTACAGTTTGTAGCCTGGGATAACTGTATCCCATTGGTTATCATCCGTCCACCAGGTTTCAGTGATACCAATAATATCAATATTTTTATCTATTGCTAAGTATTCCAGCTCCCCTATTTTGTTCCGGAGGCTTCTGGCATTTGTATACAAGCATTTATATATGCTTTTCTGACACAGTCTTTTGTGTCCAGTTGCATTGTTAGACTGCCTCTTGCATCCTTCTGCTAGAATGCTAGTGACTAGCTCCTCGCTCTGCTCAGTAATTTTTGCATCCTCCTCACTACCCAAGTACACACTTTCCCGAACCGGATGCTGCCCAGCTCCTGTCGGCTTTCCCCCAGTTATCAGTTTAAAAGCTGCTCTGCAGCCTTTTTGATGTTGAGTGCTAGCAATCTGGTCCCATCATGGTTTAAATGCAACCCATCCCTCCTGAACAGATTTGGCTTGTCCCAAAATCTTCTCCAGTTCCTGACAAATCTGAAGCCCTCCTCTCGACACCACCGCCTCATCCATGCATTGAGGCTTCTGAGCTCTGCCTGCCTGGTAGGTCCTGCGCGAGGGACAGGCAGCACTTCTGAAAATGCTACCTTGGAAGTCCGGGACTTCAATCTTCTTCCTAACAACCTAAATTTGGCTTCCAGGACAGACCGCTTGGCCTTCCCAACATCATTAGTACCAACGTGTACCATGACAACTGGCTCGTTCCCAGTTCTCTCTAACAATCTATCTAGATTTCTTGTGATGTCTGCAACTTTTGCACCTGGCAGGCAAGTCACCATACGGCTATCATGTGCATCACAAATCCATTTCTCTGTATTTCTAATTATTGAATCGCCTAGTACAAGGAGCCTCTCTCCTGCAATCTGTTCATCTACATGCACCTCTTTATATTATATAAACAAAATATGCATGGCATTACTGCATCTCAATTTTAGCCTAGATAAATATTCCTCACTTATTAGTGAGGAATAAATATTCCTCACTTATTCAAGGTGGGATTTTGAATATGAACCAACTAATGAGCTCCCCATTACTTCGGGAGCTGCACTGGTTACCAGTTTGCCTCCGGGTGCAGTACAAGTTGCTGGTTTTGACCTTTAAAGCCCTTCATGGTAGTGGGCCAGGATACCTTAGAGACCGCATCATCCCAAGAGTGTCCGCCCGTCCACCAGAGCGGACTGGAGGGGCTCCCTAATTGTCCCATCTGCCAGAGGGGCTCGTCTCTCTGGTACACGAAGGAGGGCCTTTTCCGGCCTTGTGGGACAGGTGTGGGGCCCAGATGGAAGGATGGTCCCCACTTGTTGGCTTATTAAATAAGCCCCCATTTCTTTTAAATACCAATACAGGCAGTTTTAACGTTGGTAGTCTTTTAAAGATGAATGGGTTAGGTGGGTGGGTATGTTGGGGTTTTAATGGTTCAATTGTTTTTAATGTATGTTTTAACTTGTTGTGAGCCGCCCAGAGTCGGGTTTACCTGATAGGGCGGCATAAAAATTTGAATTTAAATAAATAAAATAAAAACTAAAGAGGGGGCTTAAGATACACACTTTCCTGGTCCATCTGCCACAGGAAAAATTTAAAAACGAAGAGAATTCCATTGCAATATAAAATTCCACTGTATATTTAAGAGGAAAAAGAAATACTCAAGGTTATTCCAAAGCCAACAAACCTGTTTGTTGTGTCAGATATGTTTTATCTGAATCAAGCCACAATTTCTCAGCCAGGAGGAGTAAATAAATGAGCAATGAAGAAAGCACAGCTTGAAGAACTGCAGCTAGAAAATCACACCAATGACCAGTTTTTTCCTAATAAGTGAGGAATATTTATCTAGGCTAAAATTGAGATGCAGTAATGCCATGCATATTTTGTTTATATAATATAAAGAACCATAAAAAACCAAGCCATTTTAAAAAACAGCGTTGATCAGTTTGTACAAGAAGAAAAATCCCAATAAAATACTTCTCTTTTAGTACCAGTTGGAAAACATTACCTAACCAACCTACTGCTTATGTAAGTATGGCTTGCTCATTATAAAACCAGGCAACATCCTCTTTATACTAATGGCAGAAATATTAACATTATAGATTTGTTCCTTTACTAATAAACTGGCTACACATCACGAAAAGCTCTTCTCTATTTGCTCATCTCTGTTTATAGCCAAAGAGCCAGTGCTGCCTGCATCTGCAGACGTTTCCATGGACATGTGGCAGGCATACCTTGATACCGGAATGCAGGGAAGGCTGTTTACCTTCCCACCAAAGTGGTCCCTATTTATCTACTGTACTTGCAATTTCTTGCTTTTGAACTGCAAGGTTGGCAGGAGCTGGGACAGAGACGGGAGCTCACTCCCTCGTGCAGTATTTGGGAATCGAACTCTGACCATCCAGTCAGATGACCATCCAGTCATCAAGTTCTGTGTCTTAATGACTTGAGCCACCACAGTCCCTGCAGAAGGACAGCACAAATGGGGCCAGCCTGACCTCCCATGGGAGGGAGTTCCAGAGCTTGAGAGCAGTGACGGAGAAGGCCCTGTTTGGTGTCCCCACCAAACACACCTTTGAGGGTGGTGTGATGGAGAGAAAAGCCTCCCCTGAAGACAGTAACATCCAGGCAGGCTCATAAAGGGAGATGTGGCCTTTTCGACAGCTTGAACACAAGCCATTTGGGGCTTTATACAGTAGGTTAAAATTAGCATTCTGGATTTTTAATTATATAAATGCACTCCCGGGCACCATGGAAACCTGGTAATCCAAGCTTAGAGACGAATCCAGGAGCACATCCAAGCTATGCACCCGTGTTTTCAGGCTGGATCCCTATTTCTTGATCTGCTTCTCAGCTGATCAAGAGCACTTCTGTCTCATTTTAAGTTTCAATTTATTCACCCTCATCCAGTCCATTAGTCCATTACTTACACCAGAAACCAATCCAGAACTAAAATAACTTCCTCAGAATTAGAAGGAAAGGAGAGAGTTGGGTGTCATCAGCATGCTGGTAACACCAAACCCCCAAAATTTGGACAACCTCTCTGTGATTTCAGGTATATGTAAATAGCACAGGAGACAGGACAGAACTTTGGGAGACACCATGGAGCCAACAGCCAACATGCTGAATAGGACTTTCCCAACACCACCTGAGTTCTTCCTCCAAGAAGGGAAAGAGCTACCATAAAACAATGCCTTCAAGTCCCATCCAGAAGTATGTCATGGTCAATGGTATCAAAAGTAGCTGAGAGGTCCAGCAAAGGGGATAAACTCCACTTGTCCAATTTCCACCAAGCTGACCAAAGCAGTCTCCCTCCAATAACCAGGATTGAAGTCAGGCTGAAATAGATCTATATAATCCATCTCATCCTGGAGCTCAGGACCTTCCCCAAGAATGGAACAGAGACTGGCTGGTAATTTTCCAATACTGTGGGATCCAAAGAGGATCTTTTCAACAACAATTTTACTACTGCCTTCTTCAAGTATGTTGGGATTCTACTCTGCTATAAGGAAGCACCTACCACTCCTCTATCCACACAGCCAGTCCCTCTGACAGCTTTTATAAACCACAGAGTACAAGGGTCCAACAGACTAGTAGCCTTCAACTCTCCGAAGGTCCTGTCTATATCATCAGGCTGCAAAAACTGAAACATCTCCATTAACACAGGACAAGCAGAGGCCATAGTTACACCCACATAACCTACAGCATTGAAGTCAGAGCAAATCTGAGCAACCTTGCCTGCAAAGTGTCATGCAAATTCTTCAGTGAACTACACTGTAGTCAAGAGGTTCTCAATCTTTTCCAGCCATGGGCCAGACCACGCCCCCTCATAGCTGAGGGGAGTTGGACTGGTGGTGCCCCCCGTAAACACTGACATAAAATGTGCCCGTTGCTGTCGTAAACACATTTATGATGGCTGAAGGCTCACTTACGGCCGTTGTAAACACATTTACGACAGCCATAAATGAATCCATGGCTGATTCCAGCGGTGGATGGCGCAAGTTTGGGGGCTGGATTATTTGGAGCTCTGGGCCGTATCTGGCCCATGGGCTGTAGGTTGAGAACCCCTGCTAGTCTGTATTCTCCTTTGAATGATTCTGTCCAAATGCAATGGTGGCAGAGAAGAATGACTTCTTCACTGCCACTCTTCCAAAGAATAGGCCTCCCAGTGGGTCCCATGTTTGACTCAATTTACTCCCAAGTTTTCTGCTATCTAGTCTCCAGTCCACTTATTTCATCACCAGCAGCTCTGGTCAAACTGACTCTACTGTACTTTGTGGCAAGGGATGTTTAGGAGAGATCACAGTGGCCCTGGTCATTTTCCCATTCCAGAGACGTTATATAGAAAATAAACACAATTAAATGCTTTCAAAGTAGGACTGCCATACAAACACATCACTCAGTTTGTGGAAAGGTCTGTGGTAATATATTAGGGGAAGATGTGCAGTAGTTCTTAAAAGCATGAAAAAGCATCTGTGTCTACAATTGTGCTTTCAGCAATGCAGCAGCAGAGACATGGGGCATACAGGTGAAACTCGGAAAATTAGAATATTGTGCAAATGTTCATTCAGTTCAGTAATGCAACTTAAAAGGTAAAACAAAAATAAGAGATAGACTCATTACATGCAAAGCAAGATAGTTCAAGCCTTACTTTGTTATAATATTGATGCTTATAGCTTAAAGCTTATGAAAAAACCCAACCCCCCAATGTCATGTACCCCATAATCATCACATAATCTCATGTGCGCTGTAAACCATGATCATCACAATTATAACAAATTAAGGCATGACATCTCTTGCTTGCATGTAGTGAGTCTATCTTATATTTGTTTCACTTTTTAAGTGAAATGAATGAACATTTGAACGATATTCTAATTTTCCGAGTTTCACCTGTAAGTAGTCCTACAGTAGCAATCGCATCCTACCAGAAAATCAGAATACATAAAGAGCCCTGCTAGATCAGATCCAAAGCCTATCAAACATTCGGTTCATAAGGTGGCCAGTTTCTTGCTTATTGAAGGCCTCCAAGCAGAACAAGAATCATAGAATAATGGAATTAAAAGGGGTCTATAAGGCCATCGAATCCAACCCCCTGCTCAATGCAGGAATCCAAATCAAAGTATATGTGACAGATTTTGTCCTTTTTGACAAATGGTTGCCTAATCTGTGCCCTATGCCTAACGCTGATAAAATAGAGGAAGCCACCTCAAATATACACCCACCAGGACTAGTAGACATTATCTACAAATTTACTCCAAATGTGCAAATATCAATACATTGAGCAGAAGCAACTTCAAGTATTTTACTATCTGTTGCCTGAATAAATATAGTAAAACCTCTACTTACGAAAAAAAGGTCCGTTCCATAGGCTTTTGCTTAAATCGGTTTTTTTATGTAACTCAAAGCAAACCCATAGGAAAAATTATTTTTTTACATAACGAAGCAAACCCACAGGAAAAATGAAATTTTATGTAAATTGAAGCAAACCCATAGGAAATTGTGTAAATCAGGACATGGTTTTAGCACAAAATCATTATGTAAGTCGAATTTTATGTAACTCGAGGCATATGTAACTCGGGGTTTCACTGTATTTCCTTTTATATGTGTTAAATCATCCACCATTCAGCTTCAGGGGAGGACTCAGGTTCCAGAATTATCAAATTCATATACTATTAGGTTCCTCTAGCTCTCACCCATGATTTCCCTTCAAATATAAGGTCCAAATAATGAGTACCTGGTAAACAAAACAGATGGTTGGGGCCTGGCACCCATAAAGGAATTTCACATCGATGACCTGCAACTCCTCCAGACGAATGTTAAATGCCTTTAATTCCTTATTTTCCCGTTCCAGAGGGATCACTTTGAAGAGTCCATCATAGAGGCGCAGGCCAATCATTCTACATTCAGGGTCAATTATCCCAATTATCCCTGTTTCTGAAGGACGACCAATGCGATCCTAGAGGACAACAGGAAAAACAGCCTTAGCAAATGCCATCTATGTTAATCATTTGTGACTTGAAACATGTATGAACTGATTTTGTGCTGAGCTTTTGGGTTTTTACTTTCGGGTTGCTACACACTATTCATCTCTATACTTTCTCTAATAGCCATTCTGCCTACTGGTATTCTTCCACCTTATGTGGGCAACAAGTGATCACTGCCACTTGCAAGATGTGGCTCGTAACTCAAGGATTTTGGCTTAAATCATTAAAACCACATGTGTCAATGCATCTTTTCATTTGCTGGATTTCTGCCCACACAGGTCTGTGCATAATGCTAAGACATTAGCTAAGGACATTACTCTTAATTAAGTTTCCCATTGTCCCATTTGACCTAGGGAAGATTTTGGGGTCCCTGAGATAGTAGAGGCAATTATTCGACATTAAAGGCTTCTTCACATTTTGTGGACCCTAAGGGCGTCTCCCTAGAAAGGTATTGAAAGGAGCCTTAGAAGCTGAAAAAAGAGGTGGGGGGAAGCAAAGCAAATTTTTAATTAAAGATTCACATCCATGGCCGATTATATCATTTATCTTTTCTCTTGCATACCTAGTACATAATTATATCATCAGACTTATGCCCACAGAGCTGCACAAACAGAATTTTGGTCATTCAGCCTGCAACTTTCAATCCTACATTATATTGCAACATTTACATATGAAACAATCATCAGTTTCCCATTTTTTAACTCAGCAGTCTTCTGTAGTTCAACAGCTAGCATTAGATGTTAATATACACATACACCTACTCTGGAAGCCTCAGGCTGCGGAAGGCGGGGATAACATAAGAGGGGAAAAAAATCACAGCCATATTACTGTGGCCAGGATTGGGGCTGTCCTGAGTCTCTGAGAGGCTTTATATGGCAAACCGGAGCCCTGCCTAGGTAATCTTGGCATCTGAAACAAGGAGGGGAGGGGATAAGAAGCTTTCAATTAACTTTAACTAATTATTTCTGGTACCCAGATCTGCTTTATGCTGATGTAACTATGCCAATAGGATTTTGCATACTAACTGTATATTAACATAGACATCTTCTCTCCTCTTCTGCGCACTTTTAAAGGGAAACAAAAGTAACTCAAGATCATATATTAAAGCATTATATTACATGCTATATAATATATAGCTCATCACTGCACTTATGCAACAAGCTTAATATTTTAAATGCACAATTCAGCAGGGCTGACGTTTGTAGCAAACATAGTGAACGTATGCAGCATACACCCCCAGAATTTCCAACCGTGTCCAATTATGCCTCAGAAGGACTAGCAGTTCTGGTCAGCTCATAGGTTCTTCACTCTCAACAGCTACAAGTATAAACAAACTAAGCATATTCTAGGTATCCAAGAGCAAAATAAAGAATGTTTGATTTTCTTTCAATGACTAGGAAGTACAATAATTATAACAAATACACTTAATACATATCACCTGTGTTCCACAATTCCACTTATAAGTGTTCCATCAGTCCTTCAAATAGGATTGAGGTTGGGTGTTATCCTTAAATTTGCAGCCTTCCTTTTAAACTTGGAATGAGGATTGAGGGTTGAAGCACAACATGACTGTATGTATCATGTCCGTACCATCACTCCCTTCCTCTATCATTAAGACTGACTGGAACATGGGATTTGCTTCTGTGCTGTGTCTCCAAAGTGCCCCAAGCAATTTGGAACCCACCCACCCCCAATACAAGGGCAAATTGAAAAGAGGGGAAACTGGAGATTCTGATCTTTTTCTTGAGTCTGAAGGGAGTGATCATTGATCAATTTGGGTTTGCCAACAAAGCTATGATTATCTGACCTTGGTCTTTAAACACTGAGATATTAGAGAAACAAGATCGTGCAAGATCCAGTCAATGAGTTGTCAACCAACCCAACATTAATGAGATACTTCTAGAAAGCACAGGAGAAAGCCATGGAAAAGAGCCCCCCACCTTCTTATAAGTGTCAGAGCTAAATCAATCCTGCCTTAATCTGTAACTGATTGGAAATAACGGTGGAGGCTGATTATCACCAGCAGGCACTTCTATGACCGCAAGTGGACGTTTCCTTCATTTCTTTCCCCATGTGTGGCAACTGAGCAAGACCTGATTCCCAAGTAAAGCACAAGGTGGAAAAGATCTATCTGATGCTATGATGAGGCACTCAATACTCTCGGGGTCAAAGATGGATCCTTGCTATTATCTAGTTTGCAAAGGCCTATTATAAGGAATCCTGTTCCACCACATTTTAGTTCCTCATTCCTGCTACAAAGTTACGTAAATATATCTAAATAATTTGATCCCAACCACACACAATTCCTCCTCCTTACCTGCACATTGCCATGGGCTCGTGTGATGATGTCAATACTCTCTCCACTCTGTTTGTATTCAAGGATGCATGCATTATATTTTGCTGTAAGAATGAAGAGCAAATCTTTGCTCTCTCCCTTTAAAAAAATACAATTAATATAAGTTAACAATCTTCTAACTAGGAAAAACACCCACCCAAACTCTTTGGTTTTCTTCGCTCCAGAGCAGCCACGAAATACGTCACTGATGGAAACTAATACAGTACTTTGGAACTCTTCACATGTTTCTGTTAGTTGCCCATTTACCATTTCCTTTTTCTGTGACTGCTGACAATTGAATCGGCTTTACTTTATGATCACCTCCAAGGACTGACAAAACTAGACTCAGAATCCTTTTACAGAAACTGCAATGGCCATTACAAATTTTATGGCTACTACCAATAGATCCAATATCATTGCAACAGCTGGATTAAATTAATTTATCTGAAACACTCTCTAACAAGCCTGTACCTGGATAGAGTTGTTTATTAAAGCATTGATAACTTAAGATGGAGTTACAAGCGCTGGTAGAGAAGTTGGATATTAATGACAGCTGTTGAAGTTTCTGATATGCAGCAGAGGAAGCCCTGTCTCCAAATTATTTATTTTATTATATTTATACCTCGCTCATCTGGTAAAAGCCACTCTGGGCTGTTCACAGATTTAAAACCATAATACACCTAACAGAATGAAATAGACATAATAAAGAAAACATTTTTTAGAATCTATTGTAAATATCAGCAAAATAATTTACAATCAAAGCATAAGCGGTAGTCGGCAGTCAACCGACCATGTGGGTCCAGATTAAGATAACAGCAAATATTATTAAATGTTTCCTTATAAGGTTCCACCTTTGAGGAGGTCCTGATGTATAGAAGATGGTTAAGTGTTCCAACCTGATGGGGCTACTACTAAGAAGGCCTGGCTCCTCACTGAAACATTCTGAGCCTCTCTCAAGGTGTCTCAGAGAATAAAGAAAACAAAAAATGTTGTAGCACCTTGAAGACTAACTTTGTCTGGCAAAGTGGACTTGATCCACGAAAGCTCACATTAAAAATTTACAGTTAAGTCTTCAAGGTGCTACAAAGTTTTTGTTTTGTTTTGATATATGGTGACTGCAGCCATGAAATAAAAAGATGACTGATTTTGGGGAGACAAGCTATGAGAAACCTGGGGAACATAGTGAAAAAATAGAGACATCACCTTGAAAACAAAAATTCGTATAGTCAAAGCAATGGTATTCCCTGTGGCAATGTATGGGTGTGAGAGCTGGACCATTAGGAAGGCTGAGCGCAGAAAAATAGATGCCTTTGAGATGTGGTGTTGGAGGAGAGTTTTGAGAGTTCCCTGGACAGCGAGGAGAACAAATAGGTCAATCTTAGAAGAAATTAACCCTGCCTGCTCATTGGAAGGTCAAATAGTAAAGATGAAGCTGAAGTACTTTGGACATCAAATGAGAAGGGAGGATTCACTTGAGAACGCCTTGATGCTGGGAAAGGTGGAGGGCAAAAGAAAATGGTGACCAAAGATGAGATGGCTAGATAGCATTGTAGACACAATGGGCAGAGCTGGGCGGGCTGAGGATGGTGGAGGACAGAGGTGCCTGGAGGACAATGGTCTATAGGGTCGCAAAAGGTCGGAATCGACTGTGCGACTGAACAACAACAAAAATTCCAAAAAAATATCTCAAGGTGGGCACCCATAGCTCTGTCTAAAGTCTTTGAGGACTGGATAGCCTGGGGTCATATTCAATAGAGAGAGCCAAGCCAACAAGTATCGAGGACCCAAACCATGTTGGGCTTTATATGTAACTACTAATACCTTAAATCTGGCACAGAAACCTAAAGGAAGCCAATGCAAGCCAGCAAGGACCAGAGAGCTAAAGTGAAACCTATGCATTCCTGACACTATGTCTCCACATAGCTGTGAATGGATTGTAAATGGACTCCAACTCAGACCTCAGCAGCAGCAAAAAAGTAACATCCTGAAGAGATGTCAGTGTTCCCGTTTGACTATAGCCATACCAAATATAAATGGTACAGAGCATCTGTATCACGGCAGAGCTGATACCAATTAACAACACATCATCTCATGGCAAAATATGTGGTGCACCCTACCGTTAAATGTCAAAATCAGCCTAACAACTAGCCACAGACATACAACCTTCAAACCACTAATGTACTAAGCACGTTCTAAGAGCACCTTCAGGAGATATCCAAATCCATCTTCTCTGCACAGTAACTAACACAGAACAATCTATACTTCCCCATCCGCATGACCCTGGAAACTCACTGTGGGATGGTAATGGTAAACTACTCCTTGAACATTTCATATAATGTACCATGTTATCCTAATCAAGGTTACAATGAATGAGAAATAACTTGAAAGCCAGTGATGTCCGACTCTGCGGGGCAGTGCTCATCACTGTCTGCATCTGCTGACATTTCCAGGGTCATGTGGTGGGCACGACTAGATTCTGAAGCACATGGAATACTGTTACCTTTCCTGCCGAAGGGGTACCTATTTATCTACTTGCAATTTCTTGTTTTCTAACTGCTAGGTTGGCAGGAGCTGGGACAGACAACGGGAGCTCAGTCAGGTCTAAAATTGCTGACCTGCTGGTCATCAAGCTCATACACATACCGCACCTTTATATCAAGAGAAAAGTTCTTCCGGGGTACACAGAAAGAGCCTCCTCAAAGAATGTGGTATTTTTAAACCACAAACTGGCATACCCTGATAATGGCAACCTTGTGTTGTTGGCTAATCTTTCCCACAATGGGAACTGCAGAATGAAATTATCACAAGGTGCCTTCGTTTTGGCAGTTTCACGTCTGATTTAGGCAAGGAAGCACTTTTTTTTACAGTATGAGACTAGGCTACCCTATGAAAAACAAGCATGAAGAAAAGGACCGTTTAACTACTGTACACTGAACACCCAACAGCTCATCATATACAGGTGAAACTGGGAAAATTAGAATATTGTGCAAATGTTCATTCACTTCACTTAAAAAGTGAAACAAATATCTGAGATAAACTCAGTACATGCAAAGCGAGATAATGTCATGCCTTAATTCATTATAATTGTGATGATCATGGCGTACAGCGTACATGAGATTATGTGATGATTATGGGGTACATGAGATTGGGGGGGTTGGGCTGTAAACCATAAGCATCAATATTATAACAAAGTAAGGTTTGAACTATCTTGCTTTGCATGCAATGAGTCTATCTCATATATTTCATTTCACCTTTTAAGTTGCATTGCTGAACTGAATGAACATTTGCACGATATTTTAATTTTCTGAGTTTTCACCTGTAAGTAAGCAGAATGAGCCCTTGCAAGGCGAAGGGCAAAGTCAACCCAATCTCAAGCCAAAGTGACACACGAGGAAGACGGCCAAATCTCCTCCCATCAAAAACCCTCGGAGGTGGAAGGGGGGTGCAGGGAGGACTCCCCATCCCCTCCCACACACACACACACTGTCTCTTCTGGAGGCACTGGGTGGCTGGGGCAAGGCCAGGCAATGCTCACCTTGGGCCGGAAGAGCTCCATGACGGCGATTTTGCCATACATGCCCACTTCCTTCACGGGCCGCAGCCCTTCTGCGGTGACCACATAGATCTCCAGCCGGGTGTTCTTGGCGATCAACAGGTTCAGGTCCTCCGCTGAGGTGAAGTGGCCTGCGGGAAGGGGGGGGGTGAAGAGAGAGAGAAATATTTTTATTTTTTATTTTAAATTCAGATTTTTATGCCGCCCAATCAGGTAAACCCGACTCACGACGGGTCAGGATTCGTGGCAGCAACCCCCTTCAAGACTTCTGCCTCCTCCTCCCCACCCTCATTTCCCACGCGGGCTCCTCCTCGTGCACAGACAGACACCCCACCAACCTAACCCCTCTCATTCCCTCAACACGATCTCCAGGAAGCCCTTTTTTTTCCTCCCCCCGCAAAAATAAAATAAAATAAATACCCCCCAACCCCCCCCCTCCCCGCCATTACCGGTGACGCAGCTGTTGACGGCCGTGGGCTTCTGCGCCGTCACCACGTAGTTGCACGACATGGTGTTGCTGAGGCGGCGGCCCCGGAGAGAAGGGCCGTAGGAGGCCAAGGGTGGTGGTGGTGGTGGTGGTGGGGAGAGAGAGAGAGAGAGAGAGAGGGGCCCCCCTCAGTAACCGCCTCCGGTGTCCCAGGCCAGGCCAGAAGGAAACCGCCACCCGCTGGAGAGCGCTCGCGCCTCCTCCTCCGTCCTCCCTCCTCCCCCCGCCCCGTGCCGCGCGGGGTGCCACGGGAAGGATGCCGGGCGGAGCGGAGGTGCGCGCACGAGCGCCCCCTGGAGTCCTGAAGGACGCAAAAAGACGAAGCTAAGGGAAGAGAGGACTAGGGAGGGAGGGGGAGGTTTTCCGCGACGCGCATGCGTGAAGCGAGGCTCTGTTATGAAATAGGAGATAGAATCACGAGCCAACAGAGCGGCGCAAGCGCACTTTGGTATATCTCCCCCTGGCCCCTCCCACCCGCTCCTTTCGTCTTCCCACGGAGGTATAAAAAAACAGGAGATGGCACTACACTACAGGCTTCATGCTGTAAGTTTTTTGAAGCCAGTGGGCGTGGCCTGGCGCCATATTAGGTGGATCAAAACATTAGCAGGCTACCGTTTGCGATTGCTTCTTGTGTTGGAGGATGTGTGTATTGATCCCCTCTCCTGGGTCCCCTCGGTTGGGGGAGGGTTGGGGGGACAAAAGGCTCCAACCCTTCCAGAGCCAGGGGACTCGGCAGAGAGAGGATCCCCCGCAAGACACCCCGTTATTAAAGAGAAGAAACCAAGCGGTTTCTTCTCTTTAAAAACGGAGTGTTTTGGGGGGGTCGGAATCGATCACCTCTCCCGGGTCTCCTGGGTCCAGAAGGGTTGGAGGGACAGATCCCTTTTGTCCCCCCAATCCTCCCAAGCCCAGGGGAGCCAGCGGAGAGGGAGATCGCAACCCCCCACCCCCACCCACTGATATTAAAGGGGAAACTCCGATGGGTGAAGGTGGAGCCAGCGGAGAGGGAGATCGCAACCCCTCACCCCCACCCACTGATATTAAAGGGGAAACTCCGATCGGGTTTTCCCTTTTAATATCAGGGGGTGGGGTGGATCTCCTCTCCCGGGTCCCTTGGGTCCCAGAGGGTTGGGGAGACAAAAGGGGTCTGTCTCCCCAACCCTTCTGGACCCAGGGGAGCCAGCGGAGAGGCGGATCGCAACCCCCCACCCACTGATATTAAAGGGGAAACCCCGATCTACTTTCACGACTCCACACAATCAAAGCACCATAAGGCAATGTTTTGGACCAACTAACATGGCGGACTGTCAGATTCGTCGGCTTCAAGTGTGTGACGTCATGTCATCTTTTTTATATATATATATACCTCCATGGTCTGAGGAGATAGAATCACGAGCCAACAGAGCGGCGCAAGCGCACTTAGGTATCTCCCTCCCTACCCGCTCCTTTCTTCTGCCAGCGCGCGACGCGGCTCGCGCCCGCCGTCAACTGTCACGGCTCGAGGGAGGCGTCTTTCCTCCCTCCGCCAATCAGCTTCTTCCTCCCCGCCCTCGTCAGGCAGGGGGCGCGTGTTTGAGTCTGCTGCAGCCAAAGCCAAGCGGAGTTTGGATTCGAGGGCAAAAGTCCTCCTCAGGTGGGGGGGGGGGCGGAGGAAGGGCTCAGCTGCAGGGCATTAGGGCAGCCTTTCCTTCTACAGCGTCTTCTCTTCCTCCCGGTTCCCTCCCTTTGAAAGCAGCCTTTGCCGTTAAGCCGCCCCCCCCCCTCAAAGGCGCGTCTCTCCCTTCCCTCTCGGGGGTCTCTCTCTCCGGCGGCGACTTGTCCTCCCTCCCGACGCCATGCAGGTGAGACACACACACGCCCAGTTCGGGTTGGTCTTCGAGGCAGGGAAGGAGGTGGGCCAGGGAGGGAGAGAACAGCCGCCACCCTGAGCCTCCGTTTCTTTCCCTCTCTCGCCCTTTTCCCTCTTTTTTTTGATGTGCATTTTGTTAGGTAGGCTTCAGGGGCAAAGGCTGCCTTGCTTTCCTCTCAGGTCGAGAGCCTTCCCAAAGCTCTTAGAATAAAGTCTAAATCAGAGGTGCCCAAACTATATCCCGTGGGCCAGATCTGCCCCCCTGACACCAATTCATCCGCCACCCCGAAGCCCTCCTTGCTCCTGGAAGCGGAAGCAACTTCCGCTTCTGGGAGCAACGAGGGCTTCGGGAGGGGGGGGGATGAATTGGTGTCAGGGGGCCAGATCTGGCCCATGGGCCATAGTGGCTGGCCCCCCTGAGCCACGTAACCAGCTTGTGGCCCAAAACGTTTGGGCACCCCTGGTCTAAATAAACCAAATCAATCTTGATTACGGTCCAGGGCCAGCATAGCACAGCAAGAAACAGAAGTTAAAATGAGAGCACAGTGGTACCTCGCGGAACGCATCGCATAGCGAAAAATTCGCATAACGAAGCGTTCGTTATGCAAGGGCATGACGGGAAAAATTTGTTCATTATGCGGGGTTTTTGGTAACCGGGGTATACCCGCTCAATGGGAACCCCAGTTAACGAACCTTTTTTCCCGTTATGTGGGGTATCTCCCATAGGGAACCGAATAACGGGGAAAAACGCATAGCGAAGAGCTCCGTGGAATGGAGTTTTTCGTTATACGGGGTTCTACTGTACTTAAAATACATTTTGAGAGCGGAATAAAATGTGGCTGCCATGGTAGTGAGATCAAGTGATTGATCCTTAAATATTTTTAAGAGGAACATTTCTGCTCAGAGGTAAGGTTTCCCTTGATCGAAAGCCAGTCGTATCCGACTCGGGTGCAGTGCTCATCTCTGTTTCAAAGCCGAAGTGCCAGCACTGTGCTGCTGCAGACATTTCCGTGGTCATGTAGCAGGCATGACTAGACACCGAAGCGCACAGAACGCTGTTTCCTTCCTACTGAAGTGGTACCTATTTATCTACTTGTAATTTCTTGCTTTCGAACGGCTAGGTTGGCAGGAGCTGAGACAAAGACGGGAGCTCATTCCGTCCTGCAGTACTCGGGATTCGAACTGCTGACCTTCCACCTCCCAGTCTGCGTCTTAGGCACTTGAGCCACTGTAGTCCCTCAGAGATAAAGGAGTAGTAAAATTGGTATTTAAGGATGCTACAACTGCTACTAACCCTATGACAGTGATGGTGAAACTTGGCACTCAGGATGTTCTTGAACTTTAATTCCCAGAAGCTCTGATCAGCAGAGAATTGAAGTCCAAGAACACCTGGAGTGCCAACGTTCACCATCACTGCCCTATGATGTAGTGCTGGTACTTTATTTAGCTGAAGGACCTGCCAGGATTATTCTTCTGATCTTACATGCTGCGGCACAGTACCTGGCAGCGTTGCGGGTGAAGGTGGGGTTTTCATCAGATAACAGCCAGTGGGTATATGTGCTGTTTTATCGGCCAGGTCTACATGGGATTTTTAAAAAAGGCCTTCAATCACTGGATCTCACTATCATCGCAATTACATTTTATCCCACCCTTCCTTTCAAGGGTTTGGAGAAGAGAGAATTCAGTGACAGGTTTAATTAGGTTGGTTTGAGAGTTAGTTGCCAGTACTGTACAGAGCTTCCAGCTATGCAGAAGTTGAAATTCAGGTCTTCTGGTTTGCACCCAGCGTTATCCATTGTAATTTGCAGCTTTGTCCACAGCCCTCTTGTGACTAGAGAGGTGTCAATTATCTCCCCCTGTAGGAATCTGATCCATGTAAAGATAATCATTCAGCCTCAGTAGCAGCAGTTTATAGCCCCAGATCTTTTAAGAGAGAGAGTTAAAAGGTCTAACGGAGTCCAGCTTCATTAGACGGAGTAAGAGGGAAACAGAGATAGAGAGAAAGCAAAACACACACACGCTGCACTGTTGGCTGACAAAGGAATAATCATGGCTTCTCTTTATTCAAGCAGAGTATATCAGAAACGAAACTTAACAGAAACAAAACTTAAGGCACAGAGCCAATCAGAAAGTCAGAACCCAAATGAGAAGAAAGGAGAAATCTTCTCATATTCTACGCATGCCCAAAATCAAGCGTTGTCTCTCATGCAGACAGAGAGGCCTTTGTTTACACAATGTGAAGGCAGACAGGAGACAGAAACCAGATGCCTTCCCACATGTCCTCCTTTTTCATTTAAATTTGAGAGAGGGACGGCTAATCATACCCCTGCATGTCATCATACTCCATAACTACTCCTCCATATACATCATCACTGTCCTCCTGGACATCGTACCCTTCCTGACTCCTGGTACCTTGTTCCGGAGGATGATACCTCATTGAGTACAATTGCCGTCGTGCAAAACCCGATGTCTCCCTTCTACGCAGTGGACATGTGTTACACATAGAAATAAGGTTAGGAATACAATTAATGCAAAAACAAAGATATAAGGCAGATAATAATAATGAACCCATAAAAGAAAACTTGTCTAAGGACAGATAAATCAGGCAACCAAGAAGTCACCCAATCAAAGAGATTAACATCAGTGCGTACATTGTTAGTAATGCTCTCCTGTAAATTCTGAAGTTCTTTCTCAATAGTATTATTCAGATCCTGGAATTTTACCCGACATCCCTGGTTCCCGACCAGTTTACAAAATCCTCCGGATTTTGCTAACAGGTAATCTATGGCCAGTCTGTCCTGCATTTGGTCTTGATGAAGCTCAGTGATTTCCATTTGAAGATCCCGTATGACCCTCCCTGTGGCATTGATTGATTTCTCCAGCCTACAGGTGAGTCCCAAAATGGACCTTCTATTCTCCTGGGAAATGACACCTGGGTATGATCCCAATGTGAGTGCTCCATTGATAGCACCCCCTATAGCTCTCCCCCAGGAGCTACCATCAGAAAGCTGAACATCGATTATCACTTCATCATTGCAACCAGAACCCATCGGGCCAGCAGCAGCTCTCCGGCGCCGTGCATCTGCCTGAAGCGGCATTTGCACTTGTACGGGTAAGGTAAAATAACCCAATGCTGCACATTGATATTGTCCTGGATGGAAATTCGTGGCAACTCCATTAAAAAAGAACCACATGTTGGGATCCTTAATTTGCCATCCATTGCAAATTGAACCACTATCTATAGCAGAATAATCAGGAGTAAACATAGGAAACACATCATATATATCTTCAATAGTAGTGTTAAACAAGGTATAATTAAGCTTATAAGAACTGTTATAACTACCCCATAACCAAAAATAATCATAATGGCTTAGGAAGACACTCCCCTAAGAAACAGGAGCATGCCCTGTTATTACCAGTACCATGTAACTAAACGTGAAACATGCCTGACATATAACACAAATGCAATGTCACAAACCCATTCCCATGTGTAGGGTACTGAAAACTCTTCCATGCACTCCTGGAGGTACCTTGAGATATGCAGTTTCATAAGGCAAAACATAACATAAGCAAAGACAGGTCTTTCTCCTGCAAGAGAATAAGCAAACATTTAAGCATGAACAAAACATGAACATTTCTCTTCTTCCTTACATGAAGGAGGTTTCTGTTGCATTCTAGAAAGCATTTATCACTCCCCAAGTACATGAGTAAGGCATTAAATTTCTTCTTCTCTCACTGGTGTAAGTGAAAGAGGCATTCAATAACTTAAAACCAGCATAGCATGGTAACTCAAATACAGTACAAATATCATTAGAGCATTTCACACTCATAGCATGAGCAGGTAGACAATTTCTTTTCCTTAAAAAGGTTTTCAGGTTTTAAAATGCAAACAAAGCCAATTCTTATTTAGAGTCCACACAAACTTTTTAGTCCAATTAAAATGTCCAAATTAAAAGTCCAAATGTTGATTGAAGCTTTCTTAAACACTATCTTCTCTCCAGCACAGTTTAGGCCATAAATTACTTCTCACTGAATTCACAGAACACCCAGCCAACCCCCCTTTTCAGCTTTTCAGGCAAACACACATTCCTTCATGCTCCAGCCACACCCATCTGCATTAAGGCAGGCCAAAGAGGTATGAAGGCACAAAGGACTTCTCCAGAAGTTGCAAGTAATTTCACACAGAAGAAAATCACAGAGAATTCCAAGTTGCTTTCCCTGAAATCCTGACGCCTGAAACTTGGAACAGTCCACTCTGGATCTCTTTGTTTGAGGGTTGGGCAATTCAAAATCAGCCAAAAACTGTATGTCTTCTCCCTCCTTGTATTTTTGCAACAGCCCGCTGTCCATACAGGACGGATCCACCCCCTTTTTCCTCAGGATTCCTGTCATTTGCAGCATCTGAATCTCAACTTCATGACAAACTGCATCTGTTAGTTTGTACTTGCACCAAAACCCCTTTTTGGGCTTGGGTTTTGGGCCATCCTTCCACTTCTGTAGGATCTTCCTGCCCAAACGTGAGGTATCAAATTTACTCCTCAGCATCTCCTGCTTTTGTGATGAGAGCTGCTTCAGGGGCAAGCTGCGATCCCCTATGCTGCTCTTTGAATCACACCCCTTGCTTCTTGCCACTTTGCATGCATTAATAGCTTCAATCTGTGATGAGGTCCCCACCATTTGTTCCCCATCAGCTGGCACTAGTTGTTTTTTAGACTCGGCAGGCAGTATTGCCGCAGTCCCATCTGCCAGAGCCTCTCTGTTCACTGGATACACAGCGACAGGTTCCATATCCAGCACAGCTGCAGTTAAAGCAGCAGAGAACAGGTCTTTTGTAGGGCTAAAAGTGCTTGATTGCTGCAAGGCAGGATATAATGTCCCATCTTCTTTTCCACCCCCATCCCCATCAGGGGGCTTATGCTGTTGTCTCTCATATGATGGAGGGGCAGTTGGACCCCCTCCCTTGGCTGGAGGCAAAAGCTGTGGAAGGGGGCCATCAAGCCTTTGTGAGAACAGAATATTTTTTGGAGTAAGTCTTTGAAGGCAGTTTCTGACTTCCTCCCACGTAAATTGTACTGAAACAAAAATTCTCTCATGCTTTTGCAAGTCTTTCCCCACCTGATTCCACTGTTTTAAATCCAAACATTCATCATATTTAACCCAAGGACTGATTTTTCCTATAACTTGAACTAGCTTTTGTATTTCCTTCTCATCAGCCTTTCGTCCATTCATATGCAAAAGATCTGAGATATCTTTACAAAGTTCCTTCCCTGGCGAAGTTAACACGCACCCCATAATTAAATTGTTTTTTCCTTTTTTCCACTCACCTAGTTGTAATTCTCAAGCGCTTGATTGGACCTTCCCTCTGGTCGGACCTGTCTGGTCGAAGGTGAATGATGACCTTGCCCCTGGTCGCCAATTATGAGGTGTTAATTGCTGAAGCAGAGTTCAAAGAAGGCTCTCTCATTGTAGTTCAAAGCATCACATGGAGCGCCACTTGTAGGAATCTGATCCATGTAAAGATAATCATTCAGCCTCAGTAGCAGCAGTTTATAGCCCCAGATCTTTTAAGAGAGAGAGTTAAAAGGTCTAACGGAGTCCAGCTTCATTAGACGGAGTAAGAGGGAAACCGAGATAGAGAGAAAGCAAAACACACACACGCTGCACTGTTGGCTGACAAAGGAATAATCATGGCTTCTCTTTATTCAAGCAGAGTATATCAGAAACGAAACTTAACAGAAACAAAACTTAAGGCACAGAGCCAATCAGAAAGTCAGAACCCAAATAAGGAGAAGAAAGGAGAAATCTTCTCATATTCTACGCATGCCCAAAATCAAGCGTTGTCTCTCATGCAGACAGAGAGGCCTTTGTTTACACAATGTGAAGGCAGACAGGAGACAGAAACCAGATGCCTTCCCACATCCCCCACCCCAAAATAACAATTTATAGAAAACGAATGCCTAAGCTATTTACTATGGATTCACTTTTCCTTATCAAATAATGGGGGAAATCAATTTGGCATCCAGTTATCTGCAAAACTATGTGATAATTAAATAACTATTTTGGGATAGCGTAGGCTAGAAGATGAGGAATTGTGTATTCAGTAGGACTGTATCTGGGCAAAGAACTCATCTGTCCAAATTCTACTTCAAGAGACCTGTCATCTCTGTTGCTACTGTGGATGAGCACTTTCTTCATTGAATTATGACTTAAATTCTGTACATTGATTGTATGTATTCTTTAATGTCATATGTTTTGTGAATATTGTGGCCTGCTTTAAAATTGTTGGATGGAAGTCATGTGCAATTATCTATAAATTAATAAATAACAAATATAACAATTGTCTGGCTTCTCATTTGCCTGATAATCAGTTTTTATAACTTGAAACATGACTCAAACCAAAGTCCAAAAAGTGGAAAGTCTTTAACCAGCAGTTATATGAGTCATTTTTCTCCCTGCTTCCACTATGGAGTTTACGAGATAATTGACATGGGGAGATGCATGAGATTGAACACAACTTGCACATGACTTTGAAGGTTTCTTTCTCAGAAGTTATAACTCAGTTAAATTTAGTTGCACATTTATAAGCATTTGCTGAAATGTTCAAAGCTGGCCAGATGGTGATAAATTTGGAACCAATTCCATGTAGGGAGATGTAAATATATGAATCCTATTGTTGTTTTTATCTATTTTAGGGATCAAAAAAGCTAGTGAACACCATTCTAGGTTGTGCAGATGATTCATTGGCTGGATTTGTAGCTTGTAATCCACATCTCCAGTTGCTGCAAAGCCACAGAGTGGCACTGCGTTCTGATTTGGAGAATATCCAGGGCAAGGTGGCACTTATTTCTGGAGGTGGATCTGGACATGAGCCTGCACATGCAGGTAATTACTATTAAGCTTGCAAGGTCTTTGGGTGTATGGGAGGGTAGGTCAATCTTGTTTTCTCCATCCTGATGAAATATGTGGCATTCTATTAGCATGTTTTACCATAGTACAGTACATCTGTTCAAATTTGGATCTAATTGCTAGAACTGTACTAGACTGCAGTAGAATTGCAGTGTAATTAAGATACAGTGGTACCTCATACAATGATTTTAATCCGTTCCATGGGGGCTCGTTGTACGAAAAAATTGCTATACAATACATGCATCATATAGCGATTTTCCCTATGGGATGCACCGTACAACAATTTTTTTTGCTAAGTGGTTTTTCCCATTGAAAAATTGTTGTACTATTTTTTCCATAGGGAAAATTGTTATGCAGGACACCATTTTCCTCCCAAAACCTAATTGTTATGCGATTTCGTTACTATACGGAGTAATTGTTGTATGAGGTTCCACTGTACTCCCATTGTAGATGTCACATGGCTCTGTTTGTTATCTTTCTGTAGGATACATTGGAAGGGGAATGCTTACTGGAGTGGTTGCTGGCCCAGTATTCACATCCCCTGCAGTGGGTAGCATCTTAGCAGCAATCCGAGCTGTAAAAGAAGCTGGAGCAGGTATGGTAGTATTTCGGTTGGACTGGCATATCTTCTGAATGAGGAACCAAGTTGAATACCATTTTTTCTTTTGTTTCTAGTTGGGATACTGCTAATAGTGAAGAACTACACTGGGGACCGTCTAAATTTTGGGCTAGCATTGGAACAGGCACGGGCAGAGAGGATTGCTGTGGACATGGTAGTGGTTGGTGATGACTCTGCTTTTACTACACAGAAGAAGGCTGGAAGGAGAGGACTGTGTGGTACAGTGCTTATACACAAGGTAGGAATTGTCAGCTCTCAGTTTCAGGGCCAACTTTGTAATTGACTAACACAAATGCAGCTTTAAGACCTAAAGGCACCTGAACAAATGCTTACGGTACATTGCACCCTTTTCGTAATCTATACCTATAAATCTGTGCGTTAACCGTTGGAATGTGACAAAGGATGTTTAGCCAGGCCCCACTAGCCCCGTCCGAGCCTCCGTGCACTCGCCCGACCGGGGTTCGCAGGTAACTGTCGGGTTGAATTTTGTGCCAGTGGGGCAGGAGCCCCCCGATCGCAAACAAAAAGAAAGGACTCCATTTCCCAACGTTCTTTGGGCCGTGCTGCACCACAGCCAAGGAAAAAAACCCCGGCGGTCAGGTCCCCGCGGCCCGGCCAGCAAGCCCAGGCCGCAGAAAGGAAAGTGTTTCGCTTTCAAGCTGGTGCCTTGGCTCCCCCTTGAAAGAGAAAAAAAAACAAAAACAAACACTAAAATAATTAAAATAAACCATTAATTTAAAAAAATCACACAAAAAACAAACAAAAACATTCAAAAACAAACAAAAACCCCAAAAGAAATTAAACCAGCCAACTTACCAGCAGACATCCTTCCTCCATGACGGCCGGAACTGAAATGAGGAAAGAAAGAGACTACGTACTGGAAGAAGCGCCACCCAGAGGCCAGTAGAGAAAAAACAGTCAAAGTAAAAGAAATACTCAACAGCCCCACCCTGAGTCCACAAGAGAAAAAAAAGTCAAAAACATAACATTGCATCACACATTCACACAAATCACACAATAATAAAATAAAAACATTTCTAAAATACTGTGTAGAGTTTTCACTCAACCCCCCCAAACATCTAAACACAGTTTAAAAACATTGACTGTAAAAAAAGTACTTTCACATTTTTAAAATTATACAGAAACCTGGCGGTGCTTTGCGTGATATATCCCAAAGTGATACCCTCAAATATAACAGTTTTAATGATGTTCATAACATGATGGGTAGGATCATGTGCAATGCTTAAATATGATGACTCATCTCTCAATTGTCTAGCGGCCTCCGCTGTGTAATCAGAGGTATCTAATACTACTATACCACCTCCCTTGTCAGCCTGTTTTATAATTATGGAGGAATCCTGAGCTAAGTCTTTCAAAGTAGCATGATCCTCTTTAGATAAATTGTGCCAGCATTTGATTTGGTTATTCTCCATATAGCCTAAATCCCGCAGTACCTGTTTATGGAAGACTTCAATGGCTGGGTCGTCGACCACCGGGTTAAATTGAGATTTGGGCTTAAATATGTCCCTAGACTGAACATCTACACCCCTGAAAAAAACTTTAAATTTAAGCATCCTAATAAGTTTAAACACATCCACCCGGGTGTTAAAAGAATGATAGCTGGGGGTGGGAACAAACGTAAGACCCAGTGAGAGAGGACGTACCTCATTGGGGGATAAAGGTCTGGAAGATAGATTGAAGATTATGTTTTCCTGCCCCCCCTCAAAGTCCTTCTTTTTCCTAGAAGGTTTCCATCATGTTATGAACATCATTAAAACTGTTATATTTGAGGGTATCACTTTGGGATATATCACGCAAAGCACCGCCTGGTTTCTGTATAACGAATATCCCAGAACCCCTATATTCCACCTCATTCCCAAAATTCACAAGCCCAGAATCCAGGGTACCCCCACTCCCGCGAGACCTATCGTCTCCGGAGTAAACTCCGCCCTCGAGCCCATCGCTAAGTATTTGGTTTCCTACATTAACGCATATGCTAGGCAAACTCCCTCTTTCATCAAAGACACAACACACTTTATTTCTCAGGTAGAGGGTTTGGAAGTCACCCAGGCAGGGGTACTTCTCACACTTGATGTGGAAGCGCTCTATACCAACATACCCCTTGAGGAGGCAAGAACCATAGTTCAGGATAAGTTAGACACTAGAGCCTCTCAACATCCACCAACACATTTCTTAATGGATTTGTTGGACATCATTTTTGAACATAATTATTTCAGATTCGATAAATCCTTTTACATTCAGGTAAAGGGCGTGGCCATGGGGAGCCCACTGGCCCCCTCGGTGGCCAACATGTACTTAAATAATTTTGAAAGTCAACACATATATCAGCCCTCCAATCCATTTTTGCCTCATGTAATTTATTATGGTAGATTTATAGATGACTTATTTTTCATACTTGATTCTCAGGATATCGTCAGTGATTTTGTACAATGGATTAACTCCATCGATCACAATTTACGATTCACCCCCAATGTCCACACTTCATCTATCCCATTTTTGGATGTAGAGGTATATATCCCTGAGTCTAGAAAAGTAGTGGTCAAGTTGTACAGGAAACCCACGGATAGGAATCCGTATCTTGATTATTCTTCTCATCACCCAGCCTTTGTCAGGAACAACATACCTTTTGGGCTCTTTTCCCATGCTAAGAGGAACTCCACAGCCGACGCAGACTTCAACAAATCCGCCTCAGATATTCTAACAAAACTTCACAGCAGAGGTTATCCCACCCACGTGATTAACTCAGCACTCCAGAGAGTTAGGGACATACCCAGAAAAAAATTGTTTGAGAGGAAACAGCGACGAGGGGGCAATTTGATTAGGTGCTCCTTCGAGTATTCACCAGCAGCCAACCTAATTAAGAATATCATTTACAAACACTGGCATTTGGTTCAGGATCTTCCTGGATGCAATATAAAACCGATGATTGGCTTTAGAAGGTCGAGATCTATTAGTAATATTTTAGTACGATCCGATCATACAGCCAGAATTAATTTTGAGGACAAATCTTTTCCTACGGGACATTATAAATGCCACTCGTGCAGTGTCTGCCAGTTTTCCTGGGAAACCAAAGATATAGATGTCCCCCACAAATGCTTATCATACACCTTAAAATCCCTCTCCAGTTGCGCCAGTAAATGCGTAATTTACATGTGGGAATGCCCCTGCAAAATGCGCTTGTGGGACTTACCAGTCGACCACTCAAACAGCGGATTTCAGAACACAGGTCTAAAATAAGACACCAGGTTTCAGAAGCTCCGCTGGTCTCTCACTATATTGAGAAGAGTCACACAGACAGGGATTTCCGCTTCGTAGTATTAGAAACGGTTCGACCAAAACCTTATGAAAGATGTGATATTAATAAGAAATTAAGACAACGAGAAGCATTCTTTATCCAATTCCTTGATACCATGTTCCCGAAAGGGTTAAACCAGGAGCATGACTTGGCGGCGTTCCTCTAGTTTCTAATAGGTAATAATTTCAATGGTTCTAGCAGCCGGCGTTGGGGTCCGCTGCTATTGGTTTCACGTGAGTTAGTTCATAGTCAGCATAAAGGCAGCTGCCTCACATACACTTTTCAACGTCCATATGCACCTAATAGTTTGAGCGGAGGCAAGGACGCAGTCTCAAGATACGTTGCATATATTGGTAAGCTTGTGCCGTTTGACATTTGTTATTGTTACATGTTATGAATACTCATGTGTGCCAGTAGCTACTATTTTCAGACATGCTAATCATTATGCTTGTATGTAATCTTTATGTACAGATCTTCCTGAAGAAGATATAATTATTTGAAAAGTCGTATTAACTAGTATCGACTTTGTAACAGAAAATCGCTATATCAGTGAATCACATCTACCTGTGAAAGTAACAGTATTTTCAAGACAACTTGCTTTATTTGTGAATCATCTTTATTCTTCTGTGAA